>OY856409.1:1996569758-1997769758 GCA_963693085.1 Alisma plantago-aquatica
TATTTATATTTAAAAGGAGAATTGTTGCATATTTTATTCAATTGGAAATTCTTGTAAAAGGAGGTATTTTGGTCGCTTTCTTTCAGCCAAAGAAATTCAGATCTTTGCTTCCAGTATGTTTATTGGTTAAGTAAAAGGTATTAATTAGATTGTGATGGTTGTTTTTCTTCTTGTCATATAGTAAGGAATTAAACCACTCTTGTGATTCTAAAGACTTTCGTTCTCCATAGTCATAGCATATGATATCTTTAATTCGAACCATATGAAATAGAGGTCCATGTCTCAAGGGCTTGTTTACAAATTTTTGGTTCTATTTTGTATGTGCTAACAGATTTTGCCACGTGGGTGTTATTTGAGGCTGTATAGAGGCTATGTGCTAGGAATTATGAGTGGTTGACCGCCTTCTGAATTTCATGCTTGAATGTGGTTGAAGGAGGTCCTCAACTTCCATCCCATGCCCTCAAGAAAATACACCGGTAACATCATCCCAAAACCATAAGTAAATCACCAGAATCACCTTTTGCAACCTATTTACTTAGGTTCAAAAGGGTATGCGCCTACATAGGCATTCAAAAACCATATTTAAAGCAGTAAATATTATGAAGTTCCAGAATACCACTATATAGGACATATCATTAAGTGCTTTATACAAACCCTTCATAATATCTACCCATTACAACTACATCAGCCTTTGACTAGGTTAGAACTGACTTTATTTTAAGCTTGAGGGCCATCATAGGTGCATTAACAGATGTGCATATGTATCAAGTTTATATGATATCATTTTTCCAACTCACATCATTTCTCTTCAGACTCCTTCATAGTTTTAGATATGTACCTACTCTTGGCTACACACCCTGTTCAATATGTATGACCTTCTTGTTGGGAAATACTGGATTAGAGTAGGGCAGTGGAAGCAAAAAATTTATCTATCCATATTACCAGAACAACAAGATCGTGTCGATAACTATGAAATAGGAAAGATAGTTTAACAAGTTTACACCTAGTCCAGGAGCAAGTTAAGCAACTACAACTCGCACTAGTGCAACTATCTTCTAGTTACTCTTGGACGGTGTCTGTGCATCTCCTGGTTGTTGGCTAAATGGACATCATTTAAATCCCTTTGTTTTGATAATGACAAACATTTCATTCTTGTGGATCTAACGTGCTACTTGAGTGTTGCAGGGCTTAGGTGGATGATAAACACTTGGAAGATCTATATGCTGAAATTGCTTTAAGTCATGAATGTAATCAAATGTAAAAACTTGTACAAGTATATAATGTACAAGTACTTAAACATCATGTAAATCAAGCCTTAGATCATACCTAGCCAATCACAACACTTAGATAGGTCATCCCCTACAATAGTACCACAACTGCACACTCATACACACACTTAGTACTTGGCTTAAAACATTGAAACAGGGTTAATCTCGGTCGACAAAATTCTCGACCGAGACACTCTCGGTCGACTAACTCTTCGACTGAGAATGACCCAGGTAGCCGTTAGACACAACATACAAGGTAGTTGGGAGTTGGATTGGAATGTTATATACACTTGCTCCAGACAGTCCCTCGGTCGACAAGTCCTCGACCGAGAAGGACTCTCGGTCGATAATTCTTCGACCGAGATGAGTTCTATCTGCACTTTTCAGAGTTAATTAACTAGCCGTTATTAAAGCAACTAATGGTTACCTAACGACTAGTTAAGCACTAAGAACCCCCTAGAAAGTGTCTAGAATGTCCTTAAGCATCCATAGGCCATTCCTATAAATAGGACAAGCCATAGGACACCCAAAATACACTTGTGCAATACTTGAGCTTTCATACTTGCAATTGGCAATCTGTTTTGAGCAATTGAGCAACACTAGTACTTGCTACTCATTTCCTTTGTTCCAAATTTGTGTCATAGGCTAGCATCTCCTATCCACTAAACCTACTATTACGACCCCACCTCCCGATAACCACCAATTAAGGGAGACCGAGAGGTCGAAGCCGCACCCATAACTTCCAGATCAAAGGTTTGGCAATTAACCAAGAATAATTATCAAATTTTAACAGACTAAACGGGAAAACTGTAAGAAAATAAACTTTCGCATACCTTTTTGAAAACTTGGATCTCTAAGCTTCTAACCACTTATGGTTTTTACTCTAACTAATCCTCCTTGTATTTTACTTCATGTATTGCACAATATGACAATTTACTGTTTGTCTTTTTGGCTTGTACCTAAAACGCTGACAAACAAAACGTCGGTCAGCCGAAGCTGGTATGTGGGGAAACAATAAACGTGCAACTATGATAACAATGTAATCATTCAGTTAATCATTTAACAACCAGGATTACGTTTTAAATATAACTCCACGATCCAAGAGTACCCTATCCTCTATGTTGTCCCCATTAAACCCCTCATGATCCACCTATAGGTGAACCAATTTCTAGGGTTGAGTCACATGGCACTACTCATAAGTATCCCACTCCTTAACTCATGACAGGCTAATGAGTCTCATGGCACTACACGTACGCAGCCCAGTTTCTAACTCTCGGGAACCTAGACCTTGCTCTAGGATTACCCCCTCTTTTTTTTAGCCTTTTCAAAGCAATAGAGGTGGACCCAGATCTAGTCAGTTATATACGCACATTTATAGTGATAATCATAGTCACTTTATAGTTGCATGAAATAAATAAACATCCAACAGTTATTTTCAGGCAACCGATTAAAACTTTGGGAATCGCCGTGAAACTAGAACGATTATTCATAAGTGTAACCACATACCTGATTTGATGAGTCATGCAGATTATTCAACATATACTTCATGTATATACAATCAAGCCAATCAACATATCCAAGCAAGTAATTTAATCATCACATAATTCCTAAAAAGAAGATGTACTCTATTTATTACACACTTTATCAAGAATCTACTTTATTGACTTGGATTCTCTTTCTAGGGTTTCTAATCCGCATTAAGGTTTCATTAATATTCATTAGGGTTTCTTAGATCAAATTCTCAAACTTTATCCCTTTTAGGTTAACAAACCCTAAAATACTCTTTTCCATTTATATGAACCTTAATTTCTCAACTATCCATTTTAATAGTCTTTTATACCCATATTGACTTAGGATCAGTATATCCCTATTTATTCATGGATTTGAACAATTAAACCAATTAAAAGACATATTTACCTAAATTAGGGTTTTCAAGCTCATTAATGCATAAAAACTCTAAATTAGACTAATCACGTGCAAAGTTCTTCCTTTTTGAACATAATGTACCTTTTTACATTTAACAGGTTAACATCAACTCTAATGATCCATTAAACCCTATTAAACACTTTATTCATTTTAAAATAGGGTTTCTTAATCTTTAATTCATTAAAGATGATAATTTACACTACTTTTTGAACAAAAAGAGGAATTAGGCTTCTATCATATTTTTATTGCATTCCTCATTTTCTCCTAATAAATTTTGATATATTAAGTTCCTTCATCCGACCTTCCTGGAAATTTCTACATTTTTTATAATTTTATTGCAACTTTAGCCAATCACAGGGCGACACGTCTACGAGAAACAAATAAAATAATTGTAACAGAATCGCCCCCTTTAAACAGTGTGAAAGGACAGGAATGTCCTTCATGCTTAATGTGTTAGGTCGGGGCATCCAGGTCTTTTGACCCCAACCCGTCTCCTACCTCGCAGAGCGCCCGTCGCTCATCGTCGGCTGGGTGTCCGCGAGCTCCTCTCGCTAGGCCCTGGGGCAGTGAGGCTACAGGAAGGTCGAAGGAGCTTTGCCGCTCCTTCCCGACCTGAGAGACAACTCGCAGACGGCCGGAGTTGAGTAGGGAAAGGCTGCGGAGAGGATTCCTATCTGCTAGGGTTTTCAGACGATCAGAAAGTAAAACAACAAGCAGAAGTTGTTACCTTGGTCTGTTTCGTGTCGGTTCAACATATGGGAACTTCACATAAGTCTTCCTCTCTTGGCCCTCGATCTGGAGCCAACTCACGACATACTCTTGCTTGATTTGTTGTGAGAGAGAAGATACAACGTTGGAGTCTCTAGATCGTAGTCCTCGGTCTGGGCCGTGCAACATGGCTCGATTGGCTCCTCTCTTCACCGCCTTTTGACCTTATACAAGTCGTGGGTAACAAGGAAGAGAGAAGGGATTGATTGGGTTTAGGACAATACCCTCTCGGTTAGGGTTTTCATGAGGAAGAACAAGAAGAATATGGGGAAGAGAGAGAAACATGTAGAATATCCTTTGGGCTCGACCCTGGGCTCTTCCCTTATATAGGGGAGAGTATCCATGCCCCAACACACTTGACCTCGAAGAAACAAGGCTTTTCCTAATAGGAAAGGAATTTTCCTTAATTAAGAAGTATTTTCTCTCTCCTTAGCAATCCTTGTTTATCCATGATCCTTGGTCATTAAGTAATTCAAAAATTATTTTCTCTTATTCTCTTCATGTTTGCTTTTTAATTCTTTGGTACGAATTTCTATCTTCTTTTAATAGAAATCACTTCCTTTTTCATAATGCCACCAAAATCATTAATAATATATCATATTATCTTTTATTTTGCAAATTTTGGTATTTTCTCTTTCTTTCCTCTTTATTGGGACTCCATGGATCCCAAGAAACTCCATTATTTCGAAATTCTTTTTATTGGATACTTATCATCCTTCTAGATGCATCTTTATGCATTATTTCACATTATCTCGTTTATTTCTCATTACAATAACTCTTTTTGAGGTTTTCTCTTTATTTCTCTTTTATTTTTGTCATTGGCATCCCTTTTAATATTAGCAACCTCATGGATATGAAATTTCACCAAGAAATCTCATTTATGCCTCTTTCCACTCATTTTCCACATTTTATCATTATTTTCAATTTCTTTCTTAATAAAGAAATACTTAATTAAACTTTTCTTTCTTATTGCTTTCTTTTTGCAACTTTGGACTCCTTGGAACCCAAGGAATCCAAGAGGCACGAAATCCATCCTTGGATTACATCTCTTTGCCTACTAGATGTTTCTACCTCTTTCTTTTTCTCAAAAATTCAATTATTCAATTACTAATTGAATTTTCTTTGTTATTTGGGCCCAATAGCCAATAAAGCCCACAACACAAACATCAAGGCTATTGTAAACAAAACTATGTATTCAAAACAAATTATACCATTATTTGTTCAATTATCTTTAATATGAGAAATTACATTTCTCACCAGATGAACCCAAAAGTTGGGGTTGTAACACCTACACTTCCATACTCATTGGTTAGGAGATCAATACGCTTGATATAGGAAATCAAGCCTTGTGCTTCAAGTGGTAAATTGTAATTCTCATTTCCTTTCTTGTTCTTTCTTATTGCTTGTACTCTCCTTGCTACTCCTAGGGTTGGAGGCTTTGGATTGGAGAGAGTTTGATCTTCTTGGTGAAGAAGGAGATCTTTGGACTACTTCTAGAAGGCTGTCTCAACGGGAAGCTACTTCAAGAGGAAGGCTACTTCAAGGGGGAGCTTGAAGTTACTTCAAGGAAGGCTGCTTCAAAGTTGGTGAGACTACTTCAAGGTGAAGGCTGTCCAAAGGGTGTTGAAAGTGTTGTAATTTTATGTAATATCCTTGTGAGGTAATAAAATTAAATACTTTCAAAATCCCGGTTGGGTAAGCAACTGGGTAGTGGATTGACTGCCTTAGTATTTGCTAAGGTTGGAACAACTCTAAACACCTTGTCTCCTTCTTATTATCTCAATTGTGGTTGTTTGAGTTAAATTCTTTTAAAATATCCATAAAACCCTATTCACCCCCCTCTAGTGTTTTTTCAATTGGTATCAGAGTAGGGCTTCAAGGAACTCTAACAAAGTCTTGAAGAATGGGTGACGGGGTACTCAACAACCTCAACTTGGAAGGAACACTCGTGGCTAGACCTCCAGCTTTTGACGGCACTAACTACACCTACTGGAAGAGGAGGATGCAATTTTACTTCCAAGGAATTAGCTGGGACTTATGGAGAATGGTATCAACTCCATATGAACTTCCTCAAACGGAGTATGCAAATTGGGATGCCAATACGGTAAAATCTGCCCAAATGAATGCAAAAGTTGTAAGTATACTTTATTGCTCAATTTTCGTTGGTGAGTTTATTAGAATATCAAATTGTGAAACAACTTATGAGATATGGCATAGATTTTCTATAACATATGAAAGAACTATTCAAGTTAAGAATTCTAAAATTTGAATGCTTAAACAGAAATTTGAACAATTTCGTATGGATCAAAATGAATCTATTAGTGAAATGTATGCAAAAATTTCTTCTATTGTGAATGGTTTGAATGCTTTAGGCAAAGTGATTAGTGAGGAATTCCAAGTGTCAAAGATTCTTAGATCTCTCCCTCCCATGTACAAGCCCAAAGTGACTTTCATTGAAGAAGCAAATGACCTCACACGACTAAGGATGGAGCAACTCATTGGCAATCTAGAAGCACATGAGGAAACCTTGGAGGAAGAGGAACGACGAGAGCGTGAACTGCAACAAGGAAGAAAGAAAGATATGGCTCTAAAAGCTTCAAAGATCATCACACAAGAAAGTGATGAAACAAGTGAAGGAGAAGGAGAAGAAGCCCTAATTGTTAATGATAAGAAATATAGAAGATTTAGACCTAACAAAATTGCTAGTTCTTCTTCTTCCCCTCCTAGGTGTTTTGAATGTGGAAAGAAAGGACATCTCAAAAATAAATGTCCTAAAGCAAAGAAGGGAAAGAAAAGCTCACACAAAAAGAAGGGAGAAAAAGCTTATAAAGCTGCGTGGGATGAGTCAAGTGAGAGTGAAAGTGGAGAAGAGAATGTGGAGTGTCTCATGGCAAAAGAAGATGATGACGATTCCCCAGAGGTAAGCCTTCTTGATTTTCCAAAAGAAGATTTAATTGCTAGTCTACAAGAAACTCATGACAAGTATGTTGACTGCAAAAAGAAACTAAAGAAGGTCACTAAAACTAATGAGGATCTATATGCTAGATTAAATGATCTTTCTTCTAAAAAGAACAATATTGCTCTTGAAAATTTTTCTTTGAAAACATCTTTAAATGATTGTAATATAAAGTTACTTAATTTAGAAATGAATCATGATCTTCTTTCTCAAGAAAAGGTTGATTTGCTTGCCAAACTAAACAATTTTCAGACTCAACCTATTCTATGTAATCATCTAGATTATGATAATGTTGTTAAAGAAAGAAACTCTCTATTATCTGATTTAGATCAAGCAAGGATAGATATAAATAAGAAGATGGATGAGATTGCTAAGCTACAAAGAGAAGTAAATGGCTTAAGGGGAAATGACATTCTTGATAATATTATGAAAAATTCCTCTAGCTACAATGGAAGAAGAGGCTTAGGATATGTTCCTAAAAGAAATTTCTATCAACCCAAAAGAGCTCAAGCATCCAAGATCATGTTTGTACCTAAGAACACAATTCCAAATCCTAGAAATAGAAATGAAATTGACTCTATTACTTGTCACTTTTGTCTACATCTTGGACATTACTCTTTTTCATGCCCTTATAAGAAGAAGGATTCTGAGTTAGTTTGGGTCCCCAAACCTCAAAATTATAAGACTTGAATGTAATTTAGTTGAGATATGATCTAAATGCTTATCTTTGAAAATCAAAATGTCTTATCTCAACTAAAGAAATAGCTTCATGCATTATTTCAAATTCAGAACTGATATAACAAAATTACTGAGATAAAAAAAACATTCTCGGTCGACAAATCGTTCGACCGAGATACTCTCAGTCGAGAAAAACTTCGACCGAGCGAATGTCTGTAACAAACCAAAATCTAGAGCAGAAATCTTAGTAAAACAACAACTATTCCGGTCGAGAAATGATCGATCGAAGCAAAAATCGATCGAAAAATGGTCGACCGAATAGACTTCTATTTCTATTCAGCTTTAATCTGTAAAACAACAACTTTATCGATCGACAAATTGGTCGACTGAATAAAGTTCTGATCAGTTTTCTTTGTTAAAACATGTTCAATTTGTAATTAAATGTACCTAACCATAACGGACCATCACATGGGTACCAAAACCTATATCTTAATGCAGGATTGGGTGGTCGAAAACGGATGTTCCAAACACATGACCGGAAACAAGGAGGCATTTCAAACTTTTGAGGAAAGAAAAAGTGGAATAGTCACTTTTGGAGACAATGGTAACGGTAAAATTGTTGGAATAGGTAATATTGGTACAAACCTTGAAATAAAGAATATTTTACTTGTTGATGGCTTGCATCATAATTTAATAAGTGTTAGTCAATTATGTGATAGTGGATATGATGTTTTATTCAACAAAAATTGCTGCAAGTTACTAAAAGAAAATACTACAAATGTTGTTTATGAAGGAACAAGAGTTGGAAATATTTATATTCTTAGACCTAACTCTATGCAATCTGTAGTTGGAAAATGCTTACATGCAAATGAAAATTCTTTACAACTATGGCATAGAAAATTGGGCCATGCTAGTTCACATGTTATCAGAAAGCTAGTTAAATATGATCTTGTTCGTGGTTTGCCTAAATTATCTTTTGATCAAACTGAAAATTGTGAACCATGTACTTTGGGTAAACAAACTAAAACCTCTTTCAAACCCAAAAATGTACTTAGCACTTGTAGATCACTAGAACTTATTCATATGGACTTATTTGGACCTATGCGGACACAATCTATTGGCGGCAAAAGATATTGTTTTGTTATTGTTGATGATTATAGTAGATATACATGGGTACACTTTCTTGCAAACAAAGATGATACTATTCAAGTTTTTACAAAATTTTGTTCCAAGATTGTAAATCTACTACAAAACAAAATATGTACAATTAGGAGTGATCATGGTGGAGAATTTGAGAACCATGTATTTGAAGAATTTTGCACGTCTCAAGGCTACACTCACAAATTTTCTGCTCCACGCACTCCACAACAAAATGGCATAGTTGAAAGAAAAAATTGATCACTACAAGAAATGGCTAGGACTATGATGCTCGAACATAATACACCTAAAACATTTTGGGCTGAAGCGATAAATAAAGCTTGCTATGTGCTAAATAGAGTAACCGTTCACTCTTATTTGAAGAAAACACCATATGAAATCATATATACTAAGAAACCTAGGGTTGACTATTTTCATACCTTCGGATCAACTTGCTATATCTTGAACACAAAAGAAGATAGAGACAAGTTTGACTCTAAATCACATAAGGCCTTTTTCTTGGGATATTCCACCTCTAGCAAAGCATTTAGAGTCTACAACACTATTTCTAGAAAAGTTGAGGAATCCATTCACATTACTTTTCATGAAGAACTACAATCTAAAAATCTTGAAATAATTGATCTCACTCATCAATTAGAAAATTTATCCATACCAAACGATAGTGACAAAAACACTACTAACACCCACCAAGTTGAGACACAACCTGTTCCTAGACTCATTAAGGATCATCCTCAAGAATTGATCATCAGAAATCCAAATGATAGAGTCAAAACCCGTTCTTCTTTTAAAGATGTTGCAAATATGGCATTTGTTTCTATAATTGAACCTAAGAAGGTGGCTGAAGCTCTCAAAGATGACTATTGGATAATGGCAATGCAAGAAGAATTAAATCAATTCACTAAAAATGATGTATGGGACTTAGTTCCTAAACTACAAGATAAAACCATTATTGGAACTAAATGGGTTTTTAGGAATAAGTTAAATGAAGCAGGAGAAGTGGCACAAGGATATAATCAACAAGAAGGGATAGACTTTGATGAAACTTATGCACCAGTAACAAGACTTGAAGCCATTAGAATGCTACTAGCTATAGCTGCACACAAAAACAACAAACTTTTCCAAATGGATGTAAAAAGTGCATTTCTCAATGGAATAATCCAAGAAGAAGTATATGTTGGCCAACCACTTGGTTTTGAAATACCGGAAAAATGTGACTATGTATACAAGCTTAAGAAGGCACTTTATGGTTTAAAACAAGCACCTAGGAATTGGTATGAAAGGCTCAAGAACTATCTATTTGATAACGATTTTTCTATTGGAAATTCAGATTCTACTTTATTTTTTAAAACATATGCATCTGATTTTCTAGTTGTTCAAATATATGTTGATGACATTATCTTTGGTGCCTCAAATGAATCATTGTGCAAACAATTTAGTGATATTATGCAACAAGAATGTGAAATGAGCCTCATGGGTGAACTTACTTTCTTTCTTGGTTTTCAAATTAAACAAACGCCCACCGGGATTTTTATAAGCCAAGAAAAGTACACCAATGAACTCTTAAAACGTTTTGGGATGGACAATTGCAAACATGCTACCACTCCAATGGCTACTTCTACTAAAATGGATAAGGATGAAAATGGGGAACCTATTGATGATTCCTTATATAGAGCCATGATTGGTAGCTTGCTTTACTTAACCGCTTCTAGACCAGACATCATGTTTTCAGTTGGTCTTTGTGCTCAATTTCAATCACAGCCTATGCAAACCCATTTTCAAGCTGTCAAACGGATTTTACGATATTTAGCCGGCACCACTTGTTATGGTCTATGGTATCCTAAAGGACAATCTTTGGACTTTAAATCTTATACTGATGCCGACTACGCTGGTTGTTGAATTGATCGCAAGAGCACAAGTGGTAGTTGTTTCTTGTTAGGAAGAGCCTTAGTATCTTGGTTTAGCAAGAAACAAAATACGGTTGCCCTCTCTACAACTGAAGCTGAATATATGGCAGCCGGATCCTATTGTGCTCAGGTGCTCTATATGCAACAAGTGTTAAACGATTACGGCTTTACTTTTTCATCCACGACCATCTTTTGTGACAACACAAGCGCTATAAACTTAGCACATAATCCTATTTTACACAGCCGAGCCAAACATATTGAAATCCGTCATCACTTTTTAAGGTATCATATATCTAAAAATCATGTATCCCTTCATCATGTTGATACGGAAGATCAATTGGCCGATATTTTCACAAAACCACTTCCACTAGACCAATTTAACAAAATAAGGAAGCAACTACTCATCACTCCCTTAGAGGATGTTTTCTTTGATATCTGTGCTTCTTAAAAATGGTTTTTCTTGTTATTTTTGGCTTCCAAATGGACTTTTTTTTTGTTATCTTTTTAAGGGGGAAACAAATTAAGGGGGAGTCTTTCTACATTTGTTTTTAATGGATATCTTTTTGAAATGACAAAGGGGGAGAAATAAATCTAAATCTTAAAATGGTAACTTTGAAAAACTCAATCAATGAGTTTCATAATCTCTTGGCTTTACATTAAAGGTTGCTATATTCCCTAAGAATTGGATTTTATATTCCATACTTCTTTGGGAATAATAAGCACTCATTTCATAAACAAGAGAAGAATTCCCAAAGTAAATCTCAGGTATGAAACTCAACTCATTTTAAAGACTAGTTGATTTATATTTTGGAAATGTTTGTCATCTTCAAAAAGGGGGAGATTGTTGGCTAAATGGAAATCATTTAAATCCCTTTGTTTTGATAAAGATAAACATTTCATTCTTTTGGATCTAACGTGATACTTGAGTGTTGCAGGGCTTAGGTGGATGACAAACACTTGGAAGATCTATATGCTAAAATTCTTTAAGTCGTGAATGTAATCAAATGTAAAAACTTGTACAAGTATATAATGTACAAGTACTTAGACATCATGTAAATCAAGTGTTAGATATTTCCTAGCCAATCGCAACACTTAGATAGGTCATCCCTTACAATAGTGTCACAACTGCACACTGATACACACACT
Organism: Alisma plantago-aquatica; assembly: GCA_963693085.1. NCBI lineage: Eukaryota > Viridiplantae > Streptophyta > Magnoliopsida > Alismatales > Alismataceae > Alisma > Alisma plantago-aquatica. The sequence goes on from OY856409.1 coordinate 1,996,581,563, forward strand.
TAGTACTTGGCTTAAAACATTGAAACATAGTTAATCTCGGTCGACAAAATTCTCGACCGAGACACTCTCGGTCGACAAACACTTCGACTGAGAATGACCCAGGTAGCTGTTAGATACAACAAACAAGGTAATTGGGAGTTGGATTAGAACGTTATATACACTTGCTCCAGACAGTCCCTCGGTCGACAAGTCCTCGAGTGAGAAGGACTCTCGGTCGACAATTCTTCGACCGAGATGAGTTCTGTATGCACTTTTCAGAGTTAATTAACTAGCCATTGTTAAAGCAACTAATGGTTACCTAACGGCTAGTTAAGCACTAAGAACCCCCTAGAAAGTGTCTAGAACGTCCTTAAGCATCCATAGGCCATTCCTATAAATAGGACAAGCCATAGGACACCCAAAATACACTTGTGCAATACTTGAGCTTTCATACTTGCAATTGGCAATCTATTTTGAGCAATTGAGCAACATTAGTACTTGCTACTCATTTCCTTTGCTCCAAATTCGTGTCCTATAGGCTAGCATCTCCTATCCACTAAACCTACACTTCCATACTTATTGGTTAGGAGATCAATACGCTTGATATAGGAAATCAAGCCTTGTGCTTCAAGTGGCAAATTGTAATTCCCATTTCCTTTCTTGTTCTTTCTTATTGCTTGTACTCTCCTTGCTACTCCTAGGGTTGGAGGCTGCGGATTGGAGAGAGTTTGATCTTCTTGGTGAAGAAGGAGATCTTTGGACTACTTCTAGAAGGCTGTATCAACGGGAAGCTACTTCAAGAGGAAGGCTACTTCAAGGGGGAGCTTGAAGTTACTTCAAGGAAGGCTGCTTCAAAGTTGGTGAGACTACTTCAAGGTGAAGGTTGTCCAAAGGGTGTTGAAAGTGTTGTAATTTTATGTAATATCCTTGCGAGGTAATAAAATTAAATACTTTCAAAATCCCGGTTGGGTAAGCAACCGGGTAGTGGATTGACTGCCATAGTATTTGCTAAGGTTGGAACCACTCTAAACACCTTGTCTCCTTCTTATTATCTCAATTGTGGTTGTTTGAGTTAAATTATTTTAAAATATCCATAAAACCCTATTCACCCCCCCTCTAGTGGTTTTTCACTGGTCTTCACCACAGATAGAAAAATAATAAAAAACTTCTACAATGGCTTCTACGACCTCACCATGGACTACAAGCTGACGTTGCCCTTCTAGCGACGGGCAAATGACTCATCACCTCTAAGAAGTCCACACAGATCAATTAGAAATTCTTTCATTCTAGTAGAACAAACAAGAAGGAGTTGTCCCTCTTATTGGTGTACTAGACACCAACTTGCTCTCCCACAATTGTTTCTCCCTTACTATCCCTCCCTTTAGCGGGTAGGACTTGCTCGGGCTCTCTATTGGTTACCACAACTAGAGAGGACAACAATTGTCAGAGGTAATTGAGTTGTGTTTTGGGAAGCCCCCAGTACCCCTCTATTTATAGGAGGGGTTAGGGTATGGGTTCCTAATCTATGTAGGAGTGGAAGGGACTGGAAGATTATGAATTTTTGCAACCAACAAATCTCGAACCGATCAGTTGGTAACCCAAACAGTTGGTTCACATGTGAGTAGATTGTTTCACAGCCCGAACCCATTGTTTCGCCTTGTTTTCCAATCACATATGAATTAGCAAATTCCAATCCAATTAATTCACAACATCAATTCTTGTATCAATCAAATTGAAAAAGTGAAACGATTAACTTTTCTCTTAAATTTGGGAAAACAACCAGAATCTTTAGTTGGCATGATCGAGCAGATCGGTTCACTAGGTGAACCGGTCATCTCACCCAACCTGATCTGATCGGTTCACTCAGTGAGCCAATCAGTTGGTGCCCCAATTCTTGTAGAACTTAGCCAATTCAATTTCCAATCACCCTAACACTCCAAAAGACTGTCTCAACACTTGAGCCGATTGGATGGCAGTCCAGTCAGTTGATTTGTTGCTTGAATCAAATACCTAAATACTTTAGTAATTAATCCAATCATCATTCATGATTAAACTCCTCTCTAGATGAGTTCCTATGGGTGTGACCCAACAGGTCCCATATCACATTCGCAGTGAATGTCCATAACTAGTTTATGACATCACAAGTAAAGAGTGGTGCCTAGTCGCACATTAGTGGTACCCAAGTGAACAGAAAGTTGGAGAATAACTTCAACCTACAATTTGTGTAAGGTGTTACAATGATTGTATAAATTCCTTTGTCTCTGATATCTGGAATGAACTCGAAGCATGTCACCCTCTCAATATTCAATCCATGTTTCTTGAACCAAAAATAGACTGTCTGAGATATATGTGACCTAAATATCATAAATTGATTCACATGTGCATGCACTTGTGTTTCCCAATCTCACTTATCAAGTGGCCAAAATATCAAATTCTAGTAGGAGGGACAAGTCCCATATACATCAGTTACAGTCAGTCTCCATGTGTCATAGCTATCCAATCATCACCTTTATGGCAATGCTTATGCAGGGTTACGTTTGATGATGTCAAAGTATATCGAATGACATGGGACAAGTGTAGTTGATGAATGCATCTTCATCATGATTTTCAGTCACTTTCTTGGGCTCTTTTTTATTTAATACATCCAATTACAATTACTAAATATCAAAATGTGCAAAATTTCCTAATTGGTTCAATTATCAAGGTTTCTAACTGAGTTTATATTGATTTTATGCAGGTCTTGATGAGGTTGAACAATCAGCTAGGACCCACCCATATCTGTTCTGCCCTTGATCTACTCTCACTCACCCTCGATCTTTACCATACGGTCTTGACCATACGGTCTCGCCCATACAGTTTCATCCATACAGTCTCAAGACCGAATGGACATGTTCACGTCAAGACCGTTTGAGGATTACCAGTCTGCGAGACCGTTTGAGGAGTACCGGTCTACGAGACCGTTTGGAGGTGGGAACGCGAGACCATTTGGAAGAGGTTGTGAGACCACTTGAAGCATCCATGAATCTGTTTAATGAAGCACATTGCAACAAGAAGTTTGATAAAGTTGGCTACGAGACCGTTTTGGCATGTAAAAGTAATCACATGAAGACCGTTTAGTTTGGTAGCTACGTGCATGCGAGAAAGCAATGCATGCAAAACCATTTGAGATGAAGGCTATCAAGACCGTGTGGAGAAAATTATCCAAACTGAGAAAACAAAATCGTTTTCTGGGAGCAAACTGAATGAAGAAAGGCATGCATGAGCAAGACCGTTTGAGTGGATGCTGATCCAAGATCGTTTGGTCATTTACACACCAAACCGAATGGGCATGCATGCATGAAACCGTGTGAGCTGAACCAACGAAGACCGTTTGAAATCTCACGTGAAGACCATTTGCAAAAGTGGATCACACAAGACCAAATGGAAAAGGTAAATCAATGCAAGATCGTTTGGATAAGATATTTATCAAAACCATTTGGTCAAAGAAACCAAGACTGTATCAAAAAGAAACTACAGCAAAACCGTTTGGAGGCCAATATCTCAGGACTGTTTGGTCTATTATAAGTGAACCGTTTAGACTCACACCAAAAGCGTGAGGGCCAGATCTGTGCCTATAAATAGGACCAACATGGTCCTCATTTGGACATCGGTTCTGGGACGCCGACAGGCTGCCTATACACAGGTCTGATCCAGTTCTATCCACACTACTATCGTTTCACCTACTGCCCATGCTGCAATCAAGGAGACCGAGAAGAGAAGGAAGGAGTGATAAAGACTGCCCGGTCTATCTTGGCATCCCTCATTCTTCGTCCAGATCTGCTGTGACACGACATAGATGACCGCATCATTTTCACCGAGCTGCGACCACCTTTTGCATCATGCTCATGGAGGAATCCTCTCTCTTTCTTATTCTTCTTATTTCTCACATCATGAGCGAGTAGTCCACTCTCGCTGGGGTGTGGGGACTAGCCCCGCTACCCATGCAACCATGTCTTTTCATTTAACATTCCAAAGCAATGTATATAACTTTTCATTTCATTGCTAATTGATATACTTGTAGTTGATTACCTGCTTGCTTTCATCTTGTTCTTCTCTTTGTAGTATAGAATGATGATTAATGAGGTAGACTCATTGATGAGAAATCTGATAGGGTTCCTTGAGGTTGTAAGTGTATGATCCATAATGGGATGAGCCATCTAACCTACAGTGATGCTTATATGGTCTAAACATCCCTCAGGGAGGACCACAACCTTAGTTGGATGTTGTATCTTCTTATTAATCATCAATGTTTCTTTGCAGACTAATCGCCTACATGTATGTTGATTAGCACGGTTGACTCCCGAACTAGAAATAGAATGGGGTTCCTTGAGGTCGTAAGTGTATGATCTGTGAGGGGACGAGCCATCTAGCCTACGGTGACACTTCTATGGTCTAAACATCGCTTAGGGAGGGCCACAGCCTTAGTTGGATATTGTATCTTCGGAATCATAAGTGCATGACCTGGATGGCGACGAGAAATCTAATGCCTAAGGGGATGCTTACGTGGGCCTAAACATCCCTTTGGGAGGGTTCACAACAGTTCCATTTGGATAGTTAGATGCTTGCCTGTATGTTTTGTGTTTGGATGTGTTTGCATGTGCAGTGGTGGTGAAACCCGATACCATCCCAGCGATTCTATATCATTAATCTAGATCAAATTTTAATTCTGCTCTTTTACTTTCTTGCATTTAGTTTAATTAACCTCAACTGAATCAATCATTTTAAATATTAGTCCTACCTGAGCTAGATTCAGCTAACAAAGATTCTTAAAAATGTTGTCTCTTGGGATTCGATCCTTAACTATACTGCAATAATACCCGTCCGCTTGCGGATGGTATTATTGCACATTGGTTTTGGTAAAAGCTCGTGGATCTCAACCCCGAGTGAATTTGTTAGTGCGATATTTGCCACGTCAAATTCTGGCACCGTTGCCGGGAACTATGAAATCAGTTAGTCAGATCTAGTTCTTTTAAGGCTAATCTAGGATTTTGCCTTTTCTTTTTGAAACTATTGATCATTCACTTGAATTTGGCTCTACCCCGTGGATCTCACCTTCAAAATTTTTCTATCTCAGGTACTTCAGAAGGATTAGTGCATGCACCATTTGAATAGTCCCGGACTCACTGCTAGCTTTGATCCGGAGATTGACAGAACCTTTCACCATCAAAATAGAGAGAACCAAGCAAGAATGGCTCAAGAGGAAGAGATAGCTCAAAGGGTGGCTCAAGCCCTTAATGCACAGAGAGAAAGATTCATGCAAGAAGCTAGAGATGTGGTTCAAGAAGAAATTCAAGCAGCACAAGCAGCGACACAAGATGCAGAACTACAAAAGGATCTTAAAGAGTTCTCAATCCCAAAGCTACTAATGTTCATCATCCAGTACAACCTCCTCCCATCAATGCTGCCAATTTTGAAATTAGGGCACATTGGATCACATTGCTTCAAAACAACCCATTCTATGGCAAACAAGGAGAAGATAGTCAGGAACATCTTTTGAGGTTTATTGATCTATGTGCTATGACAAAACAAAATAGAGTATCCGATGATGCCATCAGACTCTGTCTCTTCAAGTATTCACTTGCTAATAGAGCAATAAGCTGGTACAATTCATTGCAGAGAGAACCCATCACCACTTGGGAACAAATCCAAAATGTTTTTCTGGAAAAATTTTACCCTCCCTCTCTCACCTATGAAATTAGAGGATGGATAACAAATTTCACTCAAGTCCCTGGAGAAACCCTTGTTGAAGCATGGGATAGATACAAAGAACTTCTACGTAAGTGTCCCCACCATGGGATTCCTAAGAATCAACTCATCAAAATTTTCTATAGGGGTGTGGATGATGATATCAAGAGGTTTTTAGACTCCTCGTCTGGAGGAAACTTCATACGTCAAAGTTATGACAGCGCATGTGTCACCCTTGGAGCTAAAAATCAAGCTAATTGGGGTAGATCTGTAGGTAAAGGAGTCTTGAAAGTAGCTATGGCCGAAGCTATTCTCGAATCTATCGCTGAAACCCTAAAACTCTTAGTTACCAAGCAAGACCATATTGAATCATCTCTTGCCGCAATTGGAAGAGGACATTCGCCCACTCAACAAAAAGAACATATTAAGTCTGCTTCCCTATTCTGTGAAGCATGTAAAGGAACTGATCATTCCACCTTAGCATGCAATGTTCTCTATGGTGTTGATTTAAGCAACATTTGTAACCAAGGAGATAATAGTCAAATGGAGAACCTGGATGTTGTTAACCCCATCCCTGGTCAAAGCTATTACAATCCGAATCAGAATAGGAACCATCCAGGTTTTCAATATGGAAACCCCTCTGGAGAAGTGAACTCGCATCAATTTGGTTCGAACAACCAACCACGAGGCCCACCAAGATTTCAGTATAATCAACAACAGAATTATGGAAATCAAGGAATCTTCAAGGGAAACTTCCACAATAGGAACTTAAATAATTATCAAAACAATTCCCAGTACCAGAGTCTTAACCAAGTTCCTTATCAACAACAAGGACAACAAGCAGGTCCCGTATCTCCTGATGACAAGTTAACAACCATTGAAAAGATGTTGCAAACTCAGAAAACTATGACAGCTAACCAACAAGATCAGTAGAAGGCTATTGAATCCCAACTAGCTCAACTTGCAGCTAGCATTAAGCCACCAGTTGGGGTTTTTGTTGGCCAACCAGAAAACAATCCTAAGCACCCAGAACAACTGAAGGCGGTCACCACCAGGCCAAGAAAGAACTATTCTGATCCTCCTATCAGGACACCTGTAGTTATTACAAATGAGGATGAACCCATGATTATACAAGACTCCACAACTCTGGAGTCTCAACCAAAAGAACCAGTAACTGCTAATAAGATAGACAAGGAAAGTCCTGAGAAACCTATTGATGAAGAATCTGAAACATCAGAACCTGATATTCCTGTATACAAGCCTCGTATACCGTTCCCTTCTTGTTTAAGGCAAACCAAGCTTGATACTCAATTCAATAAGTTTAAAGAATCTATGAAGAAACTTTATGTTGATATACCCTTTTTGGATGCGCTGGCTGAGATACCAGCCTGGACAAAATACTTAAAGTCACTCCTCACCAGGAAATATATAACTGAAGAATATGAGATAATCAAGTTAGCTAAAACCACTTCCGATATCATCCAGAGTAAGATGCCAAAGAAGTAGAAAGATCCAGGATCTTTTGGGATTTCCTGCCATATCAGTGACTCTTCATGCAAGAATGGACTGGCAGACCTTGGTGCTAGCATCTCCATCATGACACTCAGCCTTTGCAAAAGGCTAGGGTTTGCTGAACTTCTCCCAACTGGCATGACCATACAACTCACAGATAATTCGATAAAACACCCGTTAGGAATTATTGAGGATGTACCTGTCAAGGTAGGAAAAAATTCCTACGTTCTGTGTGACTTTGTCATCATGGACATAAAAGAAGACACCATATATCCTGTCATCTTTGGACATCCGTTCCTCGCCACTAAAAGATTTCTAATTGATGTTGAAGCAGGAACATTGCTGCTCAGACTTGGTAAAGAAACTCTTGAATTCAAAATTTTTGAAAGAATGAGAAGACCAAGTATGCAAGAAGAAGTCTATCTGATTGACTGCATTGAACAAATGTCACTCCTCACACAAGAATAATATGAATAAGACGATCCTTTAGAAGTGACTCTAACGAACCCATCTGCTGGTAATTCAATCAATGAACAAGTTAAAGAATGTGCTCTCGACCTTGACACTGCTGAAGAAGACTCCGGAGCCAAAATGGAAGAACTCAAAGCTGTGGAAGCTACTGAAGAAACATGCAAAAAATAAGAAGCCCCAGAAATGAAGCCCCTGCTCGAGGGACTGAAGTACGTGTTTTTGTACGATCTCAAAGTTTGTCCAGTTATTATAAATTCCGATCTAACGACCGAGCAAGAAGATAAACTCCTGAAAGAACTAAGGGAAAGAAAGAAAGACATCGGCTACAAGATGAGTGATTTCACCATGGTCAGTCAAGCTCTATGCATGCACAAAATCCCCATGGTGGAAGATCACAAGCCAACTATTGAACATCAACACAAATTAAATCCAAATATGAAGGAAGTAGTCTGTCGTGAAGTCATTAAATTGTTGACTGCTGGAATAATCTATCCGATATCAGATTCACGATGGGTGAGCCCTGTGCATGTAGTCCCGAAGAAAGGTGGAACGACTGTGATACAAAATGAAAACAATGAACTCATCCCCACCTGAACAGTCACGGGGTGGAGGATGTGCATTGATTATAGGAAGTTAAACAAGGCAACTCAAAAAGATCATTTTCCTATGCCTTTTCTTGATCAAGTATTAGAGCGGCTGGCCCATCAAGAATATTTCTATTATCTCGATGGTTACTCTGGATTCTACCAAATACCTATACATCCAGATGACCAGGATAAAACTACTTTCACCTACCCATTCAGAACATACACATTTAAAAGAATGTCGTTTAGCCTCTGTAATGCACCTGCAACTTTCCAGCATTGCATGGCTTCCATATTCGCTGGTCTCACCAAAACCATTATGGAAGTTTTCATGGATGATTTCTCTGTATATGGAGATTCATTTGATTCATGTCTAAACACGTCTCCCTCATTCTCAAACGATGTGAAGAAGCACATCTTGTGCTCAACTGGGAGAAGCGTCATTTTATAGTAAAGGAAGGCATTGTCCTCGGCCATAGGGTCAGCAATAAAGGAATTGAAGTAGATAAAGCCAAGATTGAAGTGATTTCCAAGCTCTCCATCCCTATCAATGTAAAGGAAGTTCGAGCATTCCTTGGTCATGCAGGCTTCTATAGATGATTTATAAAGGACTTCTCAAAGATAACCAAGCCTATGAAAAACTTGTTACTAAAAAATGTTGAATTCAACTTTGATGAAGAATGTGTTAAAAGTTTCAACAAACTAAGGCATGCCCTTACAACCACTCCCATCATCAGAGCTCCCGATTGGGACCATCCTTTTGAAATTATGTGTGATGTGAGCGATTATGTTGTGGGTGCTGTCTTGGGCCAATGCATAGAAAAGAAACATCATGTGATCTATTATGCATCAAAAACCCTCGATGAAGCTCAAGGGAATTATGCAACTACTGAAAAAGAACTTCTGGAAGTTGTGTATGCCTTTGACAAATTCAGATCCTACCTGATTGGTTCAAAAGTCATTGTCTACATGGACCACACTGCCATCTGTTACCTTTTGGCTAAGAAAGATGTGAAACCCAGGATAATTTGATGGATTCTCCTATTGCAGGAATTTGATCTAGAAATATGAGATAAAAAGGGTACAGAGAATGTGGTAGCAGACCACCTCAGTCACATCCACACTCTGGATACCAAGAAGATCCCGATTAATGATTCCCTTCCAGATGACCAACTAATGAAGGTCTCATAAGCCACACCGTGGTACTCAGATTATGTGAACTACCTTGCTGCTAGGGTTATTCATCCTCAATGCACCGGGAATGCACTAAAGAAATTCATTCATGATGTGAAGCAATATCATTGGGATGAGCCATATCTCTTTAACCTATGTGTTGATGGTATTTACAAATGATGTATCGCTGAGGAAGAAGATCAATCTATTCTAGAGCACTATCACCCTGTCCCAGTCAGAGGCCATATGAGTTCGAAGAAAACTGTTATAAAAGTTTTGCAATGCAGATTCTTTTGGCCAACTATATCCAAAGATTCCTACAAATTTGTTCTATCATGTGATAAATGTCAAAGAACAGGTAACATTACAAAGAGAGATGAGATGCCACTTGAGTTGTGGCAAGAAATCGAGATATTTGATGTTTGGGGTGTGGACTACATGGGTCCATTCCCATCTTCTTACAAATTTTCATACATCCTAGTGGCGGTGGACTACGTCTCAAAATGGGTTGAAGATATACCAACTGTCACTAGTGATTCCAAACCCGTCATCAAATTATTCAAAGATATTATTTTCCCCTATTTTGGAGTATCACAAACTGTGATATCTGACGGAGGGTTTCATTTCCTCGAAAGAAGCTTTGAAGCACTACTGAGGAAATATGGTGTAATTCACAAAGTAGCCTCACCTTACCATCCACAGACAAGTGGACAGGTGGAGGTTTCTAACCATCAACTCAAGGACATATTGGAAAAGACAGTAGGTCACAATTGGAAAGATTGGTCAGTGAAAATCAATGACGCATTTTGGGCCTACCGTACTGCTTTCAAGACTCCTCTTGGAACTACACCATTTCGGTTGATCTATAGAAAGTCATGCCACTTGCCTATAGAACTGGAACACAAAGCATGGTGGGCAATTAAACAACTGAATTTTGACATGAAGAAAGAAGGCCAAGCCAGGATTCTACAACTTCGGGAGCTGGAAGAACTCCATATGACAACTTATGAGAATGCACGAATCTATAAAGAGCGCACAAAACTTTGGCACGATAGTCATCTGAAAAGAAAAGACATTCAAGTGGGAGACCAAGTTCTTCTGTTCAATTCCAGATTGAAATTATTCCCAGGGAAACTCCATTCTCATTGGTCGGGGCCGTATATTGTCAAGAGCATCTACCCACATGGTGATTTCTCTTTATGGAGTCAAAAGTCAGGTGAATTTGTGGCAAATGGTCAACGATTGAAGAGATATTTCACCCCTGCTGATATAGGCTCTGAAACGATGTTGGATCTCACCAATCCAACATATCCACCTTAGAAGTTGAAGGAATCAAGTCGAGCCATCGGCATAAAATAAAGGCGCTTGTCGGGAGGCAACCCGATAAATAAAATTTGTATTTAGTTTTAATTTTGAAATAGGATTTTTATTTAATTTTGTTTTTACCTTTTAGATAATTTACACTAAATAAAATTGCATCGCAAGATGCTATTTTGAGTCCTGATTGGTCTTCATTTTTGAGATTTTCAGATGGAGGATGCAAACTTATTGGAACACAACCACATCCGATGGTCCAAACGGCATGCAAATTCCCCTCCATCTCGGATTTAGAGTTTGCTCAGGATGAGCAAATTTCTAAGCTCGGGGTGGAGGGTGGGTGGTACATATCTTACTTTCCACCTTCACCCATCTAAATCAGACTTAGGATTTCATTGTCACATTTTGACCTAAATTTTCAAAATTTTAAAGTTTTTCAAAGAAATTTGAACAGATACTGGATGAAGTTTTGACACTTTCTGGTTTCAATCTCTATGCATTTTGAATCATTATACCCTCCTTATTCGAAGTAGATCCTCAAAAGGACCACTTTCTGAAAACTAGCCTTTTGATTGAAATCATCTTGTGAAGCTTATGAATCCTAACATCATGATCTTTATGCAAAAATGACAAGTGTCTGTCAAACTGATAGGGATCAAACACATCGTGCTTCCTATATGACTAGTGGAACAATAGCATGGAATCCCCACCGGATCCTCATCAATTCATTATTTGAGCAGAGTTTGATAAAGAGAACAACCCGGTGCACTAAATTGTAAATCAAGTTGCATTCTGATCTGAACTCTCTTCTGTCATCTTCATACCCTTCCATCCATAAAAAAGAAACAAAAATAGCCAAAATAGTGCAAAACCCTAAGTTCGGGGTGGCACGCCACTTCCCTCTATATCCGCTTCTTCCATACCCCTCACGAAGTAATAGGGGCGTACCACAAAAAATGCAATCTCGAGTCAAATAGAGGAGAGATTTGCTAACAAAAAGATGCCAAAGCGCACACAAAAAGAAATGCAATCTTGAGTCGAATAGAGGAGAGATTCACACAAAAAATGCAATAAATGAAATTGCAAAAATAATAAAAATCTCGAGTCGAATAGAGGAGAGATTTACTTATTCCTTCCATACCACCCTTCACTCCATTTTCCTCCTAAAGGCACAATGAATGCCACCACTACCCTGAAAAACACCAGTGTTAGATCAGGTGCACGCTTGTTGTTTTGCAGGTATCTTTGGACCCTTACGAAACTCTTTGATATGCTTGTTGATGGAAAAATTGAGGAAGTGGGATTGTAAAACAAACTCAAGAATGAAGATATGGTAAGATGTGTTCAGTGGTCTCAGGAGGTTGAGATACTGAGTCATACTGAGCATAAAGAAAAAAATCGTGATATGAAGATGAGGCAATCACATGACCAAAAAGTATTCATTTGGCGATTGTTTCAGATTTTGTGTTACTCGAGGACGAGCAACGTTTAAGTTCGGGGTGTTTTGATGAATGCATGTTCATCATGATTTTCAGTCACTTTCTTGGGCTCTTTTTGATTCAATACATCCAATTACAATTACTAAATATCAAAATGTGCAAAATTTCCAAATTGGTTCAATTATCAAGGTTTCTAACTGAGTTTATATCAATTTTATGCAGGTCTTGATGAGGTTGAACAATCAGCTAGGACCCAGCCATATCTGCCCTTGATCTACTCTCACTCACCCTCAGTCTTGACCATACGGTCTTGCCCATACAGTTTCATCCATATAGTCTCAAGACTGAATGGACATGCTCATGTCAAGACCATTTGAGGATTACTGGTCTACGAGACTGTTTGAGGAGTACTGGTCTGCGATACCGTTTGGAACTGGGGCTGCGAGACAGTTTGGAGGTGGGAACGCGAGACAATTTGGAAGAGGTTGCGAGATCACTTGAAGCAGCCATGAAACCATTTAATGAAGCACATTGCAGCAAACAGTTTGATAAAGTTGGTTGCGAGACCGTTTTGGCTTGCAAAAGTAATCACATGAAGACTGTTTAGTTTGGTAGCTACGTGCATGCGAGAAAGCAATGCATGCAAAACCGTTTGAGATGAAGGCTATCAAGACCGAGCAGAGAAAATTATCCAAACTGAGAGAACAAAACCGTTTGCTGGGAGAAAACAAAATGAAGAAAAGCATGCTTGTACAAGACCGTTTGAGTGGATGCTGATCCAAGATCGTTTGGTCATTTACACACCAAACCGAATGGGCATGCATGCATGAAACTGTGTGAGCTAAACCAACGAAGACCGTTTGAAAGCTCACGTGAAGACCGTTTGCAAAAGTGGATCATGCAAGACCGAATGGAAAAGGCAAAATAACACAAGGCTGTTTTGATAAGATATTTATCAAAACCGTTTGTTCAAAGCAACCAAGACCGTATGGAAAAGAAACTACAGCAAAACCGTTTGTTGGCCAATATCTTAGGACCATTTGGTCAATTATAACTGAACTGTTTGGACTCACACTAAAAGCATGAGGGACAGATCTGTGCCTATAAATAAGACCAGTAGGGTCCTCATTTGGGCATCAGTTCCAGGATATCGAGAGGCTACCTGTACATAGGTCCGATCTAGTTCTGTCCTGTTATCATTTCACCTATCGCCTGTGCTGCAATCAAGAGACCGATAAGAGAAAGAAGGAGGAGTGAGAAAGACTGTCCGGTTTGTCTTGGCGTCCCTCGTTCTTCGTCCAGATCTGCTCTGACACGACGTAGAAGACTGCATCATCTTCACTGAGCTGCGACCACCTTCTGCATCATGCTCATGGTGGAATCCTCTCTCTTTCTTATTCTTGTTTCTTACATCATGAGCGAGTAGTCCACTCTTGCTGGGGTGCCAGAACTAGCCCCGTTGCCCATGCAACCATGTCTTTTCATTTAACATTCCAAGGCAATGTATATAACTTTTCATTTCGTTACTAATTGATATGCTTGTAGTTGATTACCTGCTTGCTTTCATCTTATTCTTCTCTTTGTAGTATAGAATGACGATTAATGAGGTAGACTCCTTGATAAGAAATCTGATAGGGTTCCTTGAGGTCGTAAGTGTATGATCTGTATGGGAACAAGCCATCTAGCCTACGGTGACACTTCTATGGTCTAAACATCCCTCAAGGAGGACCACAACCTTAGTTGGATGTTGTATCTTCTTATTAATCGTCGATGTTTGCTTGTAGACTAATCGCCTACATGTATGTTGATTAGCAAGGTTGACTCCCGCACTAGAAATAGAATGAGGTTCATTGAGATCGTAAGTGTATGATCTATGAGGGGACGAGCCATCTAGCCTAAGGTGAAGCTTCTGTGGTCTAAACATCCCTCGGGGAGGGCCACAACCTTAGTTAGATATTGTATCTTCAGAACCATAAGTGCATGATCCGGATGGCGATGAGAAATCTGATGCCTAACGGGATGCTTATGTGGGCCTAAACATCCCTCTGGGATGGTTCACAACAGTTCCATTTGGATAGTTAGATGCTTTCCTGGATGTTTTGTGTTTGGATGTGTTTTCATGTGCAGTGGTGGTGAAACCCGATACCATCCCAGCGATTCCATATCATTAATCTAGAACAAACTTTAATTCTGCTCTTTTACTTTCTTGCATTTAGTTTAATTAACCTCAACCAAATCAATCATTTTAAATATTAGTCTTACCTGAGCTAGATTTGACTAACAAAGATTCTTAAAAACATTGTCTCTTGGGATTCGATCCTTAACTATATTGTGATAAGACCCATCCACTTGCGGGTGATATTATTGCACATTGGTTTTGGTAAATGCTCGGGGATCTCAACTCCAAGTGAATTTTTTAGTGCGATATTTGCCACGTCAGTAGTGTAACGTCCAGGATTTGAGGCCTCAGATAGAATGATCTTATAAGGAATGATTGAACTACCTATATCACCAAGGTGCACCTCCTTTTTCTAGGAGCCCATCACTAAAGAACTTCATAGTTATGTGTGCTCAGCTTGGAGTGGTACAAGGATGGGTGACCAGTTGAGAAGTTGATCCTGACTTGCGCATGAGTGAGGACAAAGGGCACAGTTAAGGCTAGTGGTGGTCTGTGGGGCCAATCATCATTCCTGAAACTCTACTAGAGCCTAGGGCAGTGGGCCTGGGTGTTACAATTGGTATCAGAGCCATAAACCGTCTAGTAGGTGGGCCCAAATGGGCCTGTGGCATGCCAGTCTATGATTCGTGTGGTCCTGGCATGTTGGAAAGGGATATCTGTGGTAATGGAGCCACCCATGTACTGATAGCCATGATTGGAAGATGGGTGTACATGGCCATGTTGGGTCTGCACTAAAATGGGGAAATATTATGAGACCATATAGTTGAGCCTTGACAAGGACATCAAGAGCCCAAGTGGGAGAGATTGTAACGGTCCTAGGATTTGAGGCCTCAGATAGAATGATCTTATAAGGAATGATTGAACTATCTATATCATCAAGGTACACCTCCTTTTTCTAGGAGCCCATCACTAAAGAACTCCATAGTTAAGCTTGCTCAACTTGGAATAGTATTAGGATGGGTGACCAGTCGGGAAGTTGATCCTAGCTTACACGTGAGTGAGGGAAAAGCACGCAATTAAGGCTAGTGGTGGTCTGTGGGTCCATTCATCATTTCTAAAACTCTACTAGAGCCTAGGGAAGTGTGCCAGAGTGTTACATGTAGTGACTTCTGGTCTAAGAATCACAATCACCACCTTTACTATTAGCGATGACTATGACTACCAATGATGGTTTCCATGTGTTACTCTCAAGGTAGGTCATTCTGATACATTGTTCCCTAACAAGTATCTGTGTGCTTGGTTTAATATCATATATCATGACTAATGAGATTTTGTCATTAACTTACCCACACTCTAGTCTTAAGTTTTACTGGTGTCTATCAGCCTTCCATAATAACAACCGACCCGATACATAATGAGAATGTACACACTCTTAACATCTGTATGATCTCATTATTCAAGTCATGTACTTGAAGACATATGCCATCGAGTATTATCACTCTCTAGACATTCATAATGTTTCCTCATTATCTCATAACTGAGTGAATCAGAATGAATTGGACACTTGTGCTTAATATTATCAATCAAATCCTTCTATGTAATATTCCATCACAATCATCATATGATTGGCTCTTTGGGCATACCATACCAACAGACTCCCACTTGCACTTTGATCCAATCATCCACAAATCTCATTCTTAGTGATCTAAACATTTCCATAATGTTTCTACTACGCAAGTGCTAATCCAGCGGGTTAGCAACACTTTGCTATTAGTCAATATATTGCATGTTTCTCATCTCTTTGTCATGAGATGAAACTACCACTATATTGTATCTGACATTCCTTGCCTAGACAGTAGTTCCATTATTTTCAGAATATCTCTACCATGTCATTAATGGTTGGAACATCTTTAAGTTCATCCATATGAACTTCTAGATCCATATAGTATCCATTCATGTGTTCATAACACCAGTATACCCGACTTCTATTGTAGAATAGAACTAATGGCATGTAGTTCAAACCCTTCCAACTCACAACTCTTTTCTTAATATCAAATATATTTTGTTGTGATCACTTTTGTCATTCTGGAAGCTTGCATCAGTCTAACCCTTTACACCCAACTCTTCATTTGCTTCTATCCTCTAGCAACTTATCCTTAAGTACTTCACAAGTACTAATGGATGTCTCTAAATGATATTCCAATAACTCTTATAGGAAATTAATGTCATCTTGTCATGTCTAATACGTACAAGATTATATGGGATGAGTACATTTACAACATTCATGATATATACATTGCTACATCATATGGCACCTCACTCATGTCATTTCCATTCTCACAAGAATTGGAATATAGGGTTCATGAGAGATTAATCCGAATTCTCTCTCAATGAATCCTTCCTGTTGAACTCTTTCAGCATCTTGCTATTATATGTGCTCATATTTAGGTCATGAAACTTTCCAAACCTATCTCATGGATCTCAGTTCCTGTCACATAGGATGTTTCACTTAATCCTTCATTGTTGAAGGTGTTTTCCATGCCAATTCTCAATACTCACAATATTGAGATGTTATTCCCCATCACATGTGGAATTTTTAAATATGCTCCCACTAAATCTTGTATACTCACATATTTCATCTTTTATCTTGATTCAAATCAATCATTAGCTATCTTTTCAAGTCAAAAGATCTTATCTATGAGATGCTTGTTTCAATACTAGATTGAACTTTGTAGCTTATAGACCTTATTTGCATTAATGAAGTTATAAAACCTTTAGGCTGTATCACGTACACATCCTCTCACATATTCCTTTTAAGGAATCTAGTTTTATTCTTCATAATACCAAATCTCATAGTTTATTTTAGCTGCATCAATAAGAAGGACTATTGGTAAAGGAGTTCTTTCATGTTCAACAACTTCAACTAATTTCAAAACCTTTCCAACTAATTTGTCCTCTCATGTTATCCATGTGGGTTTTGCAACAAAAACCTTCTACACCCTTTGGGTCTTACCCCTTTAGGTAGTACTAACAAGGTCATAACTTATCAGTGTACATGGACTCCATAATGGCTTTGATCCATTTCTCAAATTATGGTTCTCAATATTTTCTAGTTGATCTGTTGGCTCATCATCTTATGACCAACCTGTCTGAGTTGTTGGATTCAATCTTTCAATCCAAGATGTGTTCTACTAGAACTATGAGGTTTTGTGTTATATGACAAACATGAGATTCCACAACCATTTGTGATTCTCATTTTCTCTCACTGTACCTCCTTGTTGACCTTGAACCTTTCAAGTTCTACTTTTAATCCCACTGGTTCTTTTTGAACTCAGTTGTCCTTGCAAAAAAACACTTTTGTTATTGTATTGGGATTAATAGTAACATTCAACAATCATGGTTTGTGGATAAACCTTTTCAAGAAAACACTTTATTTATATAGGTTTATATCCTTAAGACATATTGGGACATTCGCATATCATATAATATATGATGTCTTTTAAACCTTTTAAATGGTACATCATTTTAGTGTAAAGCATGTATTCATGAGGAGATTAGAAGATTAGATAATAATAACAACCACATCATGAGGATGTGGTTTCCTTTCTTTTTGACACATGATTATGTTTAGATGGATTTGACTTGTGATGTAGTCTAACCATAAGGTCCTAAAATTATTGATGTAAAGTATTTTAACATTTAATCATATTAAAGTTTCTTAATACTTTTATCAAAGTTATACTTCATTTATAATCTTCTTGAACACTTGAAGATATTCATGTTTGTATTTCACAAAGTACAAATCCACATATCAACTGAGATTATCAGTTAATATAATGAAGCATTACCAACCACCTTTAGCATTTATTCCATAAGATCTCCATACATCAATATGTATAAACTCTAATAGAATGCTTAATCCTCCCACTACCTATAGTCAAGGGTGTTGTGTCATATTGCTCATATTTAAGATTTGCATTTTTCTTATTGGTTCAATAACCAAAAGGAGTCTAGATAACCATCAATATGGATTCTAGTAATGCACTTCTTACATATTTGCATTAGATTACTATGCTAAATATTGTTTGAGTTATCAATTATAATCCTTTGGTATTTATATTATAGACATTCATATTAAGATTCTTTCATATAGATGGTTGGGCATTGCCATACAAGATCACATCTTTGGAATAGAAACATTAGGAACTATATATTAATTTTCAGTCCTTGTCATACAAGATGCATAAAGTAAAATGTTTCTATTAATTGGCATCATGAAACAATACTTCAACTAACTCCATTACATGTCCATGGGCTAAGATAAATGTAAATGTGGACTAAAGCTTCAACAAATCGTGTTCAACCTTGTCCATCTTTGTCCTTTCATGAAGGCTTTACTTCTTGTCATATCCTCCACATCATGTATGTCATATCTCTATCTGGTATCACATACCAAAATGAAGAAGTAATCAAATTTATCTCATAAAGTTTATACCTGAAGTGGAGGACTCAATGCCTTCCTTATTCTTCTTTAATTCCTCTAACAAGAGTGGGTAATTTCTTTTCCAATGTCCAAACTGGTGACAATGGTGACAATCACCTCTATTCTTTACTCCTCCCTTTGCCTTGAGATCTAAAGACTTGGGATTATGGCCAACTTTAGAACTCTTCTTAGCTTTGCCTTTAACTTTAGAATTCCCCTTTGTCTTGATGATAACCATCACAAACTTGGGTTTATCTTTCTTCCTCTGTGCCTCAGTTGTTCTTGACATGCCCAACAACTCTATCAATGACTTGTCAAAGTCATTCATGTTGTAGTTCATGACAAACTAATTGTATGATTCTAGTAGGGACTGTAGAATCACTTTAGTGGCCAACTCTTGACCCAATGGGAATCCCAGTCCATCTAGGTTCTCCACATAGCCAATGAGCTTGAGTACATGAGGACCTACTGGATCTCCTTCTGCCATGTTGCACTTGAATAATGCCTTGGAGACGTCGTATCTCTCTTATCATACCTTATCTTGTAACATGTTCTTGAGATGTGTGAGCATCTCAATCACATCCATGTTCTCACGCTTCCTCTACAACTCATAGTTCATGGAGCATATCATCAAACACTTAACATCTATGACATCTTTAGTATGCTTCTTATAAGCATCCATGTCAGCCGTTGGTGCATTGGGAAAGGGTTCATCTGGCTCTGGCGTCGCTAGGACATAGAGTTTGTGCTCCTATGTGAGAACAATTATCAACGTCCTGAGCCAATCGTTGGAGTTGTTCCCATTTAGCTTGTCCTTCTCAAGGATCAATTATAGAGAAAAGTGATTATTGTCTGTTACCATTTGATTCCACAAAAGAGTTTGCAATTTTGTCAAAAGCTCATTTCTAATTTGATTTGATTTGATTTTTTTTTTGAAAATGTTGATTAGGTCTTTAATTAACTATCGCTCTCATTATCTTGATCAAATTGACAACCCTCAATTATCAATTTAGAAATTTGTAGTGAACAATCTTCTAATGAGCTAGGATCTAAAATATTTCAATTATTTCCCGACCAACACGGATGTCCATAATTAATTATTAAGGTAGGCAACGTTTTCCAATTGCATCATATGCAATTCTTGGATAGATAATATGCAACTCTTTGTTATAATTATCTGCAAGCTTCTGGTGCTTAATCTCATTAAAACCACATAGTTAAGACTGGCCTAAAAGTCGACACAATAATAATGTACCCCATTTGGTGGGCCTACATTATTACCATCACAATTTTCATGTATGCCTCTAATGGAAAGCATCTTAGACTTACTATTTTTTTATTGACGGATTATATATATATATACATACATACATACATATATATATATATATATATACACACATTGTATCCAATCACCAGATATATAGTACGTATCATATACATGCTATATCCCACAACACATACATGCAATATAAAATAAGAAGCGATGGTTATGGCCATGTCTATTGTAATTCCTTGAAGACACAAGAAATTACTACCACCTAGGTCAATCATCACATCATATGTATGAACCTGTTGTTGGTGTAGATCTGTGCTTGCCAATTTGGGTTGATCGGTTCAACCCTTGAACTGGTCATCTCGCCTCTTGGCCGATCAGTTGGTCGTCTGAAATGGTCGGTTGGTCTCATGTCCAACTAATGTTTGGACACCTCTAGATGGTCAGTTGGGTCCATCAGTCGGTCAGTTCGCTTATGTGGTCAACCCTCCTTGATCCTCCATCTAGTTGGCTCGTCACGTGAAATGGTCGACTCACCTGACGTTGATCGTCATCTTCATCATTGTAAGAAAAGAAAACTATCCTATTACTATTAAACTTGTTACATGGTAAAGAGAAACCTCAAGTTACATTCGAGGGGAGAAAATGTAGGAAAGAATTAACTTTACATTGGGAAGAAGGATGTAGAGGCTCGGTATGCAAATCGAGATAAAATAGGAATAAAACCAAACAATCCAACCACACATACATATTTAGGTTATATGCCATAATCACACTACACATCCACCATAAAAACCACTTTTAGGATGACACATGTAAATTGTCTATATATCATACATATATTAGTTTGGGAGTATGTGGTGTTTGATCGTATATGCATATAAAACAATTTAAGTATTCACATCATATGCAACAAATAAACTATGAAAATAAAAAATCTGATCATATCTATTATCCCCAATATAGTAAATTGATGTGTCTTTGATACCACTATTAGGAAGTACATGGCTTTATCTATTCATAATTCCAGAACAACAAGATCGTGTCAATAACTATGAAATAGAAAAGATGGTTTAATGAGTTTATACCTGGTCCTGGAGTAAGTTTAACAACTACAATTTGTTGTAGTGCAACTATCTTGTAGTTGCTCTTCGATGGTGTATGTGCAGCTCCCGGTCTTCACCACAAACAACAAACTTAAACAACATCTGAAGTGGCTCTTGTAGCCTTGCCATATACTGCAAGCTAACGTTGCCCTCCTAGCGACAGGAAAAGGCCTCCTCACCTCTAGAGAAGTCAACACAGACCAACTAGTACTCATTCCATTCTAGTAGAACAGACATGAAGGAGTTATCCCTCCTGTTGGTGTACTAGTCACCCACTTGGTCTCCTACAATTGTTTCTCCCGTACTATTTCTCCCTTTAGCAGATAGGACTTGCTCGGGCTCTCTATTGGTTACCACAACTAGAGAAGACAACAATTATCAAAGGCAATTGAGTTGTGTTCTGAGAAACCCCTAGTACCCCTCTATTTATAGGAGAGGTTAGGGCCTGATTTCCCAATCTGTGTGGGAGTGGAAGGGACCGGAAGATCATGAATTTTTGCAACTTGTGCATCTCGAACTGGTCGATTGGCAACCAAATCGGTCAGTTCACATGCGAGCCGATTGGTTTGAAGCCCCAACTGGTCATTTTGCCATATTTTCCAATCACATATGATTTAGAAATTTCATTTCCAATGAATGCACAACATTAATTCTTGTACCAATTGAATTGAACAAGTGAACCGATTACTTTTCTCACAAATTTGGGAAAACCACTAGAACCTTCAGTTGGCATGATCAAGAAAATTGGTTCATCAAGTGAACTGGTCGTCTCACCCAACATGAGCCGATCAGTTCACTTAGTGATCCAATTGGTTGGTGCCTTCATTGCAAAACTTAGCCAATTCAATTTCTAATCAACCTGACACTCCAAACAACCATCTCAATACTTGAGCTGATAATATAACAGTCCACTCAATTGATTGGTTGCTTGAATTGAATACCTAAACACTTTAATAATCAATCCAATCATCATTCATGATTAAACTCTTATTCTAGATGAGTTCCTATGTGTGTGACCCTAAGGTCCCATATCACGTTGGCAGTGAATGCCCATAACTAGTTTATGACATCACAAACAAAGAGCGGTGTCTAGTCACACATAAGTGCTACCCAAGTGGATGGAAAGTTGGATAATAATTTCAACCTACAAACTGTGTAAGGTGTTATAGTTCTTGTATAATTCCTTCATCTCTGATAGCTGGAATGAACTCGAGGCATGGAATCACATACTTTCAATGTTCAATCCATGTTCCTTGAACCAAGAGCAGACTATCTAAGATATATGTGACCTCAATATCATATATTGATTCACACGTCCATGTGCATGCGTTTCTCAGTCTTGCTTATCAAGTGGTCATGATATCAAACTCTAATAGGAGGGAAAAATCCCATCTACATCACTCACAATCAGTCCTCATGTGTCACTTCTACCCAATCATCACCTTTATGGCAATCCTTATTCAGGATACCATTTGATGATGTCAAAGTATACCAAACGACATGTGATGGGTGTAGTGACTTTAGGTCTAAGAATCACAATCACCACCTTCACTATAAGAGATGACTATGACTACCAATTATGATTTCTAAGTTTCACTCTTAAGGTCAGTCTATCCCATACACTATTCCCTAAGATGTATTTGTATGCTTGGTTTGATATCATATATCATGACTAATGAGATTCTAACATCAACCAACCCACACTCTAGTCTTACTTGTTACTGGTGTCTATCTGCCATAGGATAGATCTTCTCGTAACTCAATAGGTTCAATAGTCAGCACATGAGTAGGATCATTCACATACTTCTTCAGAACAGACACATGAAACACATTGTGAATCGTATCATAAGTGGGAGGTAGAGCTAGGTAGTAGGCACAATCCCCAACTCTATCCAAGATTTCAAATGGTCCCACATATCGAGGAATCAACTTGCCATTGACTTTGGACCTTGTAATGGAACGAATTGGCTTTATCTTGAGGAACACATAATCACCAACCAAGAAGCTCACATCAGATCTCTTCTTATCAGCATACACTTTCTATCGATCTTGGGTAGCCTTCATCCTCTTCTTGATCAAATAGATCTTGTCACTCATCATCTGTATGTCATCACTCTTCATCAAAGATCTTTCAACCACATCATCCCAATGTAGTGGTGAACGACAAGGTCGGCCATAAAGTGCTTCAAATGGTGGCATACCAATGCTGGTTTGGTAACCGTTGTTGTAAAAAAATTCGGCCAACGGAAGGTATTTGTCCCAAAACACCTCCCCAAACCATCACACAAGCACACAACAAGTCCTCCAGAATCTGTACTGTTCACTCAAACTAGCCATCCGTCTGAGGGTGGTAGGTTGTGCTGAAGCATAGGTCAGAACCAATTTCCTCATGTATCTACTTCTACAAGCGAGAGGTGAACTTTGGGTCACGATTAGAAACTATCACCTTGGGAACCTCATGTAGGCAAACAACCCAATACACGTATAATTGTGCCATATCAAGAACCTTGTATGTACTCTTGAATGGAAGAAAGTGAGCTGACTTGGTCAGGCGATCGATAACAACCCAAACCGCATTGTACCCACGCTTTGACCTTGGAAACCCAGTAACAAAGTTCATAATGATTTTCTCCCACTTCCACTCTGGTATCTCAAGTGGATGGAGAAGACCACCAGGACATTGATGTTTAATCTTCACATGTTGGCACGTCAAGAACTTTGCAACATATGTAGCAATATCCTTCTTCATGTTCTTCCACCAGAAACCCATTGTAAGACCTTGTACATCTTCGTGGTTTCAGGATAAATCGTGTACTTGGAACCATGGGCTTCACCCAGAACTCACTGTCTCAGACCAACAACATCAAGTATCCACAATCTATGACAGAAGTAGATATCACCATCCACTCCAACAGAAAACTCAAATTGTGGTTTCTTTGTCAACATCTTCATCTCATCAAGCTCAGGACTATCCAGCTGTACAGCAATAACTTCAGAAATCCAGGTGGGAGTGACAGTCACACTAGCCATCTACACTCTCAACCTCTCCACAAAAGAGTCATCACCAACATATGATAGCTCAGGTCTCCATCTTGAAACTTGTTCTAAGCTCCTCCACAAGGAAGAACTGATAGAAGTACAAGTTGCATCTTTCTTCCTACTCAGGGTGTTAGCAACAACATTGGCTTTACCTGGGTGATAAGTGATGGTAAAGTCATAGTCCTTGAGGTTTTCCATCCATCATTTCTGGAATAGATTCAAGTCCCTTTGATTCATCAGGTAACATAGACTCTTGTGGTCATAGAAAACCTCAAATTATACCCCATACAAGTAGTGTCACCAAATCTTTAGAGCATGAACTATAACAGCTAGCTCCAAGTCATGTATAGGCCAATTTCCTTCATTCGACTTCAATTGGCGAGAGGCATAAGTGATCACTCATCCTTCTTGCATAAGGACACAACCCAACCCTAGTTTGGAAGCATTAGTATAGATAACATAGGGTTTACCCTCCAAAGGAAGAGAAAGCACATGAGAAGAAGTCAAACACCTCTTTAACTCCAAGAAGCTCTTTTCACACTCAAAAGTCCAAAAAAACCTTGCATCTTTGCGTGTTAGTTTCATCATCAGAAGAGCCAGCTTGGAGAAATTTTGCACAAATCTCTGATAGTAACCTGTAAGGACCAGAAAACTACATATCTCTGAGGGATTCTTTGGTGATTGCCACTTTGTCAAAACTTCAATCTTAATAGGATCCATATAAATATGTCCTTCCGAGATAACATGGCCAAGAAACATCACCTCGTTGAGCCAAAACTTGCACTTTGAGAACTTTGCATAGAGTTGATGTTCTCGCAAGGCCTAAAGAACAATCCATAGGTGCTCGCGGTGCTGGTCCATAGACTCAGAGTAGATAAGCATGTCATCAATGAACACCACCATGAAACTATCCAAGTAAGGATGGAAGACTCGATTCATTAGGTCCATGAAGGCGACAGGGGCATTGGTCAGGCCAAATGGCATGACTAGGAACTCATAGTGCCCATAACAAGTACGGAAAGCTGTCTTTGGTACATCATCATCCTTCACCCGCATCTGATAGTAGCCACTATGCAAGTCCATCTTTGAGAACACAATAGCAGACTTTAGTTGGTCAAACAAGTCGTCAATGCGCGGTAGGGGATAATGATTCTTGATCGTCACTTGATTCAACATACGGTAATCCATGCACATTCACAAGGACCCATCTTTCTTCTTCACAAATAGAACATGTGCTCCCCAAGGAGAGACACTAGGGCGTACAAACCCCATGTCTAGGAGCTCTTGCAGTTGCTTCTTGAGCTCATCCAGAGACACTAGGGCATACAAACCCCATGTCTAGGAGCTCTTGTAGTTGCTTCTTGAGCTCAACCTGCTCAGTAGGTGCCATGCGATAGGGTGGCTTTGAGATAAGTGTCAAGCTTGGTACGAGGTTGATAGAAAACTCGACTTCACGTGTAGGAGGAAGTCTAGGTAGATCGTCGGGGAAGACATCAAGATAATCCCAAACGACATTAATGTCATCCAGCACATGTGGCATAGGATTAAGAACAACCGACACCAATTAGGCTCTACAGCCATTTGCAATGAGCTTCTCCACCTTGAGTGCAAAAATGATGAACTGTCGATGCCCTTGCTTTCTTCCCTTGATACTAAAACACTCGCCATCAGGGTGCAACAAACTAACCTTTTTTATCTTCACAGAAGAGGGCAACGTTGAACTTCTTCACCCAATCCATTCCCAGGATAATGTCGAAGGCCATCATATTGAGGATGATGAAGTCTAGCTCGAACATCTTGCCAGAAATACATAGGTCTACAGTAGGGATTTTTAGGAAAGTAGAAGACATTTTACCCATAGGAGTTTCAACATCTAGGATATAGTCCATATACCTAGTTTCTAACCCTAACATGGTTACAAGTTTAGATGATATGAAGGTGTTTGAGGCTCTAGAATCAAATAATGCTTTTATCGGTTGTTGAAATAAGTGAACGGTACCTTCAATGACTCCATTATCATCGGTGGCTTCTACTACATCCATGGCAAAGACACATCCTGCATGTTTCTCAATAGGTGGGTGACATCCTTGCTAATTGTTGTCCTTCAGGGGTTGTTCTTGTGGATGAGGTTGCGGCTGCGGCTGTTGGGATGCCCATGGCTAAGCTGGTGCAGCAACCTTCTGGAGCTTGGGACACTGTGAATGATGTGTGTAGCCTGGCCACACTCATGGCACACAAAGTGCCTCACATCTAGTCAAGCTACAGGATGCACTGTAGGGCACCTACCAGGAGGGTGGTGATGTTGGAAACAGTTGCACTTGTCATGACGATCATCACTAAAGTTCTTGCACTTGCTAGGACTCTGAGTCGAGGGTTGAAAACCTGGATAGGCCTCCACAACAAGGGCCTTATCCACCATCTGTTGGAAGGTGAGAGGGAGTTGTAGAACAAGAGCTCGCCCAATCTGGTAGCTCAGTCCCTATAAAAAGAGTGTAGCTCGGCGGTCCTCTCCAAGGCCTATCGCATAGCACTCCAACAACAAGAACCTCTGAATGTAAGCAGAAATGCTTAGGGATCCATGCTTCAATCTGTAGAACTCCTCCTCCTTATTCCTCAAGGTGGCAGCACAGACGTACTTCTGATGGAAGAGAGCCAGATATTGCTCCCAAGTCATGCTAAAGGTGTCGTGAGTGTGGGCGACACCATTCCACCAAACACGTGCTAGCCCATCCAACATGTAGGTGGTGAAGAGGACCTTCTGGTGAGAAGGGCACGCCATGCCCTCAAAGGTACACTCGATGGCAACACCTAGTCATCAGCCTTGTCCACCATCTCGATCTCTCCTTTGCCCTTGAAGTAGGGTGGTTGTATCTTGATGAACTCCGTGAGGGAGTACTCTTTGGGCTTCTTAGGAGGAGGAATGTCATTGACACACCCCATCACAGAATTGGCCAAAAATTGGCATAGGACAGCCAACTCTTGCTCCAGGGTAAGTGGAGGTGGAGGAGGAGGCTCCAAAAAAGGAGGAGGCATAATGACAACCTGGTGGCCCCCAAAGGTGTCATGTGCATATGGTGTCATCAATGACGACTCCATAAGTGGCATCCCGAACTGTGGGTTCAGCGGTGTAGACACAAGAATGCAACTCATGCGGCCTGAGAAGCTTCATCTTCAAGCAACTCTAGATCTGAAGAAGATGGAGAGTGACACCTTGCTCTCATGGCCTCTATAAGTGAAGACATTGGTGAGGTAAGTGAGGTAAGCTTGCATGAATTGTCTAAAGAATCTATTTTTGACATGCTTATTACTACCCACTCTTCCTTTGCTAAATGCAAATCTAAAAGAAAACAGTTAGGAAAAATTATTGATGATCTTTATGCTAAGCTCGAGATTTTGGAATTGAATGAGAAAACCAACCTTGAGAGTATTGATAATTTGCAAGGGTAATACCTTGATCTTTAAACCACTATAATGGGGTTGAAGTTGAGAATGGTATCTACCTTAAGAACATTGAGAATCTTAAGGAAGAGAACCAAAATTGCCTAAAAGAACTTGAATTGCTTAAAACTGAAAATGCTGAATTTAAGTTGCATATTGATACTCATAAAGAAGAGAGAGATGTCTATCTCAAAGAGATTCAAATGCTAATGTTTGAAAATTCTAGGTTTCTTAGTCAAGTAAATGATCTATCTTCTAGACCTTTGTTGCCTAGTGTTAATGTTGCTTCTATCTCTCTTGAAAAAGATTCATATCTTACGAAATCTTTATGTCTTGAGGATGATCCTGTGCATTCTAGGGATGACATAACTAGTTTATCTTCTACTATTGTTTCTTTGAATGATGATAACCATAGATTGAGAGCATCCTTGCCAAAATTCCTCAAAGGGAAGAACTCCCTAAATGAAATCATTGACCATTCTACTAAAAAAAGTGGTACTAGTGGTTTGAAATTTGTAGGGGGAGCCTCAAAGGGAAAGAGTGAGACTAAAGGTAAGAAAAAGAGCAAGGAGATATCTTTCTTTGTAGGAGAATCTTCAGGTACTAAGAATCATATGGTTTGTTCTTATTGCAAATGTGATGATCATTATTCCACTTATTGTCCTTACAAGCCTAAGGGGACCAAACCAAATATGAAATTGGTCCCCAAGAAAACTCTGAATCCCAAAGTTTGAGTTGGGAACTGAAATTATCCTTTCTTGTAGGAAAAAGATAGATGGATTATTGATAGTGGTTGCACAAAGCACATGACCGGTGACATAAGACATTTCAACAATTTCACAAAGAAGAAAGGAGGACCCGTCACCTTCGGGGACAACAAGAAAGGTAAAGTCAAAGGTGAGGGTGATGTAGGTGAATCCTTGTGCATCAAGAATGTTCTTTTTATGGATGGCCTACATCACAATTTAATAAGCTTTTGTCAACTTTTTGATAATGGTTACCTTGTGCTATTTACTTCTTTTGAATGCTTGATTCTAGATTCCCTCACCTACCAAGTAATATATAAGGGAACTAGAAGTGGTAATCTTTATGTTATTGTTCTTAACTCTATTAAGCATGTGGTTGGTAGATGCCTAGTAGTCAACTTGAATGATATTTCTCTTTGACACCGTCGTCTTGATCATGTAAATATGCATCAATTAAAGAAGTTGAGAAAAAAGGACTTTGTCAAGGGACTTCCTAAATTGGATTTTGAAAAGGATGAGGAATGCCAACCTTATACACAAGGAAAGCAAACCAAGTCCTCCTTCAAATCCAAAGGAGTCCTTAGAACTAAGAGAGCTCTTGAGCTTCTTCATATTGATCTATTTGGACCAATGAGAACGCAATCGCTTTGTGATTCCAAGTATTGCCTTGTTATTGTAGATGATTTCTATAGATATACTTGGAACTTCTTTCTCGTTTCAAAAAATGGTACACTTGATGTCTTCTTGAGTTTTTGTAAATGAGTTGAGAATGAAGCTTCTTGCCGAATTATTTCCATCCGTAGTGACGATGGGGGAAAATTTGAAAATGAGATTTTTGAGCATTTTTGTCAAGAATCAGGTTATGCACAGAACTTGTCTTCACCTCGAACACCTCACCAAAATGGGGTTGTAGAGAGGAAGAATATGTCTTTACAGGAGATGTCTAGGACCATGCTTCTTGAGTATGATACTCCTCAGAAGTTTTGGGCTGAAACTGTCAATACCTCATGTTTTGTGCAAAATCATGTTTTACTCATCTTTCACTTAAGAAAAGCCCCTATGAGCTATGGCATGGTAGGAAGCCTTCTATCGAGTTTTTCCATGTTTTCGGATGTCCTTGTTTTGTCTTGAATATGAAAGATTCTCTTGACAAGTTTGATCCGAAATTGTACAATGATTTCTTTCTTGGCTATAGCACTACTAGTAAGGCATATAGAGTTTTTAATATTGATCTTGCTAAGGTAGAAGAATCTATTAATGTAAAGTTTATTGATACTAACCCCTCTATTCCCAAATATATTGCTCCTAATGATGATGTTGCATGTGAAGTTATTCCTATCCTTAAAGAACTCAACATCACCCAAAAGGGAAAAGATATGGTTGCTCAAGAAGAAGATAAGATGATGAAAAGAAGGATCCAACTCCCCGATTTGCAAAGAATCATCCAAAGAAGCTGATTTTAGGTGATCCATTTGAAAGAGTGAAGACACGGGATGCATTCAACAAAGAACAAGCCAACAATGCCTTCATCCCGCAACTAGAGCCTAAAGATGTCAAGGAAGCTCTTGGGGATGAAGAATGGATCTTAGCTATGCATGAGGAGCTAGAACAATTTGAGAAGAACAAAGTTTGAACCCTTGTGCCAAGACCAAGTGATAGAAAGATCATTGGCACCAAATGGGTCTACCGCAATAAGCTAGATGAAAGCGGAAAAGTGGTAAGGAATAAAACAAGGTTAGTGGCTCAATGCTATAATCAACATGAAGGTATTAACTTTGATGAAACGTATGCACCTGTAGCTAGACTTGAGTCCATTCGTATGTTGCTTGCCTTTGCTAGTCATAAAAACTTTCTTTTGTATCAAATGGATGTTAAAAGTGCATTTTTGAATGGTATAATTGAGGAGGAAGTGTATGTTATACAACCTCCGGGCTTTGAACATGATAGTCCACCTAACCATGTTTATTTGTTGCAAAAAGCTCTCTATGGACTCAAACAAGCACCAAGGGCTTAATATGAGAAATTAAAGAAATTTTTGTTAGATCATGGTTATATCATGGGCAAAGTGGATTCTACCTTATTTCTAAAACACACTTCTAAAAATTGTCTCATCATTCAAATATATGTTGATGATATCATCTTTGGCATATCTAACCTTAATCTTTGTAAAGAATTTATTGATCTTATGCAGAGTGAATTTGAGATGAGTATGATGGGTGAACTCACATTCTTCCTCGACTTTCAAATCAAGCAAACAAAATATGGGAAATTCATCAACCAATGCAAGTATACAAATAAACTACTTAAGCACCTTGGGATGGAGAACACCAAGACAATGGACACACCCATGTCAAAAACCACCAAACTTGATAAAGATGAACAAGGTGAGAAGGTATATGAGAAGCTCTATAGAGGTATGATTGGAAGTTTACTTTACTTAACTGCCTCTAGACCTGACATAATATTTAGTGTTGGCTTGTGTGCTAGATTTCAATCAAATCCTAAGAAATCTCATCTTATAACTGTTAAGAGGATTCTAAGATACTTAGACAAAACCCTAAATTTTGGACTATGGTATCCCAAGTCAAGGGACTTTACTCTTACTGCCTATAGTGATGCCGATTATGTAGGCTGCTTGATTGATAGAAAGTGTACAAGTGGCACTTGTTTCCTCCTAGGACCATGCTTGGTGCCTTGGTTCTCTAAGAAATAGGGCATCATGGAATTATCAATCACCGAGGCTGAGTACATTGTAGTCGGGAGTTGTTGTGCCCATGTCCTATGGATGAAGCAAATGCTCCAAGACTTTAAAATTCATTTTGATGCTTCTCCTATCTATTGTGATAATACTAGTACAATTAACTTGACTTACAATCCTATATTGCATAGTAGAGCTAAACATATAGAGTTTCACCATCACTTTCTTCGTGATCACATTGCCAAGAAGGATATTTATATCACACAGGTGGACATGAAAAACCAGTTGGCAGACATTTTCACTAAACCCCTAGCTAGAGTAATTTAATTTTATTAGATCAAAATTTCTTATAACTGCCTTGAATGAATCTGATATGCCTTCTAGCTAGTTGTTATCTATCCTATATGTCTTGTATCTGCTTTGATCATCTTTGCTTAATAATATGCTTAAAATTGGGTTTTCATGTTCATTTTGCCTTTTTTCCTCTTGTTTTTGGGTATTTTTTGCAAACGTATGTTTTATCACAAAATAGTACCCAATGATGAGTGATATGTACCTAAGTATTTTCAATATACATAATGGACTTGAAAAAAAAAATAATTAGCACTCAAATGGCTAGAAATTAAGTTTGATGGTTTTAGGTCAGGTTGACCATCAGTCAAGTTTCCCCAGAACAAACTCGATCGATCCATAGCCGAGAGCTTTTTTAAAAAGGGTCAATCGATCGAGTTTCCACTTCATAGAAATCGGTTGATCGCTAGGCTGAAGCTAACTTAAGTTGGGTTCGACTGACTATTCTCCCTCTCAACTAGAGAAAATTCGTCTGATTCCACTCTCTCAAGCCCTAAGCTCTCAACCCTCAACCTTCCCTTCCCTTACCTAGCCCTAATCCAATCTAAGGAGATCTTCCTAGACCTTTCCCCTAGCTTAACCTAGGTGTGTGGAAGTTTTGGTGGTGTGCTTGGTGTCTATGATCTTTTTTTCCTCTCCTTTTTACCTCCATGGCTTGAAATAGAAGGAAGAGAGCCACCCCTAGCAATGCACCATCCTCCTGATCTTCCTTCTTGATTCTTTTCGATGAGACCCTATTTGTCTCAAATGAGGTTGTTAATCGATATAAGGATCTTCTTCCATGGATTCTTTTTTCTTTTAGAGCCCTTTTCGAGCCTAGCCCTAGGCGCCAAGCTATCACCGATCAAGTGGATAAGTTTCTTTCCGTTCATCACCTAACTTCCCTGGGTGTCAAGCGTGAGTGCTTTCACAATTCAATGCCTAGCATGAAAGCCGTTCACAAATTCTACGCAAATTTGTGTTGGAATTATGACACCCTTGTACCTCCTCCCAATACTCAAGTTATCCTTACTTCTATGATAGCTGAGAAGAAATTACAAATCTCGAAGGATATCCTGAATGTCTTCTTTTCAGGAGCCACTGAGAATGATACCTGACATAAGGATTATGGTGAGTATTTTGACCTGCTTGACCCTAAAGGTTTCTACAAGCAATACGATATCACACTTATTGACATCCATCACTACTTGAAGAAACTTGAGGTTCCTTACAAGAAGAAGATCACCCTACCCTCCTCCTCCTTAGATCTCAAGAAGTGTATAATAACGCTAGTTTTCAATTGCAACATCCACCCCAAGAAAAACCAAACAGATATTGTAGAGAACACTGTGATGATAATGTACTGCATCTTAGAGAATGTCAAAGTCAAGTGGTCTAGATACATTCTCCATTACATGACCTACTTCGACTCTGGAAAAAACACTTGCGGTACCCATCCTCCGTACTCTGCCTTGATATGTGGTATTTTCCAATTCGCCACTAAGAAATCACTCTTCTCTGACTTCCACTACAGACCTACCAGGAAGGGAGTGTGTATCAGTGAGAATACTATCTACAAATCTGTGCTTATCCTTTCCTCCACCACACCTGGTGCCACACCATCTGCCTCTACCTCATCTACACCTACCTCTACCTCAACCTGTGCTCCTCCACCTCCTCAGCCTACTCGACCTAGCCATGCCTCATTCCGTGTGTCCAATGAAGCCCTCATGGGTTATATGATACCCAACACACATACAACCTCCAGGTCCAGGAGCACCTACACTAGGATTATGTTCAATCATGTCCAACATGAACTTATCTTGTACACACCCATACCACACCTACCAGCCATATCCAGGTAGTGATTATGCATCCTATGCATACAATCACTTCTACCCTGCCCCTCCACCTACACTTGAGCCTTCTGCTACTTCTCCCACACACTCTGCTGCAGGTGGACCTGCTCCAGTCATCCTGCCTCTGCCTGCTGGCCCCTTGGCCTCTCTGCTTGCCAGTCTTGGCAATTCTGCTCCTTCTTTCCCTTAGGCCAATGAGCTCTGTGCTCTTGGTATGACTTGGGAAGAGCAGAATGCTCATTGGCCCGATCGTTCTTTAGTTCTTCTGTTGATGAGGAGATGCCTGACTAGGCTGATGACGAGACTGTTGATGTTGCTACTGATGCTGGTGATGGTGAGGATGTTGGTGCTTCATCTGACGATGGTGATGACTTTGGTGGTTCTGGTGGTGACTCTGGTAATGAAGGCGATGTTGCTGCACCTTCAGACGGAGACGATGACTACAAGCCTGATGTTGAGGATGATGATGTTTTGGATGATGTAGATATAGATGACCTAGATGTCTATATGTTCTTAGTTTTTAGTCTAGTTTGCTGATCAAATATATCCTTCTAGGCTATTTTGTATTAGAAACATCTAGGAACATGATCTGAGTTGTACTATTTTATCCTTAGCTTTCATCTCTTTTGACTTGAATTTATTTTTATAAGAACTTGCATTCTAGGTTGTCATCCATATTATGTGCACTCTTACTCTTTGATATGTTATCTCTTATGAGTTTGTGCCATATTTCACCATATTTTGATTATGACTTAGCATGTTTGGTTCTCTCATCTCTATTTGATGTATGTTTTGAGATTGTATATTTGGATATCTACTGGGTTGTGTTTGGAGAATACCTTCCTATATTCTCTTCTACCCCCCTTTCTTTTTGATAATGTCAAAAGGGGGAGAGAAATTCAATATCTTGAAACTCAACCATATTGCTATTTATTGCCTATGTGATCCTTTTCTTGTTCATTATATGCTTTATTACGTGACTTGCCAAAGGACCATATAGTATGTGCATTCTTTATTGCTTTGTCTAGATAGAATAACTATGTAGGGTAAAATAAGCATAGATTGCGGGGGAGTAATTCATGTTCAAATCTTGAACCCCCCCCAATTCAAAAGGCAAAAGTAAAATTTTCAATATCCTTTTCAATATGTTTGAGGAATGGTTTGTCATTGTCAAAAGGGGGTGAATGTTGACCTAGAGGTTATACGTTGTCCATATTTTAATAACGACTTAACCATTCCATTCATATGTATCTAATATGTGTATTCAAGATTGATTTCAGGCTATAGGTACATGAAAAGGATCAATTTACACAAGCCCTATCTTGTCAAAAGTTCAAGTCAAATGCAATGCAAGTGTGCTAATAAGGAAATCCCTTCAAACGACCTAAGAGGAATTTTGCAACACTTGTATTGATGATATGACTTGTAACTAAGATGAGAAAAATATGTGGGACACTTAATACCAAGTTCTAATCACTTTTTAGCCAAATTAGAAAATCGATCACATGCTATTGATCGGTCGAGTTACAATCTCGACCGATACCATGGATTGATTTTTTGAAAGTAGCAATCAGTGGAGTTGTGCATTCACAAAACTTGACCGAATGATGTTTTAACCAAATGCAATTTTGGCTGATCGGTCAAGTTTTCCAGAACAAACTCGACTGATAGTTTGAAAATTGGGTTTATCTTTTCGTCGATCAGTCGAGTTACCTTTATTGAAACTCGGCCGAATGGACTGTACGAAAAACACAAAAAAAGTGATTATAAGCGTTGGTGACTTTTTTGGGGTGAAAATATATCTGTTTCTTTGAGGAAAATGATATTTCGACCCTAAGTGTTACCCAACTCAAGGGAGCACCCCTAGATATAAATAGGACCCCTTGGAGTTCATTCCAAGTTTGCTCATCCACTACATTCAAGGTCCTTACTATAGTTGAGTGTACTACTACTCCTTGAGCCCCTTTCTGTTTCTAGTTTATGCTTCATTTCATGATTTGTGAGTGAGTTAGGCTTAGTGTAAGAGAGCTCCACCTTTGTGCATGTAAATCTCTCAATCTTCCACCACTTCCCTATCCCCTTCCTTCATGAAGAAAAGTTGAAGCAAGCTCCATCAAGTGAAGAAGGAGCTGTAGTTGGTCCTCTTCAAGGTGGTTGAAGAGGTGGTGATCTTCTCCAAGTGAAGGAGAAGGCAAAGGCTGAAGATCCAAGAGGAGAAGTAAAGTCCTTCAAGGCAGAAGACTTGAGCTTGAGTGGGTAAGACCTTGGTGAAGGATGAAGACTCAAGCTAAGTGGGTAAGTTCCTTGTTAAGGTGGATATCTCCTTGTGGTTGGATGGGTAAGTCCTTTGGTGGTCTTTTGCTGTAACTGTTATTGGTGATAATATAGAGAAAAGCACTTATACAGCCCTAGAGGTTGACCTCTCTAGGTAGTGGACTAGCTCACTTCTAGTTTGAAGTGTGGAACCACTCTACATCCTTTTGTCAAGTGCTTGCTATCAATCTCTCTCATCCTTGCTATACTTTTAGATAGGACTTCAAATTGACATCTAGTTATTGATCTAAAATTATTATAATTTGAAGGTCTAATCTATTTTGTGAGAAATTTTGTAGCTCTATTCACCCCTCTAGAGCCGTTAGATACAACATACTTCCTATCCAAAAACCTTCCACCACCTCTAGGTAGCCATAGACAATGTTCCTTATTCACTGTCCCTCAGATGTAGCTCCAAAGTCCCCATTGCTTTTGGAAAGAAGGACGGAAGCCATTGACCCAACATGTCTCCCAGCCACTGTGGCCACCTAGAC
Source organism: Alisma plantago-aquatica (assembly GCA_963693085.1). NCBI lineage: Eukaryota > Viridiplantae > Streptophyta > Magnoliopsida > Alismatales > Alismataceae > Alisma > Alisma plantago-aquatica. The sequence continues at coordinate 1,996,617,663 of OY856409.1, forward strand.
TACATAGGAAAAGGAGGACCTGTAGTGTCTTCAAGCATGGAGAATTCCTTTGACTATGTAACCTAAAAATGCTAAGGTACTTCCCCTCTCTACCTATTTTCTTGATTCACAATCGTGGTATCACTAAACTATAGTTTGATGACCAACATAAATCAAATAAAATAGTAGCTAAAATCAATAATAGCCATTAAATGTACATTATTACATAATCCTATAGTTATTAGATCTACAAATTGACTGATTTAATACATATGATTATATACATGACCCTAAGATCAGTAAAATTGAAGGGAAATCCATATGGAAATCATAGTGGCAGTGCAAATTGTGACCTAGATATATTTCAGTACATATGTGTATATGTATGACCTAGATAATCATATAGAGAAATTGGCATACCATTAGGAATTAAAGAATAATATAATCCGTGGTTTATACTATAGTTCCCTAAAGTTGACTATTCTTATTAATAATAGAAGTAATAGAGATTTCAACTTTATGAAGGGGTAAATGAATAAGAATAAGTATGTAAAGGATAAATATGGGGAAATTGAACTTAATGGACAAAAACCCCATTTTAGCTAAGCTATTAGATTTTTCAACCCATAAAGGCATGGAAACCAATTACTATGAAATGCTATCATAATACAAACGTGTACATTTTATATATGGATGTGTTCTATACCAGTGTACTACATAATGGGTATGTAACATATGAATACATGCATCACTTATTGTTACAATCCCAAATTTTGGGTTCTTTGGGTTCTTTGGGTGAGAAATGTAATTTCTCCTATTAAATATTTTTGGACAAATAATGATATAATTTGTTTTGATTATAAGGATTTCATTTACAATAGCCTTGTTGGTTGTTTTATGGGCTTGATTGTCTATTGGGCCCAATAACAAGGAAAAGACAAAAGAAACTCCATTATTTGAGTAAATAAGAAAATGAAGAAAAGAAAGATGTAGAAACCTCTAGAAGGCAAAGGAATGTTATCCAAAGTTGGATTTCGTGCCTCTTGGGTTCCTTGGGTCCCAAGGAGTCCAAAGTTGCAAAAATAATGCAACAAGAAAAAAAAAAGATCAATTCAGTATTTCTTTATTAAGAAAGAAATTGAAAACAATGATAAAATGTGGAAAATAAGTGGAAAGAGGTATAATTGAGTTATCCTTGGTGGATTTTTGTATCCAAGGGATTCCAAATGTTAAAAGGAATGCCAACTAGGAAAATAAAAAGAAAGATAAAGAGAAATCCTCAAAAGAGATATTTTAATAAAGAAATAAAAATGGTAATGAGAAATAATTGAACTAGAAGGATAATAAGTATCCACTAAAAGGATTTCAAAACATTAGAGTTTCTTGGGGTCCAAGGAGCCGCAATGGAGAAAAATAAAGAGAAAAGGCAAATAATAACAAAATAAGAGGATAATGTGATACATCATTAATGACTTTTTGATAATATCAAAAAGAGATGTTATTTGCTTTAAGAAAATAGATTTTCATGGCCAGTAGATTAAAATGCAAGGCTAGAGTAATGAAAGAGATAATTTTCATATTTCTAATTATCCATGAAATAAAGAATATTAAGAAGATAAACAGGAGAGATAAGATTACTTCTCCTTGAAGGAATATGACTCCTATTGGGAGAGGACCTTGTTAATTCGTGAATAGACAACCTAGGGCTTCATTACCCACCCCTATATAAAGGGTAGAGCCCTGGTTCGAGTTCTAGAGAGATCCCACACAACTCTCTCTCTCTTCTTCATCTTCTTCGTCAAAACCCTAACCATGAGGGTATAGCCCTATCCCTGAGTGACGTGGGGTTGTATATGGTCTTACTTGAGGCAGGAAGCATCCACGACCACCCATAACAGATCAACCACAATATCCACACCCCCATCTTTGTGCAGCTCCTACCTGAGGTCTGCAAATCTGTTGCAGTAGCGGCAGCAGTCACAGACTCATCCTGCTTGGGAACAACCACCTTGGCCGCAACTTGGAGGAGCCCCAGGTGCGTCGGGACGTGGCGGAGCTAGGGGAATGATCGGTAGCGATCCTCAAGCCCCCAGGAAGGAAGGGCGAGCCGCGCCAAGGGCAGCCATCGACGGCCAGGTTGTGCACCAGAGGTAGAAGATGACCAACTGATGGTTGGACCATTTTGCCCCTATGATGTGTGAAGGAACAGTGACTTACACATGGGTACAATCATAATTTGGTTCTAATTCCCAAAGCAAGTGTGTTGCATGGAAAGAGGTGACGTGGCATCCTCTGATTGGTCCAAGTAAGAATTTGTTGCAAAATTCATATCTAAATAATGGTAGCTCGGATTGGTACATATAATATATGTATTTTGCTCATAAAAATGAGGGGAATTCATTAAAAATAGTTTTAGAAGCTAATTCTTCTTGAAATTAGAAAAGTAAAGAAAGTTATCAACTTTAATGCATTAATGATTAAGAAACCCTAATTTAAGATGATTATTGTATTTAGAAGTGTTTTATAGATGATTAAAGTTGGTATTAACCTATTAATTATAAAAAATTACATTAAGAACAAAAAGGATGAACTTTGCACGAAATTAGTTTAATTTAGAGTTTCCTATGCATAAATATGTTTTAATGAGCTTTAATGGGCCTAGAAACCCTAATGTTAGTTATTGTGACTCTTAATGGCTTTAATTGTTCAAATTCATGAATGAGGTTGAGATATGATGGTTCAAAGATATTTTGAGTATAAAGGTTTCTAATTGTGGATAAATACCCTTAATTTAGTAATTAGGGTTTTTGAATGAATAAAAGGTGGAATTAATGATAAATAGAATTCATATGTGAATTAGATCGTAATGAGCTATGAGTTGTTAATCCATAAGGAACCAAAAATGAGAATTGGGCCTAATGATCTTGTCATGAATTAAAAGGACAAAAATGATAGTTTCAATGTAAAAGAGGCTTAATGGACTTTTAATTGTGCCTTTAATCTGAAATTAAGGTTATATGTTGTTAAAAGGTAACCTTAATATCTTTTGTGAAGAATAGATGAGATAATTAGGGTTTGTTAGTAATTGTATAAAATTAGGGTTTAAAATAGTATAAATTAAGTGAAACCCTAATTGCAATCGAAACCCTAAAAGTGGACTAGAAACCTAGGAAGCAAGCTAGGTTTAATAGATCTTGATGGCACGATCAATGATAGGAAATTGTATGCATATTTCAGGATCCCTTTGGATGCTTGCTTGACTATTGGATTTCTTGCATTGGTTGGATTAATTCTGTCTCAAATCATCCTGACAGGTATGTGGTTACACTTATGGTTAATCACTTAGTTTCACGGCGATTCCCAGATGTTTTATCGGTTGTCTGAAAATAATTGTTCGGATGACTTCTATTTCATGCAACTATAAAGTGACTATGATTATCACCATAAATATAGATACATGACTGGCTCAGATCCTAGTCCTGCTCTGTGGCTTTGCTAATGATGAAAAGGGTAACCTGGTAAGGGTCTACTTGTTAAGTGGGACCGTCAGGTTATTAAGAGTTAGGGATTGGGCTACCTATGGGTAGTTCCATGTGACTCTTTAGCACACCATGAGTTAGGGATGGGGCTACCTATGGGTAGTGCCATGTGACTCAACCCTAGATATTGATCTACCTGTTAGGTAGGATCATGCAGGGTTTAATGGGGATCTACCATAAGGAAGGTAGCATCCAGGTCCACTGCAGGTACAACACAGAGGCTAGGATATGTATGGATTGAGTTGTTATGTTTAATATGTAAAGTTTGCTTGCTAAACCATAATTGTTTGCAATATGTTGTTATAGTTATTTGCACAATTATTGTTTCCCCCACATACCGACATATTTCAATATGCTAACCGATGTTTTGTTTGTCGGTGTTTTAGGTGCAAGTTTGAAAAGGACAAATAGTAAAGTGGAATATGTGGAATTAAATAAGAACTAAAGTACAAAGGAGGTTTAGTTAGAATAGACTCCAGTTGTGGATGGTAGTAGATATCCAAGTTTTGAAAAAGGTATGCAAAGTTTTATTTTATACCAGTTTTTAGTTTAGTTGGTAGAATTTGATAATTGTTATTGATTATTTATCAAACCTTTGATCATGTTAATTGGGATAATGGCTCTGGCCTCTTGGTCTCCCTTAATTAGGGGTTACTGGGAGGCAAGGTCGTTACATTTGGTATCAGAGCATAGGTTCCTCATTTAATATTTAATAATTATTAAATTTTACAAACTCTGTACAACCCAAGGGAGTTATTAGAGGATTTTCCGAAAGACAGAGGTGTCTAGAAAAGGATCACGTTCGGGGGCTGGCAAGATTTTCCTCCGCACCGCTAGTCTGAATATGAGAACTCCCAGATTAGTGTGACTGCCTTGCCAAAGTCTCAGGATTTGACTCGAAATAAGATACCTTTAGGACTCTCTCATCTTGTTCATCCCTTCTCAACTCAAATATTGTTAAGGACCTTAAGGATTAGGGTTTTCTCTCTCTTCCTCACCCTCTTGAGTTATGGGTAAGGTTGATAAGGTCTAAGGAATCCTCCACCAAATTAATGAAAAACATGTAATTAAGTTGTCATGGACATAAGCTTAGTAGATTAAGCGTAAACTAAAGAATAGATACATGCTTAGGTCGTATGACATGAGTTGTCATTGCCCTCAGGAGAGACCTGAGGCTAGACCTCCTTGTCAGGAGGATGAGTAAAGAAAGTTAGTCTTGGAGGTAGAGACCTCCATTATAAGTAGAGACCTGGCACAATCCTCTGAGGATGATGCTAACCCTAACCCTAAGTGGTGGTTAGAGAGAGAGATGACATGATGGGTTAGATGTCATGGTAGACCAGGTGTGGGGGTGGACATGCCTTTGGATGCCCATATGATCCATGAGAGGTTGGATGACCTAGTACCTTTGGCGACCCAACCCTGGAAAGGGTTGTGCATGTTAGAGTGAAGGATAGCTCCTTCAATGATGAGGTTAGTGAAGAACCTATAGAACCCTATGGGATTATGTGAGTAGGGCATAACATGCACCCATAGTACGTCAGTAGTGCGGGCAGTAGGTTGAAACCCTGGCCAGGACAGTATGTTGGATGGCTTATGAGATAAGCATCAAGAGCTATGGATTGCCTTGAGCAAACATAAGTTTGAACATAGGCTTCACCCATGTAGGGGTGTGCTTGTTAGCTTGATCCACCTTCGTAGAGAGAGGATCTCTAGTAATAAGGCTGTTTGTAGGGTTAGCTCTAGAAAGAGAGAGAGCATGACCCAAGCAAGAAGGTTGGAAGCTTAGACTCCGAAATATGAGGAACAATGGGGAGTTGAGGATGATGCCACCTAAGTGGATGGTAGTGGTTGACTCATGCATGATCCCTAGAGGCTGATGATATCTTGGTTGCTTTTAGAGGAACCAAACCCTGGAGAGAGGATGAGATTGCTGGTACCTCTGTGCCTATGGTATATGTGTTTACCTTCTGTTAAGCAGAAGAGTTCCTTAAGACCCTGAAGAGGTTTAGTAATAGGTTGTGAGGCCTTGTACCTTGTTGGTTGTCCTTGAGGAGGACTCCACTCTCAAGTGTTTTTCAAGTAGAAGGATCGTGGGAAGTGCATGTCATACCTTATACATGCTTGATTTGTGGTTAGAATGTTGAGCATGCAGTTGGACAACTCTTGCATAAAAAGTGAGCCTAGGGTTCCTAGGCCTAAGAGGGGAAGTGGTGTACCTGATGCTCATGATGAGATTTGAGTTTCTATAGATTCGAGCATGGTACTCCTCGTGGTTAGAGGAAAGGGAAACCCCTTAAGTTTAAGGTATGTTCGATGAACCCCTCACAGCTAAGGTGGTGACATGAGATAGCTAAGGTGGTGATATGAGAAGGTTTGTTCTTGGTCCAATGTTGAGGATGAGAACAAGTGTGACCTAACATGGTTTAGTAGGTGGTCCGCTGGTAGCTTGCTAAGGATTAAGCATGCTCATGTGGATGTAAACCCTAGATAAAAGGGGGTTGGTGACCTTTGTTATTAAGATATAGTTCCTCCCATCCTGGGAGAGGGACCCTCTTGTAGAGTGTATACCAGTTTTGGGGTTTTAAGGTAACCTAAAAAGGTCTCATAGGATCTTGAGAAGCTAAGTGAAGAGTACATGGTAAGAGAATGAACATGTAAACCCATAGATAACCATCTCTAAGTGCATGTGGATGTGTTACCATGGAGGTAACTGGTATGGGGGCCTGACCAAGGTAGGCAGGTCGCCATGACCCCTATGAAAGGATGAAAGTCAGCCCATGAATGCAGAGAGAGATGATGAAGGCTTGGGTAAGGTTCTAAGTTGGACATGTGCTAAGTTAAAATCCTAAGTCTATCCTAGGGTCAGGTAGGGATAAGACCGATGGAAGTAGGAGTTGCCTAATTCCCTAGTTGCACATGACCATAGGGTTAGGAGGTAACAACTATCATTGTCTGAGGGTCATGGGTTAGGAGATTGATCACCTTCATGAACTCATAGGACCCAAAGGGCATATGAGTAGGGCACTCTCTAGATGCATAAGGGAAGAGGGATGACCCCAAAAGTGTCGGAACCCTATAGACCTAGAGGAGATGACTAAGGAATGTGTGTGGACCCTAGTAGGTTTGAGACTAGTTTTCCATGGAAGTAACTTTGATATCGAGATGATTGTGATGTAGAGACATAAGTTGCACGTTTAAACTTAGATTTGAAGGTGTATTGGCAATATGGGATGTACCATCTCTACTCCTGGAACAGGAAGAACTTTGTGTTTGGACGGCCGCCAAATCCTTATTTCCTCTTGTTATGGGAGTGAGAGATAGGACACTACGCATGCCATACACCAAGGATAAAGATTATGTGAGTTGGAACGTTGCTAAGAGGTATGAGGACAGAGATGATAACATACCCTTGTGGAGTACACGATGTGTAGATGGTTTATAAACCTCAAGAGAATTAAGGTAATCATCTTGTGAGGATGTTTTAACATGAGCTATGTGGAATTTGCAAGTGATACAAGGTTGAGTTTGATAACCAAGAAGATGATCTCAGAGTGTTCTTGATGAAGATAGACTTAGAGTTTGACCTGAGATAATAAGTGAAGGTGTATGTCTTCAATATTTCCTATCACCTAAGGATGTGAAGTGGTAATGGATGCGCTGGTTGAAATGCAACTGCTTAGTTTAGCTAGAGGCTAGAAGAGGTTGTTGGGTTAGCCCTAAGTTTGAAAAAGGAGATATGTTTGGCTAACACATAGATGTAACGAGATCGTTGATCAAGTTAGTGGTTGCTTAGATAGACAGTCTAGGGCTTATCATGATAAAAGGATGGTTGTAGAACCTCAAATGTACTTCTTTGGATAGGAAGGTGATAAAACCTTGATGAGAGTGGTTTAGGGTTTCTGAGGAATCATGACGTACAGGAGATCATGATTTAAGTTCATCATATACCGTGGTACTACTAAGATAGTAAGTTACAATAGTACTTTTGATGCCTAAGATTAAAAGTGTACAAAGATGCATGTGGCTCGTCGCCATGCATGTCAAGAGGTGAAGGACGAACACCAGTAACCCAGTGTAGTGATATAGAGGATAAAGAGTTCCCGAGAGGGAATGGGAGTTGATCACTATGGATGTTGTGGTAAGTCTCCCCTAGACCAAGGAAGGTCAAAATGCACAATGGGTTATGGTAGATCGCCTTACCTAGATGACATGAGAAAGAAAGAATATTGTCAAGGGACGGATCCAGTTGAACTACATATGAGAGAGAGATGGTTTGACTACGCCATGATATGAGTTCAAAAGTTCTTTATAACCTAAAAATTCACTTCCATGAGGTGGAAGTAGACGAACTCGATGTTAGTATAGTTTATCACCCCTAACTAATGGTTAGTATGATCCAGGCTAGAGGGTCTGATAAGAGCATGTGTGCTTGTTTAGGGTGATATATAGAGACGGTGATGATAACCACCATAGCCGGTATCGGGATGTAAAGAAGTTCTGCAAGGGAGGTTGTGTCTGTCACCACTTCATTAAGATGATGTTGGTGAAAGAGCCTCACAAAGGTCAGAAAAGGACCACAGTGTGTGCAGATGAAGTCACTTTGATCATGCAATGGCTGAAAGAGAGCCCAGTGGCGACATGAGTCGTGAGATGATGCAAAGTAGACTAAGATGCAGTTCACTGTGGGAGAGTATGTGATGTGAAAATCCGACCCCTCTAAGTTATAGCAAAGAGAGCTGAGTCACGGCTGCATGGCCCATTTGAGATGGATTGATGGAGATGGTTGTGTTTAGCCTTACCCCTCAGGATAACATAATGTATAATGTGTTCCATGAGTCTGATCTAGAGCACTATGTGAGGTACCCAAGCCATGTGCTGAGCCCTGAACCTATTCAACTTTTTGAGAGGCTGAAAAGTCCTAAATCACCTATGAGGGTACGATATACCAAGGTAAGAAAGAACTCAGATGAAATAATATGAGATGATGAAGGTTCTTGGGAAGCACCATGGAAAGGGTGAGGCCACATGTGAGCCATGATGGACATAAGAAAGGCTTATCCTGTTTGTTTGCTTGCTTGATGGAATTTTGAGGGCAAAACTCTTATAAGAGGGGAAGGATGTTACAACCCCAATTTTTGGGTTCTTTGGGTGAGAAATGTAATTTCTCCTATTAAAGATTTTTGGACAAATAATGATATAATTTTTTTATTAAACATTTACAATAGCCTTGTTGGTTGTTTTGTGGGCTTGATTGGCTATTGGACCCAACAATAAGGAAAAGATAAAAGAAACTCCATTATTTGAGTAAATAATAAAATGGAGAAAAGAAAGATGTAGAAACCTCTAGAAGGCAAAGGAATGTTATCCAAAGTTGGATTTCGTGCCTCTTGGGTTCCTAGGGTCCCTAGGAGTCCAAAGTTGCAAAAATAATGAAACAAGAAAAGAAAAGATCAATTCAGTATTTCTTTATTAAGAAAGAAATTGAAAACAATGATAAAATGTGGAAAATAAGTGGAAAGAGGTATAATTGAGTTATCCTTGGTGGATTTTCGTATCCAAAGGATTCCTAATGTTAAAAGGAATGCAAGCAAGGAAAATAAAAAGAAAGATAAAGAGAAATCCTCAAAAGAGATATTTTAATAAAGAAATAAAAAGGGTAATGAGAAATAATGGATATAGATACATCTAGAAGGATAATAAGTATCCACTAAAAAGGATTTCGAAATATTAGAGTTTCTTAGGGTCCAAGGAGCCCCAATGGAGAAAAATAAAAAGAAAAGGCAAATAATAACAAAATAAGAGGATAATGTGATGCATCATTAATGACTTTTTGATAATATAAAAAAGAGATGTTATTTGCTTTAAGAAAACAGATTTTCATGGCCAATAGATTAAAAGGCAAGGCTAGAGATAATAAAAGAGATAATTTTCGTATTTCTAATTATCCATGAAATAAAGAATATTAAGAAGATAAATAGGAGAGAGAATATTACTTCTCCTTGAAGGAATATGACTCCTATTGGGAGAGGTCCTTGTTAATTCATGAATAGCCAACCTAGGGCTTCGTTACCCACCCCTATGTAAAGGGTAGAGCCCTGGTTCGAGTTCTAGAGAGATCCCACACAACTCTCTCTCTCTTCTTCATCTTCTTCGTAAAAACCCTAACCATGAGGGTATAGCCCTATTCCTAAGTGACGAGGGGTGGTATATGGTCTTGCTTGAGGCAGGAAGCATCCACGACCACCCACGACGGATCAGCCACAATATCCACACCCCCGTCTTCGTGTAGCTCCTACCCGAGGTCTACAAATATGTTGTAGTAGTGGCAGCAATTGTGGACTCGTCCTACAAGGGAACATCCAACTTGGCCGCAACTTGGAGGATCCCCAGGTGCATCGGGACGTGGCAGAGCTATGGGAATGATTGACAACAATCCTCGAGCCCCCAGGAAGGAAGGGCGAGCCGCGCCAAGGGAAGCCATCGACTTCCAGGTCGTGTGCCAGAGGTAGAAGATGACCAACTGGTGGTTGGACCATTTTGCCCCTCCGGGGTATGAAGGAACAACGACTTACATGTGGGCACAATCGTAATTTGGTTCTAATTCCCAAAGCAAGCGTGTTTAATGGAAAGAGGCGACGTGGCATCCTCTGATTGGTCCAAGTAAGAATTTGTTGCAAAATTCATATCTAAATAATGGTAGCTTTGATTGGCATATATAATATATGTATTTTTCTCAGAAAAATGAGGGGAATTCATTAAAAATAGTTTTAGAAGCTAATTACTCTTGCAATTCGAAAAGTAATGGAAGTTATCAACTTTAATGCATTAATGATTAAGAAACCCTAATTTAAGATGATTAATGTATTTAGAAGGGTTTTATAATATATTAAAGTTGGTATTAACCTGTTAATTATAAAAAGGTACATTAATAAAAAAAAGGATGAACTTTGCATGAAATTAGTTTAATTTAGAGTTTCATGTGCATAAATATGCTTTAATGAGCTTTAATGGGCCTTGAAACCCTAATGTTAGTTATTGTGACTCTTAATGGCTTTAATTGTTCAAATTCATGAATAAGGCTGAGATATGATGGTTCAAAGCTATTTCGAGTATAAATGTTTCTAATTGTGGATAAATACCCTTAATTTAGTAATTAGAGTTTTCGAATGAATAAAAGGTGGAATTAATGATAAATAGAATTCATATGTGAATTAGATCGTAATGAGCTATGAGTTGTTAATCTAGAAGGAACCAAAGATGATAATTGGGCCTAATGATCTTGTCATGAATTAAAAGGACAAAAATGATAGTTTTAATGTAAAAGAGGCTTAATGGACTTTTAATTGTGCCTTTAATATGAAATTAAGGTTATCTGTTGTTAAAAGGTAACCTTAATATCCTTTGTGAAGAATAGATGAGATAATTAGGGTTTGTGAGTAATTGTATAAAATTAGGGTTTAAAATAGTATAAATGGAGTGAAACCCTAATTGCAATGGAAACCCTAAAAGTGGACTAGAAACCCTAGGAAGCGAGCTAGGTTTAATAGATCTTGATGGCATGATCAATGATAGGAAATTGTATGCATATTTCAGGATCTCTTTGGATGCTTGGTTGCCTACTGGATTTCTTATATTGATTGGATTGATTCTGTCTCAAATCAGCCTGACAGGTATGTGGTTATGCTTATGGCTAATCGCTTAGTTTCACGGAAATTCCCAGATGTTTTATCGGTTGTCTGAAAATAACTGTTTGGATGACTTCTATTTCATGCAACTATAAAGTGACTATGATTATCACCATAAATATAGATACATGACTGGCTCAGATCCTGGTCCTCCTCTGTGGCTTTGCTAATGATGAAACGGGTAACCTGGTAAAGGGTCTACTTGTTAAGTGAGACCGTCAGGTTATTAAGAGTTAGGGATTGGGCTACCTATGGGTAGTGCCATGTGACTTTTTAGTACACCGTGAGTTAGGGATTGGGCTACCTATGGGTAGTGCCATGTGACTCAACCCTAGATATTGATCTACCTGTTAGGTAGGATCATGCAAGGTTTAATGGGGATCTACCATAAGGAAGGTAGCATCCAGGTCCACTGCAGGGACAACGTAGAGGCTAGGATATGTATGGATTGAGTAGTTATGTTTAATATGTAAAGTTTGCTTGATAAAACATAATTGCTTGCAATATGTTGTTACAGTTATTTGCACAATTATAGTTTCCCCCACATACCAGCATATTTCGATATGCTGATTGACATTTTGTTTGTCGGCGTTTTAGGTGCAAGTTTGAAAAGGACAAACAGTAAAGTGGCATATGTGGAATTAAATAAGAACTAAAGTACAAAGGAGGATTAGTTAGAATAGACTCCAGATGTGGATAGCAGTAGATATCCAAGTTTTGAAAAAGGTATGCAAAGTTTTATTTTATACCAGTTTTCAGTTTAGTTGGTAGAATTTGATAATTGTTATTGATTATTTTTCAAACCTTTGATCATGTTAATTGGGATAATGGCTCTGACCTATTGGTCTCCCTTAATTGGTGGTTAATGGGAGGCGGGGTCGTTACACTTATATAATGAAATGGGTAATAATTAGAATATCATATGTGACTACATGTATAAAGGTGATACTCATGAGAATGAACTTAATGATTTTAGGATGAGAGATTATAACAACCACAAGTGATTGTTGAATATAATACTTACCAAGGGGACAAAATGGTAATTTCACTTAATAAAAACCTAGGAACTAATTTTCAAGCCAAGAAACATTAAATAACCCTAGTATATTTTCTCTTGCTAGGTTCATGAGAAATTTGGCATATTTGATTCTTTGGACACCTTTATTTGGAAATTCTTGATTGGAATAGGAAGTAAATTCTCAATTCTATTATTGAACTATTTATTTCCGTATTGAATTTTATTCAAATAATTTTGAGAAACTGGTGAACAAATTTATTATTATCTTTCCTTCCTATTGAAGGTCACCACCACTAAAATGAATGTTGAATAATTGAAATAGTGGTTGATTTAGATATTGGCACAAAATTTCAAATATTGGCTAAGAGATTTGGGTCACTAGAATCGGTGGGTCATATCCCTCAACCCTACACAGTGGATAATGGACAATTTAAGGTCTCCCAATACTAATTTTCCCAACATGGAAAAGTACCATTCTCTCATAGAGTGGAGAACACTAGGAACCTAGCCGTAGTGAAGAAAAAATATTAGATTGCTTCTGCCAATGGATAAATCATTTCATTTTGAATAAATTTTTTATCTTGATTTTAGTTTTGAGAATCTCTTTATTGTTTCTAGTTACCACTTTGAATTGTTGTACCCTTTTGAAACCAGCATGGTAACTAGACCATCTTCGTGTTATTACCATAGTCCACCAAGCAAACTTCCCTATCTTTGACTACATAAATCCTTATTTTAAATCGCTCAATAACTGAATTTAGTACCAGCCTTGCTGACTTATTTTCTTCTTCTTGGGGTCTATGTGTGGTTCATTCCCTCTGGGAATGTATAGACAAGTGATACAAAGAAGACCTAGAAGAGAAGTACATGAGTTGTCCTCTATTGAAGAATAGATAGGATTAAGCATATTCCTAATTTTGTAATTCCCATGTATAAGCTTCCTTGACTCAATTATAAAGAATGATTGTGAAAAGTTTTTGTAAATATATGTAAATATGATTTTATATATATTTAGTCATAAATCAAGTCTTAACAACCTCTTCAAATACATCCACCTTGCTTGCACGGGTGCAGTTTTCTTATCATATGAGTGACAATCTTCTAATTTTTTTGGTTTGTAGGAGACTTCCCAAGCCTACAAGTCCATTTCTGACAATGCTATTGTAGATGTTGCAATGCTTGATGAGGAAATTGAAAATATACACAATGCAATATCTTTTCAAGTGACATGCCAGTCCTATCTAAGATAAAAACTACTACTACAATATGAGTAGTTGTCCGCCCACTTCACTCATTCTAGATAAAGAAGATATTTTTGAGCCACACCTAGGGCTAGCAAAGCAAGACCTGATGGGAATGACCCGACCAAATCTAAAATTTATAAGCAGATTAGGGCCTATGGTTTTTTGACTCGACCTAAAATTTTCTCAAACTTGAGGAACCCAAAATTAATTTAGATGAAGGTCCCAATTTGGACCTTAGACCCAAATTAACCCGATTGACCCCAAATCTACAATTATATATCAAATAAAATTAGAAATACTAAAGTTTAAGACACCCAATAACCTATTATATTACTAAACCGTCACTCATGAAGTTTATTTTGACATTTATATATAGTTTTGTATTGGTTTTTATGGGTTATTATGATAATATTTTTAGAAGTTCTATTTAAAACTCTAGAATGACTAGAATACATTTTATATGTGTTTCTCAATCACATTGTAAGTTATTACATTGAAATTTGTTAATCATACTTGGTAATTATCAATAATTAGACAAGCCTATTTTTTTAAAATTTTCTCTTGGTATTCAGATTTATGGGCAAGCCCGATTACACAAAAATATTTAAAGGTTGTGTTAGAGTCCAGGGTTTCAACCCAAAAATCCATTTTTTGCAAGTTTAGGTCTAGCCAAAAAGTGTTGACTCAATTTGACCTAAAATAGAACCTGGTCAACCCAAACTGAGTTGCAACCACTAGCCTCACCATGCCCTCTTTCTCATGTTTCCAAGTTTGTTCGTAAGTCAACTGAACATATATAAATCACTTGCCACTACTGAAAAGAAATGTTCTACAAGACCATAGAGAATATTGCGGTTCAACTACCCTAATGGGCATGTGTTGACAATTTGGATAAGCTGGGGTTTTGACAATCTGTGAAGGATATGCTATACTATTCCCACATACTTACCTTCCCTTTTTGTGTTTTCCTAGCATTCATAGAACTCACTTTGGAATTTCTAGATACATATACAAAGGTGAAATCTAAAAACAATGACTACAACTACACATAACACATGTTCAGTAAGGAGCATGAGTTTAAGGACTGTAAACTTACCACCATCCTCCTAGATGTTGACTTTGAGTGGACGGAGATATGCAATGATGACAACCATTGTTAGTTTAAGAAGATGTTTGTTGATGGCAAATTCTAGGGAAAACATTTCTGGCTAGCCTTTCAGGAATGGTGCCAAGGCATCCTGCATTAATAATCCAATTATGAGGTACATTCATTTTTTATTTCATGCACCATTTACAACATGGGTGGAACATAGGATGTCACCACCAACAATGACTTGTAATACCTTTGGTGCACTCCGAATGAAGAAATTTACAATTGGGGTAAATCTATTTATTATGCATCATCACCTTGTTGTGATACAAGCTAAGAGCTCACACCATTCACACAAGATGGGGTAGTCACTTCCATTTTCCTCTTACATGGGGCATATTCACATTCTATACAAGGAGGAGATGATAAGATGACATTGAATTAACATGAAGTAGTTGTAGAGGGCCGCTTATATTAGACAATCTCTAGAAAAGGACATTTATTTCTGATTTTCAAGGACATCCCGAAGTAGCTTTCTCTCTCTACTGATGACCAATTCACTGCGAAAAATAGTCTTTTGACCTCACCGACTTGATAGTACACATATAATGATACTTGCACAAGAACCCATTGGTTGAGGGTGAGATACCCAATCCTCTTTCAAGAAGATGTAGTCCCTTCATGGAGGCAAATAATGAGGAGATTAGTCTGTATACATTCCCACCTACCAGCCACACTAAGTGGTGGATGTATATAGGGACAATAGCTGCTAGTATGCATAGGCCCTATGACTTTAGTACGGTGCATACCCAACGACCACATTGAGGATTCTTAGAATCACATGGAGAGGGAGAAATAGAGGCAAGGACATCAACTAAACCCCTTGTGCCTTATGCAGCATGCACATACCCAACAAGACAAGCACCAACATAACTACTAGGCTCCTTATCTGCCATATTAGTAACTAGGTGGCGCATATCATTTGGTAGAATCTTCTTATTAGGCATGCTAATATGCTCAAGGGTCGCCTCTAGAGGACCACTGTACTCTTCCACTATGGGATGCTCAGAAATATGAGAAGTAACATCAACTTTCATACAATACTACTCAATACCAACAACACTGGCATCATCCACCACCCCCATTACCTACATGAGCCACCTCCATATGGAGATCACTACAGATGGTTGGCGTATTAGCTACATTCTATCCATCCATTCCGAATGTAGTGTTTTCTTAGGGATGAATAAATATCAAAGACAAAGGTGGAGGGTGGGTGGTATGTACTTCATTCCACCCATACCTACTTTCACTAATATGCTTTTGTGTGATTTGAATTGAACATGACCATGATTCATGCATTTCTTGTCAGCATATCCATGCATTTAGTGTAGATTTTTAACTTGTTAATGCAATTTAGAATTAACCAAGTCATTACCTACCTAGCTTAGGTTCACCTTCTTGTTTAATATTCACACATTTGCATTCACATTTTTTAGGTAACCCTCTTGAAAGATGCAAATCCTAATTGTAGCTTTTAGAGAGAATAATTGCCAATGTTTAGAACTCACCCTATTTAGCCAATGAACTTAATTGACATGATACTTGGAAATGATGGAAATTTGTATGGGATCAAGATGGATGAAATGTGACATCTCCACCTACTAAATAATGTAGCATAAATGTGGAATAAATAGTTAGCTCTCGAGTTTTGCAACATTTGGATGAATTGGAATTGGAAAATAACTCACTGCACTAAAAATCATATCAATGAGCTGCACATTTTACAAACTCTTTGTAACACATGTTACTCCTTCTTACCCTCCATCCATCAGAAACAAAAATCCATATACACGTTCCAAACCCTAAGTTTAGGGTGGAACACAATTATCCTCTCTCTATCCACTTCTTCCATATCCCTCTCTATGTAATAGGGATGTATCACCCAAAGTAGATAGAAAATGCCAAGGTGCACAAAATCAAAAAAGAAAAAGAAAAAATTTGTAATAGAATTTCAAGATGAATAGAGGAGAGATGCACATGTTTCCCTCCATACCTCCATTCATTCCATTTTCCACCTAGGGGCACTATTCATTACACTTTGCACCTTTACACACCCCAGTGTTGGTTTAATGGATTCTTATGTATTTGCAAGGTTCTTATATTTTAATGAAATTCTTATGTATGCATAATTTGGGGATTGTGATAAGGAAACAAGTATTACATAGAGAACTTGGTAACACAGATGTTGGAAGTCATATTTTGTGATTTTAAGAGGTTAGGGATGCTTTGCCTATTTTGTGGTAGGGATAAAAAGCACGTTGAGGGAATGCGACATATCACATGGTCTGTTAGCATTTATGTCTAAATATCTCTAGTTTTATGTTACTCAAGGACAAGAGACATTTAAGTTCGAGGATGTTTGATGAATACATACTCATATATGTAGTACAACTTTCATTATTATGCCCTGAGGATTTGGGGTGTACCACTCAAATCCAACTGACCACTGTTAAGACAAAATTGATATCATACAAGATCAATGGAAGAGCCAGACGCCATGACCATCAACAACACTACTTAGCCAGTTTGAGTCTGCAATGCAGTGACATAACAGTCAAACTACTAAATAACAACTTATAGTCAAAGCTATAGTCATGTAGATAGCAACTCATAGTCAAGATATGGTCCTATAAAAACAACTAGTCTACCTAGGTACATGACACAACACTAGATAATTGGCTCACACATGGTTGTTCCATAATAAAGCATTATACCACTATATATCAACAATTTAAGTATACAAGGAGATGCCTCCACTTGTACCCTGCTTATTTAATAATATACACTCTGAGTTTCTCATAGGAGTTACTCATTTCACCATCCAACTAGATACTAACACTGAAGATGGATCTATTGTAAAGGAAAACTACATTCTTAGGGTTTTACTTGATTACATATCCCAAGTGGGTATCTTTTAATGCATCAATCAAGTTACAACATATAAACCTTAAACAAATTCTACAAAATTAAGGATAAGATACAACTTCAGAAGATATAAAATGTACAAAGTGAGAACTTGTCTCATCATCACATGACACTTGTATCATAGCCATTACAAGGTCATCAACAGTATCACATCACTATGGGATATCAATCCCTCAATTTATGCACTAAAGGATTTCACCTCAATTTATACACAAGGCACTTTCTAGGTCGTTAGACCAATGCATATATCTCTTACACATTCAATATCATAATATGCCTCAACATTACTCATAATCACCACCTTGTATTACATAAGGATCAACATAACATTCTCATAGCTATGACATTCATCTCACCTTCAAGTTAGAGTTACACAAGTAGGAGAGAGAAAATACCATCATATAATGATAATAATATTCAAACAATGTAAGAATTGGGTTTCATATCACCCTTCAATCACTAAACCCTAATTCCATCACCTCCCGCATTGTTGGAGAGTACTATGGTTAGGCACTATTATTTATGATTAGACATTCATATTCACCCCACCTTATGTAGACCGTTACACTATGTATTGACCATGTACATACATATGTATAGGTGTCTCGACACCTTCAAAGAATGGGTCTTGACCTCCCATAACACATGAGTCTTGACCACTCTCAACACGTTATGACCTAGACACTTCCACATGGTCACAACCAACCTAAGGATGGCATCGCGACCGCAATACTAAGAAACACTCTAACAGGGCGTGACGACCGTGACTCCACCAAGGTGTTGTGACCGAGCACAAGTAGCACAGTGTTACGCTCGCTACTATATCAAGGTGAATCAACCATCTACTTTTGGTGTGTTATGACCAAAACCAACTTTACCTAAACTCGTCAGGTGTTTCATCATCAAAACTCATCTTCTCGATCATAACATCAACCAACATGCTAAGTGACCAAGCAACAATGTTGTGTCATTCAATAAAAAACAATGTTGTGTCACAACCAAGCTGGTGTGTGACTACGATCCCTTAGAGTTGTTGTGGTCAAAATAACCATCTATGCATGGTATCGACCTGAGGGAAGAAGAAAAGTTAGTCTTGACCTCAAGTTAGTCATATGCTCAACATCTAAACATATTCAAACCAGCTCAAAACAGAGATCAAACTGAAAATACCAAATGCCAACCAAAGAGAAGTCTATTTGAGGGTGTTCATCAAACCCTAAAAACATGATCATATAAGGTCACCAAAATAGTTATGTTTAGAGAGAGAAAAGTGAGATTCTTATGCATTTTAACATACTCCAAACCTAATGTTATTCATGGTAAATGAATCATATATCAAGTAACTCAGATCCATAGATAATGATCCAAAGAAACACATTAAATATTTCAATCACCACAAAATCAGGTATAAAAATTTAGGGTTTATAAGAAGAGTAAACCTTTCAAGAATACTACAAGATTAACCCTAAACATTATCATTCTTCCTACCATAAAGAACACATTTTTAAGATCTAAAACAACAACTTAAGATCAGGATTAAGATGCACATAATATATGTGGAAAAGTTATCTAACCTACATGTTTTAAAGAGAACCGATCTCCCAAGATCTCAAGCTCCAAGAACTCCACCCAAGCTTCAACACTTCGTCCAAAGGATCACCTCCAAAAAGAGAAAAACATGCCATGGTCAAAGGAGATCTTAAGGAAAGAGAAAACTCAAATCCTAGGTCAAACCCAATAAGAAGAAAGAAGAGGTCTTCTTCTCACTTGGTACCATCATATCAAAACATGATCTATGACCCTAGTTAAGAAGACATCTCCAAGAAAATCCACCATGGATGATCCATAGTCTAATGGCTGTGAAGGAAGAAGAAGAAGAGATTTCTAAAGAAGGAAAGTGTGATCAAAAGTTATGACCACTTATCAAGAGAAGAATCTCTAAGAAATCACCACCAAAGAGTTGATCTAACCAAGATCTTCAACATGCAAGGTGGATCAGCCACCCAAGCTTCAAGATATGGCCTCCTATGCTCCCAAAGCTCCAAGAATGATCCCAAGGAAGAAAAAAGAGAGTAGGTCCGGAAAGTGTTGCTTGTAAGTGAAGAAAAGGGTTATATACCCAAATGAGTAGGGAAGTAGAGGTTTATGAGGTGTCAACAAAATTGATCATCACAGGACACATGCCCTCTAAGCAAACAATCTTATCTCCATTGACATGCATTTTCAAATTGTTTATGTTTATCAAGAAAAAGTGTAGCGACCTCCAAGGTCGGCTACTACCTTGTCTCAATTGAGACACATCTCATGCCCACATGGTCGAGACACTCCACTAGAGGACAAGTGTTTTGACCATCCTCAACTCTAGATCATCTTGATCAAGACAACACTACTCAAGTCATGTGTTGCGGTCACTAAAATCACCAAAAGTGGTGTAGTGGTCGCAACATTCAAACCCTAACATAGTCACCATATCAACTAAGCAAACCCTAGAAACCCTAGAATCACCATGGGATGTCACATCACCAACCGTGATTTTAACAAGGCCTCCCATTTCATAATCTTCTCTAACATGATGCTAAAGCACAAGAATTATTATCAACATGTGACAATTTGCAAGATAACCCTTATTCATGAGTAAATTGCAACCTGGTCCAAAACAAACACATATATAACAAAGATAGCTCAAACATCAATCAAATTTGGACCAAAATGAAAATATAAGCCTGACACATGATATTAAATCATCCCAAGAGTTTATATTAAGGTCTAAGTATCTCATTATGCAAAGTAATTACAATTAAGCATAAGGTTAGGTCAAGGGTCTTACACCCTCTTTTAGGGAATCAGTCAACTAGCCATCCAGTCAACCATTTGCCAAGAACCACGAATTCATAATGAAACCTAATGCTTCCCAATTGACCACTTCACTCATGAGTTAACCAGATGGGACCTTGCATTGGTAATAAAGCTATAGGTCAATTGATCAAATGGGTAGCTGAGTTGACTGATTAGGAAAGTCTTCAAGACCCATATTCAGTAGTGGACCTTGTAAGCAATTCTTCCCTTCAACCAATCGACCGACTGGTTAGTTGAGTTGATTGGTTTCTCATATATAGTAATTCAATATCCAAGGCCTAATTGATTTATTGGTCACCCATTCGACTGATAGGGTTTTCTGCAACACAAAAATAAACACTATTTATGCCACTTAAGCAATTGATTAGTGGGCATGATGGCTTAAGTATATACTTGTTCAACCTAATATGTGTGAATTAGAACTTGTATCTTGAGAACACACAATTACCATGATATTGGAGCAAAAGAAGGAGCAAGCAGTGACATACCCTTGCAGGCGTCGTGGATCATCTTTGTCACCAAATGTAGGCATCTTGATAAACATCACAACTATCACCCTCATCATCTCCTTGAAGATGATCTCTATCCCTTTCTCTTGTACTTGTGATAGTCTTTCTATCGTGAGCAAGTGGATCTCTTGATAGGGTGTGTGGATTAGCCTCGATACCCATACATTATAATCTCATACATGTACTTTGTATGGAACAACAAATTTTCAATTAATCATCTGTTGCATCTTCTATGGATTGCTCACCCATTTTACTTATTCGTTGAAATTATAGGCATGTACAAATTCAAATCTTAGAATTAGAATATTTATTATTTTTTGTTGAAATCTAGATAAGAAGTTATGTAGGTTCTCTTTGGGGCGATGGGTTCATGATCTATATGCAACACGACGATGAACTTACAAGGATACCCATCCTTGCAATTTCCTTGAGCCATCATGATTGGAATTGCTCGGCCTTGATCTAAAATTACATATGAGTATGAGATGAAACATGAGTGGGAGAACACAATTAGTGTTGGTGAGATCTAATTTCAACTTAGGGCCTTCCATCATTTTATCAAAACTCATTTAATTATGATTACAATTAGAGTAATCAAACAATCAAAACTATGGATTTAAATATCAGTCTTAACTTGAACTGGATTAGATTAGTATTTCTTAAAAGCATTCTCTTGGGATCCGACCCTCAGTTGTACTATGATAAGATCCATTCGTTTGCAGGTGGGTTTTTGGTATGCCTAGATTAGGTAAAACTAGAGAGTTTATCCCTAGTGAATTTGTCAGTGCGATAAATTCACGTCATCCAGTTCAAAGCTTTTTTGGGACCATTCTCTCTCTCTCTCTCTTACTTTATTGAAGCATAGTTACTTTGAAATTTCTTTTTCATTCTATTTGACCCAGTTGAATCCAATCTCTTGAAAATTATTCTTTTGTTTCTTTTGAATATTGTAAATGCAAAATTGAGCAATGTTTGTTGTATCTCATTTAATCAATTTGCATCATGATCATTGATTAACTCAAGTAATGGAAATCCTAATTGCCATATTTTGGTCATATTATCTTAAGTGATATCTTATTTGAGAAATTGAGCTGCTTCATATATCTTTGTAGTGTAAGCCAAATTTGGACGAATTCATAGTGATTTGACTAAACTTAATCTAGCTTCTCAATTGATATGTACATAATTTATGAAACCTAGCAATAGCATAATAATGGTATTTATAACACTTTAGGTAGTGATGCATATAATGTTTACTTTTCATTACAAAGGAATTAGATGGTAATTCATTTTCCGTGATAATTTGAGTGGTGATGCTCATCAATCACAGCATACATGGGAATTAGATGGTGATGCATGCTCGCATTTAATTGGGTGGTGATGCTAATTAGTCACAAACATACATGTGAATTAGGTGATGTTGCCTATTCCTAGATAATTGGATGGTGATTCCCATTGCTACAAAAAATATAGGGAACTTAAATTGTTGCGTCTGTTCTCGGTGGTGATGCCCATTACTCACAACGTATATTGAATTATGTGGTGATGCATGTTCCTCGGTAATTGGGTGTTGGTGCCCGTTACTCACAAACATATATTTAGTTATGGTGGTAGTGCCATAAATCTTTCTATTTATTTTATTCCAACTTGCCTGTTTTGGTTATGGTGGTTATCACTCATCAGTAACTGTGAGGTGTTCAGTTGTCTGTATCCCCTGTTCAGTGTTTACAGATAGAACATGTGAGGTGGAGGCTAAGGTGATACCTCTACTACTCTTGATCAGAATCGGTGGTCAGGAGTTTATTCAGGAAGCAACGCCACCCACCTAGTCACCCACCATCAGAGGCGGAACCAGAAAATTGCATAAGGGGGGGCTGAGTTAGCTATACATGGCACTAGTTGTGGTAGGGAGGGCTGAGTTAAAAAAATATGTCTACAATGAGATTTGAACTTGAGTCACTAGTTTAGAACCAATGTACTTCTACCAACCAAGCTACAACTTTGCCTTGTCATATATCTAAAGAGCTCGTATATGTACTATGTTTATAATACTAAAGATGTATAAATACATATAAATAAATATTTAAGATTTGGGGGGGGGGGGGGCTGAAGCCCGGGTGCCCCCCCGATCCGCCCCTGCCCACCATGAATGATGCTTTGTCCTCCAATTTTACAGTACCTACCTGGTCCCTTTCCCGGACGTATTCAATAATCACCAACCGCAATGCTGCCAACACACCATGCGTAATTCAAAAGTCCCAAACTAAACTCACTTTCACCGATTAATCTTGCCTGATCACTCGACAGTCGTCTTCGCGTGGGAACTAGACTATTGGCAAGTGTGGGCTCCACAGCAACTGGTAGCTACTTCACAGCTGCTGGGTGATGGTATATATCACAATGGTGCTTTTTGTGGCGACGTTTAGGTTAATAAAGGATATTATTAACCTCACTGTTGCGCATTGTATTATCCACTCTTAGGTCATTCGGGCTCTCACACCTGTTTGAGGGAAGGAGGAGACTAAGTCTCCTTCTAATTTGAAAAAAATATATTATTAACTTTTTCCTCATATACAATTAGTGGTGAGAGGTTTCTCGGGCCTGCGTGTGGAACAGATCACTTAACTTCCTTCTTAAAAGCTCAAGTGCCCTTTGTCCCAATATTTTGAGCACCTGTTTATTTTTGTGGAACTGTCTGGATAGAGACCAACAGAATGCACGACTTGCGGATATGTGATGGAGCCTCCACTTATGTGGAGTTGCGTGCACTACTAAAAATCCTAGAGATAGTTAATCTCTAAGTTTAACTTTGCATATGCTATAATAAGATATCCACCCACGTATGTTAAGATACGTGGAAGTCTTATCGTAGTATAGTTAAGGGTCGAATCCATGAAACAACGGTCTTGTTAAGAGTTTTAACAAGATGGAAAACGTAATAATCCTACTTATCTACTTAAAAGTTGATATTTAGATCAAAGAGTTGATTTGATGGTTAAGCTAATGTGCGGAGAAAGAAAATAACAAGAAAGTAAATTTAAAGTTGTAAACAATATTTGGAAACCACTAAGATGTGATCGGGTTTCACCACCACTACGCATGGATCAAAACATACATTACGGTAACTTGGCTTGCAAAGAAAAGAGTCTAAACAGTTAATATCTTTGTAGACTTAGTTTCCTTTCGGATAACTAACTACGAGAAATGTGGAAGTGTTGCAATGCCAGCTATCCCCAGACGAATGGTCACTTACTTTGCATCACTCCCTTCGCAAAATCTGTTCCTCGACCTGTCGAGGTTGTACTTTCATACGTCAACTGATTCCATTTCATAGTATGAAAGTACAACAATGGAGGTGAGTTTACTCCTCTCCTTGAAAAATGCTCCTAGATACCGAACCAAATGTATGGTGACTACATACAATCTGGAACCAACAAATAGTCGATATTTGAATCTATAAGTACAAACATAGACAATTTGTACTAACAGATAATAGATAACACAATTTGGTGATCAAGCAACTAACATTCATTAAACGATTGATGTTGAACTGGAAAGATAGTGTTTTTTCTATTGCAAACTCAAGAATTACAATGTATGAAATAAAAACATAGGTAGCGGGGCTACTCCCCGCATCCTAGTGTATGAAACTACTCGCTCATGGCAAGAACAAAGAAGGAGGCGGGAAGAGAGAGGAAAAACATCATCTCCACGTAGGAGGGAGGAAGGTCGACCCCTTGGAGGAGAGAACAACTATCTTCACGACGTGTGGTTGTCTTGATGAGGAAACCTCCACTTCCCACCTTCTTATGTTGATGAGAGAAGAAGTAGCTTAAAGATGGAGTATGGATCTTGAACTGGCAGCCTTTGGACGAAGGATGAAGGTGGAACAGCTCTGGAGTGATTGAGGCAGCCTCTGGACGTCCAAGAAATTGATACCAAATGAGGACCCCTTAGGTCATATTTATAGGTTTTCAAAGAATCACAAACGGTCTTAGGATCGTTTTGGGTCTTTAACGATTTGGAGATCGTTTGCCTTTATTCGGTCTCGGGACCGTTTGAGTTCATTCGGTCATGGGACCGTTTGGATCTCATTCGGTCTTCAGACCGTGACGTGTATTTTACTACGCGCTAAAAATGCAAGTGTACGCGTCGAGTAATATAGGCCTTGTGAGGCCCGAGTCGAACTCAGGGATACGTGAATTATTGGAGACTTCTACTAACTAATCGCAATCAGCTAGACCAATTAACAAAGTAGGGTTTTGTTGTTCAAATTAAAAGAAAATAAAAATCAAACAAAGAAAACAATCGATTAAAGGTTAATTTAATCAATTAAAAGGGATATCTTTAGGATGGCGGTTTCACCGCGGGTCAACATTGTATTAAGTTTCATATCATTCTTCACACTTCTCTCTCTATCCGGGTAGTGGCCTGAAAACATAATTACCCACTGTCGTGGTGTAATTCACTACTTAGATTTAGGTTGATTCCACCGTCGTAGTAATCATTCCCCTAAACTAAGTGCATTATAAACGGTCTCTCAGTTCCCACCATTAATTTTACAACTCCTTTGTCAAGGGTTTTATTAATTAATGTAGATTTCGTCTCTTTTCAACCGTTAATCCTTCTGTCGAAGTGATTAAGGGCATTAAGTTATTATTATGGTGATCAAGCATAACAATAGAAATGGAGAAAACGAATCTATGCCACGGATTTGAGAGAGAAAATATGAATTATCAATATAAAAATGTCATACAATGTATTCCCGGGCTACTCCCGGTCCTAAAGATTGAAGGTTTTAGCCTCTCATGTTCATCTCACACGAGTACATGGTAGAAATTGGGGAATTCATAAGAAAAACGGGAAATAAATGGGAAAACCCCTGAACGGAGAAGAACCGGTGGATCCTTGGCGTAAAACACGAGCTTCCCCGCCTGTCGGTGGTGGAAATCATCTTTGGCAGCGTCCGAATCACCCGGGATGAGCTTCTCGACCTCCGTTCTCCTTTCTCTCCTCCTCGGCACTCGTGCAATCCAAAAATATGAGATCCTCCACGTCTGGGCGGCCGTCATTAGGTATAAGTCCCTAATTAGGTCGTCAAATAACAACAGTCGTCCGATCGAAATCAAAACAAATCCAACGCATATCTGCCGGCGTCGATACCATCGACGCGGGTCGATGGTATCGACCCAGCGGATTAGCGGCAGCTTTCCTTTCTTTTATTCTGAGCGCCTGTGGTGATCTCGATACCATCGACTTGTGTGTCGATGGTATCGACTCCTTTAGCGTCGGTTGTTGTCGTTTAGCGACGCTGTAGCTCTCCTTGTGTCGATGGCATCGACTTGGGTTGATGGTATCGACACTGTATTGCTCTTCTCGGCTGACAACCTGTGGCTTGGTCGATGGTATCGACTTCCGTCGATGGTATCGACGGAAGCAGATACTTGTTCTTCCTGAAATTTCACAACAGGCCCAAGTAAATCCACACAATTTATAATAAGATGATAAATAATGCTCAAAATAGTAAAACAAAGGGGATTTGATATAAAATGATGGCAAAGACCAAATAAAGTGACTTATGCAATAATATCCATGAAAATGAGTAATTAAGGCACAAAACACATATGAAATAGGTCTCAAAATGCGACTCAAAATCATCGCATCAAACTCCCCTAAGCTTAAACATTGCTCGCCCTCGAGCAACTAACCCTTAGAATAGAATTGCAGATGTCAACTAACAATCAACACATCACCCCACATCCCACATTACTCCCACTGGACATTCTCAAACCGGCCTTTCCTAATCACAGAACAGTAATTACCCTACAGGCGACAATAATCATCAATAAAAGAAATTATCCTTCAAACCGATGAACACTATCACATAAGGCAGTTAACATAATAAAATTTGCCGATTCAGCATTAGTGCATCTTGTGATCGCCTACACTACGTTGCTCGCCCTAACTACCATCTACATGGAAGCAGTTCTCCTGATAAACATGAGTGAGGAGAAAATCACGGTGGCCTACCAATCCGAGCAACGGGTGGATGGAATGGGTGGTTCATGGAAGAATTTGGAAGTATTACACAGTTTCAAAATGCATACAACAAAATGCCCTAATTGATGCCAATGCACATTGAAAATGCCCTAATGCTTAAAATTGGGTGGAATGATGCATGCACTAACCTTCCACCTCAAAAAGAGATAGAAATCTAATTAAGCCACATCATGTACTCAGTTTCCTTGTTATGCAAGTGATATTATGTTCCTTTCTCCCTCTTATTCCATTTCCTTCTAAATTATCTTCTTTTTTTTCTTTTTTTTTCCTTTCCTCTTAGCCCATATATCCATAATTGCTTAGAGATACATGTGTTAGGCTATTTTTCTTCATGATTGGAAATCTTTGTACTATTTCGAGGGTATGGGACAATTTAGATCACTTTTCAAGACAAACTGAGGTACATGGTGTACTTATGCATGAAAAGCATGAAAGTTATGAGTGCAACTACATGACATGCACCTAAAGGTAATGTGCATGAATCACTATACATTTTTTTTCTCATTTTATGCAAAAATATGAAAATAACAATGCAAATCCTATCTACATGCTATGCACGCAAAAGAAGTTAAAACTGTACTTTACTTCCAATTCTTGGGTGGATTATGGAAAAATATGAAGTGGAATGATCACAAGATTAAGTTACTGAACCTTAGAAAAATATCATGTGTCCCTCCTTACTGACATGTGTAGTAGTTCAAAGGGTTCTTTCTCATATATCCAATTAAGGTCTCATTACTATTTGATTAGGTTAGGCTCAAACAACCGTTACTATCCACTTTTCATGAGTCAATGGGGGTGTGAGTGTGACATATTGCTTCAAAGTTGACATAATCAATCATTTTCATAGGACAAGTTTCCCAAGGACAACCAAGTTAAGCTATCCAAAAGACCCAGAAATTTTTTTTTTGTTTGTTTGAAATTCCCTTAAATTTCCCATGAAAAAGCGAGATGACAATTTTTTTTAAGACATCCACGATTACACTAGATAGATGTGGATCCTAAACAAACACTAAAATTGCAAGAACAAATAACAAAGCAGAAACTAAAAACAACTAAAGAAAAGATAAAAGATAGAGCTGTTCCAGCCACCCCCCTAAGCTTGAATCCGACTATGGCCTCATAGTCAAAAACTAACTTAAGGGTAGAACAGTGATACCCTGATCAATCTTGCGGAGGCGGTGGTGGGTATTGTGGTGCCGTAGGATCCCAAGACGGGTACTCCCCCTGGAAGCTTGGATCATATTGGGTCCTCGGCGGAGGCTGTGGATAGCCTCCAAAGTAGTCTTGACTCCAGTAATGGTCAAAGAAGGGCTCCTGTTGCGTCTCTATCCGTTGCAACCGGGTGTGCATTTGCTCTTGGTTGGCGAGGATGAGCCGCTCGTTCTCGAACATAGCCCGTTGGTTGTCAAGTACCCGGCTCGTAGTGTCATGAATGCCGGTATACATACCCATGTGCTGCAGCTGAGTCTGCTGTATGTCCTGCATCATGGTGTACATCCCCTGCATGGAATAGGGATCCGCAGCTGGCTGCTCGTACTGTGGTGATGGCGGCGGGGGCTGAGATGATGAAGATGCACCTAGATGCATCCTAGGATGCTTCCGTGGTGCCACACGTGCTCGAAGAGGTGTGAAAGCCTCCTCTTCCTCTGCAGCCTCGCCTTCTTGCTCGTCACCACCGTCGTCTTCCTCGGAGGACTCGATGGCTATGATTGGCCACCGGAAGTGCTGCTTGCCCTCAATGTTGAAGACGTCGTCCGGTAGGGAGCTCTCTTGATAAGCTTGGTTGACGTGGCAATGAGCATACGCCAACCCGTCCCGTAGAAGAATAAGGTTTGAACGGTGCAAATGTTGCACGTTCACCTTGCTCCTCATAAAGATCGGAGTCATGGACTGAAGGTTCAGCCCCAAGTAAAGCGCCAACTTGGTGAGAAGACCACCAAAATGGATTGGAGCCTTCCTTGTGCTCCTCTTCACCGCCAGGACGCGCTGTAGCCAGAACGCCCCCCAGTTGCACTCTTGACGTTTCTGGAGTGCGTAGAGAAAGAACAGGTCACTCTCCTGAAACTTGCTCAAAGCAAGATCGCTTCGAGCGAAGAAAGTCAAGCTCAACATCCTGTGCAGGACCCGGACGAACGGGTGCTCAAAATCTGCTACCGCTGCATTATGGTAGCTCACAGTCTTCCCTGCCGGCACTGTAACTAGCTCGGCGAAGATTTTGTCGTAGTCGGTGCGGGCGTCGGGGCGTCGGTGATCGTTGCGGCTGTGGTTCCAGTTGAAGATGTCGTTGAACTGCTTCAACGTGATGTTGTAATTGTTGTTGAAGAGTCGGAAGGACACCCTTCCCCGGATCCACGTCTGGTCCGATGGTACCACGTCATTTGGTACGACGCAGATATCAAGAGACGCCATGAACTCGGCCACCAGTTCCTTGTATGTGGGCCATTCCCCGGCAACGGCGCCAAAAACTTGACGTGTATTTTACTACGCGCTAAAAACGCAAGTGTACGCGTCGAGTAATATAGGCCTTGTGAGGCCCGAGTCGAACTCAGGGATACATGAATTATTGGAGACTTCTACTAACTAATCGCAATCAGCTAGACCGATTAACAAAGTAGGGTTTTGTTGTTCAAATTAAAAGAAAATAAAAATCAAACAAAGAAAACAATCGATTAAAGGTTAATTTAATCAATTAAAAGGGATATCTTTAGGATGGCGGTTTCACCGCAGGTCAACATTGTATTAAGTTTCATATCATTCTTCACACTTCTCTCTCTATCCGGGTAGTGGCCTGAAAACAGAATTACCCACTGTCGTGGTGTAATTCACTACTTAGATTTAGGTTGATTCCACCGTCGTAGTAATCATTCCCCTAAACTAAGTGCATTATAAACGGTCTCTCAGTTCCCACCATTAATTTTACAACTCCTTTGTCAAGGGTTTTATTAATTAATGTAGATATCGTCTCTTTTCAACCGTTAATCCTTCTGTCGAAGTGATTAAGGGCATTAAGTTATTATTATGGTGATCAAGCATAACAATAGAAATGGAGAAAACGAATCTATGCCACGGATTTGAGAGAGAAAATATGAATTATCAATATAAAAATGTCATACAATGTATTCCCGGGCTACTCCCGGTCCTAAAGATTGAAGGTTTTAGCCTCTCATGTTCATCTCACACGAGTACATGGTAGAAATTGGGGAATTCATAAGAAAAACGGGAAATAAATGGGAAAACCCCTGAACGGAGAAGAACCGGTGGATCCTTGGCGTAAAACACGAGCTTCCCCGCCTGTCGGTGGTGGAAATCGTCTTTGGCAGCGTCCGAATCACCCGGGATGAGCTTCTCGGCCTCCGTTCTCCTTTCTCTCCTCCTCGGCACTCGTGCAATCCAAAAATATGAGATCCTCCACGTCTGGGCGGCCGTCATTAGGTATAAGTCCCTAATTAGGTCGTCAAATAACAACAGCCGTCCGATCGAAATCAAAACAAATCCAACGCATATCTGCCGGCGTCGATACCATCGACGCGGGTCGATGGTATCGACCCAGCGGATTAGCGGCAGCTTTCCTTTCTTTTATTCTGAGCGCCTGTGGTGATCTCGATACCATCGACTTGTGTGTCGATGATATCGACTCCTTTAGCGTCGGTTGTTGTCGTTTAGCGACGCTGTAGCTCTCCTTGTGTCGATGGCATCGACTTGGGTCGATGGTATCGACACTGTATTGCTCTTCTCGGCTGACAACCTGTGGCTTGGTCGATGGTATCGACTTCCGTCGATGGTATCGACGGAAGCAGATACTTGTTCTTCCTGAAATTTCACAACAGGCCCAAGTAAATCCACACAATTTATAATAAGATGATAAATAATGCTCAAAATAGTAAAACAAAGGGGATTTGATATAAAATGATGGCAAAGACCAAATAAAGTGAATTATGCAATAATATCCATGAAAATGAGTAATTAAGGCACAAAACACATATGAAATAGGTCTCTAAATGCGACTCAAAATCATCGCATCAGACCGTTTGCCCCTTTTATAATTTTTTGGGTTTTTCTGTAAGAAGAAGGAGATAAGTGTTAGTTTAATGGTGAATTCATAATAAGAAAGTTAAGTAATATATCTAATTTATCTAAGAAAGAAGAGAATGGAAAATTAAGAAAAACTAATAAGATTACAACGAACTGATTCATCAGAGGTAGGAGTTTAATGCGGCATTCAAATTGCTAGTTACAGTGATCCAAACCGACATACGTGTAGATTTTTTTTGTTTCACAGGTCATAAACATGTCTTGAAGTCCTTAAGTTGTTATGTTGACCAGTTTTTGTAGAGTTCCGATGACACAACTAGTATTCTGATGGCATTTAGTTTACCTAAGAATATCATTCCCTCTCACTTATACCAATAAATGTTTTTTTTTCTTCATATAAATAAAGTTATTGGAGCAGCTGACGGCATCATTGGTTAATTACATACAGTAGATAGATACTTGTAGTAACTTTAATGTTCTCGAGTCACATGGTGAAAAAAAAGTATGTGTACCTGGATGAAATAAACGCTAAAAAATATAAGCCCAAAAGGATCTTATCCCTGCCGGCTGCCGCCCAACTTGAAACTTGAATGGTGTGGTAGGAGCATATTGAGCTCAAGTAGGAGAAAGAAAAAGTAACGAACATGTCACTTGTTCATAGCAAAATAAAATTTTCTTTCAGAAATCTTGTTTTGCACTATGCGGTTAAGGAATATGTTGACTCTTTCCTTCGGGATTTTTTCACTTTTAGAACATAACATCTGTCACACCACACAAATGTTATCCAGTGAGTTGTCAGTTCATTTTGGCATTTGTTCAGCAGCAATGTGATAAGGAACAAGTCAATAGCACATCAGCAAACCGAAAGAAACCCACCGGTGAAAATAATACTCAAGTCTTAGAGAGGTGATGTAAAGAAGTGAGGTACATAAGAGAGGTGATCTTTTCATTGTCACAGAAGAGAAACAGATGGGTACAGTAGTGTATGCATTATGAAATATAGGGCTGATTTTTCAGTCGGCAGAAGTGTGAAGAGTATGTAGAGTATGTACTGATTACATACTCTAATAGAAAGGACTATTACAGTGTACATAGATATCAGCAAGAATTGTAATGAG
This sequence comes from Alisma plantago-aquatica, assembly GCA_963693085.1. Taxonomy (NCBI): domain Eukaryota; kingdom Viridiplantae; phylum Streptophyta; class Magnoliopsida; order Alismatales; family Alismataceae; genus Alisma; species Alisma plantago-aquatica. The sequence continues at coordinate 1,996,649,787 of OY856409.1, forward strand.
AACCTCATCATCTGCCTCCCCCTGAAATACTCATACTAAGCCCGAATACTGATTACTCACATGAACTGCAGAAGGAAATATTATAATCCGGGATCTATGACTTGTCAGCGTCACGCGGGTGTCCAGCTCCTGCTCTGGCGATCTGGTCGTACTCGGCGCGTCCCCACCTGAAGGCGGAGCTCCCGAAGACGAAGAACCCCAGTGCGTGCCCCAACACGGCGGCGATCAGTACCCCGCCGTTGAACGACATGGTGGCCAGCATCACTAGGTACGCCAGCCCGACCCTGCAGGCGTGGACTGTGGTCTGACCGAGCCCACTGGCGACGCCGGGCCTGCTTCGACCGAGGCGATTTGAAGCCATGGACAGGGCCTCTACGAGGAAGGCCATGAAGAGGATGAAGAAGAGGCACAGCAGGTAGAGACCCACGCCCTTCCTTGCGCCGGGGAACCCGGAGAAGAGCACGTCCACGTCCTTTCCCCAGAAGAAGGTCATGTGCATCATCACCTTCTTCATCCCGCCTGTTGCGGTGCCGTTGGATCCGCCGCCGCCGTCCATGCCCGGCATATCCGGCATCCCTCCTCCGCTCATCTCCAATGCTGTTTCCGCAACAGGGGGTCTCAGCTCTCGAGGAACAGAGGTGATATGAACAAGGAGAAAATGAAAAGGAAAAGTAAGGAGACGAGAGATCCGAGGATGGTAAACGCGGGCGGTGCTTTTAATACTCCGACTTTGTCAGCTACCAAGCTGGGAATGGAATACGGACATACAGGTCCTCGAGTGGGGGCTGGCTTTACGACTGTTTGATTCCGTCTGACCTTGCTCACTACTAATAAATGCCGATTCCGCATCACCCATTTCTAACCCACGGAAAGATAGGGAAGGGCCAAATCGTTAGCCGTTAAGTCGCTATTTCATAAAGGCAAAAGGACAAAAGGGATGTCTCTTGCCCAATTATATCACCGGATTTTCTGTATTTCTTTCTCCTCTTCCCAAACAAATTGCAAACATGGGAAACTAAAACCAACACTTCATCTTGCTTTCAACCCTACATCTTCATCTTTTCTTTTCTCCTTTGTTTTTATAATTGTCAATGAAAGCACCCAAAGAGGTGACAATATAAAAAGTCAAAGGTAGACAATTACAATGAAATAGAAGGCAGACGTACAACAAGTTGCGTCGCCGGCCCCTTTTGGATGGCAAAACCAAATCTCTGAAATACTACATCTCTAAACGTAGGGGTCATGACATTACTATGCATAAAAAAATCAAATATACTAATTGTTAGTTATTTCCTATCTTAAATATTAAAAATAAAATACATATATATATGTGTATATATATATATATGTATGTATGTATATATATTCCTTGACAAAGAATGTTCAGGATGATATTCTTGGTGTATGCTATTTGCTGATGATATTGTTTTGATTGATGAAACTAAAGATGGATTGAATGATAAAGTTGAATGTTGGAGAAAGATATTGGAATCAAATGGATTGAATTTCAGCCAATCTCACAGTGTGAATGATGGAGATTGAGCCAAGTTGGACGGAGTAGATATACCAAAATGTGATAAATTCCATTACTTGGGTTCTATTATACAAATAGACGGTGATGGTCAAAATGACGTTTGTCACTGGATCACTGCAAGATGGTTGAAATGGAGGAGTGCAACTGAAATATTATGTGATCGGAAGATCCCTCTCAGGTTAAAAAGTAAGTTTTATAGAACAACTATACGACCAACCGTGCTCTATGGGAGTGAATGTTGGGTGGTGAAGAAACAAAGTCTCAACAAGATGAACGTGGTTGAAATACGTATGCTGAGATGGATGTGTGTGAAGATAAGAAAAGATCGCTTGAGAAATGACTATATCAGGAATAAAGTGAGGGTGGCGAGCATTGAGGACAAGTTGCGTGAGGGCCGACTCAAATGGTATGGACATGTGCAACACGGACCAATTAGTGCGCCTATACGAAGCATTGCTATTGAGCCAAACACTAAAAATAGAAGAAGAGGAAGACCTAAATTAACATGGGATGAGCTTATAAAGAGAGATTTTGATTCTCTACATCTCAACCAGAATATGGCCCATGATAGAGCTGAATGGAAATGAAGGATCCATGTAGCCGACCCCAACATAGTTGAGACCGAGGCTTAGATGATGATGATGATGATGATATATATATGGGGATGTCTTTGTTACCCAAGTTGAATAGTTTAATTTAATAACTCCAATTTTGGTTACAATTTTGACATTCTAGTTAATAATTTCTCTACTCGTTACAATTTGGGGTGAAGATTTTTTTTCCAGAAATGTTATTTTATCATTTTCACAAAATAAAATACAACATTGATGTTATTTTTATAAAATAAGTCTTTGTATTAAAAATTTGACTATCCCATTATAGATTACAAAACATGATCCACAGGTAACTAAACTTAATTAACCAGTTGGATTAGCAAATATATAGTCGATATATATATATCTACATATACATATACATACATGCATACATACATATATATATATATACATATACATATATATATACATATACATATATATATATATATATATATATATATATATATATAGACACACACACACAGATATATATATATATACTAGCTGGTACATGTAACTTACGTGTACCAACTATTAAAATAGCACATGTGGAATATGTTGATAAAATCCAACCATATGGATTGATTCAACACTACATAGATTACACGTGTTTAAAAAATCATAACCATATCTCATATAGATCATGAGAGAGAGCAGTAAATCATTCAATGGTTTATGCAATTACTGCAACTTATCGTTGATCATAAAATACCCATTTTCTTTCTTTTGGTGATATATGAATATCAAATTGTTTTGATTTTTTGTATACATCTTATCTAAGGGGTATACTTTACATCCATAAGGTTGGTTTGTTCATTATTATTTTACAATCTCCATAAATGATGGTGGGTGCATGTAAGCTACATGTACTCGAGTACACAATTCTTTTAGCCATATATATATATATATATATTTATATATATATATATAGAGTAGCAATCTAATGAGAAACATTCTACTATGAGAGCATGAGAGGCATTTGAATAACAACAAATTCGGAACAATTTTTTAAAATCCAACCGTACAGATACAAAAAAAAATCATTTCATTTACCTTCTCACAAAAAACTATAACAATCATACATTGTTTACATGTCCATATGTACAATATACACTTTTTACATCCAACGGTCAGTCTGAAACTCAATATAGAGCCTCAAAAAGTGTTTTGTTGTTGTGAATGATCTACAAATTAGATGGTGATAAATTTTATAGGAAGGTAAATATTAAGGTATACTTGTAATCTATACAGTTTGATTACATAAAATTTATCTATGTGGAGAGTTAGTCAAATGCCTCTCATGCTCTCACCAACATATGTTTCTCATTGGATCGTTGCCATATATATATATATATATTATAGAGAGAGAGAGAAGTCAGGCTAGTGTGCATTCGAGTGTATCAGAGGCACCATACACCTCAGTCATTTTTGAAGATGTAGTAACTTTTTGAAAAATCTAAACCGTTGATCTTCTTAATTATCTTAAGAACATACTATATAATAAATTTTAGCTCATTTGGACACTTATAGGTCATGCATCTAAAGGAGGTAAAAATCATGCATTTTAAATTAGTTTTGTGCGTTGATTTTGTTGTCCTTGTATGAGTGGCTTACACTCATCCCAATAAATTCAAAATTTTTATGTGGCCTATTATTATTGTAATCATGAAGATTAATGGATTAGATTTTGGAAAAACGTGGTCTAGATAGACAAACACCATTGGGGTGTACAACGTGATCTGTAAACTCGAGTGTATTCTAGCCTGACTATATATAGAGTCAGACTAGTATACACTCGAGTATACCAGAGGCACTGTACACCTCAGTCATTTTTAAAGATGCAATAACTTTTTGAAAAATCTAAACTGTTGGTCTTCTTAAATATCTTAAGAACATACTATATAACAAATTTTAGCTCAATTGGACACTTATAGGTCATGAATCTAAAGGATGCAAAAATCAGACATTTCAAATTAGTTTTGTGCGTCTATTTTGTTGCCCTTGGATGAGTGACTTACACTCATCCAAATGAGCTCAAATTTTGTATGTGGCCTATTATTATTGTAACCACTAAGATCAATGGATTAGATTTTAGAAAAACATGGTCTAGATAGGCAAACACCATTGGGGGTGTACAATGTAATCTGTATACTCAAGTGTATTCTATCCTGACTGTACATATATATATATATACATACATATATATATATATATATATATATATACATATATACATACATATATATACATATATACATACATATATATATACATATATACATACATATATATGTATGTATATATATGTATATATATATGTATATATATATGTATATATAAGTATATATATATATATATATATATATATATATATATATATATATATATATATATATATATATATATATATATATATATATGGGTATATCTTCGCTACCCATGCGGGTAACTAAGATTCGCTACCCGTGCATCAATTTTGTAATGGGATGACACATATATGTAATGAGACAACCAAATTTGTAATGAGACAACGGAAATTATAATACAAAGACTCGTTTTGTATTACAGCGCTGTTACAGTAACAAATATATATTTATTACTGTAACAACGCTGTAATACAAAATGAGTCTTTGTATTACAATTTCGGTCGTCTCATTACAAATTTGGATTGTCTCATTACAAATGCATACCTTCCCATTACAAAACTGATGCACGGGTAGCGAATCTTAGTTACCTGCACGGGTAGTGAAGATATATATATATATATATATATATATATATATATATATATATATATATATATATATATATATATTGGTGGCGCAAAAAATCATGTTACTCAATAAACCAAAACTTTAGGTACAAAAAATGTGCCCCTATAGAGAAACTACAGGCCCCAGCCCCACGTAGGGGGATAAAAGACCTGAAACTAGAAAAAGAACTCCAAGCTGAAAAGGGGAAGTAGACTCAAAACAAACCAGAAAGGAATAGCAGGGGAGGAGGAAATACACACAGGACCAATAAAAGCACCCACAAATACGTCTTTGTGAACTACACCTCAACTGCTAGCTCAAACAGGTGAGATGTATCCTATCCCTTCTCCTAGCCGGTCTTCTTAGATGGATCATAAGGGTCTCAAAAAAGAGAAACAAGCCTACCACTCTTTGTTTCCCTCCTGAAGCATTGAGCCATCTGCAACTGGTCAAAACTTCACCAGAAAAATGGAGCCAATCAAACACCTAAACTAGCTCATAAGGCAAAATCTCATACAAACTTCCTTTGTATCCTACAGAAGGAATTCAGCCATGGTAGAGCCTCTGACATTCATCTCACCTTCACATAGAGAATATGAACAACAAAACACCACTTACAGCAGACCAGGGAAGCTTTCTATCGATAACACCATTTTTACTAGATTAGGTACCTCAATTGGATCCCTGACATCTTGCAGGTGCTCAAACAAGCATCAACAGAGGATGTTTTGAGGTCTCACGCTACTGACTGTCAGTAGCATATCACCAAACACCACAAGGGTATTCCTTCACGCAGCACAGGAGAGCCAAGAAGGATAAAATAACTGCCCCCCTTGACCCAGCCCACACAACGCCATGTGGCCATAGGCCATCCTACAGCAGAGCAGGTGCGAGGGCCCGACCACCACCGCCCTGAGCCGGAGCAGAGGGCAAGGAAAATTGAATGGGGGCCCAACCATCGCCTCCAACTGAGCCGCCTGTCGAAGAGGATCATCCACCCAGCGCCACGGCCCACCCGCCGCCGAATCACCAGTCAGCCGACCGATACTAGGATTAGAGGCCAAGTCAGAGAAGCAGAGTCCTATCTCTAGTGTTGTCGAGTAACCTCGGAGTCGAAGTAGCACCCCAACATGAGTAGCAGGAGTGCCTCCATCTGCCACCAGCCATCAAAGCCGCTGAGGAGACCGAAGGAGAAGTCGTAGGGTCTTCATTAACCTGGTAGGAGGAGCATAGCCACTTTGAAAGAAGGGATGAGCCCTAGTCTCCCACCAGTCTTCGTAGCGGCCTAGAATGTCGAATTCGATGTCGAAAGGGGCTTCATCCACCAGGTAGGACCAGGTCTCTCGAGAGAGAAGAGGATGAGGTGTGTGAGAGAAGGGGTACAGACCCCCTTTCACCAGTGGCGACGCGGAGCACCCCGCGAGAACCAAGACCAGTGGGAGCACTCTTTCCATCTGCCTCTCTTGGACAAGGTGGAAGTCGACCAAGTCGACAGTGCGAACCACGGATCCCGACCTCGTCCACGCGATGCTCCGCGAATCCCATCCAAAACTGCTGAGGAGAAAACCCCGACGAAACAGACAAACTGCAACTCTTCCACATGGATCTGCACCACCCCTCACTAGGGTCACTTCCGTGGACATTGGAGAGCCAGAGGGAGGAAGGTGCCTAGGGCGCTCCCTCCCCCCAATGATAGCCGCCAGGAGGATATATATATATATATATATATATATATATATATATATATATATACACGTACATACATATGTATATATATATATACACACTACTTTTTCTATGAAAAGGTTACATCTGCCTCACCTTGTAAGAGAGGTAAAATACCAACTATTAACATATATTTAAAAAAATTTATATGAAAGTGATACGGAAACATTGCAAAAGTTGAAGCTGAACGCTTTGGTGTCTACGTTGTGGAAGTCAATCACTCGATACCTGTAATGTGTGTGCGTAAATTTTTATTTGAATAATAACACTATTCTATTTCTTTGTGCTTATTTGATTATGTGATATCAACATACACGATAAATGTTCTTAGTGTGGTTCGCTCAAAGCCATGAGTTTGTAAATAGGTGACTCAAACATGAGATCTTGTAGTTGGTCACCGATGATCGCATCTCACGATCATAGACATTGTGAACTATGTGAGACACATATGTACTTATTAGACAAGGATAACAAGTTGAACCTTTTTGGGAATGACTCACTGAATTATGATATAAGTGACTCACAGATTATGATATGAATATCATAATATCATTCAATTCAACAATAGTATTTGATAACAAAAAAGCGTATCCAAGTAAGACATCATAATACTATGATCAAAAATCAATAAATGGTCACATGACGATCATAACACTTTGACGCCACTAAACATAATCTTGAAGGAGATTACCCTAAATTTACTAGTTGGGTTATTGTTGAAGAATCTGTAATAGAAAAAGCATATCCAAGTATCTTGATGTAGCGAAATCATAGTTTAGAAAACAAAGGGAGTATGAGATACTATTCAACCAAATAAAAGTTGTAACATTCTTTTTCTATCTTGATGCCCCCACTAAACATACTAACTTATGCTCATATATCACTATATATTATCTAAACCATAAAATGACCAATTATTTGTTCTTTAAACGACATGTGACCAAACTTCTTGTTTATATATACATATATACATGTTTCATGCACTTTACAAATAGACACACACATAAAGACCAAATAGCCTAGACTTGAGTGCATATGAAAATCCATGCACTTGTCTTATTTTATTTTATCATTATTGAGTCCTTTTACTTATTCAAATGTATTGATGGGAGTATACATTTTGGACTAGTCAATAGTTAAGATATTATAAAAAAATGCTATTTCTTTATATTATTTAAATAGTATTTTCTTACTTCTACAATTATCGTTGTTTTCTATTTCCATATAAATTAATGAGAAATTAATAACATGATTCTGATATGAGATATTCTTAAAACAAACTCTATCTACGTAACATGATTATTGGTGTCCTCAAATTATGCCAAAATATTTTAAGATGGTTCAAAAAAAGGTTTGTGCATAGGGAAATGGTATATTTAGGTGTAATGTTTGTTTCTCGTGCACTTGTATGAAGAAATATATTACACCAAGGTGTAAAATATATCAATGGTTAATTTTTTGTACACTATTTTATACCAATTTCTCATAATCCCTCCTTATTGATATAAACTTTATCTTTTACATCTTGTTTAATAAGTAAATCATACCATAACAAGATAATGCCATGTAGCCAGTGACGGAGCTAAATAGAGGCAAAGGTGGGCACATGCCCTACCTTTCCTCTAGATTTATGTATTGAACTACCTATATGAATAGCATATATTTTAGATATACATCTTTTGGTGCCCTACATTATGAACCTTGTGGCTCCTTCAATGTATTGTGCCCACTCACATAAAATTTCCTGCCTTCCCCACTGCATGTAGCCATGATGTTATTTACAGATGTGGTGAAACAATGACGTTATGCATTCACCATTTACCATTAAATTCTTTTGGATGATACATGTTAAATGCAATATATGAGTTGAAAAAGGCTTTCACTTATAAAATAATAGTTATATAAATATTTATGTTTATGCTTTGGAGAAAAACTTCTAATTGTCAGAACACATTTGATACATGGAATCTTCTATACCCTTAGGTTGACACTCTCAATCATGCTTGCATATGTGATGTGAGTATTATAGTAAATCCCATGCAATGATTAGACTATGAGAGCCATTATATCAATTTTCTCAATGATGAATTTTTGTAGATCATATAGTTTGAATTGAAACCTTACTACATCATAAAAAGTGCATCATCCTTATATATATTTAACAATAATGAAAAACTTTTCAATATTCTAAATTGATTTTTGGGTTCACCATTGGATGTAAAATATGTACATTATGTACATGGACAAGAAAAAAACAAATTACCTACAAAGATCTTTTATGTAAAGGTAATATTAAGGACGATATTTACATCATATAAGAAAATATAATTTTGTATTTATTTCAAGTGTATCATTCTTTCACCATAGTAAGGTTGTTACCGAATCAGATTTATGGCTGTTCTAGAGAGTGAGAGAAATAATATATTATTTTTGTGTGAGAGAGATAAAGAGTACACTACACTTTCAACAGTCATACATTATAAATGTTCATGCAAAAATGCCAAATTTCTTGTATAGAAAGCTATGTTATCCATAAATGCCACATAAATAGATGAAAAATCATTTAAATACATGAAATACATTGATTAAAAACTATTTTTCTATTTGATAAAAATACAATCAAGTATAGCTACATGATGTCACATACATGACCTTCTGCTTCAAGAGACATGGGGGTGATTCTCGTTGAGTTTAGATTTCTAAAGGCACGGGAAACCCTCACTCATAAATTCCTCAGTCTTATTTGCTTCTTCACATAAGTGAGAATAAGCAAGATTCTCCTCCAGTCCATGACAACATATCATATTCTCTTCAACAAGGAAGGGAAAGTCATCTTTAAGTTTTGATAACCTCTACGCTTAACTCCTAGGTCAAGCTTATTGCTAACAAATATGCCAATGAAATATTATTTGAATTTGAAATATATTATAATCAAGACTTGAAATGGATCTATTATGTATTTTATAGATATTTGTCACAAAAACCTAGGGAAATGGAAGAACATGATGTCATGATATATAACAATCTCAAGCCTCAATAGCCTTCCATCACTTTTCACATTCATCTTATTTGGAAGATGAAGGATACCGTTGAGATCATGTCTAGAGGAAATGTGTTCTTCATCATCAGATTTATTTTATTCTAAAGATCTTAAAACTACACTCGAAAAAGGCCCTAGATGATTATTGGCAAGCCTCTATTGCCAAGCATTGAAAAATAGATGAATCCATGGGGAGATATCAATTTAATCACTCATGTATGGATTATGATTTATGATTTTTCTTTAGATGTAAGAATATGAACACAAATCTCATCACACTTCCTATAAAGCTAAAGACCAATGGTTTCTATCCACGGTGGGCTTGGTCATATGGAAAGGTGTAATATACAATTCAAATAGGAACTTGCTCCTCAATAGTCTCCTTTTTTGATATTTTGAAGTCGTGAATACACAAAAGATACTAATAAGATTGGAAAATCTAGTTAGGGGACCTCCAACTAGTACAATCCAAACTTAAAGATTTTTAAAATAAATTCTAACATCCCTGGTCCGTCTCTCAAATGCCACAAAACAAACTGGTAAAAGATGGTGCCAAAGGGGAGAGTCACACCAAAACTACTAGGTAGCTATGGCACTTTCAGTCCCCGACAACAATGCCAGAAGGCTTGGTGTGTTTCTGCTAATGGTGTTACACACTACTCAATTGGAATTTGAATAGATGCAACACCGCAAACAGACACACATGGTGGATAAATTTTAAAATTTATAAGGACCTAAACTTAACACACTCACATAAACTAAAGCACTACACCCACAAGCGCATATGGTCGTGTCTTAGTATAGGAGGGCAGCAAGTATAGGGTCGATCCACAGGGAGAAAAGGGGGCACTAGAGCTAGGTTAGTTTTTGGGCTAAGTTCCTACTGTAGAGTCTAGGGTTGAAGTATTTAAAGGTTGACTTGATTGATTACACTAAGCATGAGTGAGAAAGCAATTAAAGGAAATCAAGAAAAATCAAAAGCTAAGTTAACCCTAGATAGTTAATTCTACTTAACAAGAAAAGATAAGGCAAGCAAGAAGATGAGCAAGCTACACTAAAGCAGGCAAGAAGAGTTCTACACTACACTAGGCTAGCAAACAGGGTAAAAGAGCAAGTAAAGACCTAAACTAGAAAGAAGAAAGCAAGAACAAGGCAAGAGGCTAACTAAGCAAGTAAAGAACTAACTAAGCTAACACTAGCTAAGCAAGATGTCAATTAGGGTTTTAAAGCAATTAAGGGAAATGTGGGTTGTTTAGGGGATTCACTTATCAATTAGGTTGGGGTGACATGTGAACATAATGATTTCATTTATATTACCAAACTAAACAACAATATAGAGTCAAATGAATTATCCTAAACTACTAACTAGTCATGGATATGCTAGGTTGTGTATAGGGGAACCAGTCCCTAACACCCCCTACTACCCTTGTGAGGCACAATTGAGTTAGGGTTTAGGTGCAATTTAATTAGAGTCTATACAAGCCTAGGTTTCTAGGTTATATGATCTTAGGATGATTAGGGAGTTAGGTTAGTGATGGGAGTGGAAGTGAGGTTTTAGGCCTCCATCACCCATATTTTAGCCTTGAGAAAGCTTCATGCTAAGAACACCAAATTCATCTAAACTAGAAACTTAAATTTCTCAACTAGGGTTATCAGAATTGATTAGAATGTAGGAGGATGGGTATCTAATTAGGGATCCAAGAATTTGACCTAGGAGCAAATCCCAAAATTCACACATATAAGCAATTTTCCTAAATTCCTAGGAGATTTCAAGCACAAACCAACAAGAAATTCATGAAGAGTGATATAGAAATACAACATAATCATTAGAAAATGAAATTACAATGTTTACATATCATTTCCCCCAATATGATATCAAAGTAACATTTTTGACCCCAAACAGCCCACCCGAGGGGCCTACCTACTCATGGAAATACAAAATATAAAAAGATTTAGAGAAAGAGGTAGAAGAAGCCGTGGATCTCGGTGTAGATGGAGTAATCCTCCTCTTCAGCTACTGCATGACATCCTCCTCTCTCCTACAAGGTGCAATGGCATGGGATGATGGTGGAATAGGGTCAAAAAACTAGGAAACTAAGATTTTGGTGGTGAAAATGGTGAAATGGGGTGGAATGGAGGTGGAAATGGAGTGGAATGGCTAAGGGGAAAAATGGAGTGGTAAGAGTGATCTAGGGGTGGAAAAACTCATGCTAGGGCCACCACCAAGGTATATATAGGTGTGGAAGAAGCAATAAGTCTAGTGGGGGTAAAGTGGGAAATGTAGTGCATAAGTAGCTAGGCTTTTGTGAGTAGCACGGTCGTGGTGGGAAGGGGTGAGAACGGCCGTGGTGGTGTGGAACGAACGTTCTGAGAAATGGGGAAAAATAACATGAACTTGGTCATTTTTGTACATGAAGTAGCACGACCGTGGTGGTCACCACGACCGTGGTGGGTTGGATCACTCTGCCCGTTCTTGGCTTCACAAATGTTATGCTTTAGTTGTCACACGTTCATGCAAGGTGGCACGGTCGTTCTGGGTCAGTCCACCATGAGCATTCTGAGTGATACAGTCGTGGTGATTCTTGTTTTGCTTCAATGTGACTGTTGGTTTTTTATGATCCAGTACGACCGTTCTGAGGTACCACGGTCATGGTTGTCTCTGTTGCAACACTTTGACTTGATTCTTTGGATTCTCTCTAGCATCTTTTCTTCAATGGAGCTTTGGCCACTAGAGGTAGGTTGAGGGAGCACCATAGTTCACTTTAGGCCTCTCTAAGGGTAGAGAAACCCTAGGATCACTCCTCTCTCTCTTCCATCAAGCGTGGTCCAAATGCCTAAAAAACATGCAAATAATGTCCATAAGTGCATTTTATACAAATATGCATATTAGGGAAAATAACATGTAATCTAACAGGCACAAATGTGATTGAAATGCAATATGACACAAGATGGAGCCCTAAAATAGGGTTGCATCACCACCCCAAACTTAAAACATACTTGTCCTCAAGTATGCTCCAACTCAATCTCTCTACAATTTTTCACAATCAAGAAATGACAAATGCAATGCAATAGGTGAATATTGACTAAATGGTCCCAAAGATAACTAGTTACATGCATTCCACCTCTCTCCTCTCCTCTTTCAGAAACCAATCATTATTAGAGCATTGAGCCTGCAAACTTCACATATAGATCATAGAAAACACAATCAATCCATATGGCTGTCATATCAATCCAGATAAATCGTTTCATGGTACCAAAGGTCAAAAATGACTATTTTTTGTTTTACATTCATGCATTCAATCGCATATGTCCATCCACACTAAGTAACCCATGTGGCTGCAAAAAAGGGCAAAATGAGCTAGGTTTAATATTTCCTAGCTCCATGGGCATGCAAAAGGAAGAAAGGGTTGCGGTAAGATTTTGGAGTGCTTTTACACACTCATCTTTTCTTCAATTAAATGCTCTTAAATCGGAGCATCTTTATTCTCTTTTTGCATTTTTTTTCTCTCTTCTTTGCCCTTGGTGTAGATAGGGAACATGATGATCAGAGTGAAGTGGGGGGATATAGATGTGGCCATCCCAAACTTTTAGAGGTGGCCATAGCTAATATGTGCACTTTGGCATCCTTTCATGAGGTATAGAGGTAAGAACATGGTGGAAGAAATGTCGGGTCAAAGAGGAATTACTAGTGTGGACATCAACATGAGATCTCCTGCATAAAAATTACTCCAACAATTTGATCAAGAAATGACACACTACACAAATGAGAAATAATAAAACCACATTTTCATCATGAGATTCTACAAACCTCTAAGCGTTTGCGGCTTTCCTCAATCACAATTCAACCAAACATTTTACAAGAATAATAGAGGTGATGCACATGTAAAAAGTAAAAAATGAGGCCATTTAGCAATAGACCATGATAATTCACTTGCATTTGTCAAAGGTCATCATTTTCAATCCAAAAGGTAGAGATTGGGTCAAAGCACACTTTTAGACAAGAAATTCTAAATTTGGGCAAAATTGGCCAAAATGGTGCCAAGTTGCCTTCAATCACATCTAAGCCTATAATATTGAACATAAAGTAGCAAACAAGCAAAACCTAGTTGAAACATGCAAAAATTACAAAAATCTACATGATGTGAAATGCATGGAAAAAAGAGCTTTTTTTTTTTTTTAAAATTACGCAAAAATTGACAGAAAGCAAACTACATGACATGCAAGCACACAAAGAAGGTTAGGTCTAATCTAGAAAATAAGAGAAACAAAACAAAACAAAACAACAAAAATAAAACATAATGGTAGGTGAGATGCAAAAAGAGTGAAATGGGAAAAAGGGCATGCCGCCCTACCACCCCAAACTTTTGAATCATGTTCTCCTCAGCATGACACTAAAGTATAGGAGTGATAGGGTAGATGATCATTGTGGTGGCTTTGATGGTGGTCCTCCCTATGGTGGAGGGTGTTGGTAGTAGGAACCCCGGTAGTCTGACTTTGGAGGCGATAGTTATCCCGAAATGCTGAAAGTGTGCCCCACTAATATTCTCCCCACTGGGGGTTCCTCTGGACCTGTGCGTGCTGAAACTAATACATATGGTTGACCTGATAGTGCATCTACTGATGGTCTAACCACATAGCATCCTAGGTACGCTAGAAACCCTCATGTTCCCTCAAAATGCCCTCATGGGTTCTTAGTATGTTGTCATGTGTTATGTAGATGCCCTCTAGATGCGCATGTATAGTGGACATGTCATATGAGTTCGCTGTGGGATGTTGTGTCTGCTGTGATGTCTCTACCTCACATCACCTCACCCTACATATTCTCACTCCTCAACTGTCCTCCTCCTCTTGGCAGCTGCCTGTGACTCTCCAAGCCCTTCAAGTAGATCTCTGGGCTACTACAGCCATGTGTCTCTAGGGTGCTCCTCTTCCCACCTCCACAAAATATCCAAGAAATCCAGAGATTGACCACATCCCTCTAGGAGAGGTGTGGCATGGTAGGGGATCTCTAGTGAAACCCCTGCATATGGAGGGTTGACCTGGAAGAAAATCTTCTAATCAATCACCGAAATAATAGATGAGCAATTCAAGTAGTATAGGTCAACGAGCTTCCCTCCTTCTACCTTGGTGTAGCCAGATACATCATGCCCCATGACCAAAGCAATGGAAGTCACAATCCCTCCCATAATAAAAGGATTCTTGCTCTTGGACAGGATTGTCTTCATGTGATCAATGATGAGTGACCCCAAGTTTACATGCTTGCCCTGTACCATCCATCCCAACATAAAGAGGTATTTCTTGGTACAACTACCTTAATTCTCATACCGGGCAAAGATGGTGTTCGCCAAGACCTTCTGAATGTATCTCAAGATGGGATTGTAAATCAGACTTGTCTTTGATTTTCTTGCCACAAAGTTGCTTTTACATGTAAGCCTCTTCCACATTGCTATATAATTATTAGTAGTTTCTCTATTTGTACTCCCATGATCAAGTAATTCTGCTTCCTCAGGGGTAGGAGTGAAAATGTCATTAAGAAAAGATGCAGTGATAAGGTAAGTGTTATTCCCCAAAGTGACACTAATGGCACCCAGTGAGACCTTCTCTAGGTTGCAAAGAACTATTGTGTTAGATCCACATAGGTCTCCTGAACTGTGGTTAACACCTCAACTAACCCATCGGGCTCCCAAAGTCTCCATTGCCTCCTAGAAAGCGTAATGAGTGGAAATCACTCGACGTGTCAGGCACTCTGGGTTCTTTGACTTCTTCACCTTCTTACTCTTACCCTCAGGTGTTGCCTCATGATGTGCTTTAGGTTCATCCTCTTATTGTGCACCAGGCATTATTTCATCTTCATCATCTATAAGTAGCCGTTGTCGTGCTCTCGGCTGTGGTTGTGGTTGTAGTGTTGTGGACGTCGAAGGCTGAGCCGCTGAAACTGACGTCCGAGCTGTCGAAACTGATGATTGAGTTGCTTTCCCACCTCCACTAGGTAATCTAGAGGACTCCTCCATCATGGGATCCACCGTCGCCGCCATGTGGGGTGATTCTCCTTGTGAACTGGAGGCTATCGATGGTGGTGGAAGGGCTACAGATGTCGATGGAGTCGAAGATGACACATTCTTGGGATGACGTCCATAGGATATCACATCCTTGGTCCTAGACACAACTTTTTTATCCATTTACTTCATATTGGATTGAAATTGGTGGAGAAATGTGAGATTTTAGGTTTTCCTCGAAGAATTGGGCTATTGGGGCGGATTGGAGAGAAATGGAGGAATTTGTGGATGAAAATGGATGGAATATGGTGATTAAGATAGTAGAAATGATGGGGGATTGATTGAAGATGGATTGGGGGTGATTTGGTGGTGACTTGAGGGTAGAAGGATGGTTGGGAGGTGCTACATTACTGTCGGTTCGTAGAGAACGGTTGTGATGTTCGCGGGGAAGTGAATAGAAATGATTTGGAAATGTTGCAAATTGCTGACTTAAGTGCTGGAGTCAGGATGTAGCACGGCCATGTTGTGTGCCATGACCATGTTTTCTCGCATATTTCACGGTCGTGGCACCTCACATGGCCGTTCTAACTAGGTGGCTACACGGTCGTGTGGTCTTGCACAGCCGTTCTGGGTCTGTTCTTCAGTTCTTGAATTTTCTTTGATTGACTTTGATTTCTCTGTTGATTTGAGTGTATAACCATGGTCGTTCCATGTCACCACAGTTGTGGTGAGTACTGTGGCAGTTCATTTCAACTTGCTCATCAAACCATCAAATCTTTGATCCAAAGTGATTTTTCTTTGAAACATTTTCTCAATTTCATCTAATATTCATCATTTCAACCTATTTCCACGTGCACATCTTAAAACTAAACAAAATTCTATTAAAAAAAGTGTGTGTTTGTTTTCTTGGAAAAGTGTAAAAATAACCAAAAATATCAAAAATGGAAGGTTGGGTGAAAATTTTCCAAACCTAGGTGGGTTGCCTCGCACAAGCGTTGAGTTTCATGCCTTCAATTGTGCTTCTTGGTGATTCTTCAATCATTCATCCATTTGGCATCCTCATGTGCCCATTCTTACAATAAATGCATATCTCATTTGCACTCAACCTATGCTCATCATCCCTTTTCTCACCAAAACTATCATCAAACCTTTCATCTAGGCCTCCTCATCTCAAATGATCAATCTGACTCTTGAAGTGACCATATCCAATATCCTCATTTCGAACTCGCCAGTTTGAGGACTTGTATATGTTGATCTTTATCTTCATGTCCATGAAAGAGACTGTCATTGTGCCACTGTGCACATGTATCTCTGCATCAGTTGTAGATTAGAATGGTCTTTCCAAGATAATGAGAATCTTCCTATCATCCGGATCCATGTCAAGAACAATGAAATCTGTCAGGAACACTGCACCCTTTTCTTCATCTATCATCACCAAAACATCATCCACTCTTCCTCAAGGCATATTTGTAGAACAGTCTGCCAATTGGAGAGTGCAATGTGCCAGCTTCAACTTGCTCAATCCCAGCTCCACATAGACATTGTATGGCATCAAAGTCACACTAGACCCCAAATCAAGTAAGGACATGTCTATGTGATGCCCCCATATGTAACCAAGTATGAGTGGGGCTCCTGGGTCTTTTCTCTTTATGGGAAGTGAGTGTTGGATGATATAGCTCACTTATTCAGTCAACTTTACTCTCTTTGGTATTCTCCTCATTGACCTTCTCTTCATAGTGCATAAGTTCTTAAGAAACTTGACATCTGATGGGATTTGCTTGATAGCATCCAACAATGGAATATTGACCTTCACTTGGTGAAGCACCTCAAGAATGGAAGCATTGTGCTTTTATCTCCTTCTTACTTCTGGTGGCTCTCTAATGGCATTAATAGAGAAATATTTCTCCCCCCTCTCCCATGCCTATGGCGGAGGCCGAACACCCGGGAGGGTGGTAAATTAAGGCGGCAACTAGGAATCGAACTCGGGTCCCTATGTTAGGGTACACTGCACTTGACCACTTGAACCACTCCTTGTCGGCTCCAGTGGATCATCTAATGCTTCAATGAATGGTGACTCACTTATTTTGGCCTTGCTTGCATCGACATGAGATGGAACACTAGGGATGGTGGGTTCTGCAAATGGAGTGTGAGGTGGAGCATATGGTATCCCAAAATCAACAGGCGGCATCATAGAATCATCTTTGGCAATCTAAATCACAATATCACCACTTGGCAACCTTTCCTTTGCTTTATCAACCTTTCTTTGACATGGGGACTGCTTAAGAGATTTCTCACTCCTTATAACTGTCACAACACTTCCTTTCTCATGGTGGAGAGGGGGAGCTAGTTGTGGCTATGGAGGAGGTGAAGGTGACACTTGGTGTTGAAATTGAGGTGGAGGGGAGAATTGAGGTTGGAAGGTGAATTGTTGAGAAATTTGTGGTGATGGAGGGGGAGGAGGGGTGTAAGTCTTTGGATGGCCTTGGAAGTGGTATATGGGCTACACTTTCATGGGACGTGGACTATAGAAAACTTGTGAAGAAGTCATTGATCCACTTGCTTCATTGAAACTCAAGATAGATTTTGAAGACAACTTTTCTTCTTAGAGAGCAATTATAGAATATAGTTGCTCTATCCTCTCTTCAAGCCTTATCACATTCATTTGTATGTCATCAAAGCTCTTCAACCTAGAGAGAACATATTTCTCAAACCTTGAGCTATATCTAGGACTTTGCGGTTCTTGGTAGCTAAATGAGTGAGGCGTCTTCTTTTCTTCACCATAGAACTCAATAGAATTGACCGCGTGGCAAGAAACATTTATCACTTGGTTCTTCATGAAGCTCACCATGTCACCAAGAATCTTCATCACTTACAAACTTGAGTCATTATGAGTCAAAGATGTCATATCAAAGGCATGGAAACCGTCATTCATCATGCTTGAAGCTCAAATTTTTGAATTTTCTGCCAGCTACTCATACAATGGTCATATCTCATCGGGTGGCCTAGCCATGAAAACTCCTCCACAAGTAGAATCTACTAAGGTTTGACTCTTTGTAGACAGACCAGAGTATAAGGGTTGAACTAGCTTCCACAAAGGGATCTCATGGTGTGGGTACTCTCTCAACATCTTCTTAAATCTCTCCCACACATTGTAAAACTGTTCATTACCCAATTGACTAAAATTCATTATGGTACGTCGCATTTGTGTCAACCTTGCTATATAGTAGAATTTTCTTAAGAATGCATTCTTCATCACTTCCCAACTCATGATGTCCCTCCTAGAATCATACCAATCTTTGGCTTCGTCTTTGAGGGAAAATGAGAACAAGGTCAATCTGATTGTGTCATCACTAGCCGTCGGCATCCTGAAGGTGGTGCGTACTTCAAGGAAGGAGTCCAAGTGCTTGTAAAGGTTCTCACTCTATAATCCGTAGAAGGTGGGCAGGAGCCCAAAAAGACCTGGAGGGATGGAGAATTGCTCCCCTGACATTTGATCAACTATGCTAGCAATTGGTGATTTGTAGTTGCTAGGCATGAAGTAATCTTGAAGTGGCTTTGAGGTGCATTTTGGCCTTCCATCTTGTCTTCCCTTGAGTGGATTTTCACATGCACAAGGCACAAACAAACAAAAGAGAACAAGTTAGAAAACTAATATGCACAAAGAATACAAATAATAAAGAATAAATATTAGCAATGACGAGGGCAGTAGGAAAAGTCAAAGCAAAACTAACTAGCTAGGCCGAGTGTCTTTCTCCCCGGAAACGACACCAGAAAGCTTGGTACATCTCTCAAACACAACAAAATAAACTCACAAAAGACGACACCAAAGGGGAGAGTCAACACCAAAACTACTACGTAGCTATGGTGCTTTCAGTCCCTGATAATGACACTAGAAAGCTTGGCACATTTCTGCTAATGGTGTTACACACTACTCAATTGGAATTTGAATAGATGCAACCCCGCGAACAGACACACATGGTGGATAATTTTCAAAATTTATAAGGACTGAAACTTAACACACATAAACTAAAACACTACACCTACATGCGCACGGGATTGTGTCATAATATAGGAGGGAGACAAGTATAGGGTCGATCCATAGGGAGAAAAGAGGGTACTAGAGATAGGTTAGTTTTTGGGATAGGTTCCTACTACAAAGTCTAGGGTTGAAGGGTTTAAAGGATAACTTGATAGATTACACTAAGGATGAGCGAGAAAGCAATTAAAGGAAAGCAAGCGAAACCAAAACATAAGTTAACCCTAGACAGTTAATTCTACTGAACAAGAAAAGACAAGACAAGTAAGAAGATGAGCAAGCTACACTAAAGCAGGTAAGAAGAGGTCTACACTACACTAGGCTAGCAAACATGGCAAAAGAGTAAGTATAGACCTAAACTAACAAGAACAAGGCAAGAGGCTAATGACACAACTAAACTATATGTGTAAAATGCAAGCGTACGCGTCAAAGTGAAATAGGCCAACGAGACCCGGATATCAAACACGGAGAAACATAATTCAAGAAACTATTTCTAACTATTTTCGATCAGCTAAGCTGAAGAAAACTTTGATCTGGGAGTTATTAAACTGATTGCAAAAAAGAAAACTAATTTAATGGTTTGTGATCACAATGAGAAGATATTCTCTAGGACTGTGGTTTCACCATGATCGACACTGTTGATTTTACCTAAGATTAATATATATTCCTCCCACTCCTGGACAAAGAGCCTATAACAAGAACCACCCACTCCCGCATTTTAGTTCACTACCTATTCTAATTCCAATCCCATTTCTATAGTAATTTGTTAATTAGCTTGGTGCTTTAACAAATCCTCTGGGTAATCTCTTCACATTCGTAAGCCACCTTTCCCGAAGGGTGATATAAAATGTGTGTTACAATGGATTTCCAGTCCTTAATCCTCCTCCCAAAGTTATCAAGGATCTAATTAATCACCTATAGTGTGCAACATAGACAATTCAATGCAATTTCAAAGCTGCATACCCAAGAATAAGGAAAAAACAATATACTAATGCAAAAAATCCACATATAGTGTACAATCGGGCTACTCCTGAGTCCTAGAAAATACGGGGATCAGCCCCTCATGGTTTTTGTGGATAAAAATATGCTAGGAAGAAGGAAAAATTATAGAGAACATAGAAAAATCAATTAACCCCCTGAGAAACATAACTAGGATGCTCCACGCTAACGAACGGATCCGTAAACCGCAAATTCTATCCACCGAACGTGCCCAAAACCTCCCAAATGTGCAGTTCTCCTTCTCATTCTTCGCTCCCTTGTTGTAGCCATCATGCAATGGAATAGAACATGATAGATTAGGGTTGTATGAACTCCCCTTAAGTCATATATGTGACTCAACTGTCAGATTAACTTGATTTTTGGATCTACCTGATCGGGCAGAATCGATAGTATCAATTTGGAAAGTCAATAGTATCGAGTCTAGAATTAGAACCTCCTTTGTCTCCGATACAATCTTGATACTATCGACTTTGAATCGATAGCATCGAGTTTGTGCACTTCCTTGAGTCTTCTACTGATGTGAATTCGGTAGTAGCAACTTCTGATGTCGGTAGTATCGAGTTTGTGAGACTATTATGGTACATGAAAGGCACAAAAACGTACATAAGTACTTTGAAATATAATAAATCATTCGGAAACATTAAAATTATACTTATTTGATGCAATTGAGTAACACATGATAATATTAATAAATCATGCACAAAATAATATGAAAATGAACAGTAAGTACAAAAAAATCAATATAAAATAGCCTGTGAAAATGACAAATATATAGTGCATCAAACTCTCCTATGCTTAAATGTTGCTCGTCCTCGAGCAATGCACCTTCGGATCTATTTGAGACAAGTCAGCAAAAGGAAACGGAACATGAACTTCATTTCTCAACTACTCCCACTTGATGGTCCCAAATCGGCCTTCACTGATCATTGAAAAACCAACTGCTTTATAGAGACCAAAATTTTCCACAAAAGCTGCCCACCCTTAAATCAATGAACACTATCAAGAGAGAAGTTAACATCATAATCAATCAGGCATTCGCTTGGTGCATTATGTGATTCGCTATTCTACATTGCTCGTTTCCTAACTACCAACTAATTGGAAGCAGTTCTCCATATAATAATTAATGAGGAGAAAATCATCTAAGTGGCCTACCAATAAGAGCAATGAATGGTATGAGATGGGTGGAAAATGATGAATCACAAGTAACATCTGAATTATTTATGCAAAAATAAAACATGATGAACCTATATGGTGAAAAGAATGAGAAATGCAAGATTCGTAATGCCTACTTTTTCTGAATAAAACAATGCATGAATCAAACAATCTCCTCAACAAAATGAGAATGGAGGAAGAAAGTAAAAGAATGCAACATATCAATTTCTTCAACTCTATAAGAAGAGTTAAGGGAATACTTTCTCCCTCTTAACTTCGAAACATTACAAATTCTTTTTTTTTCTTTTTTTCTATTTTTTCATTTATTGGCCCATGATTTTAGCATGGTGAAACATTATGCTTGGGCTTCATTAACATGTCATTCATTTTTTTTTCTAAGGAGTATGGATGTATATCCCTGCACTCAAATTTCTAAAGAGACTGAAATCCACATGATAAATAAATGAATGATATGTAATGCATGTAATATATATGAAATTGTTTATGCAACTGGAAAGGTATGCACAAAATTGTTCATGCATACACATGTTTTTTTTCTTTTCATTTTTGTAACAAATGAAATAAAAGCAAACTAGGTATCATGTCCCTATTATGCCATGAAATGCAATAAGAGGAAATACTTTTGAGTACTTTTTCATCTTGAGGTGGTGATTCAAAAATGAATGAAAAAAATGGATGGAATCACATAACTAAGAGATAACGCCTTTCATGAGATTATGATATGTCCCTCTCTAGTGACATGTGAATAGGGTAACCTTAGGGTTTCTTTCATAAATTTCCATTTAAGATCCCATTAACTATTTGATCAACTTAGGCTCAAACCCCATCTTCATCAACATTTCATGAATAATTAAGATGTTCATTCATATTAAATGTACGTAAGCTAACTAACTCATACACGTCCTCTAAGTGAGATTAATCAAGTACTCACAACTAAGCCCATAAAAAAATTGATTTCCATAGCAAACTTGAAAGCACACATGATAATTGCCAATAACAAACAAAATTTAAGCTCCACATTACACTAGATAGATTGTGGATCCTACAAATTACCAAAATAAAAGCTAAAAGCGAGTAAAAAGAGAAGATAAAGTTGTTCCAACACCTAACTCTCCTAAGCTTGAATTTGACCATGTCCTCATAGTAAAAAATCCAAACCTCAAGGTGGAACGGGTATACCAGATGCTCTGTAGGATGGTGGTGGTGGATGATTGGTGGTTCTTTGGATCAAGTTGTGCAAGCATACATCCCTCTTCTTGATGCCACTAATTTGTGTCTTTTTGGCATCAAGATATGACATTCTCTATCCTTATTTGAGCTTTGAAAATCACTGCCCATTGGCATGTGTATTAGTGGTACCGACAACTTCTTCTTGTAGCTTTTTTCACCTTTTTGTTGAAAAATTTCGGTAATACCGACTTTGAACTCGATGGTACCGACTTGGGTCCAGGATTCAGGTGATTTTCTGGGAAAATTTTGATAACACCGACTTTGAATTTAATAAAACTGACTTTCTGCATAATTTTAACTGATAAGGAGTCAGTAGTACCGACTTGGACCCTGTCTACACGCCAAACAAGAGTATCAAGGTACCTTTTTACATCAACTAAAATCAAACAGGAAAAAGATGAAATGTAACTAAGAAAAACACATAAACAAATTTTAAATGACAAAAATAAAATTGGATTGCCTCCCATGAAGTGCCCTTGTTTAATGTCCTAGGCTCGACATTAATGATCCTTCTCAGCCCGGGTTGTAATGAGATGGTGGTGAAGATTTATCCAGAAGTCTAAACTCCACTCTATCACCATATATCCTGAGTGTCAAATAGCCTCTTCCAATGTAGTGATCACATTGGTCGTAGCTTGGAACAGCCATCTAAAAACATCTCTAATCCTCATATCTCGTTCATATCCATCACCACAAAGTCAACCGAATAGATGAACTTGTCGACTTTAACCAACATGTCCTTGCATATCCCATATGGCCTCACAATAGAGCCATCCACCAACTCGATTGCCATGGATGTTCTTGTTAGTTCTTTCAATCCTAACTTTCAGAAGGTGGTAAGAGGCATGGGATTAATACTCGCTCCTGAATCACATAGTGCCTGCTTGAAATGTTTGCCACCTATAGAACATGGGATGTAAAAACATCTTGGATCCTTCCTTTTCCTTGGCAGCTTCCCCTTGATCAGTGCACTCATCACCTCATCAACTTATACAATATTTTTGTCTTTAATCCTCCACTTTTTGTTGATAATATCTTTCAAAAACCTCCCATAAGAAGGAATTTATTCTATCACCTACACCAATGGAAAATTAATGTGGAGCTTCCCGAAGATGTCAAAAAACTTTTTTAATTGTGTTTCCTTTTTTTTCTCGGCTTCAAACTATTTGGGGATGGTACATCATACTTCTCTGCTCGCTTATGTGGGGGAACATATGATACTTGACGAACTTCCTCCCCTAAGCTTGCTTCAGCACCACCTTCTAAAATAGAAATTGGGGACATCCTCAGTGTGTGGTGTTATCGGTGGTTGTTCCTTCTGAATTGTAGGTGCCCCTTTATTGACTGTGACTGTTCCACTGCGTAGTAAACCTTCACCTCCTCCTGTTGAATGGGTACCCTTTTAGAATTGTAGTCGGCGATTTAACATGAATGGGACCTTGAAGTTCACTGTCCACTGGCATTTTTCATCCTCATGGTAATCCCAATAGATTGCAAGGAAATGGGACTTTAGGCACATACACCCAATCAGACCCCCCAGTGTGTTTCTTGGGTGCCTCGTCAGTATGATGTTCTCGCTCTTTGACAAAAGAGATGACTTTTTCTTGGTGATGTTGATGGGCTACAGCTGCATTTCCATGTGCTCGTTGACTGAACTTATTCAAGGAAGCTACTTCTGCTACTAACTGAGAAATTTGATATTCAATGTTATGGATTTGGGCACCTTGGTTTTGCAACTCCCTTTTTGTCTAACCCATAATTGCTTCATTTTGGCTCACCAACTTTCCTAATATGTTCTCAATTTTGTCAATCTTCATGGGGGCATTGTCCTGCTGGTACTGCTGGTGCATGAACATTAAATCCTCTTATTCACCTACAGATGATTTTACGTCCTTCTGTACAATTTCATGGTGATGAGGTCAAGCTTCTCATTCAATGCCAAGATGACTTTAGATTCTACAACATTTTTAATGGTTGCTGGACATTCTCTTTCTTCACCCCGTGACTGGTTCTTAGCCATGTTCTTCAATATCTCATGGCATCTAGAAGGCTTGTTGTTCAAGAAAAAACCAAACTCTGCACTGCCTAGGGTGGTCCACTCACCCTGATGTAGGCCATAATAGAAGGTTTTTGCTTGGCCATAAAAATCTATACTATAGTGAGGCACCTTCCACAACATGTTCTGAAAGCTCTCCCAAGCCTCTGAGTATGACTCTTCAGCATGTTGCTTGAAGTTGTAAATCTTCCATGTAAATTCATTTGTCTTCTACGGGGGGAGTAATGCTCAAAGAATGTGTCTATCATCTAGTCCCATGTCTCTATGGATTTCGGCTTGAGGTTACAGAACCAAGACTTAGCTTGGTCTGCCAAGGATGATGGAAACAGCTTTAGGTATATCACAGTGGCATGAACTTTGTCTATCTTCACAATGTCACAACTTTCAATGAAATTACTGACGTGAGTCATTGGGTCTTCAGTATTGTGGGCATGGAAAGTCTATTTCTTGACTAACGCCATCAGCCCAGGATCGATCTTGTAGCTTTCCACATTTATCACTTCTCGCTTGATTGGCCCAAGCTGAGTTGTTGAGGATGATGCCTTAATCTTCTACCATATGGTCTGCTCTTCTTCTGCATCACCCATACCTTTTGGTTATGGATTTACTGTGGGACCATAATCAGTGGTTCGTGATTGAACTATGTACTAGTACCTGAAATTTGTGAATTCAATGTGAGAACGAGATACTAGTGATTAAATAAAAAAAAATATTTGCAATTCAGATTTGTAAAGAAAAAATATATATATATAGGGTGGCCTAGAGTGGCCGATTAAAACACTCGTAGTGTTTGAATATGTTGTTTCCCTAGCAACGGTGCTAAAAACTTGACACGACTAAACTGTACGTGTAAAACACAAGTGTACATGTCTAAGTAATACAGGCCAACGAGGCCCAGATATCGAACATGGAGAAACGTAATTCAAGAAACTACTACTAACTGCTTTCGATCAGCTAAGCTAAAGAAATCTTTGATTTGAGAGTTAGTAAATTGATTGTAAGAAAGAAAATTAATTTAATGGTTTTTTATCATAATAAGAAGAAATTCTCTAGGACTATGGTTTCACCACGATCGACACTGCAGATTTTACCTAAGATTAATATATATATATATATATATATTTATATTTATATATGGGCCCATCTTTAATGTCTGTGCGGGTAACTACCCGCCCCCCATTTCGGTTACTTTTTTTTCAAGTTGGTTACTTTTGACATGTAGAGGGTTACTTTACATTGCAAACTGTTGAGTTTCATGCATAGACAGTTATGTTTGTAACAGCAGATTTCAAAACACGGTTACATATATATCTGTTGTGTATTTTGTACGGGATTACTTTTTTTAGTCATATAGTTACTTTTTGATCAACATAGTTACTTTTTTTGATAGCATAATTACTTTTCTGGTCAGAACAATTACTTTTTTGGCTATCGGGTAGCAAAATCTAGGCTACCCGCGTGGGTATTAAAAAAATGCATATATATATATATATATATATATATATATATATATAGGACAACGATCTAGTGATAAACATATCTTGGTGAGAGCATGAGAGACATTTGAATAACATTCTATAGTGATCCATTTTTAGAAATCCAACTGTACGGATTAAAATTATACCTTGTTATTTACCTTCCTATATAATTTCATCATCGTTGGACTTATATTTCATGCACAACAAACAAATACTTATCAACGCTCAATATTGAGTGTCAGGCTGACCGTTGGATGTAAAATATGTATATTGTACATAAGGACATGTAAATAATATCCTATCACAATGATTTTTGGTGTGAAGGTAGATGAAATGATGTTCTTCCCATCCATAAGGTTGGATATTAAAAATAAGGTATTACTTGGTTCTATCCAATACAACTTGTTACCTAGAAAGAACTTATGTGTCATACTTAATATCCACTATAATGACTATAGAGACATATTCCTCAGTCACCACAAATACTAGTCTTATGCATTATTGTTGTCCTATAATATCTACAATCTACAATTATGTTTATTTGGGAACATATCAGGAATGATTACTCTTAGGTGTACATATGATCTCATTTTTATATCCTCAACACAAACCATATATCATTGATTCAAGAGATTCTTAGGACATTATTGCATTCAATCATTATCTCAATACTAAAACAAACAAAATAAGTGGTATTTCCTTATATTAATAAGAAAATAATATACAAATGGTACCATTACAATCATCACACGATAGATATAAGGGTGTACAACCTAGATATCATCTAAATCTCTTATCTATATTTGGTCAGCATTGACTTCCATTTTCAGATTAAAAAGAGTATTTACTTTCCCTATTTTTCCCTACTATGTGCTAGGATGTTATGATGCTACTAAGGGCATTACTGTCCTTTGGGTATATTTTCTTGAAAAGAATGCTACTACATGTGGTTCACCATTGGGATCCAAAATAATTACATCCACTCATTGACCCAAATAGTTAATCATCAAATGATGTTCTATTTGGATTTCCAACAATTAGCCTTGTCACTCTTTTATTCATAAAGGAGAGAAAATAAATAATAAAAATAACTAAATTGAAGGAAAGATATTATGGATCTAGTGTAAATATAAGATGACATTTGAGACCATGTTATTTTATAGCAAGTAGAATACCAAACTAGTAAAGTATGGGGACTAAATATGGAGAAGTCATATAACTAGAATTCATTGAGAAAGACCCCATGTAACCAACAATATTTGGGCATAATTATTCCATGAGTAATCAAATAAAAATTATGTATGATACTAATAAAGTTTGACCTAGTTTTAACTATTAAATTGAATGTTAGTGTTATGAATACGAAGGCTCTATATACGGAAGTGATAGGAAATTGTACATTGTGATCAATGATGCATCAATAAAAATATGATTTTAGTGGGAGCTAAATGTTATCATATACTTAGGATCCATGGTGAGAAATTTCCAATGAATGGTAACTAGTATACACACAAGAATGTTTAAAAATATATCATCAAATTTAGTGCATATCTAGTAGTAGAAAGCATAAAGCTCAAAGTGATTGTAAGAATAGATATTTTCTTGCCTAGAGTATGGATTCAAATAAATGGTAAGAATAATGCCTAGAGACCCTAAATAACACTAGAATAACCATAGTTTAATATGACGAGGTCAATGGGAATATAAGGGAACATATGTAAACTTGGTTAAGTTTTTAGTGTGTAGATCTTATATTGGGATCTAGGATTTTACTAGGACTCTTCCATTTCAATAAGGTAAGTGTGTCATATTCATTGAGGTCATTCCATAATTCATTCGATAAATTGCTATCTATATGACTATGATGCATGATCCAATGCATGTAGCGAAATTATATATTTTGGGAGAGTAAACAATCAATGTCATTTATTATTATGCATTTTATCTTTTAGTTAAGAATAATATAATATTCATGTACTCGAGTAATGATTTCTTCGAGAACAGATTTAGACATAAAAATTAATATTTGAATTACATAATGGTCCTCATTTCATGGGCACCTTTAGTGTAATTCATATGCATGTCTTGTGTGATACACAGTCCCTTAAATTTTACGAGGCACAAATGGTGCAATAAGAAGAAAATACCTATGCAAATGTGAGTGGTAGCTTAGTGATGCATTATCACTTTCAGAAGAAGACTCTTATACAACAGTGTACATGATCATATTAACGGAATTGATGACACTGAATTTAATCATTTATAATTATATTTACATATAATGATAAATGATTTGCTTAAACCCTCAGATGCTTTCTTAATACACTATATGTTTGTTTGTAAAATCTCACGACACTTACTAATGTGTGTTCCCTATTTGGCATGGATATGTCGTGACATATATCGAAGAATAAAACCATAATATCTAGCATCTATTTATGTTACAATGATTTGTAGATCTCTACACTAGTCCAATGGCATATTAGTAGGCGCTGGTTTGATGATGTTTAGGATAGATCATACAATCATGTTATTCACCACTCCACATTATAGTAGTAGGGAAATGTGAATGTTAGATCCACATCCCTCATTTAATTCACCATCTTCTTTTTTTTCATCATGCCATTTTTTTTCATCATACCAACTGAAGAATGAGTGGTCCCTACTGGACTGGCCCTTAATTGTCCAAGTCTGCATCTAGCTTTGAGAACTCTATTACTAAGAAAAATGCCCCTTATCCAAATTGGAGAAACCTAAAGGCACATGATTCATGAGATCAAAGACTTTGATAGAGAATATGCCTCCAAAAAGAATCATCTTCGACCTCAAGCTCTTTGATTCTTGTTCGTCTACTTTTTTCAACAAAATTCATGTTTTTGTTTCTCTTTTACTCACAATGAGAAGAAAAATCAATTGTTATAGCGATTGAGTTATATCAATTATAAATATGTATAGAGGATTCAGTTGTTTGGTATCACTTTTTATTTTCACTACAACTATTCAATTTGGTTTGGTATCCCTTCCAATTTTCATCTCAGCTACCCATGTTCGTCCTAAAGAGTAATGTAAAGGTAGGATACATAAGCTGTGATTCTTGAACAATTTAAATTCTATTTATTAGCATTTATGGAAGTATGAAAACTTAAAGATCATTGACAATATATGAGAATGGCTCAAGGGTTGAAGTGATAAGGTGAGCACCAAAAGGAGAATCTCACAATCTCAAGTACATAGTGTCATATCAGTGAAGTTGGATGATTTTTAGATAAAGAAAGACCCTTATTTTAAAATTACCAAAGGTTGAAATTAAGTTAATTTGGTAAAATCCGTGTAACAGAACCTATAACTACTAAATCTCTATTAATATGTGTAATTTTTTGTAAAATAATCGTGTCGGGCATTCGTAAGCTCTTTCACTGGCTTTATTTAAATAAGTGAGGTTTGATGAATGGGTATATCAATCCATAATAAAGCAATACACTGTTGTATTCTACATTAGTACTTGAAACCATTATTCCTAGTATTTAAAAATGTAAATTTGTAAAGAAACATGTCAATAAAAGTAAGAAAAAGGTATTCATGTCCACACATGGAACCCTTCCGTACTCTATAATATATTATCTTGCAGCCGCACTTATTAGAATTTTTGTTCTTCATTTTTCACTTTGTTGAAGAAAAAAAATCAATTCAAAACCAATGATATACACATTTTATTTGTAGTGCATGACTTAGCGATAAAGCTTAGTTGATGTTATCTCCACGATATGATCAAGTAAGCTGTCTATAGATCCATGTAGTACTCCTCTTTGTAGAGATGAACAAACATCATTCTTCAACAATCTTGCTCTCTCCAATATCTCTTTACCTTCCTTTGCAACCATTAATCTTTGAACCACTTCCTTGATGATATCTCTTTCTAAGTTGCAGTCCATTGCGATGCCAACCTTCCAAACAGAAGTCACGAACCTTGCATTCACATATTGATCTCCAAAATATGGATAGCATATCATTGGAACACCCTCATATATACTCTCCAAGATAGAGTTCCAGCCACAATGTGTCCAAAACCCTCCCAGTGCATTATGTTGTAGTACTTCTTGTTGTGGTGCCCAATGGATAATTCTTCCTCTATCTCTAACTTCATCTTCAAACTCTTTTAGCAATGCTGAGGATGGAATCTCTATATCTCGAATCAAACCTGTACGAATTACCCACAGGAAGCGTTGCCTGCTATTAGCAAGGCCCCATGCTATTTCCACCAACTCTTCTTTGTTAATGCAAGCCAAGCTACCAAAGCTCACATATATTACTGATCTAGGTGGTTGTTCATTTAACCAATCCATACAAGTGTTGTCACTTTTCTTTGATGCAACTTTGGAATTGATTAATGGAGGAGAAAGCTTGTGCAATGGTCCTATTGCTAGTACTTTACTGTCAAGATCAATTCGAAGTTTCTCAAGATGTATTCTCTCTAAAGCATCGGATGTGTTCATCACTACAAGTGCTGCTGCTCTTGTTTCCTTCAGAATAAATGTTAGAACTGTATTAACAGAAGTTAATTGGCTTCTCCTGAATACGGGCAGGTCTTTGAACCTTAAAGGTGGCATCCCCGGCACAGGTTCTTCACGAAGATGCTCTAAAACATGTGAAGAACATGGATAAAATCGTAAGTCCCTTGGTAAGTGGACAATTGTGTTTTAAAACTTTATTTTCGAAAACATAACATAAGATCAGGAAATGTCCGTTATCAATCGTCCCAATAATTAATACAATGCATTGAGAAAAAGTCGTGTGAAGATATCTAGAGATGCATTTATAATTACTGTGCGATAAACTACCCATTCCTGTGATAAAATAGGCACACGAGTATTGAAAAGGTCACGCACATCAAACAAATATTAACGCATTATATTTATTACATAAACATAACATATTTGTTGCCATTTCAAACCGTAGGGTAAAGAAAACATTATAGAGATTGAAATTGCAGTCATACAGAGAGTATGGACTACAAATGGCATAGCCATGCACTACTAAATTATCATCATCATCTAAACCTCAGTCCCAACTATGTTGGGGTCGGCTACATGGATCCTTCGTTTCCATTCAGCTCTATTATGAGCCATTTTCTGGTTGAGATGTAAAGATTCAAAATATCTCTTTATAAGCTCATCCCATGTTAATACATATCTTCTTTTTCTTCTGTTGTGCTTGACTCAATAGTATTGCTTCGTATATGCACATTAGTCGGTCTGCGTTGCATATGTTCATACCATCTGAATCGGCTCTCGTGCAACTTGTCCTCAATGCTCGCCACCCCCACTTTATTCCTAATTTAATCATTTCTCAAGCGATCTTTTCTTGTCTTCCCACACATCCATCTCAACATACATATTTTAGCCACGTTCATCTTGTTGAGACCTTGTTTCTTCACCACCCATCATTCACTCCCATAGAGCATGGCTGGCCATATAATTGTTCTATAAAACTTACTTTTTAACCTGAGAGGGATCTTCCGATCACATAAAACTCTAGTTGCACTCCTCCATTTCAACCATCTTGCAGTGATCATGTGACAAACATCATTTTGGACATCCCCATCTATTTGAATAATAGAACTCAAGTAATGAAATTTATCACATTTTGGTATATCTACTCTGTCCAACTTGGCTCCATCATTCACATTGCGGGATTGGCTGAAATTACAATACATATACTCAGTTTTGCTCCTACTCATCATCAATCCATTTGATTCCAATGCCTCTCTCCACCATTCAACTTTATCATTTAATCCATCTTTAATTTCGTCAATCAAAACAATATCATCAGCAAATAGCATACACCAAAGAATATCATCTTAAACATTCTTTGTCATCTCATCCATAACAAGAACGAAAAGATATGGGCTGAGTGTGGATCCTTGGTGAACCTCAAATGTGATAGGAAAAGTTAGTGTCTCCCCCCAGGAGTCTTCACACTTGCAGTAGAGCT
Source organism: Alisma plantago-aquatica (assembly GCA_963693085.1). NCBI lineage: Eukaryota > Viridiplantae > Streptophyta > Magnoliopsida > Alismatales > Alismataceae > Alisma > Alisma plantago-aquatica. The sequence goes on from OY856409.1 coordinate 1,996,682,397, forward strand.
ATCATACATGTCTTTGATCAACCTTTTTCTTCAAAACCCATCTACAACACTTCTCTGGGTACTCGATCATAGGCCTTTTCCAAATCCATAAACATCATATGAAGATCTCTTTTACTTTCTCTATATTTCTCCATAAGCCTCATTATTAGAAAAATAGCATTAGTTGTTGATCTTCCAGGCATGAAGCCAAATTAGTTGTTTGATATATGTGTTATAGTCTTAGCATCTGCTCAATAATCCTCTCCCAAAGCTTCATTGTGTGACTCGTCAACTTGATACCTCTGTAGTTCGTGCATCTCTGAACATCACCTAAGTTCTTGTAGATGGGGACTATAGTACTATTTCTCCACTCATCCAAAATATTCTTGGTCTTCATGATCTTGTTAAAGAGCTTTGTTAACCAAATAAACTCCTTCATCCCCCATACTCTTCCATACATGAATGGGAATACCATCTGGTTCATATGCCTTTCTCATTTTCATCTTCTTAAAAGCATTCTTGACCTCAAATGTTGAAACTCATAGTGTGTAAATGATATTTCTTGTATTCATGTCACGTGAGTCTCTAACATTATTTGCAATATCTCCATTGAAAAGCTTGTGGAAGTAATTTCTCAACTAGTTCTTGATATCATCGTCCTTCACCAACACCTTGCCATCTTCATTCTTGATGCATTTCACTTGACTCAAGTCTCTTCCTTTCCTTTCTCCTATACGAGCCATTTTATATATATCTTTTTCCCCTTTTCTAGTTTCCAACTTCTTATGAATATCATCAAAGTATCTAGACCTTGCCTCCTGACAACCTTTTTAACTTTTTTCTTTTCTTGCTTGTATCTTTGGAATGTTGTATCGTTTTGAAATTTGGGCAAGCTCCTATAGATCTCCCTTTTCAATTTAATAGACTTTTGTACTGTTGGTATGTATGCCCTGAGAGACAATCATGGGATGATTGGTGGGATACATTGAGATTGATTTGATAAACATCAAAGGCAAGCTTCCGATTCTTTCTGGTTCAGTCATATGAGATAGTGATAGAACAGATTGAATGTCTAGAGAATGACATTACTCAATGATGTATGCCTTCAGATTCAGGACCTGAACGATGAGATCATACGGATGCTAAGAGTTTGTACATTCTCATTATGTCCCTAGTTGGATGTCATTGTGGAAGGTAGATAGACAGCAATGACACACAAGACTAGATTGTGGTGTTGTTTGATGACAAAATCTCATTAGATATGATATAGAGATATCAAACCAAACACATAGGTACTTGTTAGAGAACAAGTATACCAGAGAGACCCATCGTGAGTTTGATACATGGAACCATGACATGGTAGTCACAGTCAGTACTCACAGTGATGGTGGTGAGTGTGATTCTTTGACCTGAAATCACTACACTCAACACATGTCGTTGGGCACACTTTGACATCATCAAGCGCAGTCCTGAAACATGGGTTGTTATAAAGGTGATGATTGGGTGGCTTTGACACATGGGGCTTTTGAGGGGTGAGTGATAGATAAGGGATTTGTCCCTCCTGAGGGAGTTTGATATTCAAGGCCACTTGATGAGTAGGATTGAGATAGGCGTGCGCACGCATATGTGATCAATATGTGATATTGATGTCATACATATCTTGTTCAATCTACTCTGAGATCAAGAAAGTGAATGAACGTTGACAGGATGACTGTTCCATGCCTCGAGTTCATTTGGGATATCAGTGACAAAGGAATTATACATTCTCTATAACACCATTCACGGATTGTAGGATTGAACGTTGTTCTCCAACTTTCTACTTTCACTTGGGTAGCACTGATGTGTGACTAGGCACCGCTCTTTTCTTGTGAAGTCATAAGTGTTATGGACTTTCACTGCCAACGTGAAAAGGACCTGCAGGGTCACACACATAGGATTTAACCTGGAAGAGGAGTTTTGTCCACAAACAATGTTTAGATTGATTACTAAAGGAGTTTAGTAGTTCAATTAAACACTCAATTAATTGATAGCTCAAAATCATAGTGTTCAAGGTGTTGGATAGATTGATTGGAGTATCGAATTGATTGAAACTGCAATTGACTGATTCTGCACAATCTACACTCCCATTTGATCGGCTCAGCTTAGTGAATCGATCGGCTCAAGAGGTGAGTCGATCGGCTCATGGACAGGGTGAAACGATTGCTTCAAGTGTTGAAACGATCGATTCAACTGGTGCAACTGAGCAAGTTGGGAAAGTAGGATTGGTGAGAATTTTCCTTGCATTTTACTTGCCCAATTTGATTGGAACAAGGATTGGTATTTGATACCAATTAGAAACAAAAGAAGGAAAGCCAATCAGGAACTGATCAGGACCACGAACCGACTGGTTCAGAAGTGAACCGACCGGCTCATGGGTCCCAACCGATCGGTTGAGGTGTCAACTGACCGGCTCAGGTCCCCAACCGACCGTTTCAGAAATGAAATGATCGGTTCAGGTTGCGAGTTGGTTGTTTTTGTGGAAAATCTCGAACCCTTCTACTCCTGGTTTTAGTCCCGCATTGCCCGGGATAGAGAACCTTGTCCCATGACCCTCCTATATATAGGGGTATTGGGGGCTTCTCAAAGTACAACTCAGTGCAACCAGTTGCTCTACAAAGTTGTCGTTCTCTCTGGTTTTGGTAACCGAGAGAGCCCGAGCAAGTGCTACCCGATAAGGGAGGCACAACAAGGGAAAGACAACTACAGTTGCGACTGGTGGCAGGAGAGTGTGTTGGCGACTAGTACCCTGACAGAAGGGTGTGACTCCTTCCAATTCCTTGTGGGACAAGGAGATTGGAGTTCCAGGTGGTCCGTGTGGACTACTTCAGAGGCGGGAGGTTTCTGCCGCTCGGAGGACAACTGTCAATCCCGACAGTCCCGGTGAGACCAGGAGTCGTCAGTCCCAGTGCGACCAGGAGCTGCACAGACACCATCCAAGACCGGAGGTGAAGACCGCGCAAGCCGCGAGGTATTGTCACCGAGTAAGTCTCGGGACAAGGTATGATTCCACAAACCATCCTTTCCTATTGTATAGACATTGACGCGTTTCCTTGTTCCGGGTTTGGGGGAGAAATTTTTTATTTCCGCTACCTTCTCTGCCTCTCCTAAAACCCAACAGTGGTATCAGAGCCACGTCAACTGCTCTATACTTTAGGGATTATCAATATGATCGATTTTGGTCTGTCACCTTTATTTATTGCATACGATGCGAATAAAATTGTCTTTATGCATGTCCAATCCTAAATCCAAAAATCCCAATTTACATATATGATATGTATTATGAATGCACTCGATACGCGTCACCCTTAAATGAGTTTTGTGGTGGATGTATAGTGTGGTTATGGCCAATAAACCCTATCTGTGTATGGTTGTTTGTGGTTGTTTGTATCTCGGTCTGCGCACCGATCTTCCTTCTCCTATTCCTGATGTAACTCGAAATAATTCGAGATTTCTTTCCTACCTTTGCTCCCCTCGAATGTAACTCAAGGTTTCTCCTTTTACAATGTAAAATAGGATAGAATTGTATTTCCTGTTATGTCGAAGAATGGAGGACATCCTGACGACAGCTGAGACGATCGGTTCAAGGAGTGAATCGATCGGTTGACGTTCCAGACGATCAGTTCAAGGAGTGAGCCGATCAGTTGATGACCGGTTCGAGGAACAAGACGAGCGGGTGGCGGCCATGAAGAGATGCACGAAGACCAGGTGAACCGATCGGTTAGAGGAGCCAACTGATCAGCTGGTGGCACCCAACCGACCGGCCTGATGGCGAGCCGATCAGTCATGTGATGAGTTGATCAAACCCAGAAAGGCAAAGCACAGAGTTCATCTTGTACAGGTTGCATGTGATGTAGACCTAGATGACCGTAATTCATCTTGGCTCGAGGAATCACATTAGGATGGCCATAATCATCGCTTTTATCATTTTGCATGTTTTCTGTGGGATATAGAATGCATATGATACGTACTATGTATTGTGGTGATTGGATATGTATATGTATATAAAAACCAAATCCCTCATTAAATATTAAGTTTAGATGCCTTCCAAATGCGACACACGTGAAAAGCTTGATCGACCAAGTGTGGGCACACCCTAGCGTGGTGCACCGTCTATCTTATGGAAGCGTGAAGGATGAATGTGTGGGTCTGCCCTAGTAGGGTGCATATTCATCGTGTTTGCTTTGGGTCGGACTTAACAAGGTGATCTAGATGGGATCTAGTACATTGAGGCATGGAGATGATCATGGCAAGGAGTTGCATATGACATCTTATCAAGAGTTTCATATGATGCAATTGGCAAGAGTTGCCTACCTGAGAGATCTAAGTTGTAGGTGACAGCCCTAGCTAGTCCATTACTTAGAGGATTTCAAGATCTTGCCCACTAGAAGGTTGTACGCTGCAATCTTCCGAATTGATGGTGAGGGCTATCAATTTGAAGTAAAATAGTGGGAGCGATAATTAATTAAAGGCCTAATTATATCGTCAAATTTTCAAATCAGTCAAATAAGTCAAAAATGAGTTTTGGACTAAAATTGCATATTTCCTCTTGTAGTACAAATGGTAACAAACAACAATCACTTTTCTTTGCGATCAGTCCTTGAAAAGGACAAGCTAAATGGGACAAACTTCCACGACTGGTATAGGACATTGAGAATTGTTCTCACTCAAGAGCGAAAGCTCTATGTCCTGGATACTCCAATTCCAGAGGAACCTGCTCCTAATGCACCTAAGGCAGAAAGGGATGCTTACAAGAAGCATTCTGATGATGCCATTGATGCAAAGTGCTTGATGTTGTGCTCTACGAACCATGAGTTGCAGAGACAACATGAGAACATGGGTGTCATTGAGATGATTCAGCATCTCAGGAACATGTATGAAGATCAAGCATGACAAGAGAGATATAATGTCTCAAGGGCACTATTCAAGTGTGTCATGACAGAAGGAGATCCAGTTGGTCCTCACACACTCAAGATGATTGGGTATGTGGAGAACCTGACAAGACTGGGATTTCCACTGAGCCAAGAGTTGGCTACTGACGTGATACTACAATCGTTGCCAGAATCCTATAGTCAGTTTGTGATGAACTACAACATGAACAACTTTGATAGGCCACTATCAGAGTTGTTGGGCATGTTGAGGACAGTTGAGATACAGATGAAGAAGGACAAGCCTAAGTTTGTGATGGTGATCACGAGCAAGAAAGGCAAGTCCAAGTGCAAGGGCAAGGGCAAAGCTAAGAAAGGTTCTGATGCTAGCCAGGAGCCCAATTCGTCTTCAGCTCTCAAGGCCAAGGGAGGCGTGACCAAGAAAGGCAATTGCCACCATTGTCAAAAGCCAAGACATTGGAAAAGGAATTGTCCTCTCTATCTGGAAGAACAAAAGAAGAATGAGGTGACATATGTCTCTACTTAAAGGTGTCATGAAAGTAAACTTGTAACACTTTTGAGGTATATGATACCAAGATGTAAAGTGTAAAGCACTCAATAAATGGGGCAAGTGTTGCCGCCATATATAGGAGTACTTTAGTTTATTTTCAGCCAAAAAGGCATGTAATACAGTTATGAACTACTATTTCATATTTGCCAATAGATAGAAACACTATTTTTGCATATTGTATGACAATGATGGCAATCAATAAAGAGATGTTTCAATTTCTATAAGATATGGTCTTTGTGGAAATGCCTTGTTTATCTTGTGGTATTTGATATGCATAAGATAAAATGATACCTAAAAGTTATAGATAACTCAAACAATCAAATTAGCATCAATCATGAGAAATTCATTTCTAGTTTCCATGTGATGGATAAATCTAGACTCTTTTGGTTAGAGAACCAGTAAGAGACATGAATATCTTGGACATGATTAATCAATCTTCACTAATGGTAGTGGGAGAATGATTGTCCTATTAGGTATATTACATGTGATGTACTTACATACCTATTGGAAAATATGCTAATACTTCAAATGTTGTTTAGATAAATACCAATATGAATATCTTGAAGTGTTCAAGATTATCATAGATGAAGTGCAAATTTGGTAAAGTGTTAATTCTTGATGAGATCAATGAATAAAATACTTAGACCAAATGTTTGAGAACCTTGTGAGTGATTATGATAGTGTATCATAGTGAACTCATGATTAAGGCATGGTGATGTATAAATCAAGAAGGAATCATACTCAAAGGAGTTAGAGGATGATTATCAAATAACTGAATTCTTCTTAATAAAAGAATACCCCACACTAATAAAGGACATTAAGAATCACAAGGAGTTGTGAGTTCGTATATCCTTGACAGATACACCTCAATTATCTATGTGATGAGTTGTTCATGTGATGAGTCAACTATCCATATGAATATGAGGAACTGAATTTTGAGTTATGGTTTATGACCATTACATCCTAAATGACATCCATGTGAACCATAAGGTATGACCTTGATGGTAGCACCCATTGCAATGAAATCCATAAGTGCAAATGAGTCTTAAGTGTTAAGACACATGGATAACATTTTGAGAAGGATGATGCTTGTTGATTGCAACTTAATAACTAAGACATTTGGCATATGGATACTAAAACTGCATTCCTATGAGGAATAAAACAAGGATGTGTACGTGACACAACCTATAAGGTTTATGAATCCACTAATGCAAATGAAGTCTATAAGTTACAATGGACTAATCAATGTGATTGATTGAGTACAAGAAACTCAGAATTGGATCTTTACTTTGATGATATAGTCAAAGGGTTTGACAGATATGTCAAAGATAAAGAAGGGATCTATGATTTAGTGGGAGCGTATTCACATTCCACATGTTGATGTGAAATGGAAATGTTCTAGAATGGAAATCCAAAAGTGGAAATTATCTTTAAGGAAGATAGAGATGTTTCCTATGTGATAGGAATAGAGATCTATAGAGATAGTTCTCGAAAACCTCTTGACCTGAAAAGAGAAAACATGCATTGGCAATCTATACAGAAGGGTTCAGTATGCATAGATTTAGTGGGAGAAAACCTGTCCATGTTACATGGAGTTAGTATCCCAAGGCCAAGTGTCCAATTCTTATGAAGAATGGGAACACTAAGAATAGATATGGATCTATCATGTATGTAATCATCCCATTATCTTGCATGTATCGACATGGCAAGAACAAAATGCATTCATCATCTTGTATGTAGGACATGGAAATATGATGTGCTCATCCTGATAACTCATATGTGAGACATGACGAGTGGATGTCTGTCTACTTCCAGTAAGGGTTACTGGAACACCATGAGAACTTGATAAGTACTTGAGAAGTACTAGTTCTATGGAGATAAGGAAGAGTTCAATGTAAAGAGTTACATTGATGCGAAATTCTGAAAGGACAGAAAATTAATCGCAAAATATATACAGGATATATAAAAGTGAAAGTTTGTTGATAATTGGAAGTGTTCCAATGAAACCATTTAAAAGGAAATGCTGAGTATCTATGCGTTAGAGAACAACAATGGATACTATATGGATCTGGAAGTTCATGAGATGAACTTATAGATATTCCGCTCATTGATGACAAGTATGGAATCCTTGATCATGCAATGTGGCTAAAGGTTAGAAAAGGAATACTAGATCGCATATTACGGCAACTCCATCTCATATGTGTGACGTACAATGAAGAGATGAGAGACATGCAGTTAAAAACAGACTTTGGCAAGGTGTTGCCATAACTCACTATGTTCGCACTAGAGCACAGTAACATGTGGGACATGTTTGAAGATCACTATGAATATGATTCAAGGGTGATTGGCTCGCAGTGCAAGTGGGAGTCTATTGGTATGTATGCCATGAGAGCTAATCATGGGATGATTGGTGGGATACATTGAGATTGATTTGATAAACATCAAAGGAAAGCTTCCAATTCTTTCTGGTTCAGTCATATGAGATAGTGATAGAACAAATTGAATGTCTAGAGAATGACAATACTCAATGACGTATGCCTTCAGGTTTAGGACCTAAACAATGAGATCATACGAATGCTAAGAGTTTGTACATTCTCATTATGTCCCTAGTCCGATGTCATTGTGGAAGGTAGATAGAAAGGAATGACATACAAGACTAGATTGTGGTGTTGGTTGATGACAGAATCTCATTAGTCATGATATAGAGATATCAAACCAAACACATAGGTACTTGTTCGAGAACAAGTGTACCAGACAGACCCACCGTGAGTTTGACACATGGAACCATGACATGGTAGTCACAGTCAGTACTCACAGTGATGGTGGTGAGTGTGATTCTTTGACCTGAAATCACTACACTCAACACATGCCGTTGGGCACACTTTGACATCATCAAACGTAGTCCTGAAACATGGGTTGTTATAAAGGTGATGATTGGGTGGCTTTGACACATGGGGCTTTTGAGGGGTGAGTGATAGATAAGGGATTTGTCCCTCCTGAGGGAGTTTGATATCCAAGGCCACTTGATGAGTAGGATTGAGATAGGCGTGCGCACGCATGTGTGAATCAGTATGTGATATTGATGTCATACATATCTCGTTCAATCTACTCTGAGATCAAGAAAGTGAATGAACGTTGACAGGATGACTATTCCATGCCTCGAGTTCATTCGGGATATCAGTGACAAAGGAATTATACATTCACTGTAACACCATTCACGGATTGTAGGATTGAAAGTTGTTATCCAACTTTCTACTTTCACTTGGGTAGCACTGATGTGTGACTAGGCACCGCTCTTTGCTTGTGAAGTCATAAGTGTTATGGACTTTCACTGCCAACGTGAAAAGGACCTGCAGGGTCAAACACATAGGATTTAACCTGGAAGAGGAGTTTTTTCCACAAACAATGTTTAGATTGATTACTAAAGGAGTTTAGTAGTTCAATTAAACACTCAATTAATTGATAGCTCAAAATCATAGTGTTCAAGGTGTTGGACTGATTGATTGGAGTATCAAATTGATTGAAACTACAATTGACTGATTCTGCACAATCTACACTCCCAACCGATCGGCTCATGTGATGAACCGATCGACTCAGCTTAGTGAACCGATCGGCTCAAGAGGTGAGTCGATCGTCTCATGGACAGGGTGAAACGATTGCTTCAAGTATTGAAACGATCGATTCAACTGGTGCAACCGAGCAAGTTGGGAAAGTAGGATTGGTGAGAATTTTCCTTGCGTTTCACTTGCCCAATTTGATTGGAACAAGGATTGGTATTTGATACCAATTAGAAACAAAAGAAGGAAAATCAATCGGGAACTGATCAGGACCACGAACCGACCGGTTCAGAAGTGAACCGACTGGCTCATGGGTCCCAACTGATCAGTTGAGGTGTCAACCGACCGTCTCAGGTCCCCAACCGACCGTTTCAGAAATGAAACGATTGGTTCAGGTTGCGAGTTGGTTGTTTTTGTGGAAAATCTCAAACCCTTCTACTCCTTCTTTTAGTCCCGCATTACCTGGGATAGAGAACCCTGTCCCATGACCCTCCTATATATAGGGGTATTGGGGGCTTCTCAAAGTACACCTAAGTGCAACCAGTTGCTCTGCAAAGTTGTCGTTCTCTCTGGTTTTGGTAACCGAGAGAGCCCGAGCAAGTGCTACCCGATAAGGGAGGCACATCAAGGGAAAGACAAATGCAGTTGCGACTGGTGGAAGGAGAGTGTGTTGGTGACTAGTACGCTGACAGGAGGGTCCGACTCCTTCCAATTCCTTGTGGGACAAGGAGATTGGAGTTCCAGGTGGTCTGTGTGGACTACTTCAGAGGCGGGAGGTTTCTGTCGCTCGGAGGACAACTGTCAATCCCGACAGTCCTGGTGAGACCAGGAGTCGTCATTCCCGGTGCGACCAGGAGCTGCACAGACACCGTCCAAGACCGGAGGTGAAGACCGCGCAACCCACGAGGTATTGTCACCGAGCAAGCCTCGGGACAAGGTATGATTCCACAAACCATCCTTTCCTATTGTATAGACGTTGACGCGTTTCCTTGTTCCGGGTTTGGGGGAGAAAATTTTTGTTTCTGCTGCCTTCTCTGCCTCCCTTAAAACCCAACATGTACTTCATCATTCCACCATCAAGTCTCTTTCTATGGAGGTCTACAACGTTTGGACTCCCCCAAAACCTCTTTAGAATTTTTTTTATGCAGGAGCTCATGTTATGCTACATAATGTTAACATCATACTCCAACTTCCAAGTTCCATCTTTACTGAGTTTATCATGAAAAGTCAATTTATTTTCTACTTTAAGATTCCACCACTTGATCTTGCTATCTTGGTTTTTGTTATGCTTGCCTTTATTGATCTTCATGTTAAAATCCAAAACCACCAGCTTATGCTGGGTTGTGAGTGCTTCTCCAGGAATCACTTTACAATCCTTACATATATTACGATCCACCCGCCTTGTAAGGAGATAATCAATTTGGCTACTATTGTGCTCACTCTTGAAAGTAATCTTATGAGATTCTCTTTTATTAAAATGGGTGTTTGCCAAAATCATATCATATGCAACTACAAAATCTAAAATCCTCTCTCCTCCATTTCTGCTACCATATCCAAAACTACCATAAACTTTCTTGTATCCATCATTGCTACTCCCCACATGGCCATATAAATCACTCCCAATAATAATATTCTCCTTTGTCAGTATTCCCTGCATCAATCCATCCATGTCATCCCAAAAATCCTTTTTAACCTCCTCGCTAAGGCCAACTTGGGGGACATAAGCGCTAATAATGTAAAAAATATTTCCCCCAAGAACAACGTTGATAGCTATGATTCTATCGCCCATCCTTGTGATCTTTACAACATCATCCTTCAACATCTTATCAACAATAATACCTACGTCATTTCTGTGTTTATCAATAACTGTATATCTGATTTTGTATCTTGTGCCTCCAATCTCTCTACAACGTTCCCCTGTCCACTTAATTTTCTGCAAGCAAGTTATATTGATTTTTCTTCTCATCATGGTATCCATTATCTCTAAAGAGTTCCCTATCAGAAAGCTAATATTTCAAGATCCGACTCTAATTCTTTTTTTTTGAACTTGTTTCTTTACCTATCTTCTTTGAAAATCTCACCCTTACAAAATTTTCACTACATCCGGGCAATGATGCAGTGGGACTAGTTTTTTTACCCTCACCTGTCTGAGATGTGGAAATTCTTGCACATTTTACTCTACATCTGGGCGATGATGCAGTGGGACTAGCTTCATTACCCACACCCGTCCAAGATGTGGAAACCCTTGTTTGTCCTTCAACACAATCGGATGTCGTTGTGTCGAAAATCCTTGCATATTTATCACTACACCAGGGTGTCGATACAGCGCGTCGCTAGGTAGGGGCGCTCCAATGAAATTTTTGTAAGGATCCATGTCATAGGAAGAGTGTCAAAGTTTTATGGCTGACTGTCAACCTACCACTAACCCTCCTCCTTTACCCGGGCTTGGGACCGATACTATTTGCACAAAATGTATGAAAAATATAAGTGGAGTGTCATGCGCCACTATATCTGTGTCAAAAATATGTTGAACATAATTTGTGCTAGTCTCGACTAGTTTATTTTGAGATTGCATTTCAATTCATAGAAAATGGCTAAAATGTTAAGCACCGCCCAACAGTGGCGGAACTAGAAAATCTGGTTAAGGAGGGCACCACTAGTATAGAGATCAAATTGAAGAACTTGGGTAGGACACAATAAGATTTTTTCTATCAAACTCCATGGCATCTTATACTTAATTAGGGATAAACTGAAAACTTGGGCAGGGCATGTGCCCACCCAGGCCACCATGTGGCTACGCCACTCTTGCCCAATGAAGAAAACTGCTTACCCACCTAGGATCAAAGTTGTTGTAGTGTGTATTAAATTCAATAGGAAACTTTTGAGCCATGTATCTCATGTTTGGGCTGCATTCATTTTATTAATAAATGAAATCATAGCTTTAAATATTAAGTTCATTTTTATATAATATTAATTATATACATTTGATTTTTTTCCCAACAATTTTTGTGGTCTACAGGATAGTTACTAGGACACCAAAATAATCCTGATACCTGACTATTTCTAATCTATCTTAAATTTTACAGGGCCAATTAACAAAGGTTATGTCTTTTTATTCCGCAACAATATTCTTTTTCTAAAAACCAGTCTCTTTTTTATTTGATAACTATTTTGTACAACCTAAATTTTTGGTCGAATACAATTACAAAAGGCCGGTCATGTTATCTCAGTCAGATATTGAAAGTTTTGGTCAAATACAATTACAAAAAGGCCGGTCATGTTATCTCAGTCAGATATTGATAAAATGACAATAGCATAAGATTAAAAATATAATTTGGAGAATACATGCATTATATTTTCCTTCTGTGATTCACATCAAGAGTGCATTATAAAAATTTGTCAACTAGCATCTCCATCAAGTTGATGGAGCAAACAAGATTGACGACCAACACCCCCACTGCCCCATCCCACCACCACTAAGAACCACAAAAGTGTTTGCTATCTGTACAGTGAATCTCTTCACCTTCTTTGCAACGAAATATCTTTTTAGATCATTTCTTCATTTAATAAAGTCGGTTAATTTGGTCGGCCATAGTTATTTAGGTTTGGTTAAATGGATAAATTGTCTTGTGAGATTTTAACCATTAATATATATACCCATATTAGTGTCGCTTAATTTGTTATGATTAATTAGTTAACAGTTAATTTGATCGGTTAATTTAGTTAACCAAATAACATTCTTGTAATAATATTATATAGAAATACTCATAAAACATTGAACAATTATAATACTATAGTGGTATTACATATAGATTTAGAGGTGCACATTTCATAAAAATGCGATGTAAATGTAGAGGTTTTTATAAATACAAATACAAGTATGTAGGTATATATTTGTACAATCTTTTATTAATCAATAAATTTTTACTATTTGGTTCATTTGACTAATCAGATAAAAAATAATTTTCAAGTGTCAAATTAACCATTTAACCAAATAATCAAAATAAATTAATCGAATTAACCAAATTGTTCAAAATAAATTAACTGTTTGGTTTTGACCATTCTGTTAATTGATTATTAACCGTATTATGTTCACCCCTAATTGTAATCCTCATAAGTGGTAACTAGAGATTTAAGTAAGGAGTGAAATCCAAAAATGTCCGTTTTTATATCATCTACCACTTGATTTCAAAAATGTTTGCATATAAATTATGAAATAACAAAGCATGTATAAAATATGAATTGAATAATATCAATCATTCTTTTAAACCTAGCTCATACAGAGCTAAGCAACTTAACAATACAAATATATAACATACATGCTCCAAACTTGTGATATACCTAGACCCATAGCCCTACGCACTAGCTTTCCTTGGACCGCTCCTATTTGTTTTTGTCTTCTCCTAGATTTTTAGAGGCCTCGCATCTTGTAATCGGAATATATTGGTGAAATGCACTATGCATACAAAAACTATCTTTATTCTTCAACAAACTATAATTTGGCTCAACAACCACCTTCATACTATCGGAGGATTCAAATTCTTGACACTAGACTTTGTGTTGGCATCCTTGGAGGGACAACAAATAAAATAAGTCACAAAAAAGTCCACATCCTCACCTACATTGTTACACTTGATCTTAGGTATTCATGGTGACCCCAATCACAAAAAAAATGTTCTTTAACTGGAATTGAGACACCTACGGTTAGGTCCTTCCAATATCTAGTTCTAAGGAAGTCACACTAATATCCTCAATATATACATGGAAAGCAATTCTCTATCCCTATAAAACCATCCATGAAGGCCTTCATTGCCTTAATTAATTACTTAAACATCATTGGCATTGATATTAAAACCACAATTAAATAGTTTGATGATGTCGTGATCCACAGGAGTAAAGATTGATAGATTTCTCATTCATGATATGTGAGATGACACCACATAATTTTTCTTGGACATCTCTCTCTCTCTCAATAGAGAGACATCATACAACTATGTCAACATCCTAAATGCAACCTCCTCGTACCAGGGTCATAATCATTCTTCTTAGAATTTTTTTGGTAATGTCATCCATCCACCAAAGACCAAGTCTTTTAATGTTGATTTCACGATAATTCACATCTCCTATATCTACACTCCTCGATACTACAAAAGTTAAAATTTGTAGACAAATGGTAGAGTTAATTCACATTTAGAACCATGCCCTAGAACATTTCAATCATGATAACCAGATTAAGGAATTTGACAATTTTCTTGATCAATGCCCTACTGATGTAATCAAAATACTGAGAAGAAACACTCTTTCTTAATATGTGATCTTCAAGCTGAATGAGAGGTCATTTAGAAACAATGATCTAAACTCTACTAGCTTAAGGAATTTGTAAAGTATACACAGTTTTTCAACATGATTTGCAAACAACATACATATCATGGAAGAATCTCCTACCTATAAGGATATGTAAACTAAGGATGGAAACACCCTATTTCAACACAATTTTCATCACAAAAAAATAGTCAACAAAAAGAAGCCTCTTACTACTACTCAATCACCAAAAAACACCCTATTTCATTCTGAAACTACTTATGGGTGTATGATTCCCACACAAATGGACTACTTTGTTTGAAGTATACACCTCCAATGTCAATTTCTCTGTTCTCATTAATTCTCCCCCTTTTGAATTATAGTATATAAAGATGGTGACAAAGAAAGGTGGATATATGTGTACCCAAATGTTCCTCTTTACCCCCTAATGTGAATTCACTTATTGTTAGATATAAGCAATCATCTCATTATCAACTTTTAGATACCTAGTTTCAATGACTCTATATGGATCAGCTTTGCAAGATGATGTCCTTTTCATATTCAGACATTTGTGTACAGAATAGATATAGATTGGAAAATTTCTAGAAACATGGAAATTATAATTGGGCCTACATATAATATTTCCAAACCTTTCTATTATCATGTGATGTTTCTCATGATAAAATAATAATATGCAATCACATCCTAGAATGGTACATAACTTCTTAGTAAAAGTTTGAACCTCTACATGTTCCCTATTTCTCTATCTAGTGCTAAACTCAAAAAATGCAGAACTCAGAACTTAAATTTCATAGTGGATAAGTGTATCTCTATCTCTCTTTGGAAATCAGATTATCTCTTCATGATGTATCCTTTTCCCACTTCCCCTCCTACCACATGAGTGTTATTATACCTCTTCCTTACTAAATACCTATGACAAATCCCTTTATCAATAATACATCACAACCAAACATCATAGACACATACACCCTACCTCTTTTGGATCATATGCTAGGCTAATATCCTAAACAATTGAGGATTAGTTTCCCTTGGAGACCATGCATTATCTACATGCTAATGATGTTAGTAACTCTTTCTTGTGAGCTATGATATCCTAATATCAATGTTAATGAGGAAAGACATAAGAAAGACATAAGAAAGACAAACAAACATGGTATACTCCTTCTCACCTGAGATACTCTTCATTTCAAATATACATAAGTAGATCTTAATACATTGAAATGTATTATCAATAAACTTGATAATATACTAGGTAAGAGTTTGAGCTAATGAATGAGATGTAATTGACAAACCCAACACCCAAGGAATAAATTTAGAATAGAATAAATTAGTCCTCCTCAACCTCACAATGAATATTTTGTTGAACCCTTGAATGAAGTGCATAAAGAATAATTAGAGGATATTAGGAATTATCATCAAGGGCTAAGAGAGGCCAAACAATGGCTATATTCATGACTCCTTTAGATAGACACACATTGATCACATGATGAAATTGAAGATGGTCTAGAAATTAGAGGCATGAAGTAACCTTCACCCCCTATAAGACATTGACCCTAAATGGACCATAAGATACACTCTTGATCTTGAAAATATCCCCATAAGAGGATAATCACATTGGAAGTCAAATTGCACTTCATCTCATGACAATTTAACTAACATGAATTTGCTCGAGGTTATTCAGGCTTCCTAAACATATATCAAAACAATTTCAAGAATCATGGAAACTTCAACCAAGGCAAATAGAGATTAAGTAACCTCTAAAGAAATTTCATGTTTAACAAATATGTCCAGCCTTTCCCAAATCCTCATGCTTAATCTCTACTTGCTGACCCATGTATTTTCTCGAGGTCATTCAGGCTTCCTAAACATCTATCAAAACAATTTCAAGAATCATGGAAACTTCAACCAAGGCAGTTCTAGGAATAATTACCAAAATAGGAGTTACAACCAGGGTAGTAGTTCTAAAGTCCCAACCTGGGTCCTCAACTTCAAAAAAGAAAGTTATAGTGAGCTATTCATTAGGATAAATTCTTAGATATTGAAGGATATTTAAGGATAAGAGTTTTCTAACCAATATGACCCCACTCATAGAAGTCATTCATCCAATGGGTCTTTTGTGGGATAGTATGAGAACAATCTAAAACACCTAGAACAATTGAAGGTTGTTTCTATACATTCATGGAAGGTCTTCTTAGAGATAGTAGTCACACCTACAAAACCTGAAATGATTGGTGAAAATGAAGATGATTCATGATTGTTCTAGATCCATTCCCATAGGAGAAAGTGTCACAGGGGGCCAAGGATATCGGACACAATTTCTACTAACAACACAATGTAAGACATTGTAGATGAGACAATGGATGCATAAGAGGACATAGTTAGCAGAGTCATTCCAGTATATAGGCTACATACTCACTACCAAAAACACATGAAGTAGGCATGGCTTGATGCTCGGTTCATGAATTTTAAGTAATCTACGAATAATATTCATGTCAACATCATGTTCCTGGATACTTTAGAAGAAATGTGTGCATGGTAAAAATATCTAAAGACACTCCTCACATTAAAATATATCTACATAAGAATATGAGACAGTCAAGCTGGCTAGGAAACCTCAAAACTTTATTCTAAACAAGATGCCCAAGAAATAGATTGATCTAGGATTATATGGGATTTCTTATTACATAGGGGATTCTACTTGCAAGAAAGGACTACAAGACCTTTGAACCAACATTTCTATTATGCCCATCACTAGTGTGGAAGATAAGGTTTCACTAAAATGTCTCCCATAAGATTGATCATCGAGGTAGTAGAGCCCCTGTCACATCCCAAATGTTCAAGAATAATTCAAACCTCAGAATGTGGTGTTATTTAAATAAATAAAATTGAGGGGCTTCATGAAAAATACCAAGAAATGAAATTTCATGGAGGATAATAAAGTGAGAAGAATAAAATAAGACCCAAAATACATTTTCTCTTCTATATGTAGATTATGTGTTACAATTAATTCAAAAGCATGTAACATTAGTTTCCCTTTCTTTTTCTCTCTCCTACCATTTATGATGCTTAAAGGACATAAAAGAGTAAGATAAGAGATTTGAAATTCAAGAATATACATTGAATAACTTAAGCAAGGAGTTTTCCTTTTCTTTTACATAAGAAGAATGTATCATGAACTTCATTTCTCTCTCTTCCAAGAAAGGTTCTCAAAAAGGCATAAAACATAGATGACATAATCATGGAGTGAGTAATAAGTATTGATCTCAAAGTTTGACTCCAATGAACACATAGGAAAAGTATTATCCACTTATTTCATCCATTAATGCATTAAAACCAAGTAAAATGACATTTATAGAAACTACGAGGAAAATATGTGCAAAACAAAAATTTAAGTGTATGGGAAGAATAGAAACTCCTTATTGGACATGTCGACCAAATTTGGGATCACTTTACCATATTTGACCTCCAATTTAATTAGGGAAGTTTTCTCTATAGTTTGAATAAGCTTTAATAGGAAATTTAATTAATTCATCAATATAATCTAAGATCTGATATTTAACCGCCGTCACACATTACTTAAAATTATTTTCCTCTTATGGAGCCATCCGATGGTCAGATTTAATTACTCCACAATTTAACAGACACAGAGTCATCTCTACCTCCTTGTTTTTTGTTGTTCTGAACACAATAACACTCATTTACTTTCCCAACGTCATTCTCCCTCATCTCTCACTTGTCCCACAAAATTCTTTCTCCATTGCTTCCGTCTATCTCTTCCAATCCTAGAGATGCCTTGCTCACCCTCTCTTGCAGACTATATTAGGAACGCCCAATTAGGGCTTGTGCTCACTTTTCACACTAATTCACAACGCCACTATAGTCTCACTCATGCATCTTTTGATCACAAAAGTGTTGCTGCCCCCAAGATCCCCTCCTCCTCATTCAATTTGATCTCCATTTCTCCCAAACTGCCTGACCAACTCACCCTTGATCTCCGAAGAGCATGCCTTTGTCTCACCCACCTCTACCCCTCTAGCTTAATTGAAGCATCAGTAAGCTTCTCCAACGCCACACCGATGTTTTTCAGTCATTTATTTTCCCTGGGTTTGCATTGATCTCTCTACCCTATAAATTGATGCCCTCTATTCATTGGTGATCATTGTCGTGATGCCTCGAAAACCCTCGGGCCATGAAAACGGTGCATTGATATTTGTTTGACCACGAGGAATTTTACTTTCATCCCAAGTTTCACAAACTGTGCTCACAACATTGTTTTCCTTGCTTCCATTCACCGATGTTTTCCTTCATGACCATGGTCAGGAGCTTAGTGCCCCGACATGCTCCAAAGCCTGAACCTTGGTTCACTAGGTCTATTTGGGCATAGAGAAGCTCTTGGTGATTTATATTTTTGAAGTTGATCACCAATTCATGAGTTTGATTGCATCTTGTACCTTCAAGATTCATGCCTCGGAGCCATGGCTCGAGTGGGAAGAAACCAGGTCATGCAATGACCTTGGTGCCCCCACAACTTTAATTGAGTGATTTAATGTGCAAGGCTGTTTTTAGGTTTTTAACTGCCACCACCCGCTTGTTTTGCAAAGAAACATGATGAAAAGTCACAGTCCCTCTTTGGGCCATGAGAGCTTGGGATCGGGCCCAATATCTTCTGAGTCAGACAATAGTGACTACATGGAATCTTGATTATTTCCGATTGGCTAGATTTTTCAAAAATCACAGTAATTCAAAGGATGCTCAGAAAAATATACAAGAATATTAAATGGAAATCTCTCTTTATTGTCTATCAATCTAACTTGTTTTCAAATGCTATTTTACACATCCAATCTCTTCAAAAATTCAAAGACCAAGATTAGGGTTTAATGACTATGAAGTAAAGTACATATTATGATTTTAATCAAATTACAGGAGACTAGAGACTCAATCAAGTCAGAGGACTTGACCCTAAGGAGGACTACTCTAGCTAAGTAGGCTATGCATATTTTGCATAAGTAATTTTGGTTTAATACTTGTTTATTTATGATTATGCACATTAATTGATTTCATGAATTATGAATGTGTCCTCAAGAAGACATCATGTATATCTATCACTTTTGCTTGGCTATTTACTTATAGTCTATGGTAGAATCCTAATTATGATTATGACTAAAGATTAATGAATCATACTCTAGAAGGGGTAACCCTATTATGGTTTAAAAAAAGAGAAATCCCATCATGTTAAAGTTCAAAGATCATATTAATGTTAATGTTAATGTTAATGTCAATGTTAATGTTAATGTTAATGTTAATGTTAATGTTAATGTCAATGTCAATGTTAATGTTAATACTAATGTTAATGTTAATTTTAATGCTAAAGTTAATGATAAATGGAAGTGAATTAGATTTTATATGCTCTCTCCATCATGGACCTCAAGGGGTCGTTATGGGCTTTTTTATACAAATTATGGGCTTTCATGCTAGTGATGGGGTTTTATAGCCAATCATGGACCTCAAGGGGTCATTATGGGATTTTTAGCCAAATCATGGGCATTCGTGCCAATCATGTGCTCTTAAGTGGGCGTCACAAAGAGATGCATATGTTTACTATTTAATTATTCAAGTTTTTTTTGGGGTAAGTTGGGAGATCCTCTTATTTATGCCATTCTCCTCATGTAGGCTTCAAACGGATTACATCTAGCAAAGTTGTTGTAGTAAGAAACCCTTACACCTAGCTAAGTAAACCCTCTAGTCTAAAGGAGGTTGGGGATACTCCATGAAGGAGCATACTTTTTTTAGATGCATCTTAGCTAGACTGTCAACAACCTTGTCATCTAGCCTACCGATGTGGGTAATAGTCACCTCCATATTTCCCTTCATATGCTTTGGAATGTGCTTCCTCCACAGATCCCATGCCAGAAATTCTTCATTATCTACCATGGTCGCCACTCGTACATCAGCGACACAATCGGCTTCAATGTCAACCTTCATCCAGCCTTCTCCCTAGCCATATCCAACCTTAGAAGGATTGCAACCAGCTCAGCTTCCACAACTGAGGAGGACTCCATCTTTCTTCATTAGCCCACAACCCACTCACCCTCTTGGGTTCTAGCAATAGCCTATATAGCCACTTTCTGTCTATGTACTAAAGAATCCACACTTATAATGACATTGCTCACAATGCTGGGCACGTTCGTTCTATCATGTTGTTCATGCTGGCCGGTCGTCAGGACACTCTTGTCCATCTGCTTCCTGCTCAGAGTATGTTTTAAGTTATCACACACTATTTCAATGGCTTGCAGCCTTTATGCAATATGTAACTTGACCTTTTCAAATATAGCTTTGTTCCTATAATTCCAGATCTTCCAACATCTAGCTATAAATCTCTGGACATGGTCCTCTTTCTCCTTCATTCTCCAACTAATCCATGATACCAAGTTATCTGTTTGGAAAAAGTTGTTGGTCCTGTCAAATCCCACCCTTCCCCAAACCTCCTCAGCATGTTTGTAGTCTCTAAGCACATGCAGACTTGACTCCTAATCTACTCTACACCTACTATAGATCGGGTCATTCATGATTCTTCTTGCATCCTCACAATCATAGGAGCTTTCCATATTTTCCTTCAAGGTCATGTTTTTCTTCTTCCCTTCCCTTGCCTAAGTAACTGATAGGCATATCGGATAGTGAAACGTCTGTCCTTGTTCATGTTCCACACCCGGATATCCATCCCTCCATCAGCAACATGGGGTGGTAGGCGTACAATGGCCTAGACTACTGTATTGGGTAGGTACTCCTTAATGAACCTCACATCCCAATCACCCTAAAGGTTCACCATATTTTCCACCTTAAGATCCTACAACTCGACCTCCACAAGTCTGGCCATAAGGGACATGAGGTCGGGAAAATTTGGGACCCAATGGTCCTTCCACACTTTTATATCTTCACCATTCATCACCATCATTCTATTGTGGTTCAAGACTTCATTCCTCATGCTATACACTGCCCTCCCGAAAGGTGTGGCTCGTTGTCCTGACCTGTTGTTGAAGCTCTCGTATTTGTCTTTCAACCCTTGACACCAGATAGTAACACAATTTCAAATCAACTCCCACGTACTCCTCATCAACAAAGCCTTGTTCCAATCCTTACTACACACAAGACCCAACCCTCCTTTCTCCTTACTAGTAGTCACTTGATCCCAAGCTAGCTACAAGAGAAATTGGGTGAGTTTTCTGACCACCACCCCACAGGAACCTCCGGGTGATGGTGTCAAGTCTACTATAGAGATTCACTGACATGATTCTAGACTACACGGTATACATAGGGATAGCAACTATAACTCATTTTACCAATCATTGACGACCGACCAAGGAAAAATTCTTCAAAGACCAACTAGTAATCCTTCCTTCTACCTACTAGATCACCTCATTGTAGGTTTCCTTCACAATGTGTGAGTAAATTACTAGGATGCCTAGGTATTTTCCAAGGTCATCCGTGACACAGAAACCTAACCTCCTATAGAGTCGCCTTCTGATCCTTCTAGGTGTGTTATTTGTGAAGAAAATCCTAGTTTTCTCAACAAAGATGACTTGACCCGATGATTATTTGAACTCCTTAAAACACTTCATAATAGTCTCTATGTGATTGATATCCGCTCTGGCGAACAAAATAATGTCATCAACAAAGGCTAGATGTGAGAACGTAGGTCCCTCCTTAGCTATTTTCAGAGGTTTCCAGTTCCCCTTCTTCACTTGATGTTGGATAAGTTGGCTTAGACATTCTAGACACAACACAAATAGATATGGAGATAGAGGATCTCCTTGATGAAGTCCTCTAGTAGCTTTTAACTAGGGTAGCTGTTGGACATTCCATAGAATGCTCATTTAGCCACACTAATTGAATTCATAATATACCTTCTGATATTCAGAGGCCATCCTACTCGCTCCATTATATCCTGAATGAACGGTCATGACAATCTATCATAGTCTTTAGATAAGTCCACTTTGATCACCATGTATTCCCTGTGATCAGTTCTTCTCATGTTATGAATTAGTTCTCAGATAGTGACAATATTATCAGTAATCCATTTACTTGAAACAAAGCTAGTCTGCTCCTTCGATATCCAGTATGGCATCAGACCCTTTAGCCATTCCACTACAATCTTTGAGCACAATTTCAAAATTGTGTTGCTTAGTGATATAGGCCTGAGTTGGTTGCAACTACTAGGGTTCTTAGTTTTAGGTATGAGCATGATGAATGAGTCACGCATCCCAACACGAAGGCGTAACCCCAGTAAAGCACTTTAGGTAGTTTCAATTACTGAGATTTTGAGTGTGTGCCAATTCATTTGGATGAAATCGACATCCACCCCATCGAGGCCATTAGATTTATACCTACCCATACTCTTCAATGTAATGTAAACTTCCTCTTAATCACGTATTCTCTCTATTCTCTTGAACTATTGAATGGTAAGATTCTTGAAGTAACTTGACATTTTTCTCATCGCCTCCTGATCTAAATTTCCTTTGGTTATGAATTGAGCCTGAAAATAATCCCCTAATAGTTGCTTTAACTTCTTAGTGTCATTTATCCAATGACCTCTTTCATTTTTCAAGGCATTAATGGTATTCTGTTGTTTTCTGTTCTTAATGATGATGTGGTAGTATTTGGTGTTCCGATCACCATATTTCACACAAGACATGTGTCTCTGTTGTTTTAGGATCTCCTCCTCCCTTGCTAAAATCTTGTCATACTCTCTCTCCAAGCAATTAAAAGCTTCATCCAACTCTGATGAGTAGTCTACCACTAGTACTGCTTGAAACCGTTCAATCTCTGCTAAGATATATCTTCTTCTTTTACTATTCTTATTCTCTTGTTGCTGATCCCACTTACTCAACCCCGGATTGGCCTTCTCCAGGGCTTCATGAAAATTCATATTACTATCCCAGCATTCATTCCTCACCAATCAAAATTCCTCCCCATGGACCATGAAGCTTTCGTTTTGAACCTTCTATTTCCTCTCCCCTTCTAAGTCGCGGCTATAAGAATCAAATTGTGGTCGGAGTTAATCTGAGGTAGGCATCTGATGTTGTAGTTAATGTGGCATTGAAGCCAAGTTGCATTAACTACACACCTATCAAGTCTCTCAATCAGTGCCCCAGCTTTGTAAGTGAACAGTGGACCAGAAAAATCAATATCATTCATACCAACTTTGAGTAGCGCCTCTTAGAATTTTGCATCTTCATTGAATTTGAATCGTTTCCCACCTTTCTTCTCAGTAGGATGTAACATTGCATTAAAATCTCTGAACATTGCCCAAGCCCCTTCCATGTCATCTCCAATCTGCTTTAGGTTCCCCCAAAGAAGAGGTTTAAGCATAGGATTTGGGCTCGAGTAGACCATAGTGCAATAGGTATTATTAACTCTACAATGGATATATTGTTTATGGATTTCACCACTTAAACATTACAGTCTTCTTCATTCCAAAGGATCCATATACCTCCCAAACACCCCCAGGCTTCCACCCTATGATATGTAGTATATTTGAGCTTGTAAATGGTGTTGGTCGCTTTCCCTGTAGAGACCCAAGGCTTGAGGATAGCTATCAACTTCACTTTATTCCTTCTAATGATATCTTTCAATGTATTGAGGGTGGAATTGTTCCAGATCCCCCTCACATTCTATACTATAGTATTAATCATCTAAATTTTAGTAGAGAGAACTAGAGGACCCAACATTGCTGAGTTCCCCTATTTGGGAACCCCTCCGCTACCTTCTCCTCATCCTCCCTCACCTACTATCTTATATGATACCTATGGACTTTCACCTTCCCACTGCTCCCCCTAGTTTCCCTTCTAAGGTCTCCTACCCTGTGCGATGTTTTTCCCTCCTCTGAACCAAGCGGGGTAGTGGACTTATTAATTTATCCCATTACAACCTCCTAGTTTTCTTTTCCTACTCCATTAATAATAACTTCATCCACCCCCAGGTTTACTTCCATATGACTCCTTATTGTCTTCTCTACAACCTCCACTAATCTATTTGACTCTTCATTAATTTTTTATGTGTTCTCTATCAGATATCCTCCCACAGTGCCTACGGTGCTGGTGTCTTCCTTTTCCTCCTCCTTGATTTCCTTCCTTGTGCGCTGCTTGTAGTGGCCTCATTAGCTTCCTCCTCCAGCTCCTCCACCCTAGTTTCAGTCTCCTCAATATCCTCTACTTCTAGAGTCTTGTATTTGTTCATGGTTACCTTCTCTTTCCCTTTTCCTTCTCCATTTCTATCTTTGTAGGTTGGCTTCCTTGTATGAACGTTCTTCCCATGGTACGTATGCCATTGCTCTTTCTCTTCATCCCACTTCACTCCAGCCCCTTCCTCATCTATATCAGTGGTAACGTTGGAGCTTTTATCTTATCCATAGGCTTCTTTGGTGTGTCCTATCTTCCCACATGTGACACAGACATCCGGAATAGTTTCATATTCAACTTTATATTCATACCCATTGATGATGAACGTCAGCCTGATATGTTTATTAGTGTTAAGATCCACCGTTATGCATGGAAATTTGCTTTTGGTGCATGCCGTCATGTACTCATCAACCTTAAAAGTCTTCCCATCACTTAACCTATCCTCTTAAATACCAATTCATTGTATAGGTGCAAAGGCAAGTCGAACACTCTTGCCCAAGTTACCATACACTTGGGTAGCTCATCAATGGGTTGAAAGCATGGGTCCCATTGCCACACCATCAAGAAGCTGTTGAAAATGACCCAAGGCCCTTCAGTTAAGGCTTTACTGTAATAAGCCTGGAATGAAAACTATATGACATAATGCCCCAGACTGAGCTCATGTACATTCATTCTTCCCACTATTTTTTAGAGCAACTTTAGCCTGTCAACCATCATTAGGTACCCTAGGGTCTTCCCCACCAGCTTCACCACCACCGCATATTTCTAGTGCTTCTGAAGAATCTCCTATCCCTCTGGTGCTATGTAGATCTCTGGGTATCCTTTTTCATTAACAATCACAATATCTTCTGGTCTTATCTCCTCCATTGGCTCGTCAAAGATGAAGTTCTACTTACATGAAGCAACAACACCCATAGCTTCTTTGAACATTTTGGTCCAGCTATCTATTCCAACATACTGTGCCCTTGCGTCCCTACTTAGCAGTGGGAACTCATTCTCCATCTCCATTTTATTAGACAAGTTAAAACACACTGTTCCTTTATTTAAGGTTGGTGGGTTGTTGTTTCCTCTCCTCATGCCTACAAAATGCAGGTTTAGCCCTATTTCCTCCACCCTTACTGACATTCCTTCCTGTCTTGGTGGTCCTTCTGGGGGTCTTCCTTGGGCTGCGCCCCTTCCCCCATTCAGCTTGCCCTACCCCCATGTCTGCCCCCTCTTACCCATCCGCCACCACCCCTTTCCCCTAGGGTTCACCCATCACCTGCCATATTGCCCCTCCCCCCTCTTCCCGTTGCTCCCCCTCTTCATGTTATTAATGACTTATGAATGCTTAAGAAAATCCATGGTCAAGTTAATGTCAATTTATTTCAAGTCAAGTTATATTTACTTTTATGTCTTATAAAGTGGAAAATACCGCTAAAGGATGTGATTTTTATTTTGCATGTATGGGGATGTGATGTCTGTAGGACTTGGAACAAGTGAAGAGTATCATGGATAAAAAAGGACAATTAAGGGATAGATGATTTTCAAGATTTTTTTGGTGTGATGTCCTTTATCAGACCGATCCAGAGGTTTAGATATCATTCATATTATGCTTAATCATGTTACCAATTAGATTAGATTTCATAGATGAACATGATGTAGTTTTCTTTTACCAAGAACTATGTGTGAATCGGTTTTAAAACACACAAAGTGTTTCATTAACTATAATTGCATGATCAACATATTATGACACCCCCATTGAGAAAAAAATGCTTTAGCTCATGTGCTATGAAGAGTGGGGTGTTACATTATGGTATCAGAGCAATTTGGTAAATGGTCTCTAGGAAAATATGATTATCATAGTCCTAGAATGAAGATGTGAAATTAGGGTTTAGGAATGGATTCCCAAAGGATGAATATTGTGACCTATAATGACCAGAGTTTTCACCTCAGAAGAGATAGAAAGGCCAAGCATGGATGACTACATAGTTTAGATCTCAAGTATCAACCTAACCCTAACTAATGAGATAGACTCACCATTCTCATTAGTAATGGCCAAATAAATAAAATTGAAGAGGAATGTCATGAGCATGAGATATTTTATGCATTTATCCTTTGTTACTGGTCCATGTGGTATGGGACACATGTATTAGTAGGTTAGTGAGAGGTAGCATGACAAGATCCCACATCTCTAGGTATGTGCCTGATCAACACATATCTAGGAATGTAGGAGGTACATAAATACTTAAGGTTAGATAGTCATCTACACCCAACGATAGAGAGTTGTGACAACATCAAGGGTAGGTGCCCTAAGTTTAGTGACAAGTTTGGTTTCATAAACCCTAAGTATGAGGAATGATGAAATATATTTAAAATTTTAGTATGCTAGCTGACATTGAATAAAGATGTAAGAAAAATACTAAGGTGGGTAGTATCCTAGAAAATTTTGAGGACAAAATTCACTTTAAGGTGGGTAGAATTGTCACATCCAAAATTTTCAAGAATAATTTAAACCTCAGAATGTGATTTTACTTAAATAAAGATAATTGAGGGGCTTAATGCAAAAAGATGATGAAATGAAATTTCATGGAGGATAATAAAGTGAGAAGAATAAAATAAGGCCCAACATACATTTTCTCTTCTATATGTACATTATGTGTTACAATTAATCCAAAAGTGTGTAACATTAGTTTCCCTTTCTTTTTCTCTCTCCTACCATTCATGGTGCTTAAAGGAAATAAAAGAGTAAGATAAGAGATTTGAAATTTAAGAATATACATTGAATAACTTAAGAAAGGAGTTTCCATTTTCCTTTACATAAGAAGAAAGTATCATTAACTTCATTTCTCTCTCCTCTAAAAAAGTTTCTAAAAAAGGCATAAAATATAGATGAGATAATAATGGAGTGAGTAATAAGTATTTATCTCTAAAATTTGACTCCAAGGAGCACAAAGGATAATTATTATCCACTTATTTCTTCCATCAATGCATTAAAACCAAGTAAAATGACATTTATGGAAACTATGGGTAAAACATGTGCAAAATGGAAATCTAAGTGTGTGGGAAGAATCTATACACCTTATTGGACATGTGATACAAATTTGGGATCATTCTGACCATATTTGACCCTCCAATTTAATTAGGGAAGTTTTGCCTATAGTTTGAATAAGATTTCGTAGGAAATTCAATTAATGCACCACAATAATCTAAGATTCAGTATTTAATCATTGTCACAAGTTATTTTCAATTATTTACCTCTTATGTGCGCCATCTGATGGTCGAGATTTAGTTACTCCATGGTCTAACAGACACGGAGTCATCTCTACCTCCCTTTTTTTGTTGGTCTGAACATAGTAACGCTCATTTGCTTTCTCAACGTCATTCTCCCTCATTTTCTTGCCTGTTTCACAAAATTCTTTCTCCATTGCCTACATCTCTCTCTTCCAAACCTAGTGATGTCTTTCTTGCCCTCTCTTATGGATTAAATCAGGAATGCCCAATTAGGGCTTATGCTCGATGTCTGCTCCAATATGCAAATGTCACTATAGTCTCACTCATATGCATCTTTTAATCACAAAAGCATCACCACCACCTAGGATACCCTCCTCCTCATCCAATTTGATCTCCAATGCTCCCAAACTCACTGGACAACTCATTCTTCATCTCCGGAGAGCATGCCTTTGTGTAAGCCACCTCTGCCCCTCTGGATCATTTGAAGCATCAGTGAGCTTCTCCAACGCCCCACCAATGTTTTTCAATCGTTTGTTTTACCAAGGTTTGCGCTTATTGCTCTACCCTATACACCAATGCCCACTATTCGTTGGTGATCATCGCTATGAAATGGTGCACTAATATTCATTTGACCTCGACAAATGTTCCTTGCATCCCAGATTTCACAAACTTCTCTTGCACCATTGTTTTCCTTGGTTTCATTCACCGATGTCTTCCTTCATGACTGTGGTTAGGAGCTTGGTGCCCCGACATGCTCTAGAGCCTAAACCTTGTCTCATTGGGTCCGTCTCAGAATAGAGAAACTTTGTGTGATTTCCTTTTTTGAAGTTGATCACCAATTTGCGAGTTTGATTGTAGCTTGCACCTTCAACATTCATACCCCAGAGCCATGGATCGAGTGGGAAGAAACTAGGTCATGCAATGACCTTGGTACCCCCACAACTTTAATCGAGTGATTTAATGTGCAAGGGTGGTTCTGGGTTTTTTACTACCACCACCTTCTTGTTTTTCTATGAAACGTGATGAAAGTGACACTTGCCCTTTGGGCTACGAGAGCTTGGGCTCAGGCCCAATATCTGTTGAGTCGGATAATAGTTCCTACATGGAATCTTGACGATTTCTGATTGGCTAGATTTTTCAAAAATCACAGTAATTCAACGGATGCTCAGAACAATATGCAAGAATATTCAATGGAAATCCCTTTTGGTTCTCTATCGATCTAACCTATTTTCAAATGTTGTTTTACACATCCAATCTCTTCAAAAATTCAAAGACTAAGATTTAGGGTTTAAGGACTATGAACTAAAGTAAATATTATGATTTTAATCAAATTACAGGTGACTAGAGGCTCAATCAAGTCAGAGGACTTATCCCTAAGGAGGACCACTCTAAGTAAGCAGGCCATGCATATTTGGCATAAGTAATTTTAGTTTAAAGCTTATTTTTTAATGATTATGTACATTAGCTAATTTCATGAATTATGAATGTGTGCTCAAGAAGACATCATGTATATCTATCACTGTTTGCTTAGTTGTTTACTTATAGTTTATGGTAGAATCCAAATTATGATTACAACTAAAGATGAATGAATCATGCTCAATAATGGGAAAACCAATTATAGTTTATGAGGAGAGAAATCCCAACATGTTAAAGTTCAAAGATCATGTTAATGTTAAAGTTAATGACAAATGGAATTGAATTAGTTTTTATATGCTCTCACCATATAAACCTCAAGGGGTTGTTATGGGCTTTTTAGACAAATCATGGGATTTCATGCCAATTATGGGCTTTTATAGCCAGTCATGGACCTCAAGGGGTCGTTTTGGGCTTTTTAGGCAAATCATGGGCATTCGTTCCAATGATGTGCTCTTAAGTGGGCATCGCAAAGAGATGCATTTATTAACTATTCAATTCTTCATGTTATTAATGACTTATGAATACTTACAAAAATCCATGTTCAAGTTTATGTCAATTTATTTCAAGTCAAGTTATATTTGTTTTTATGTCTTATAAAGTGCCAAATACCACTTACTGATGTGATATTTGTTTTGAATGGTTAGGGACGTGATATCTATAGGACTTGGAGCAAGTGAAGAGTATCCAGGATAGAAAAGGGTAATCAAGGACAAGAAGATTTTCAAGCTTTTCCTGGTGGTGTGCCATTTTCTAGACCAATCTAGAAGTTTAGATATCATTCATACTATGGTTAGTCATGTTATCAATTATATTAATTTCATAGATGAACATGATGTAGTTTTCTTTTGCTAAGAACTATGTATGAATCAGTTTTAAATCAATGCAAAGTGTTTCATTTACTTTAATTGCATGATCAACATATTAAGACACCCCATTGAAAAAAAATGCTTATGCTCATGTGATATGGAAAGTGGGATGTTACACTATGGTATCAGAGTAGTTTAGTAAATGGCCACTAGGCAAATATTATTCTCATAATCACCCCAGAATCAAGATGTGAAATTAAGGTTTAGGAATGGATTCTCAAAGGAAGAAATTGTGACCTAGAATGACCAGAGTTTTCACCTTTTTTGGGTCCTTCAAAGCATGTTGCTCCCTCTTTTTCCATTGATTTTTAGTAAAATATGTACAAAATAGGAAAGAAAATAAAGGAACAAAAATCAAGATAGACTAAGCAAACTATGGATACAAAAGTATCTATATCAGATTTCGTATATAACCAAATTGCAGTATTGTTAGTGTTTCTCCCTTCAAAAATGAGGCCATTCTTGCTCATCCAGATATTATAGAAGACCTAAATAACAGTGCTCTTAGCTCTTCCTTGAAAGGACTGAACACATTCCATCAGACTAACATGATACTTATTGATATACCCCTCAATCTGGGTCATAGACCAAATCCCTTTCACATAACAACACTCAAATAATAGATGGATAAGATTTTCTTCCTTACTCCTGCAAAGTTCGCATCTTGATGGAAAAATCCCTTCTTTTTAAAATTATCTTGAGTAGGAATTTTCATAAGGAACATCCTCCATAGAGAAACAATGTTTCTTTTGGAAGCTTTAGCATACCAAAGCCACTTTGACCAGGACTTCAGTTCACTTCTTATACGAACTGCTTGTCAGAAATCTTTAAAATGCAAAGGCACCATCCCATTCAATTTGATGGAATCTTCATTATCAAAAATAGGAGAGCAAAATTCTTTTATAGATTTAATTATAGCTTTTGTCTCCTAGATTTAGTCTGAATCCAATCCTCGTCTTCAAAAAAAAACAATTCATCTTGACCAAGTTACTTTTTCCAAGCTTTAAAATCGAGTCATGTCCAAGAATGTTCTCCAAATAAGTATCCTTCTTGACCCGATGATCCCTCCAAAGAAAAATCGTGTTACCATTACCAACAGAGAAATCAATCTTATGATAAATGGTATCTCTATTGTAAATAAGTTGCTTCCACACCCAAGATGAGTTAGAAGCAATGCCACATATCCTGATGAAATCCTTCTTAAGATATCTGTCATGGACCCACCTGACCCATAGTCCATTTTTCTTACTTGCAATGTTCCAAATCTTCTGAGCAACAAAGCTTTAACACTATCTCTAGCCAATCTCACCCCAACACCTCCTTCAGCTTTAGGTAGACACACTTGTCTCCAATTAACACTATGAGTGTTGCTCTTTAGTTCATTTTCACCCCAGAGAAAGTCAAGACACAACTTATCAATATCATCAGTAATACTAATAGTAAGAGGAAAAGAAGATGCCCAATATAGATGGAAGGATGACAAAGTGGAAATTACCAACTCAATTCTTCCAGCAATAGAAAGACGCCTAGATCTCCATCCTTCAAGTCGAGATTTAATTTTATCAATAATAGGATCACAATTACTTCTAGTGATTCTCCAATGGAATAGAGGAAGCCCCATGTATCTAACAGGGAGAGTCCTTGCTTTGATGCCCAAGTGATGTTTAACCATAAGAACATATATACTTTTATTACCAAAGAAACTAGACTTGTCACTACTGATAGTTATATCAGACTTATCACCAAAGTCCCTGATAACATTAGCTAGGTGATTGGTACTAGATTGATCCGCATCAGAGAAAAATACAACATCATCAGCAAAGAGAATATGAGAAATGGATAAATTTTGCTCAGCACAAAAAGGACTAATCAACTTATCCTTTTCAGCCTTATCCAATAAAGATCTTAAACCCTGCATAGAAAGCACAAATAGACATGGGGCAAGAGGATCCCCTTGTCTGATCCTTCTAAAAGGCAATAATCTTTTGGTTTGAACCCCATTGATGAGTACTTGGTGATTGGTTGTATTAAGAATTTCAGAGATCCAATGATCCAACAAGAGGGAAAATTCATAGCATGCATGATACTCATAAGATAACCCCAATCCAGAAAATTGTAAGCTTTCATAAGATCAATTTTAATACAAACTTTAGGGCTGGAGATCTTAATAATAGTGTTAATCAATTCATTCACTAATAGAGTAGCATATGAAATAGATCTACCTTTGATAAAAGCACACTGAGTATCACTGATCAACACAGGAAAAATAGACTGCAACCTATTTTCCATGAGTTTAGAGATCACTTTATAAAGATCATTACACAGAGAAATGGATCCCCACTCATTGATATGTGAGGAATTTTTATTCTTGGAGATAAGGGTAATGAAAGCATTATTCACCTCCTTAAGAAGCTTACCACTTCTAAAAACATTTTGAACTGCTTTGACCACCTCATCTCCAATAACATCCCATGACTTCTTATAAAAAAATTTAATTGAATCTATCAGGACTAGGGACCCTATGTTCATTACTATGCTTGATGACACATTATATTTCCTCTCTAGATACTTCAATACACAGAGAGTTAAATTGGTCTTCAGTAAGTTGAGGCAACTGGACATTGAAATCCCAAGGAACAATATTCTCATTTTTCCTAAACAAATTTTTATAAAAATCCACAATATGACTCTAAATAAGATCTTCATCATGACACGTATTACCATCAATCATCATACAGTTAATAGATTTAGAAATCCTTCTCATTTTAGGAGTGGAGTAGAAAATTTTGGAGTTTCTATCACCCAACTTCAGCCATTTGATTCTAGATTTTTGTTTGAGCAAGTTTTCTTCTTCATTATGCGCAAGAACAACTTCTTTCCTTTTGTCAACCACTTTGGCATTCAATAACTCATCATTAGGATTATTGTCTAAAGCATCTTGAAGAATCGAAGCTTCACTCTCCAAAATTTTTCTCTTATCATGGATATTACCAATAGAAATTTTGTTCCATAGACACATAGAATGTCTTACTGTCTTTGACTTTTCATTGGCTCTAAACATGTGATTTCCTTAAATATTAAAGTTCTTTAACAACATCTTTGAAATCATCCTTATCTACTCGAGCATTGATAAAATGAAAGGGAGTCTTCTTCTTAAGATTCTTTTCAGTAAGATAATTGTGATGATCCTATGATCACTGTGAATAGTTTGGGAGATGCCCCCCATAGACATTCAAAGTCATTAAGGAAATCCATATTGTAAAAGACTCTGTCTATTATAGACATGACGAGTTTATAACTAGACTTCTTACTATCCCAAGTAAACTTCGAACCCTTAAGATCATGCTTGATGAGATTAGATTTACTAATGCAATCATTAAACTCAGACATAGCTAGAGCCAAAGGTTCGTTAATACCAAACATATCAGATTGAAATCTAATGGCATTAAGATCACCACAGGAGTTCCAAGGAACATTGACTCTAGAGCTGAACATGATGACATTTTCCCACATACTTCTTCTATTAAACTCCTTGTTCTGACCATAGGCACCAATCAAGAGGAAATCATATGAGCAAGCAAAAATAGAGCAATGAATCAATTGATCATAAACCTAAATGATACCAATATCTATCAGGGTTGATCCAAGACATAACTACTCTACCAAGAACATGTTCACTACGATTAGAAATCCAATTAATAGAAGGCCACACTCAGTTCATAGTCTTCTTCGTCTTCTTTTTTCTAACCTTATTCTCTAGAAAATAGAAGATACTTTTTTTGTTATTTTTGATTAATTCATGAATGGCTTCCTATATTCTGGGCTTATTCATACCCCTCACATTCCAAGATATAATAGATGGAACACTATCCATTATCACCATTTCCTAGGGTACTTTTCCCCGTATCACCCTCATTGTCAAAAAGAGCCTAGAATTTGTTTTGAGAGAAGAGGACTCCCTTTTATAAGCAACATCATTACTTTTGACAAGGACAACATTGGGGTATAAGATTTCTTCTTACCCTTCCTACTAGTACTCATTTCAAACTCATCATCAATAGACACTTGAAGAGCATCAACACTATTCGTAGGGGTAATCAACACTTCAGAAGTGTCCTTCAAAGGAATAGGGAACTTAACATGATTTAGCACATCATTAGACATATCCTGAGGGCCATACGAGACTTGAATATCTTCCACAACATCAACATATTGTTCAGAGTCATTATCATTGCTCTTATCAGGATTCATGATAAGCTGGTATGTCTCACACCTTTCCTCAACATTTTTCTTGGGAACCCACTTTTTAGGTTGTTTTCAGAACATTCATGTTGAACACAAATGTCACTCTCCTACAAAACCTTGTTCGGAATCCATACTTTCTTCAGTCATGTGTATGGGATAACTCCACAACCAGAATCTTCATGACCAAAAGTACCACAAGAAGAACATCTACTAGGATACCATTCATATTCAAGTAACACAGTGTCTTCTATTCCATCATCGCTAGTCATAGTGATAGTCTTGGGAAATACTGACTCTGCCGACGTTAGAACAAGTAACCTGGAAAAGTCTATCTGCTTGAACTATTGTGTGAATGTGCCTGTATTCATAGGCTTGCCTATGTAGGAACCAATCATGCTGAATATATCATCATCCCAATGCTCTAATCGAAGGTCATGGATTTTAATCCAAATTGGGATCTCAGATAACTTGAGTTTTTCCAAGGATTCCCCTCTCACCCGTCTCTTGATGATTAGTGGTTTCCTGTTACAAACCAAGGGCCCTTATCTACCATCAGCTCCATTTCAACCAGATTAGAGAATTTATGATGAAATAGCCATTGCCCCTCAAGAAGAGTTCTATTTTTCCTTTGACACTCCACATGTTTTAGAAGTGATTTTATAATGAAGGGAGATGATGTTTCATATCTATTATGTAGCCTACAACAGATAGACTCCATTTTCTCGCATTCTTCTTAGGGATTGATTTGGGATACACAACACTGCATTCTTCATATCTACTTATTTAATCTTAAGACATTGATCTTCCGGCGGGAGGGGGGTGAAAAGTTGAGTGCACTTTTTCATTTCCTTTGCCACATGCATAGGAGCACTCCTCTACTGGTTCTGTCTTATGAGATTACGAGGAGGAGGTCATCCCACTAGAGGTTTCCTCAGATCTATCACAACATCCATGCCGCCAGGGGAGTCTCATGTTTTACCCTTGAAGAGATAGAATGGACAAACATGAATGACTACATAGTTTAGATCTCTAGTGTCAATATATCCCTAGATAATGTGATAGCCTCTCCATTCTCATTGGTTATGGCCAAACAATTGACAATTGAACATGAATGTCATGGGCATGAGATCTTTTATGCATTTCTCCTTTTGTATTGGTCCATGTGGTATGGGACACATGTATTAGTAGGTTAGTGAGAGGTAGCATGACAACATCTCACATCTCTAAGTATGTGCCTGATCAACACATATCTAGGAATGTAGGAGGTACCTAAAGGCTTAAGGTTAGATATTCATGTACACCTAATGATAGAGATTTGTGACAACATCAAGGGTAGGTGCCCTAAGTGTAGCGACAAGTTTGGTTTCATAAACCCTAGGTATGAGGAATGATGAAATATATTTCAAATTTTAGTATGCTAGCTGACATTGAATATAGAGGTAAGAAAAACCCTAAGGTAGGTAGTATCCTAGAAAATTTTAAGGATGAAATTCACTTTAAGGTGGGTAGAATTGTCACATCTCAAAATTTCAAGAATAATTTAAACCTCAGAATGTGATTTTATTTAAATAGAGATAATTGAGGGGCTTAATGCAAAAAGACCATGAAATGAAATTTCATGGAGGATAATAAAGTGAGAAGAATAAAATAAGACCCAAAATACATTTTCTATTCCATATGTACATTATATGTTACAATTAATTCAAAAGTATGTAGCATTAGTTTCCCTTTCTTTTTCTCTCTCCTACCATTCATGATGCTTAAAGGACATAAAAGAGTAAGATAATATATTTGAAATTCAATAATTTACATTGAATAACTTAAGAAATGAGTTTTCTTTACATAATAAGAAAGTATCATTAACTTCACTTCTCTCTCCTCCAAGAAAGGTTCTAAAAAAGACATAAAACATAGATGAGATAATCATGGAGTGAGTAATACATATTGATCTCAAAATTTGACTCCAAGGAACACAAAGGAAAAGTATTATCCACTTATTTAATCCATTAATGCATTGAAATCAAGTAAAATGACATTTATGGAAATTAGGGTTAAAACATGTGCAAAATGGAAATCTAAGTGTATGGGAAGAGTCTAGACTCCTTATTGGACATGTGGTCCAAATATGGGATCACTTTGATCATATTTGACCCGCCAATATTAGGGAAGTTTTTCCTATAGTTAGAATAAGCGTTAATAGGAAATTCAACTAATCCACCAATGTAACCTAAGATCCAGTATTTAATCATTGTCACATGTTACTTTCAATTATTTTCCTCTTATGTGCGCCATCCGATGGATGAAATTCAATTACTCCATGATCTAACAAACAAGGAGTCATCTCATACCTCCTTATTTTTCCTTGGTCTGAACATAGTAACACTCATTTGCTTTCTAAACGTCTTTCTCCCTCATCTCTTACATGTTTCACATGATTCTTTCTCCATTGCCTTTGTCTCTCTCTTCTAAACTTAGTGATGCCTTGCTCACCCTCTCTTGTGGACTATACCAAAAATTCCCAATTAGGGCTTGTGCTTGCTTTCCACACCAATTCGTAGATGCCACTATAGTCTCACTCATATGCATCTTTTGATCACAAAAGCATCACCACCCCACAGGATCCCCTCCTCCTCGTCCAGTTTGATCTCCATTGCTCCTGAACACCGTGTCCAACTCACCCTTCATCTCTAGAGAGCATGCCTTTGTCTCAGCCATCTATTCCTTGTGGCTCAATTGAAGCATCAGTAAGCTTCTCGAACGCCCCACCAATGTTTTTCAATCATTTGTTTTCCTTGGGTTTTTGTTGATCGTTCTACGCTATAAACTGATGCCTGCTACATTAGTGTTCATCGTCATGATGCCTTAAAAACCCTCCATCCATGGAAATGGTGCACCGATATTTGTTTGACCTCGAGGAATGTTCCTTGCATCCCAAATTTCACAAACTTCTCTCGTACCATCATTTTCCTTGGTTCCATTCACCGATGTCTTCATTAATGATTGTGGTCAGGAGCTTGGTGCCCCGACATGCTCCAAAGCCTGAACCTTGGCTCATTGGGTCCGTCTGGGCATACAAAAACTCCTGGTGATTTCTATTTTCAAAGTTGATCACCAATTTGTGAGTTTGATTGTAGCTCGTTCCTTCAAGATTCACGCCTCGGAGCCATGGCTCGAGTAGGAAGAAACCACGTCATGTAATGACCTTGGTGCCCCACACATTAATCGAGTAATTTAATGTGTAAGGGTGTTTTTGGGTTTTTAACTACCGCCACCCACTTGTTTTGCTATGAAACAAGATGCAAAGTGGTAGTTCCCCTTTTATCCATGAGAGCTTGGGATCGGGCCCAGTATCCACTGAGTCAGATAATAGTGCCTACATGGAATTTTGACATTTTTTTATTGGCTAGATTTTTCAAAAATCACAGGAATTCAAAGGATGCTCCGAAAAATATGCAAGAATATTCAATGGAAAGTTCATTTGATTCTCTATCAATCTAACCTATTTTCAAACTCTATTTCACACATCCAATCTCTTCAAAAATTCAAAGACCAAGATTAGGGTTTAACGACTATGAACTAAAGTACATATTATGATTTTAATCAAATTATAAGTGACTAGAGGCTCAATCAAGTCTGAGGATTTGACCCTAAGGAGGATCACTCTAGGTAAGTGGATCATGCATATTTGGCATAAGTAATTTGGTTTAATGCTTGTCTACATATGATTATGCACATTAGTTGATTTCATAAATTAAGAATGTGCCCTCAAGAAAACATCATGTATATCTATCATTGTTTGCTTTGTTGTTTACTTATAGCCTATGGTAGAATCCTAATTATGATTATGATTAAAGATTAATGTAATCATGAAGGGGAAAACC
Organism: Alisma plantago-aquatica; assembly: GCA_963693085.1. NCBI lineage: Eukaryota > Viridiplantae > Streptophyta > Magnoliopsida > Alismatales > Alismataceae > Alisma > Alisma plantago-aquatica. Next base: position 1,996,720,526 of record OY856409.1, read on the forward strand.
TATTATGGTTTATGAGTAGATAAATAACATCATGTTAAAGTTCAAAGATCATGTTAATGTTAATGTTATTGTTATTGTTAATGTTAAAGTTAATGATAAATGGAATTGAATTAGTTTTTATATGCTCTGTCCATCATGGACCTCAGGGGTTTTTATGGGATTCTTGGCAAAATCATCGACTTTCAACCAATAATGGGCTTTTATAGACAATCATGGACCTCAAGGGGTTGTTATGGGATTTTTAGCCAAATCAAGGGCATTCGTGCCAATCATGTGCTCTTAAGTGGGTGTGACAGAGAGATGCATATATTTACTATTCAATTCTTCTTTTTATTAATGACTCATTAATGATTAATAAAATCCATGTTCAAGTTTATTTCAAGTGAAGTCATATTTATTTTTATGTCTTATTAAGTGCAAAATACCGCCATTGATGTGATGTTTGTTTTGCATGGTTGGGGACACAATGTCTGTAGAACTTGGAGCAAGTGAAGAAATCAAGGATAGAAAAGGTCAATCAAGGATTAGAAGATTTTCCAGTTGTTCCTGGTGGGGTTCTGTTTACCAGACCGATCCAGAGGTTTAGATATAATTTATACCAATTAGATTTTATTTCATAGATGAACATGATGTAGTTTTCTTTTGCCAAGAACTATGTCTGAATTAGTTTTAAATTAGTGCAAAGTGTTTCATTTACTCTAATTGCATGATCACCATAATGTAACACCTCCATTGAGAAAAAAATGCTTTTGCTCATGTGATATGAAAACTGGGGTGTTACAGTCTCCTACGACCTCACCTCTAGGAATAGTAGAGAATGTACTAGTTCATGTTTGAAAATATTCCTACGTGACATGTAATTTTTTTCATGGATATTAAGGAAGATCTCATTTTGGTCAACCTTTTATAACTACATCACATGCCCTGATTGGTGTCAAGGCAAGGATATTAAATTTGATATTAAGGAAGGAGATACTTGATTTTAGAGTTTTTGATAGTCTGAAAGGTCCTATTATGAATGAGGATGTTTTCTTACTTTGTTGTATTGACAAGATTTCATTGCATGTTAGTCCATCATTGAATGATCCGCTTGAAAGTTCCCTCTAGTTCTAGAAGAGTACGAGCCCATGGATGAACAAGTTGAACGATGTTTATGATGTGTGATTTATTGCACATGCAAAATCACCTAGGGAGAAGTCCCTAGATTTTTATCCAAACTATGTACAATAATCACACCTTTTAGCGGAAAAATCTGATCATAGTATAGTATTAGAATTGAATCCAGTGGACAACATTTTTAAGAGAATTTGATAAATAACTAAGGAAGAACTAGTATTTATCACAAAAGTTGGATTTTTTTATTAAGATAAGTTTACAATAATTAAACAAATGGATTAAAGTTATGTATTATTAGATAATGGAAACACTAGGATGAATGGGTTTCACCGTCGTTACCTGTTTTTAGTCTCTCACTAGAGCACAACACACATGAACATATTAAATTGAGACCAAAAAATTATATCCTATCATATTTGAGATTAAAAAAGAACATATATTACTCTAACATCACCGTCGTGCCACCAAAGGATAATGTATGTATCTCCTCGATAAACACCTATCTAAAATTCTTATCAAGGGTTAAACTAGAATCTAATTGATATCCTTGGCCATAGCTTAGAATTTCTTTACACCAAAGTCCATATCAACATGCATACATGTTAGCCAAACGTATAAACAAGCAATAAATGTTAGATCCAAAATGTAGCAAAGTTTGCACAAATTTATATGCAAATAATAGAGAAACAATAGGAAGTAGATCTACTCCATGTACCCTAGTGACTACTCATTCCTCATGACAAATACAAGATAAGCAATGTATATAGAACAAAATGTCATAGTCACAAAATCAAATGGATGATAATACATGATGTGAAGATGCTTGTCTTCTTGCTTAAGAACATTCTTGAAAGGAGAAGAGGTCAATACAAATGTTGAATGGATAGTCAATTGAGCTCCCTTTCAAGGTCAATCAAGCTATGGAGTGGATGGTCGATTGAGATATCTTTTAAGGTTGATCGAGATGTTGAATGATGGTTGATTGAGCTCTCTTTTGATGTCGGTCAATCAAGCTGAGGATCAATTGAGATGGTAGGCAAAGGTGGTTGGTTGAGGTGGTAGAGATCAATTGATCTAAATATATTGAGGTTGATCACTCATAATGGAACACATGTCAACTGATCTCTCTATTTCAACATCAATTGATCAAGCTTTACAGTAGATGGATGAAAGGTGGAGTTGTAAATGGAGTTCAACATCGGTGTCTCTCTATCTCTTCAAATGGAGGAAATGGCCTTCTTTTATAGAAGTAAGAGAGGAGGGCCAACAACCTCTAAGGAATGTGATAGTTACCTGCAGTGCATGCATCAATGGTGAGAATACAAAGTATCATGGAATTTGGACGGAGCATGAAGGTCGGATTAAGTCAAACAATAAAGATCAATTGGTGGAAATTGATAGGGCGACAGATCGGTGGAGCTTAGCTTGTGACACCTCATCAATGGAGCCTAAAAAATAGAGATCGATATGAAGATGTCGATCAATTGAGCTCGATCAATTTGTCTTGATCACTAGTAGGTCAATTGTTCAAGGTTGATTAGTGGTTAGTCCTCAATCAATTAAAGTGAACCATTAGAGCTCGATCGATAAAGGTTGATGTTGTGTGTGTTTCACATCAATTTCTTACACATTTTCACACACAAATTCAGTTTATTTTGTTTCCATTTAGCCTCTATTCATATTCTTCTTGCCACCTTTTTGTTATTTTTCTTATCGCATGATGTGTATTGTCGATATGCTTAAAAAGGGTCAAATTCGAGATAGCCTAACTCAACTTTGACATCATTGGAGTTTCTCCACACTTTGCAGACAGCTCAGAGTCTTATTTCTATTGAAATAGCATTGCACACGGCGTGTCTGAATTAAGACACGACGTGTGCAATTCCAATTAGCCATGCATCCAGCCGAAAGGGACAAAGACATGTTGTGTCTCCATTTAGAACACGACGTGTGCAATCCCAGAAAGTACCGAGAAGAACAAAACACGGTGTGTTCACCACAGACATGTCGTGTATATGGGAAGTCAAAGTTGACTGGATCAACTGTCAGAGACAGGAACACGATGTGTCCGAAGGAAGACATGTCGTTTTGCTGTCCGTTTCAGTAGAATTGAAAAATGACGCCTTTCATTTTTAAAGACAAAAACCAACTAAGGGAGTAGTTATCATGGGTGATATTTTGAATGCTTTTCGTCCAAGAGGAGGTCTAGAGCAAAGGAAGGTGATTTTGGGTGGAAGAAGGTGGTTTCTAGCCAAAGAACCTCCATTCTTCTTCTCTTCTTCTCCATTTTCTTCTTGAAAGGTGCAACCGAACTTCTTCTCTCCACCAAACTTCTCAGGAGGGAAGTTTGTCCGGTTTGGAGAAACTTTAGGAGTGGAATTTTGTCCCCAAGTTGTAATTCTACTCTTCTTGGGTTACACCTTTAGTTCTTTAGCTTTTCCTTCTCTAAACCATGTTAAACTCTGAAAATTTTGTATCATTTCTACTGTACATCATCATGGATGAGTAGGCTCTTTTTCTTGGACATGGGAGAGTAACTCCCATGTCATGACATGTATGGAACAAGATAATTTCGTACTAAATGCTAAATGCTTGTTTTCCTACCTTTTGAGTATCAGTTTCTTACTTCTTGCATGTATGGCTGGCCACTATGTATGCATGTTTTATGCTTTCTTGCTTGATCTAAGAAGATAAGTAGCAGAGTAAGGAGGTACTCTCTTAGCAACTCCTCCTTTACCATGAGAGTGGAAAGTATGGTGTTGAGGAGTAGTTTGTGATCCAAAATAAAATACATACACGAGAGTGTTGTATTAAGTTAGGATCGTTGTATTTGCATTGAGAGGTGAAGTATAACAAACAACTCTCCTTTAGTAAGTGCTTAGTATGTTTAAATTTCGTGTTTCTACTTCATGTTATGATGTGCTAGTGAAATCCTAAGTCTAAGATTGTTTCAAATTTGAAATCAAACCCTTTTAAGTAATTCTTTAACTGTTTAGTCTAATTTTGATATTTTAGTTTAATTAACCAAATCTTTCTTTGAAAAAGGTCTAGATTGTTGAAACTTAGCACTCTAACATTTAATTGATTGCTAAAGCTCCTTGTGTTAGATCTCAACTACAACTACTCCTGTATACTTGCAGGAAGTGGCTAGTTGAGTAAAAGATCATTTTCGATCTCGACTACAACTACTCCTGTATACTTGCAGGAAGTGGCTAGTTGAGTAATATCATTTATATGATTGAAACTCATTAGTATTATAAAAAACAAGTTTTTGGTGCCATTTTCGGGGAGCTACGGTTAATCTAATTAGAGTAAAAAGTTCTAACTAGTATTCAAGACTAGATCACCACTTCCATTTTGAATTTTCATATACCTTTTAGTTGTGTTCTCAATATCTCTTGCTTCTTTTCAGGTTGTATGTGTCGCTCGCAGAGGGGTCTTCAACCATCTATGTTTCTAGATCCTAAAATTGTGCGCACTCTTTAAAGTTTTAAAAGAGAAAGAAGAGGAGAGAAACCACTGCTAGAGGGTGTTCCATCATCACCATCACCATCTTCTTCATCCTTTGAAGAAGCCAGACAAGAAGATCCAACCATGGAGGACGACCGTCCTTTGAAAGACTTCGCCATGCCAGTTGTGACAAACATTTGTAGAGCCATTGATCTACCTACAATGGAAGCAAACAACTTCTCTATTTCTCATTCAATGATGCAGATGATCCAGCAAAACTGTTTTAGGGGTATCGTTAATGAAGATCCAAATATTCATGTAGCTGAATTCTTGGAGTACATGAACACTTTCAAAATCAATGGTGTATCCGCTGATGGAATAAGGCTACTGCTATTCCCTTTCACCTTGAGAGATAGAGCCAAGGCATGGCTTTTATCTCTTCCTAAGAAGTCCATCAAAAGTTGGGATCAACTTTTAAATGCTTTCCTTGCAAAATATTTTTTGCCAAGCAAAACAGCCCAACTAAGGAACCAGCTCACAAACTTTTCTCAATCAGATGGAGAAACTTTGTATGACATATGGGAGCGGTTCAAGGACCTACAACACCTTTTCCCTCACCATGTATTGACAAATTGGTTGCTACTTCAAACATTTTACAATGGACTGTTCTACAATACCCTTATCACATTGGATTCCGCAACTAATGGAGCTTTAATGAACAAGTCTTATAGTGAGGCTTATGATATCATTGAAGACATAGCACTCAACCACTTCCAATGGGGGTCGGATAGAAAAGCACAATCATCTTCTACACAGGGTTCTTCAACCAGAACGTAAGGAGGAAAGAAGTTGATTTGATTGCAGCCAAGCTTGATGTCCTTACACAAAAAGTTTGAGAAGATGACTACCATGCAGATCCAAGCAACTAAGGTAATTTGTGAAGCTTGCAGATTTGCTAGACATACTTCTTCTACTTGTTTTGCTCCTAATATGAATCAAGACAACCAAGAGCAAGTGAATGTCATTGGGATATAGGGGAACAAACAATACAATCCCCATTTCAACACCTACAATCTGAGATGGAGAGATCATCCTAATTTCTCTTACCAGAACACAAGCAATGCCAAAACGTTTCAACAAGGATAGAAACAACCACAGCAGCAACAACATTTCAATCGGAAAACAAATGGGAATCCACCAGGTTTCAACAACTACAAAGGTTACCAATAGAAACAACAACCTCAAGGTTCTTCCTTGGAGACTATGATGGAGAAATTTATTTCTACTCAAGCGCGGAAAAATGAAGAGTTTAGGGGCAATGACAAATTGTTGACGAACACAATTGCCCAACCCTCCACAAAAGTGGATGTAATTTCCACTCATACAAGGATGTTGGAGAACCAAATTGCCCAGTAGGCCTTGGCACAATAAAAGAACACTCAATCCGGTTCTCTTCCAAGCCAACCGGAGGTGAATCCAAGACAGCAGGTGAATGCTATCACCTTGAGGAGTGGAGCTAAAATCTAAAGACCTTCTCCACTCAAGGAGAAGAGTGTTGAGGTCACTGATGAAGATTAGTTTGACACCCCTATTGGTGACAAAGGAAAAGGTACAACTGTGATACCACCTTCTTATAAAGCAAATGCACCATTCCCACAAGACTCGCAAATAAGAAGGAGGATTCAAAGTTTAGGAAATTCATGGATATCCTAAACAAACTCCATGTCAACCTTACATTGACTGAAGTTGTAGATGAGATGTCGTCGTACGCCAAGTTTCTGAAAGACATCCTCACCAAGAGGAGGAAGGTGGACCAGATTGAAATTGTCATACTTCCTAAAAGAATAAGTTCAATTATCCAAAATAGACTTCTTGAGAAGCTAGATGACTTGGGATCTTTGACTCTACCTTGCAAGATTAGCAACACCATGTTTGACAAAGGTCTCATAGACCTTGGAGCTAACATTAGTCTCATTCCGTCTACCTTGTGGAAGGAGCTAGATCTTGGAGATTTGAAACCTACAAAGATGGCCATTGAACTAGTTGATCATTCCATCAAATATCCTAAAGGTATTGTGGAGGATGTGTTAGTGCAAATCAGTAAATTCTACATTCCTTGTGATTTTGTTGTGTTAGACATGGTAGAAACTCAATCTCATTCTCTTTGGGAGACCCTTTTTTAGAACCACTGGATGCCTTGTTGATGTCTGAGAATGAAAACTTACACTCTGAGTTGGTGAAGAAGCCGTGGAGTTTTCTATGTATGATGCCATGAAGGCACCTTCACGGGTAGAAGATCTCTGTTTTATAGACTCTATTGATTCTATTGTGGAGGAAAATCATGATGTTGCTAATTTGATATTAAATTATTGTGATGAAGATGAAGTTACAAACAACGAATCTAAAAATTCAGGAGTACTTTCTATTGCTCAATCAGATGTTATTAATGAAGACACTTCACTTGTTGATGATAAATCCAAAAAGAATACAACTATAAGAAAGGTAGAACTCAAAGCCCTTCCACCAAGGATGAGGTATGCATTTCTTGACTCTAATTCTACTTCTCCTGTCATAATCAATGATAAGTTAACTAATGAATAAGAAAATATATTGCTTGCTGAATTGTGTTTGTATAAAGATGTCATTGGTTACTCTATTGATGATTTGAAGGGCATCCATCCTTCCATTTGCATGCATAGAATAAACATGGAGGATGATGCTAAATCTACTATTGAACCACCTATACGTTTAAATCAAAACATGCTTGAAGTGGTTAAAAACAAATTTTTAAGTTAGTAGACGTTGGTACCATTTATCCTATAAGTGACAGCCCCTGGGTTAGTGTCATTCATGTGGTACCTAAGAAGGGGGGTGAAACTTTCATTAAGGGAGATAATGACAAGTTAATACAAACACATGTAGTCATAGGTTGGCGCATGTGCATTGACTACCGGCGGTTCAATAAAGCAACTCACAAAGATCATTTTCCTTTGCCATTTATTGATTTGATGCTTGAATGACTTGCAAAACATTCTTACTTTTGCTACCTGGACGTGTATTCTGGGTTTTTCCAGATTCCTATCTACCCTCCCAACCAAGAGAAAACTACTTTTACATGCACCTATGGAAACTATGCTTACCGTCGCATGCCGTTTGGTCTTTGTAATGCCCCAACGACGTTTCAGCGCTGCATGATGGCTATTTTCTCTAATTTTATTGAAAACAAAATGGAAATATTCATGGATGATTTTAGCATTTATGGAGATTTCTTTGATCAATGTTTATGCAATTTGTCACTAGTCTTAGCCCATTGCAAAAAGGTTAACTTAGTACTAAATTGGGAGAAGTGTCATTTCATGGTACAATCCGGTGTAGTACTAGGCCATATTGTATCTAATAAGGGTATTGAAGTTGGCAGGGCTAAGGTGGAATCTATTGAGAAGATGTCTACTCCTTCATCATTCAAAGACATTTGTAGTTTCCTTGGACATGTAGGGTTCTATAGGAAATTCATTAAAGACTTCTCTAAGATTGCAAAACAATCATGTTCCTTGGTTGTAAAAGATGCTAAATTCATATTCAATGATGACTGCCATACAACTTTCAACAAGCTCAAAGAAGCTCTTGTTTCAACCCCAATAATCCAACCACCAGACTGGAGTGCTCCTTTCGAATTAATGTGTGATGCGAGTGACTATGCAGTAGGGGCAGTTCTTCGACAGCGGAAAGATAAGAAGCTTCATGCCATATACTATGCAAGCAAGACTTTAGACGAGGCACAAATCAATTATACAACCACCGAGAAGGATATGCTTACTATAGTGTACACCTTTCACAAATTCACATAGTATTTGGTAGGATCCAAGGTAATTGTATATACAAATCATGTTGCCATTAAGTGCTTGCTTAACAAGAAAGATGCCAAACCTCAGCTCATCCACTGTATATTGCTTCTTCAAGAGTTTGATCTTGAGATCTGGGATAAGAAGGGGACAGAGAACAATGTTGTTAATCATCTATCTAGGTTGACTACAGATGTTATAGATTTATTGCCTATTGAGGACCAATTTCCGATTGAGAAACTCTATGCCTTATCATCCGCACAAGCACCATGGTTTGCTGACATTGCTAATTTTCTTGCCACATGACAACTTCCCCCAGACTTGACATATCAATAGAAGAAGAAGTCTTTCCATGATGTAAAGTTCTACTATTGGGATGATCCCTTTTTGTTCAAACATGGGAGTGATGGCCTCATCCGGAGGTGTGTTGCTGAAGAGGAAATTGCCACAATCATTTCTGAATGTCATGCTTCTCCTTACAGAGGTCACTTTAGAGGAGAGAAGACTTCAACAATGATTCTCCAAGTCAGCTTCTATTGGCCAACCTTATTCAAAGATGTCAACCATTTCATAAAGGCATGTGATACATGCCAAAGGGCTGGAGGAATATCAAGGCGTGATGATATGCCTCTTAACTCCATGTTGGAGATTGAGGTATTCGATGTGTGGGGAGTTGATTACATGGGACCTTTCCCATCTTCTTGTGGTTATCAATATATTTTGATTGCTTGTGATTACGTTTCTAAATGGGTTGAGGCCATCCCAACCCAAGCACCGGATGCAAAATCTGTAATCAAGCTATTCCAGAAAATCATTTTCCCCCGATTTGGAGTTCTTAGAGCTGTGATTTCTGATGGAGGCACACATTTTGTTGAGAAGCAATTCAACAATCTTCTATCCAAGTATGGAGTCACTCATAAAGTCTCTACGCCCTACCATCCTTAAACTTTCGAGCAAGTAGAAGTCTCCAACCGGCAGTTGAAGAACATTCTAGGAAATATTGTGTTTAGCTCAAGGAAGGATTGGGATTTGAAGATAGATGATGCATTGTGGGCATATCAAACATCTTACAAAACTATCATAGGCACAAATCCATTCAAGCTAGTATATGGTAAATCTTGTCATCTTCCACTAGAGCTAGAACACCGTGCTTTATGGGCTATCAAATTCCTAAACTTTGACATGAAGAAGGCTGGTGAGAAACGTCTATTGCAGCTGCAAGAGCTAGAGGAACTCCAGCTAGATGCATATGAGAATGCAAAGCTCTACGAGGAAAGAACAAAGGCTTGACATGATAAGAGAATACACATGAAAGATTTCAAGGAAGGAGACAAAGTGTTGCTATTCAACTCAAAGCTCAAGTTATTTCCTGGAAAATTGAGATCCAAGTGGTCTGGTCCATTTCTTGTAATGAAGATATTCTTACGTGGAGCTGTTGAACTACAAGTCAAAGATGGCATTTTTAAAGTCAATGGACAACATTGCAAGGTATATACATCTGGAGATGAAGTTGGAAAGGGAGCCTCTTCCTACTTCCAAGATGCTTGATGAAAAGATTGAAGAGTCTCACTCCAGACTCTAAATGGAATTCCTCATGGGAGTTGAACCCACATTAAGATAGATTTTCTTTCTATTATTTGAGTCAAGAACACTTTTTATTTTCATAAATAAGCTTGTCATGTATGAATGCAATAACTTAGAAAATATCTATCACTATTACTGTGCTGACGAGAACTTGTTTTCTGTAGAGACTACAGAAGACACGATGTGTCTTTATTTGACACGGCAAGTCACTGCTCCCAGAAACACAGCAACCGAACCATATCTCCAGGTACACGACGTGTCAGAAAAAGACATGTCGTGTCATTATCCAGCAGATTCAAGGTATTACTCAATCTGGAGAAGTACATGATGTGTCTTCATTTAGACACGGTGTGTACTTCAACATCAACGGGAAGCATAAGTTATCTGGAAAATAACATGACGTGTCTTTATTTGAACACGTCGTGTAGTTATCAGAGAAAGAGACACAATTTGAATTTCTAGTTTTGGACATGGCATGTACATAGTAGAACACGACGTGTCTTATAACGCACAAAGGAAGTTCTACCAAGAAACACAACATGTTTTACACAAGACATGTAGTGTCTTTTTTCAAAAATATGGATTTTTAACCTAGCACACGAGCTACCTCTCTCACTCACATCTCTATTTTAAGTCATGTGCTCGCCCCCAAGCAGTTGTGTGCCCTAGTGCCCTTGCCCCTTTGTAGCGTAGCCGCCGTGTGCCTTAGCACACCTTACAGTACCAGCGTAGTGTCACCGGACATGTCTTCTTCAAGCAGCATTTGCGCCACATTCTCCACCATTATCCACACCACCAAGTCGTCCCTTTCAAGATATAGTCACATCTTCGTCATCTACACCAAGCCACGCCACTTCCATTTTTCTTGATCTCCACCTCCGTTGCTTCTCCAAACATCACCATCTCCATCTTCAGTGTGTGGAACTTCTCCAGGTACATGTTGTGTCTAGCAAATGACACGACGTATGCTTCACTGATAACACCCATTTTATGGATTCTAGAGCCTATATTTTATTATCAAAACTGCCTCCAAACCTGACTTCCTCTCCGTTTTATCCCATTTACTGTATAGAAATAATACCCACTATGCTCCTGATAATATTTCCTATCTTTTGTAGAAGTTTCTCTTATTTTCCAATGAAAAGATGCAAAGAAATTCGCTACTACATATATAAAAACAACATTGACCTCAATACTATTCAAGAGACCAAATCTTACCTTACACCTTTTTCCCTGGTTTCAGATTCCTCCTACTGGGTTTAAAGGGGGGTTTCTAGTGGGACTAAATAACCATATTTTTTCTATCACCGAGTCTACCAGTCTTGACTTATCTATCACTCTCTCCATCAGAAATAGACTTGATGGCTTTAACTGGTTCTTTACAGGGATCTATGGGGAACCGGTAAATAACAAAGCTGCAGATGACACTATCATCCTTATCTCCCCTGAGGACAAATCCATCATCAACACAATCAGAATTATAGGAATCTTCTCATACATATCATGCCTCAAGATAAACCTACAAAAATCTTCAATTTTTGGGGTCCACATCGAACAATCTTTGATGAATAGATTCAAAGACTTATTGAGATGCAAGATAGAAAACTTCACTATTACCTACCTAGGCCTTCCTATCACTCCACTCAAAATCTCCCACTACACTTGGACCTCGATCATCAAGAGGATAAACAACAAATTATCATCTTGGGCAAATAATTTCCTTAATTTGGTCGGCCGTCTCTACCTTCTCAACAGTGCCATCACACCAATAACCACCCATTACTTGAATTGCATTCCACTTCTCTCTAAGACCAGAAAGACCATTGATAAAATTTGAAGAAATTTCCTTTGGAACAATCACCACAAATCCCCCAACATAAGCAAACATTTCCACCTAGTCAACTGGGATACCATCACAGCCCCCATTAATCAGGGGGGATGGGGAATTATCAACCTAGAAACTCATGCTTTCTGTTTGATCACAAAAATAATTAACTGCCTGGCCAATAACAGCAACAAAATCTGGAGAAACATGATGACAAATAAATATTACCAAAAGCTCCCCCTGGCATAAAACACACAACAAGATCGCCTCCCCTCTTTGGAAATACATAAACAAACATATTCCTCACATTAAACAAATCATCAACACCCCCTCACTCACACAAACTCATTTCTTTCTAGGAAGACTCGTTGTATAAACACCAAACTATCCTCAACATGCATACTTCTTGGACTATACCAAATAAACTCAAAAATCTAAATACTACCAAAGATATTGGCCTCCGAACAAGTAGGAGATCTAACTCATTAAAGAGGTGTTTGCTTCTACACCTTAATTAAGAGAACATTAGGAACCTGACACTAGAACTAGAAAACAACTCCTCAAACTAGATTTCTTGGAGATGGGGAGAACTCTATACTCTCAAACTTGCCTACAACCACCTGACCTTTAGAGGTATTTCCCCGCCCTTCTCCTATATCTGGAAACAAAAGTGGCCACAAAAACTCAAGACCTTCTTATGGCTTCTTCTTAACAATAAACTGCTAACTGACAAAAACCTTTCCAAAAGGGGTTTCTATGGTCCTTTGAGATGCTCTCTATGTCTTGGTAACTCTGACTATGTGGATCAGTGGTTATTCCATTGCATCTTTTCCAGCAGCATCTTCTCCCATTTTCTTAGGGTTGATAAACTAAACCACAACTTCACAACTTTTCCAACTGGTCTCACATCGACCAGAAACAACTACACCCTCAATGGGGATAATTTCTTAGTCACCATATGTTGGAACTTATGGAGAGAAAGAAACAACAGAATATTCAAAAACACCATAAAACCAAGGACCACCATCATCACCCAGATTATTTCATATCTTCATATCCTTTCACACTGTAGGGAAGAACATAAAGGAGAGCTCACATGCTCACAAGAAGGGGAATCAGAGGCTCAATTTCTCTGCAACCTAAAGGTGATGATGGATGATGAAACTAGAATTGGACTGTTGTAGTGATAGACAGGATTTTGCACTATCTCCATAGACTAGTGTTTTCAGCATTTTAACTCTAGTTGTCATGCTTCGAGGCTTGTTATGGGGTGCCTCCCCCGAAGACTAATCTCTTCTTTTTGTAGAACTCCCCACCTTTTTTTAGCATACCAGTAGTGTAACAACCGATGTAGCAGGTGTTAGCTTGCTATTGTCTTTTATTAATGAATGATCTTTTATCAAAAACAAATCTTAATGGGCCCTTCCCGGCCCATCTGCAACAACTGACTTGTCCCGACCCAGTAAGCAATGCAAGGCGACATGCCCCTTACCCGTCACAGTTGTCACCTGATACAACAACAACCAGACACAGGTGTGTTGTACGGAAGCTCTGACGGACTAAAAGTGGTTACCTGACAAGGAGCCTTGCCCGCCATGACCCGTCGGCTGATGGAGTCTATCACGCAACATGGCCACCTCCCGGTGCAGCATCCCGCCAGAGCCTTACCCAACACGATCAAATGCGATTTACTCGCAACCCGGAACATGACAACCCTCCCAGGTGTGTCGTGCGACAGACGTGTCGGCCATCTCCGAAAGCCACATTAACGGAGCAGAAGAAGGACACATGGCCCAACAAGAGTTGTAATTCCTACCAGCCACTGCCTATAAATAGCAGCTACAAGACTTCGATGGGACGGGTCAGAACCCTATGAGAGCTAACTTCAAGAGAAAAAAGGAGCTAGTGCGTAGAATTCCCAGGCGTGTCAGGTGATACTAGGTGAGCACCCCCACCTGAGAGGGATGGGAGGAGTTCACCTAGAACCCATCCCGATAGTTGCGGCAGCACGATACAACCATCAACGCCACTCCAATGTGTCGGGCCGCTAGTTGGGCCTCAACCTGAGACGGTCTGCCCAACCTTTTTGTGCTTATGGAATCTGTGGATTTTATCTTATTGTTCTGTGTATGGCTCCTTTTTGTTGGACAATTTCTTTATAGCATCTGAGCTCTAGTCTCTTCTTTTTGGATTGCACTTTTGACTAGCTATCGAATCGTGTTTCCCGTTTTGACTCCCTTGAGAGAGGGATGTCGTAAACTCTAGAGCTTGGTCTGGTTCAGGTGTACGAGAGTACCCAGGATCAGGGTTGCCCCGGCATATCTCTCCGCTCCAGGCTATGCCCAATACTCTTGAGAGAGAGAACTGGTGCATAGTCAGAGGCCCCCTCTTTGAGAGAAGAGGGTGTAGGATGTATTCCGCTGCCGCTTGTTATGTTTAAGTTTTCCTCCTTCGTGCTTTACTCCAAAAATAGTTTATCTCTTTGGCTCCCAATATACAAAACCCTTATAAAAATTTCTAAGCCTTAAAACTTTATTTCTTCTGGTAACTCCCCTTGGAGATAGGCTTTTTGTTTTTCAAAACCATACCCTTCGACCTTTTGATGTGTTCAGATAAGAGAAACTTGAGTTCCAAAGCGCCGTTCTTCCTATCCCTATGTTCAACCTCGAACTACTTCGACTATGTGCTAGTTGCAGGCATCTTAAACATTTGGGTATTATAAATTTCAAAATTAAGTCCAATAACCTAGACATGACTCCATTCTTGGACCCACGTTCAAGGCTCGTCAACTTGTTGGCACCGTTGCTGGGATAGGCAACGAAAATCATTCTATGAACTCAAGTTTTGCTTGCACTTTGCCAAAAACCTTATACATATGCATATAATACTGCACGTAGTTTATACAGTATACCAATACCTTTACACTTTTCTTTCTTTCCAGGTATTCTCTCACCTTTTCAAGTCATCTTTGCCTCTGACAAGTCATGGATGAGCAACCTCCAGAAGCCTGCTCCCTGCACTCGTTCGTCCAAGTATGGGAAAATGAAGAAAGGAATCCAGTGGTTGTGCAGCCCCTCAACGTTACCAACTTCGAGTTGAAGCCTTCTTTCCTCCAGCTGCTACAGGATAACCGGTTTGGCGGGAATACTACTGAAGAAAACCCATACAACCATCTCACAACTTTCAAAAGGACTTGCAACACCTTCAAGATCAATAGGGTTCTGATAGCACACATCTACATCCAGTGCTTCCCTTTCTCTCTGATAGACAAGGCATTGGAGTGGTACACGAGTCTGCAAGATGGGAGTCTTCTCGATTGGGAGAATCTCACTAACGCATTCATCGCCAAGTTCTTCCCCATTGAAAGAACAATCAAGTGTCAGAACAAAATCATGAGGTATTCACAGAAACCTTCAGAGAATCTGCACGAGACTTGGGAGAGGTTTCTATGCTACCAGTGGGAGTGCTCGCATCATGGCTTTTCTGAACCTAAGTTGATCACCACATTCTATAATGGAGTGTGCCTTGTGGAGAGGAAATACCTGAATGTTGCAGCTGGAAGTGACTTCTTAGGGCTCAATGCTCAGAGGGCCAGGGAAATCATAGATAATATGGCCATGAATAAATAAGACAGTGAGTACGACCGGGAGTTTATGAGCCACACCAATTCGGGAGAGTCCAAGGTGATGGAAGCCCTTACGGCTAAGATAGAAAAAATAGTGACGGATGTCTAGACCCTGAAGGAGTAGGGGTATAAAGGCAAAGTTCGATAGGAATTTGTGAGAAGTTGTGTCACTTGTGGAGAGCCAGACCATCTGTCTGACTTTTTCCCACACACAGTCATTCAAGGAGATCTTGATGAGGACAATACAGAAAACGTCATTTATGTCCAGTACAGACGCCCTAATCACCCTGGTTTCTCTTACAAGAATACCAGTGCTATTGAGAACTCTCATCAGCTTGTGGGCAAAAATCCTTCGGAAGGGCCATCGAATCAGCAACGTCAGGTAGGGTTCCAACAGCAGCGGACTTTCCAACAGAACTAGCCACAAAGACCATCTATGATGACGGAGTTGATGTCCTTTTCCAAAAAGCAAAATGACCTTAATGAGAAGATACATAAAAGTTCCATGGATAGCACGACCCTGCTTAAGCTAATGTAGCAGTAGATGGGGGGGATTCTCAGCCCAGATTGGGGAACTCCAGCAGCACTGTAAATAGATCGACCAACAGCTGGTGAGCCTCGCCCAGAGCATCAATCATCAAGTGGGGTGTTTCCCCTCCAACACTGAGGTGAATCTACGGGGACATGAGAATGCAAAAATGGTCGTCCTAAGGTCAGGTACCGTAGTATAACCAGTCATGGAAAAGGAAACAACACCAATGACAGCACCTGCTAAAGAAGCTAGTCCAGACAGCAGTCCACTCTTATTTCTAGAGGATTATTCACAAGATCGTGGCAAGCCTCCTCTTCAGCAAATATGAGACCAGCAATCTTTATATTGAAGAACTCCATCTCATCTGGTATATGATGGAGGGCCAAATGATCAACCTGGGGTGATTCCTGCTAAATAGGCTACATATGATAAAGGACACCACCAAGGAATACAACATGGGAGGGATCGTCAACTTAATCGTGATAGGGCTGGGGTACCCTAAAGAGCTGTGCAGCCTGTCAAGGATAAGATGCGACGACAAGATTGATATCAAGCTCCTCACAAGGGCGAACATTATCAAGAAGGAGGGTCGCCACTTCTTCTACAAATTTGCGAGGACAGATCTACTCCTACCCCTCCCACTCTGCGTCAACTATGACGTGGAAAAGCTGGTCTTCATAGAAGAAGAGATTCAAGCTGCAATAGTTGAAGCCAGCTATGCTGCCACCAGGATCATACAAGAAAGGGTGGCAGCCACAGGAAGGCCAATCCCCTTCGACGCTCAGTGGGACAAATCATCAACAGTCATCATCGATGACTTACCTATCACGACCACCGCCGATATGTCCACCATCGCCATGCAATCAACAGCCGCCACTCCGATGGCCGCTATTGTCGCCATTGAACCCACTGCGCCTACCACAACAACACCCGCCGCGGCTACTAAAGAAGTGTTGACCATCGTGGAGTTCGTCGACACCACTGGGCCACAACAACAATCATAGCCCTAGAGGCCACTACGGCATATGAGATAGCCACGATGCCTGAAGCTTCAGCCCTGCCTGAGACGGCAGAGGCAAAGACACAGCTGAACGCCCCCCACAGCAACGATGATGCATTCGCTGAGCTCCTAGAGGTAGAGCTCAGGGTTGTGCAGCCAACACCGACACCGACACCATCAACGTCGGTAATCACTATGGAAGAAGACGCCAAGAGTCAGATGGTCGATCAACATCTGCCTACTCTACGGGCCTCTCCACAACCCCAAGCTAATGAGGCAGAGGCGACCACAAGGGTTCCAACGCCCCATCCGGAAGCCATGCCCTCACGAATAGTCCAAATGTACTCAGCCCCGATTGATGATGCGCACTCTTCAGGCCGAGCTGCTTACGCGAGGAGCACTACATGAAGCCGAAGCCGATCGGCAGCAGCCCCCTCATCACTGGGGTAGGTTTTCGGCTTCGAGTTTGATAACTTGTGTGAGGTAACAAGCAACCACACTACTACCTTTGCTTCCCTAACCTGCAATATTTAGGTCTTGTAGAGGAGGTTGAACGAGCAGGAATGCCAACTACTAACTCTAGTTGGTCTCCCCAACCAACTAGAGGCATTGAACAACACGATGCAGGCGGCACTCCAACGCCTCGACACCATCGAGGAAAGGCTCAACCAAAGGGATGGCCACCACCCCTCAAGGCATCCTAGGAGATCACCATCGCCACCAGGCTCCGGCTCTCCATCATCATCAGCATCATCCTCCTCTAGATTGTCATCTTCTTCCACCTCCAGTGGGCCCTCCACAATGCCCGAGGAAGAGACGATGAATAAAACCACCGACGGGGCTGCAGCAGGACAAGAGAGCACCTATAGTGTCAACACAGATGCTCCCCTAACTTCGCTAGACCAAGATGAGGATGAGGAAATATCTATCGGCCTAGAGGAAGGTTTATCTAAAGAATCTGAGGGAGAAATGGGTGATATGTATAGATCCATCGACAACCAACCCCCCAGAGCAAAGACTTCGGTGGCTGATGAATTTGCTGCGCCGTCGGAGATCCCTTCTTTTGAGATGGCCTATTTTTATAGGTGTGTCATCAGCTACCTGTCAATCCAAGACCAACAGTTGCTAAACATGGTCCTACGGCCACAGGTAGATGAAGAGGCCATCGTCTGGAGCGATGTATACTTCTCAATATGACGTGAAGTGCTCAAGGGCATGTTCCGCTCAGAAGTCATCGTAGGGAAGATACTCTTAAGGGTCCTGATGGGCGCGATGATTGAAAATATTGCCATCAGGATAGGCCGACAACCATACTACAACACCACCCCGACCTTGGCAAGAAGAATAATGGTAGGGGCATACAAGTCAAAGTAGGTGGTCGACATGCTACAACACATCGCAAAGCATAATCCAATCCTGGTGTTGGCCCCCTACAAGCATAGAAGACATTGGTTCCTCTGCGTGGCGGACCTCTGTAACATGACATCACACTCCTCAATTGCTGCAATGTGAAGGTCCCACGTGCAGGACAGAGCTTCGTACACCCCGATGACAAGTGTCTCAGACTTCTTCCTCTGCGTCTTCACCACGTGATCAAGCATGTAATCTAATGCCACAACGGCATCTGGAACTTTATCTCAATCGGAGACTTCGTAGTCCAAGAAGAGCCAGGAAGAGGGAATAGCGCCTTCATCGTCCTGCGTGCCATGGAGCTATTGAACATCTTTGGATACATAAGGCAACTCCAAGGCCAAAACTTCTATCAACTAAGAAACACATATGTGTTGTTGTTGATCAAGGACAAGTGCTACTACCGAGATGCAAATCTTCCAAAGGAACTGCTGGAGTCAGATACGGAATCTGAATCCTCTTAGCCCGGTAGCCCTCTAAGAAAAGAAGTCTAGAAAGCCTCTGACGTCTACGGGGCAGGCAAGCAGATAGAGAACTTGCGGGCCACGCTCGCCATTGAAGGCGACGCTTCTGAAGGCGAGTCCACTTCACCTTCCATCCCCAAGTCTCTAATCACCAACTTTGACTGGTTCACGTGTGATTCCCTATCTCAATAATAGGTCAATGAAATCCTTATCATACTTGCTGATTCAAATACCGAAGACATCATATATGAAAAGGACAACATAGTAGTCATGCTTGACGACCTGCGAGACTTAGTCAAGGTAGGAGGATGTCTAGCAATGACGGTGGCGTTAGCTTACATCCTGATCCTTCAAGAGAAGTTCAAACATGCTCACATCACCATCCAATGTTGTTTGGCAATTTATGCCTTGCTGATGAAACAGGAGTGCGCCAACTGTTCCAGCTACAATTGAAGAAGTGTCTGTCGTGCCTCATCTTCTTACCCTTTCTGCATGACAACCACTGGACACTCCTGATGGTGTACACCCGTCTATGCGCCGGTTTCTTTTACAATAGCTCTGACGCCAATAGCAACAATCCAATCGTGTGTACAACCACACCGGTGACATCCCTCGAGCTCTTAGCAAGGAAATACTATGTCGAGGTGGCGTCTTTGATCAAGCCATATCTAGAGAACCTGGCGGTCGAATGGCATGATCTTCAATTCTTCCACCGCAGTCCACAACAAGTCCCACAATCAAATGATTGCGACATCTACGTGCTACATTGGATTCACAGTGTGGTGGCCCTCAGGAAGATGCCAGATAAGCTCCACAACGTAGCCTACCACAGCCAACGCGGAGAGTACATCATGGAAATCTTATCTGCTGAGGGAGCCCTCCACTACAAAACCCTCACTGATCTATGCTTATCCTTTCCTATTCATCTCACAACTCTGGGGACAGAGTGTGGGGTAAGTTTGGGGGGGATACTCCATAGCATCAGTGAGGGAGGTACTCAACATTTTCCCCCTTTCTTGCTCTTATTCTTTTCTTACCATACTCTGTATATACATACATACAAATATTTGATAGAAAATAATACATACACAAATTCTTGTCTCTCGAAACCACACAACTACTTGTCTCTCAAAAACTGTACAAAACACTTTATAGTATAAATTTGGTACAACTTCTTCCAATTTGTTCCCTCTGTATCTAAGGGGGTGCATAATTCTGTTTTGCTCTTTTGAAAACGCAGTCTCAAATGACAAAGGCTATAACTTTTCTACGCCAGCTTTGAAAAATAATTTCACAACAGATAAGAGATATGCATGTGAAGGAAAAAGCTACCCAAACAATAAACGCCTTTTCTTTTCCCTAACCATCAAAACCCAAAAAAAGGAGAGGAAATCCTTATGAGAGTGAATAAAAGCATGAGAGTTGTGCCCACAAAAAAAATCCCACACTTGTCTTTCCAAAAGTAACCATCTTTAGGCATGATAGATTCAGGGCAGTGGTACGTAGGATGTGAAATCACTTCTCTAAAGCCAACTGGCTTGGACTGCTAGGACCACTTGCCCGTTAACAGACCCTTACCTGGATGGACCGATGGGAAGCAAGAAAAACCCAAAAAGCCTTAAGCCTTCCCAAAAATCCCACCTTCCACTCCCAAGCTGTTTGGTGTGAAAACTAACTTCGAAACCATACATCAAAAGTCTCGTCGAAGCTGAAGAGAAAATTTTTGCTTAAATAAGGCAAGAAAATTAAAATTCCATTGCTTGTGTTAGACGTAATTTTCCTCAGGGCATCTCAAAAATTCTTTTAACCCCTTGTCCGAAGACTACGTCTGGTTTTGAAGAAGTATCACAAAAAAAGTTTTAAAATAGATACAGGTTGATTGAGGACAATCAAAATGATAAGTTTGGGGGTGTTGATAACACCCATTTTATGGCTACTAGAGCCTATATTTTATTATCAAAACTGCCTCCAAACCTAACTTCCTCTCTATTTTATCCCATTTACTATATAGAAATAATCCCCACTATGCTCCTAATAATATTTCCTATCTTTTGCAGAAGTTTCTCTTATTTTCCAATGAAAAGAATCTTAATGGGCCCTTCCCGGCCCATCTGCAACAACTGACCTATTCTGACCCAGTAAGCAATGCAAGGCAACACGCCCCTTACCTGTCACAGTTTCCGCCCGATACAGAAGCAACCCCACACAGGCATGTCGCGCAGAAGCTCTGACGGACTAAAAGCGGTTACCCAACAAGGAGCCTTGCCTGCCACAACCCGTTGGTCGATGGATTCTATCACATGACATGGCCACCTCCCAATGCAGCATCCCACCAGAGCCTTACCCAACACGATCAAGCACGATTTACTCACAACCCAGCATGCGATGACCCTCCCAGGAGTGTCGGGCGACAAACTTGTCGGCCCTCTCCCGAAGCCACATTAACGGAGCAGAAGAAGGACATGTGGCCCAACAAGAGATGCAATTCCTACCAGCCGCTGCCTATAAATAGAAGCTACAGGACTTCAATGGGACGGGTCAGAACCCTACAAGAGCTAACTTCGAGAACAAAAAGGAGCTAGTGCGTCGAATTCCCAGGTGTGTCGGGTGATACTAAGTGAGCACCCCCCACCTGAGAGGGACGGGAGGAGTTCACCTAGAACCTATCCCGGTAGCCACGACAGCACGATACGACCATCAAGGCCACTCCAATGTGTCAGGCGCTAGCTAGGTATCAACCCGAGATGGTCTGCCCAACCATGCCCGACATGAGAACCCGATAACCTAAGATAAAGCTAACCCAACATGACACCCAACCCGATATGGCCTACCCATCACGGTATGTCACTCGAGAGGACCGGTCACCCGATACGGTCATATCGGGTAGGGAGTTTCTCGATACGCCCTTACCCACCACGGTTCACGACCCCACACGATCAAGAACCCGACATGGGTGTATCCCGATGGGGCTCCTGCCCAGTGTCAGGTTAGCTTCACCTTAGGAGTCCGCTGTTGTGTATATCGACTTCCTACATCAAGGAGGTCGATACCTATCTTCCCCATTTCAGCAATTTACTTTCATTTACTATTGCACTGTAACTAAACCTTTTTGTGCTTATGGAATCTGTGGAGTTTATCTTATTGTTCTATGTATGGCTCCTTTTTGTTGGATGATCTCTTTATAGCATCTAAGCTCTAGTCTCTTCTGTTTGGATCGCGCTTTTGACTAGCTATCGAATCATGTTTCCCATTTTGACTCCCTTGAGAGAGGGATGTCGTAAACTCTAGAGATTGGTCTAGTTAAGGTGTACGAGAGTACCCAAGATCAGGGTTGCCCCGGCATATCTCTCCGCTCCAGGCTATGCCCAATACTCTTGAGAGAGAGAACTGGTGAATAGTCAGAGGCCCCCTCTGTGAGAGAAGAGGGTGCATGATGTATTCTATTGCCGCTTGTTATGTTTAAGTTTCCTCCTTCATACTTTACTCTAGAAATAGTTTATCTCTTCGGCTCCCAATATACAAAACCCTTATAAAAATTTCTAAGCCTTAAAACTTTATTTCTTCTGGTAACTCCCCTTGGAGATAGGCTTTTTGTTTGTCAAAACCTTACCCTTCGACCTTTTGATGTGCTTAGACAAGAAAAACTTGAGTTCTGAAGCATCGTTTTTCCTATCCCTATGTTTGACCCCAAACTACTTCGACCCTATACTAGTTGCAGGCATCTTAAACATTTAGATATTATAAATTTCTATAAAAGTCTGATAACCTAGACATGACTCCATTCTTGGACCCATGTTTAAGGCTCATCATTCACTGATTCGGCCAGAGTTTCTACAACCGCACACGCAGTGTCCCTTTCTGAACACATCGTGTCTTAGCCTGTCAGCAACAATGACACCTCTCAAGAAGACGTCAAACCACAAGCATGGTGCCATCTCCTCCTCCGCTCCGGCATACATCTCCATGACCCAATTCTGAGTCACTCCTGAGGAAGACCCAACGTACCAGTTTCTCATAGCAAGGAGGGTGCTTCCTATGCATTTTTCTTGCGAGCAGACTCTCACAACCCTCGTCTTCAAGGATGAGGTCTTCATGTGTCCAGTAGATTTGGGGCTAAACTACATATGATGCACAGTATCAAACACTTACCCCCGTTTAGTTTATGAGTTTTTGACGACGCTCACTACTAAGCAAGACCTACAAAAGAAAATGGAACCTTATGGTATTATCTGTTTCCTCCTTTTGGGTCATAGTTTTAAGCTTACCTTCAGGCATTTCTGTGAGGTTTTAGATTGCCACTACGAGGGGGAAATTAGTTATCCACCGACTTTTGATAGTGACAAATTCTGGTTTGAGATATCAGATGAGGAACGCCATGATGCCAAGCAAGCTAGGGTGTCCGCTATTCATAACCCTATTTTTCAATACACACACCACCTTCTTAGTATAGGAGTGTTTGCTAAGAAAGAAACTCAAGGGGTTGTTGGAAAATAGGATCTTTTCTTTTTGTGGGGAATGATGTATGACTATCAGATCAATGTTGTTTATTATATCCTTACGCGTTTCCTAGAAATTAAGAAAGTGAAGAAGAGGGAATCTGGAGACATAATGTGTGGTGATTTGATCACTTTGATAGCACAAAATTTGGATGTTGATCTGACAGGTCTCGAGGCTGCACTAGGTAGAAACCTGGTAGACATTCAGTATCTTCTTTCTACAGGATTGATCTCAAGGGTTTCCAATAGTGATACCAAATTTCAGAAATTCTTTGATGACAATCAATACATTGACATTCCAGATCCTGAGCATATCACATTGGAGAACAAAGATAACTGGAAGGTCATCCTGAACACTGAAGAAGAAGTTGATGCAGCTAGAGCTACTGATGATACTGAGGCACCCCCTACTACTCCACCACCTCCATCTACCAGCACACAGACGAAGTACTCCTGGGCTATGCCTGACGTCAGGCATCTATATGGCTATGTGCAACAGCAGTTTGACCACATAGACAACCGCATGGACCTGATGGGTCAACAATTTTCTTCTATGAATTATATGGTTCATCGCATGGATAGTTAGCACCTTTCTCAAGGCCACTACTCAATGCCACATCAGCACCATCCTACTCCACTGTTGCAGCCCGAGTTTGTTCCATACCCCATGTGGGTTGATATTCCAGATGACGATGATCTCGTCAGCCGGTTCTTCCCCTCTGATCACATGGGCCCTAGCCCATCCCACTGATGCCCCAACCCATGACAGGTACCTGGTTGTTTCCTTCATAAGTTTGATTTCTGCAGTGAGGAAACTGCAAATTTCAAGCTTAGGGGGATGCAACCAGCCAATAATGTAGTTTACTTTTATTGTTTTTCATGTTTTTCATGTTGTCATGTCTTTTCTGCTTTCATGTTGTTTTTTTTCTTTCATTTTGTGGAAAAATCATGTATGATGTGAGGCTATCTTGATGTAATGAACTGATTTTTTTGCCAAGTTTGAACCATCTTGTCCTTTTGCACCTTAATCTATCATTGAAAGAATTCTAAAGAACATGCATAGATTGGTTGAAATTCCTTGGCCTCAAACACGTGTTTATTTCTGGTTTATACTTGTAGCTTGAACACTCAACTTTTTCATTATTGATTTCCTAAAACATGTAATGTTTTCTTTTTGGTGAGTAAATTAACATCACAACATCATTTGGAATACAGGATACCCTCACCAAACTCTTAGTGCATTTTTCAACCTTTCTTTCAGTGATTTTTTTCTTCTTCAAAACAAATGGATGAAATCTAGCTAATGTTGCTATTTAGTTGACTCCCCCATGTTGTGGAAAATAATTAAAATATCTTTTATCTCATTTCACCCTCATATCCCATAAAAGATGGCTAAACTACCCACATATCATGCTAGCCTAGTGTAAGTCCGATCTGGCCACGATGGTTAGGTGGTATGTCTTAAAAAGAGGGTAAAATACCCCAACCGGCACTCCACGTGAGCATAAGCCTACATTACCAGCCGAGTGCCGGAACCCATAATCCATTTGCCATATCATTTCTAAAGAGAGTACAACTAATTATTTTAATGTTAGCTAAGACTTTGTCATTTGTATCCTTCATAGCTGAGAAATAGTGTTGTGCATCCACTAATTGTTTGGCTTGGTTACCCAAATTCTGTTTAATATTGTTGAGATGATTGATTCATTAAATTGAAACCGCCCTTGCTGAACTTAAGAATCTTTTTCATTGATGTTTAAGTTGAGTTGATGGCCATGAGTATAAACCATTGATCATTGTTGGTTGAGCATTGAATATCTTTCTTTCAACTAATCTATACATGAGCTTGAAAATTCTTTCATGTGTGTTTCTATGTTCTTTTTGCTTGAGGACAAGAAATGGTTCAAGCTTAGGGGGATTTGTTGTGTGCATTTCACATCAATTTCTTACTCATTTTGACACATAAATTCAGTTCATTTTGTTTCCATTTAGCCTATATTCATATTCTTCTGGCCACCTTTTTGTTATTTTGCTTATCGTATGATGTGTATTGCAGAATGCTTAAAAAGGGTCAAATTAGAGATATCCCAACTCAACGCTCACATCATTGGAGTTTCTCCATACTTTGCAAACAACTCAGAGTCTTATTTTTGCTGAAATAGCATCGCACATGGTGTGTCTGAATTAAGACATGTCGTGTGCGATTCCAGTTAGCCATGCATCCAGCCGAAAGGAAAAAAGACACGTCGTGTCTCCTTTTGGAACACGACGTCTGCGATCCTAGAAAGTACCGAGAAGAGCAAAACACGGCGTGTTCACCACAGACATGGTGTGTATCTGGGATGTTAAAGTTGACTGGATCAACTGTCAGAGATCGGAACATGATTTGTCCGTAGGAAGACACGTTGTGTCGCTGTCAGTTTCAGCAGAATTGAAAAATGACGCCTCTCATTTTTTAAAGACAAACCCAACTAAGGGAGCAGTTATCACGGGTGATATTTCAAATGATTTTTGTCTAAGAGGAGGTCTAGAGAAAAGGGAGGTGATTTTGGGTGGAAGAAGGTGGCTTCTTGCCAAAGAGCATCCATTCTTCTTCTCTTCTTCTCCATTTTCTTCTCAGAAGGTGCAACAAAACTTCTTCTCTCCACCAAGCTTCTCGGGAGGGAAGTTTTTCCATTTTGGAATAGCTTTAGGAGTGGAATCTCATCCCCAATTCGGAATTCTACTCTTCTTGGGTTACACCATTATTTCTCTTAGCTTTTCCTTCTCTAAACCATGTTAAACTCTGAAAATTTTGTATCATTTCTATTGTACATCATCATGGATGAGTAGGCTCTTTTTCTTTGACATTGGAGAGTAACTCCCATGTCATTCCATGTATGGAACATGATAATTTCATACTAAATGATAAATTCTTGCTTTCCTACCTTTTGAGTATCGATTTCTTACTTCTTGCATGTATGGCTGGCCACTATGTATGCATGTTTTATGCTTTCTTGCTTGATCTGAGAAGATAAGTAGGAGAGTAAGGAGGTACTCTCTTGGCAACTCCTCCTTTACCATGAGAGTGGAAATTATGGAGTTGAGGAGTAGGTTTGTGATCCAGAATGAAATACATAAACGAGAGTGTTGTATTGAGTTAAGATTGTTGTATTTGCACCAAGAGGTGAAGCATAACATACAACTCTCCTTTATCAAGTGCTTAGTATGTTTAAATTTCATGTTTCTAGTTCATGTTATGATGTTATAGTGAAATCCTAAGTCCAAGACTATTTTAAATATGAAATCAAACCCTTTTAAGTAATCCTTTTACTATTTAGTCTAATTCTGAAATTTTAGTTTAATTAACCAAATATTTCTTTGAAAAAGGTCTAGATTGTTGAAACTTATCACTCTTGTATTTAATTGATTGCAAAAGCTCCTTGTGTTTGATCTCGACTACAACTACTCCTGTATACTTGCGGGAATTGGCTAGTTGAGTAAAAGATCATTTATATGATTGAAACTCATTAGTATAATAAAAAAACAAGAGGAGTCCCCCTGTCACTCCCACCTGGTGAAGGGAAATAAGACCCCTACGTGGCTTCAGTACAACTTATATGGAGAGATAAAACTCCAAACCTTCAAAGGGAGTCAAGAAAAGTATCAAAACCTCACAAGTTGACATAAATCTAAATAGGACTAATGAAGCCATTTCTAGGAAAATAAGAGATATAAATGAAAAATTAGACAATAAAAGTGACTAAAACTAGGATGAATATGCATTCATTAAATAACTGTGAACATAAATGTTTCCCAACCTTAAGTAACATAAAATCTAGTATTTCACGACATGAATATATTCAACCCATATGATTGCCTCACCTTCAAATCATTCTCATTTCTTTACCACTTGATATAGACAAGCTTCCCAACTTCCAAACATCACATAACACATCTATCCACGTCTTTGTTTTTTATTTTATTTCTCAAAACATTTCTTCACCATTATCCCAATACCAAGCATGTCTAAGAGTTTCTTGAGAGTACAGAATCCCACTACAAAAAAATATTGATATGAACCGAAACTAGGGTGTGTAAAAAAGGATGTCAACTGGGACATTCATTGTGTCCCTAGGTGGAAAATGGAAAAGAAGGGTGCAAAATAAGATGCAAATGTCACCTCTATTCAACTTGAGAGTGCATTTTTATATTTCCCTTGAATGGTTATTAAGCTTTTCTTGTATGCACATTGGCATCTTTTCTTCATTTTTTGTAAGTAGGAAAAGTGAGATTTTGATTTGTTGGTGAAAGATTGAGAAAAGCAGAAAGAACTAAATCCACTATGCTTGTTTACTCTTGGGGGAAGAAATGGATGGTACTCTGGTGTGTGGATCAACTCTTGAGTAGGGGAAAGCATCTATTACATCAACAGGGATATGGAATAAGTGGATATAGTAGGAAGGAGGGTGTGCTACCCGAAACTAAAAGGTTTGACACTTCATGTGATTTTTTATTTTATTTTGGTGATTGGAAGATAAGAGTTTGGAAGAAATGTAGAAGAGGGGTTGGATCATCATGTAACTTGATTTTCAATTCAATGTAATGGGTTGCTCTCCTCTTCCCACTTTGCTCAAATATTGACATGATAAGGGAAAAGTTGACGCATCCATAATTTGTTTCAGTATTTAGTTAGAAGAGAGATGTGCTTGATCCCTCTCAGGTCCTCAAATACTTTCCATATTTTCCAACTAAACATGATGTTTGAGTTTCTAAACACATAGGGTGATTTGTAGCCATTGTTTTATATTGGAAATTGGATTGTGACGTTTCACTTCTAATAAATGGAGTTCAGTGATTATAATATGCATGGATGCAAACAACAATTTTGTATCAAAGTTGGGTTGATATGGCTTTGTTTACTCTATAGAATAAAATTTTAAATTTTTATCTGAATGTAATGCAGAATTACAATGATGAGTTCAAAAGTCAAGCAAAATAAGTGTAGGCAAATAGTAGAATATGTATCACCCACCCTCCAACCTGAAGTTAGATATTTTCTCTTCCTTGGGAAAACACTAAATCTGAGATGGAGGGGAACAACCATGCTAGATTGACCATGAGCTATGGTTGTTGTCCATTCAGCAAAGCCATCCACCTACTATCAAAATTACTAGAACTAGTAATGTTCTCATGGGATGCAATATCTAATTGATGATTATGCAAAGCAACTAAAAATTTAAGTGACACTCGAGTTGGCTCTCAGGAAGCACCATCGTATAACGTCGATGGCTCGATGCCTAAATCTCAATCATTATATGTAGGTGGGAGGAGCGTGAGTGGTTGGTTTTCCTACATATCATACATTATGAAGTAGAATTTGAGATGTAGGTCATTGACTTTGAAATCACCAGTCTTCTGACTCCAAATTGTGACACCTCCATGAGGGAAGATGTGCTTGATGAAGAACAGACCCGACCATTGATCCTTGAGATTTCCTAGAAAGACTAAAAGATCGGAGTTGTGAGGTTCCACTTGATCTAAAACCTACAAATCTTTCCTATTCAAGTTTCCATAATGCCACATCTTGGTGTACTCTTTGTAAATGTGTGCATTCTGATATGTCATCATATGTAGCTCTTCTACCTCTTGTAGTTGAACCAATCAAATTTTCTTCCACTTAAAGATCAAATTTGACTTGTTTGATAGACCACCAAGCCTTGTGTTCAAGCTCCAATGATAAGTGAAAAGACTTCCCATAAATAAAGAGAAAGGTGTAATGTCCAAGGGAGTCTTGTAAGAAATTTTGTAAGCCTAGAGTGTTCATTCAACTTATGAGCCCAATCTTCCTTTGTATGACCAATTGTCTTCTCTAAGATGACTTTGATCTGATGATTGAAAATCTCCACTTGATCGATTGTTTGAGAGTGGTATGGAGTAGACACACAATGAGAGATGTCATACTTGCAAAGGATCAAATCAAATTTGCACTCTAGGCAAAGAGATTCCCCAAAAAAATGAGTGTGTGGAAATCTAAAGCACATAAAGATGATTTTAAAAATAACTTCATGACAGTCATGGGGGTCTCTAGAAACTATGGAATGGTTTCAAACCATTCAAAAATATAATAAAATGCATTAAGGATATAGTAAAATCCATAATAAGAGGGGAATGTGCCCATGTATTCTACGTCCCAAATGTGAAAGATCTCAAATTCATGACAAAGATTGAGTGGTATATGATCCCTCTTGAAAATATTAGCAGATCTTTGACATTAATATCAAGACTTGACATAATTGTGAGCATCTTTAAATATAAAGGCATAAAAAGTCTCACATTGAAGGACCTTGGTTGTAGTCTTTTTGGAGTGATGTGGTCCCCTATTGGGCCAGAATGACACTATTCAAGGATGAAACGAGCTTTCTCTTCAGAGATGCATCCACAGTAGAGGTCATATGAACATATTTGGAATAGGTAATGCTCATTCTAGAAGTAGTGGTGGATGTCTGACATAAACTTCTTATTTTGATTCACAATGCAATCTAGATGAAGCACATCCGCAGCAAGATAGTTCACAAAATTGGCATACCACATGGTGAAAGTAGTGACCTTGAATAAGTTGTCATAAGGTAAAGAGTCATTAGTAGGGACTTGGTCACCAACTTCTATGTGCAATTGAATGATATGATCAGTGAAAAAAAAATTAGTTCTCTTCTTATTCTCTATTTCTAGGTCAAACTCTTTCAGCAATAAGATCCATCTAATCATAATGGGCTTTACATCCTTCTTTGACACTAAGTACTTACTAGAAGAATAGTCAGTGTAGACAATTAGTTGGGAGACTCTTAGATAGGAACAAATTTTTTGATATCATAGACAACAACAAGAAGCTCCTTTTCATTGATTGCACAATTCATCTGTGTCATTCGACATCCTCATGGCATAGTAAATAACATGATGCTTCATGTTGAAGAGCTTCCCCTAAACAACACCTACACAATAGTCACTGACATCATACACGATCTCAAAAGGAAGAAACCAATCTAAGGAACAAAGGATGGGGGAGAAATGAGATCTTCCTTGAGGGTGGAAAAGCTCTTCATGCAGTCAGAGTCAAATTTGAAGTCCACATCCTTCTAGAGAAGATTTCAAAGAGGTTTTGCAATCTTGCTAAGTCATGAATGGACCTCCTATAGAAGACTATGTGTTCTATAAATGCATGTACTTCTTTCACTACAGTTGGAGGAGATAATTTGGTGACTATTTCTATCTGCCAAGCATGTAGTGTAGAGGAGAACACAAGTTTGGGTGTAATCACCTATACCAATCAACTTTGAACATGGACCAACCACAATTTAAAAAGAAGCCCCCTTATCGAAGAAGTCAATACTATTAAATCCATTCCAGGATAGGGATAGTATGATGCTAACCGACCGAGAAACCACCAATCTTTCAATATGGGAATCTAGACAGAGCAGTGAACACACATCATTTTAAGAAAGGACCCATCAAAACCAAGTTTGGGGTCCTCCTGGCTTCTAACAGAATCAAGCCTACCTCCAGAACAGTCTAAATCTTGGACATTTTTGTAGTAACTTAAACCAAGGAAACAACTACAATGTAGGACAACAACCCTACAATAATAAAGGAAAACTTCTACTAGGAAAGGGAAAACAATAGAACAAGCTTGCCCTCAATGACCAAAATATCTTGGATGCCATCGAGAAAATACAAGAAATAAAAGAGGCGTATAAAAAAGATCTACTAGAAGATTCTTGTTGTCATTCATCCTCCTGGGGGTTATTTCCAATCAACATTAGAGCAACTTCAAGATTAGGAGGAGCAATTGAAGGCTCTAATGACACATTCTATGTTTTTTCTACTAGAACCACCAGTCCAATCACCAACAAATTGAGTCTAGAAGATGACAATGATGGTGAAGTCACCCAGTTGTCGAGGTCCCTGAACCAATTGAACAGTGGGTTGAAATGCCAAAGAAAAGTGACACATATGTTCCCGATATGACAAACACACCCAATCCCAAGAAGGTATCTGAGTAGACACCAACCACTCCTACTGTCACAGTGTTGTCTATTTTCAAATATAAGATTCATGAAGTTAAATGAAGCAATGAAGAAGTTGCATGTTGACATTACCTTCCTTGAATCTCTAGTAGATATCCCCTCCTAGAAAAATTTCTTCAAATCTCTCCTCAGTTACAAGTACACAACAGAGGGTACAAGACTGTTAACCTAAAAATGATGACATTTGATACTATCCAAAGCAAGATGGCACATAAACATAAGGCTCCAATATCCTTCAGCATCTCATGTTTCATAGGGGGGACTCTACTCTACAATTTGTGCAAAAGACTAGAATTAACCACTAAAATCATTCCCACTGGCATAGTGATTCAACTAGCTTACTCTTCTATGACCTCCCATGTGGGGATCATAGAAGACATCCCCTTGCCAGTGATTCCCAAGTCTCGTTTCCCTTGTGATTTTGTCAACATGAACATCAAGGAGGATCTTTGATATGCTCTCTTGTTTGGGTGCACTTTCCTTGTAATATCCAGGGCCTTGATCAACGTTGAAGTCAAAATGTTAATGTTAAGGTTCTAGACGGGTACACTTCACTTCAAAGTCTTTAAGAGTCTCAAGGGTTCCTCTTTCCACAAATAATGCTTCCTCATTCAACAAGATGGTCAGTTATGCCAGGAGACGCCTACTTTCGGAGACCATCTTGAGATCACACTCATTGACAACAATGCTCATGTGAATCAAATTTGTCTTCAAATTGGTCAATGTTGAGGAAGACCCTAAAGTTGAGTTTGAGGAACTCACATCTATATCTATAATTAAAGAAGAAGATCAGGAGCCCATCTCACCCGAGACAAAGCATATACATTCCTTCCTTCATGAAAAGAAGGTCTAACTAATCATCATCAATCTTAATCTCTATGCCATGTAAGAAGGCATGTTATTGATATAGATGAGGAAGAGGAATAAGGCATTGGGATGCAAAATGATTGACATGACCGGAGTGAGCGAAAGCCCTCTACAAGCACATGATCAATATGGTCGACAACTAAAAGCCCTCCATAGAGCCTTAATGTTAGTTGAACCCGATTACAAAGGAGTTTGTGCACTAGTAATATAGCTATTGGATTCTAGGATCGTGTATCCCATCTTTGATTCAACATGGGTAAGTATAGTGTAAGTAGGGCCGAAGAAAGAAGGCACTAAAATTGTTTTGAATGAAAAGAATGAGATTATCCAACCTACATTGTAATTGGATGGAACATCTGCATTGATTACCTCAATCACAACAATGATACTGGAAAGGACCACTTCCCACTCGCATTTCTTGATTAGGTCCTAGAAAGATTTGCAACCATGAGTTCTTCTACTACTTGGATGGGTATTCTGGATTCTACCAAATACCCATCCACTCCTTCAATAAAAAAATTACCTTCACATGCCCCTTTGGAATGTATGCCTTTCTCTAGATGCCCTTAGAATTATGCAATGCACCTATCGCTTTCCAGCGTCGGATGTCCTCTATCTTTTCCAACCTTATTGAGATGATAATGGAAATATTATTGAATGATTTTTTCAATCTATGGAGATTCTTTTGATTCATGCATTCATCATTTGTCCTTGGTCCTAGAACATTGTTGAGAAGCACATATGAATGCTTAATTGGGAAAATGCCACATCATGGTGAAGGAAGGCATTGTTCAAGGAAATCGTGTAAGATGTAGAGTCATTGAGGTTGAGGTTGACCTCACTTTCCATACCTTTGGAAGAATGACTCAAGGTTGTCATTTTTAAGGGTTAGAGCCTTATGATCAAATTTGTCTTCCTCCATAGAAACCTTAAGAACACCTTTATTGCATGATGAACCCCAACTAGCTTGATTTTGTGCTCCCCTACTCACAACCTTTTAAGCATCATCGAAGCTTTGTTGCATGAAGTCTACATTAGAAGTGGCATAAAAAACCATTTGATGTCATCATCCACTTCCCCATAGAAATTCTCAACAAGATTTGTAGAGGTAATGTTGTGATGAGGTAATTTTCACAATAGTTCTTAGATTCATTCAAGCTTCAAAAAGAGTTCCATTTGGAAATTGCACGAATTGGGTGATCAGCCCACAAAAGTGTTGATGTTGCACCCTTGATTGAGCCATACCACACCCTAGGATTGTTGGTATGGGAGTAGTAGAATAGCATAGCTTAATGGATTCATCAGGTACACTAGATTGTTTGCTTTTTTTAGTAGTATGCCCTGAGATCCAGTCATAATTGATGATTGTAATGGCACACTATATAATTGATTTGACTATTAATTAATTTAATTCCAAGTATTATGTTTTATTCAACTGAGATAATGAATAAATATAATAATTACCTAAGAATGAATGACTCAATGACATGTGATCTTGGGTTTACGATCTAAAAATGAGATCATGTGTATGCTAAGAGTATCCATTCTTGTATAGGTTCCTAGTTGGATTTTATTGTGAAAATTAGGACAAAAACACTAAATGAAGACTAGTGTGTGTTGATTGATGACTATGTCTCATTAGTCATGATATCGTATATCAAGTTAAACACATCGATACTTGTTATGAACACATGTATTAGACATACCCAACTTAAGTATGATACATGGAAGCCATAAATGGTTGTCAGAATCAAATCTCTAAATGTGACAATGGTGATTGTGATTCTTAGACCTGAAGTCACTACAATGATCACATTGAATAATGGTTTCCATATAGGTGGTTCTTGGGTGCACTATGTCACATGTGGATAATTTTCAGTGATGCACATGAAATATGTCCCTTCTATTGAAGTGATATCTTAGATACTTCTTGAATGAGGCTATAAAATGCATTTCAATGCTCACATGAGTCAATATTGATATTGAGCTAATATGTATCTCAATAGTATACTCTAGTCGAGGAGCAGAGATTTAACTCTAAAATGATGATTGTTCCATGCCTCAAATTCAATGTGGAAATAAAAAACAAATGGATTATATGATCAATGTAACACTTCTCACAATACTAGGTCAAAGTTGTTCTCCAACTTCTTCAGTTACTTGGGTGGAACTGAAGTCTCTCTAGATACTGATCATTGTCTGTGAAATCTTAATTTGATTATAGATCTTACTGTCGGTGTAATTTGGATCCTATAGAGTAACACATACAGGACGCATAGGGAGGAGGAGTATAATAATGGAACTTTACTAATTGGTTACCAAGAGGTTTAGGTAATCAATTGAATCATTGATGGACTAATTGGAAGCCTAGTTGGTTAAATAGAAAGTACATTCACCTGAGTGGACAAACAAGTTGATTGACTAAAAGGTCCACCTGATTGACCAAGTCAAGATCTAGCCAATCATCTGATTGGATGGTCCAATCAATTGACTAGACATGATCAACCAATTAGCCAAATGGATAGTCTAATTGCCTAATTAGACTGTATCACTAGATTGGTCGATCAGATTTAGTAGGCTCTATCCCAGTCCAAAAAATCATTTGTCTAGCCTCACTCAATAGGATGTCCCAAATAGGCTATTATAAAGAATCCCACCCATACCAATCGATCGACTGGACTAATCCATTTGATTGATCGAATGTCCATAAGAGGGATGCTAAAATGTGGTCGTTCTCTTTTTGTTTCCATATGTTTTTTACAAACCTTACTTACCCACCTTTCACTACATCTATGATTTTGGTTACATTTTGTGACATCATTGGACTAACCATCATTACCCATAAGGATAGAGAGAGAAGCCAAGATTATGCAATGTTAGCACGTTGCCAACAAGAAGGTTGCTCCTTCCCCGCTGGTTCTTGGAGTGCCAAGTGGAGTTACCCTCATCTATGTGTAAGATAGAGATGTAGATTCCTTGGTGACTATATTAAGAGAACATCAACATCATCCTCCTTTGTTTATATTCTTAGGAGCACTTTTGCTGGTAGTACTCCACAAAAAAAAAGGTATACCTCACATCCTTTCCTTCTCTATACATTGTTGTTGACAAGGTCTACTCGTGGAAACTTGGATATCAATTTTTTTGTTTCTTCCATTGTTCTTGTTTCATGTATGGAACCCTATATCTTAGTGCAAATATATTTGTGAATTATGTAGGTCAACTTTTGCATTCCGGCTCCCAGTTCTTCGTGGAAAACTATTATTTTGCATCATCATCACCCATTGCATCTTGATTTTGTATTTTGATGCCTCGATGTTTGGTTGGATGATAGGTAGGCAAACATATGCAGCTTAAGGGATAGAGGTTTCTCGTAGATCAGTTTGTCTTTTTGCTTCTTTATATTCTCATAGTTCTTCTAGCATAGCATCTTTGGCCTCATCTACAAGTCTATCTATTTGGGTATTGAGTGGGGCTTGAACTTTGTGGTTGATTTCCCCATCTTTTGTAATACTCGCGCCCACTGCCCAAGGCTCTAGTAGAGTTTTAGGAATGAAGAATGGCCCCACAGACCACCACTAGCCTTAACTGTGTGCTTTTTCCTCACTCACATGTAAGTCGGGGTCAACTTTTTGACTGGTCACCCATCCTATTACTACTCCAAGTTGAGAACACTTAACTATGGAGTTCTTTAGTGATGGGCTCCAGAAAAGGAGGTGGACCTTGGTGATATGGATAGTCCAATCATTCCTTTTAAGATCATTTTATATGAGGCCTCAAATCTTGGGATGTTACAATCTCCCCCACTTAGACTCTTGACGTCCCCGTCAAGGCTCAACTATTTGGCCTCATAATCTTTCCCCATTTCTGTGCAGACCCAACATGGCCATGTACACCCAACTCCTGACCATGGCTACCAGCACAAGGGTGGCTTCATCACCACAGATAGACCTTTCTAACATGCCTGGACCGCACAACTCAAACACTGGCATGCCACAGGCCCATGTGGGCTCCACCTACTGGAGGGGGATTGGGTCTGAAAATACGATGACCCCACATCATGACAACCCCCAATTAAGGAAGACAAAGAAGCTATAGCCGTTATCCCAAATAGGGTCATATAGTTTTGCAAATAATAAAAAATAATTAATAAATTCTACCACAACTTAAATTAATGCAGGATATAATTTTTTTCTTTTCACATACCTTTCAAAAATGGGATTTCACAATTTTACCCAAGGAGAGAACTATCTAACTATATTCCTATAAACATAATATAGTTTGCATTAACCATAATTGTGGTAGAATTTATTAATTATTTTTCATTATTTGCAAAACCATATGATCCTATTTGGGATAACATCTCTAGTTTATTGGCCTTCCTTAATTGGGGGTTTTCGGGAGGTGGGGTCATTATGTTTGGTATCAGAGCCATTCCCCCCAGTAGGTGGGGTCCACATGGGCCTGTGGCATGCCAATCTTTGACCAGTGCAGTCCAAGCATGTTGGAAAGGGCTATCTGTGGTGATGGATCCACCCTTGCATTTGTAGTCGTGATCACGAGCTGGGTGTACATGGCCATGTTGGGTCTACACTAAAATGGGGAAAGATTATGAGGCCAAATAGTTGAGCCTTGAGGGGGACATCAAGAGTCTAAGTGGGGGAGATTGTAACATCCCAGGAGGCCTCTGATACAATTATCTTAAAAGGAATGATTGGACTACTCATATCACCAAGGTGCAGCTCCTTTTTGGGAGCCCATCACTAAAGAACTCCATAGTTAAGCATGCTCAGCTTGGAGAAGTACTAGGATGAGTGACCAGTATGGAAGTTGACCCTGGATTGTGGGAGATTGTAACATCCCAGGATTTGAGGCCTCAGATAAAATGATCTTAAAAGGAATGATTGGACTACCCATATCACAAAGGTGCACCTCCTTTTTCGGAGCCCATCACTAAAGAACTCCATAGTTAAGCGTGCTCAACTTGGAGTAGTACTAGGATGGGTGACCAATCTGGAAGTTGATCCCGGCTTGCCCGTGAGTGAGGACAAAACATGAAGTTAAGGCTAGTGGTGGTCTGTGGGGCCAGTCTTCATTCCTGAAACTCTACTAGAGCCTTGGGCAGTGGGCCCGGGTGTTACATCTTTCATCCTGGCTTGGTGTTTGCAAAGAATCCTATAGTAGGTTCGCTCGATATCCGAGTCAAATTTTAGAGGGGAATAATACTAGAAGAGCTTAGCATGGCCTAGAGATTAATTCTGAGAAAGGAGGACTACCGCAAATAAGGTGAATGGGGTAGAGTTCAATTCAAGAAGGTATGCAATATTATCAATAGAAAAAAAATTTAACTAATCCAAATTAGTTAAACTGAATAGAAAATCCCATTGTCCCTAAAAATGATGTCAAATTTTATGTAAGATTTATTGTAAAGGTAAATTCACTTAGGGAAAATATCGTAGACTTTTTCTTTAACTAGGTACAATAATCAACACAAGCAAGCAGACTAATCTTATTATAGTATAGTATTAGGATTGATCTCAAAGGACTTGGTTTTTAAGAATCCTTTAATCAACGTAACCTAAAAAAACTAGTATTTATCACAAAAGTTGGATTTTGTTTGATTGAGCTAATTTTACAATAATTAAAATGGTTGGATTAAAGTTCTAGGTTATCACATGATGGAAACACTAGGGTGAATGGGTTTCACAACTGCTACTTATTTTCACTCTCTCACTATGTCACAACATGCATGAACATATTACATTGTGGTTGGATAATTCCATCCTTACATAATTTATATTAAAATCATACAAATATTACTCTAAACTCACCATTGCGCTAATTAGAGATCATTTATCTACCGCCTTAGGAAACATCCATATAAAATTCTCATCAAGGATATCAAAATCTAATCGATATCATTGGCCTTAGTTCAAAGTTTTCTACACCCAAGTCCATATAAACATACATATATGATGGTCAAACACATACATAAGCAATAAACTATAGATTTTAAATGTAGCAAAGTTCAAACATGTTTATATAGAAATAATAGATATAAATTAGGTAGTAGGGAAACTTCCACATACCCTAGAAAGGGTAATACTTTCTCCTCATGGAATATACAAGATAACCAATATAAATTGAAAAAATGAAATAGTCACAAAAGAAAATTGATGAGAAGACATGATACGCAAGTGCCTGTCTTCTTGCTTAGAAATGTTGTTGAAAGGAGTGGAGGTCTAACAAGATACTGAATGGATGGTCGATTGAGCTCGATTTTAAGGTCGATTGAGCTATTGAATGACGGTTGATCAACTCTCTGTCAAGGTCAATCAATTAATTGAGGATCGATTGATCTAGTCGGCAAGGTTAATCTATGAGGGGGCAAAGGTTGATTGATCTAACTATTTCCAGGTCTACTACTCAAGGTGGAGTAGAAGTCAATTGATCTCTCTTTCAAGGAGCATTCTCGAGCTTTGAAGTGGATGGATGGAAGTTGAAGTTGTGAATGGAATTCAACATCCTATCAGTGTCTCCAGTTCTCTTATGTGGGGAGGAAATATCCTTCTTTTTATGGGAGTCACAGAGGAAAGACAACAACCTCAAAGGAATGCAATAAGACAACTTAAGTGTGATGGAGTTTTGCAACGCCACTAAAAATCCTAGAGATGATGAATCCCTAAGTTTATCCTTGCTAGTACTATGGTAAGATCTCCACCCACGTATGCTAAGACACGCAGAAGTCTTATCGTAGTATAGTTAAGGGTCGAATCCTCGAGACAACGGTCTTGATGTAATCAAGATGGAAAATGTTTTAGTCGTACTTAACTACTTAACAGTTGATATTTAGATCGAAAGTTTGATTTGGTTTTAAGCTAAGTGCAAGGAAAGTAAAGCAAGAAAGTAGAAATTAAGGTTGCAAACAATTATTAAAAACCACTAGGATGTTATCGGGTTTCACACCACTACACATGGATCACAACATGCAACATAATAAAACAACCTGCAAAGAGATTCAAATCAGTTAGTATCTTGTAGTCCTAGCTTCCTTTCAGATAACTAGCTACGAGAAGTGTGGAGTATTGCAACGCCAGCCATTCCATAATGAATAGTCACTTGCTTTGCATTACTCCTTCATGAAATGTGTTCCTCAACCTTACCAAGGTTGCACTTCCATACGTCAACTGATTCCATTTCATAGTATGGAAGTGCAACGATGGGGGGTGAGTTTACTCCACTCATGAAAGCACTCCTAGATACTGAAACAGACATATGGTGACTACATACATCTAAAACCAACATTCAATCAATATTCAGATCTAAGGGTACAAACATAGACAATTCATACCGGAAGATAATAAGTAACACAAGTTGATGATCAAGCAACTAGCATTCATTAAACGATTGATGTTGAACTGAAAAGGAGAGTATCTCATTTGCAAACAATTGAATTACATTGCATGAAATGAAAACATGGGTAGCGGGGCTACTCCCCGCACCCTAGTGAATGAGACTACTCGCTCATGTCAAGGACAAAGAAGGAGGCGAGAGGAGAAAGGAAGAACGCCATCTCCACGGAGGAGGGAAGGTTGAACCCTTGGTGAAGAGAGCAACGATCTTCGCACTTCGTGGTTGCCTTTATGAAGGATCTTCTCTTCCCACCTTCTTTGCTGTTGAGAGAGAGAGAAGGTAGTTTGATGATGGAACGTGGATCTCAAACTGGCAGCCTTGGGGCAATGGATGAAGGATGGAATTGCTCTGGAATTGGAGGGGCAGCCTTTGGGCGTCTGAGAGATCTCTCCTTTGAAGTGACCCTTGGGGTCTTATTTATAGGCTCAAGTTGAGCCCAAACGGTCTTGAGACCGTATGGCCTTCACAAGGTCTTGGGACCGTGTGGCCTTCATACGGTCTTGGGACCGTGTGACCTTCATACGGTTTTGGGACCGTGTGGTCTTCATACGGTCTTGGGACCAAGTGACCTTCACACGGTCTTGGGACCGTGTAGTCTTCATACGGTCTTGGGACCGAGTGACCTTCATACGGTCTTGGGACCGTGTGGTCTTCATACGGTCTTGGGACCGTGTGGTCTTCACACGGTCTTGGGATCGTGTGGTCTTCATACGGTCTTGGGACCGAGTGACCTTCACACGGTCTTGGGACCGTGTGGTCTTCATACGGTCTTGAGACCGTGTGGAGTCTTTGTATTTTTTTTTGTGTTTTCTGTAATGATAAAGAAGAAAAATTAGTTTATTGGTAAATCCTCAATAAAGTAAAAAGTTAATTATTCTATTTAATATATCTAAGAAAGAGTATGGAAAATTAAGGATAACTAATAAGATAACGTCACAAAATGGGAGGTTATCACCCCCCCTAACTTAGAGTCTAGCTTGTCCTCAAGTTAGATAGAGCTAAGGCATGCAGTGGCGAGGCGATTTTAATTAATTAGGGTTTCCATACTCTTGCTTCAATTCTAGATCAGAGATCTACCGAGGTCTTATTAGGGCTTCTGCTTACACTAACTCTTTCGAGTATCAAGAGTTGCATGGATTTCAGGTTCCTTTCATATCGTGAATCTCGCATTGGGACCACCTTTCTTATTACGTGCATGTCATCGACCCTAATCAGTTGTATACTTCTTTTGAGAAACCTACCGGCAACTAGAGTGGGTAAGAGGGCTGGCTTAAAAGGCTTATTGTGTAATTCCCCCTTCAAGTGGGGAAGGGTTTGTCTATGCTTTTTAGAGACTCACTACCGGGCACGACACATCTGCCTTCATTAGGGCAGCTGAATGTACCGCCCGGGTGAGCTCTTTTATCAGCCTTTTCATATATTAGGAAACCTTAGGATCTCATTACCGGGCACGACACATCTACCTTCATGAGGGCAGTTGTATGTACCGGCCGGGTGAGATCTTTGTTGGCTCTTCATATAGGTCCTTATGCGTGGCACAACTCTCATGTTTTTATTCAACACTCTGGCTTTTATTCGAAACTCACAGGCTTAGGAAGTGGGTTTTTGTTAGGGTTTTTGATTGGGCGGCCAAGCCTCTTTTATTGGAAGAAGAAAACTGTTCTTAGGGTTCCTGACATGCACTTATTTTTATTTGGTGGTCCGCTCGCGAGATTTCTTGATTTTGGATTTCCCCCTGATTTCCCTCTTGACTTTGAGAGTTTTCGATTTGCTTTGGCCCTGAAGTTGACCTATGAAGAGTCTGAAATAGAATTGAAGTAAAAGCATAAAACCCAATTGTGAATGCCATTCATGCCTGTATGCTAATCTTGTTATTTATTTTTGAGGACTACTTTATCTCTAACTTAGCTAGGGGTGATTCTTTCTAGGATGAAGGTTATACTTAAGAGTTATTTTATTGAAGAAATTACTGGAAAAAGTCTAAATATGAACAGCAAGTTTGAAAATGATGTGAAAAAGTATGAGTTAAAGGAAGGGTTGAAGAAGAATGATACCTCGCCCTTGTCCATGCATCTCTCAACCTATCACTTGGACAGAGTGTCAAAGTGATAGGTTGAGAGATGCATGGACAAGGGCATTAGGCTTCAGTTAATCCTTTATTTGCCCCATGAGTTCTGAGTAAGGTGGCTGCGAGCTTTCCACATAGTGCGTGGTAGTCCACTTCTGCCATGTCCTCTATAGGCTTGTGAATGGCCAGAATTGTATACATCCAGAAGAGGACGTGGAAGCCGCAGTCGTTGGATTCTCTGATTTGCTGGGGGTACCTGTGGCAGAAGGCTGGTGGTTTGAAGTGATCTTTGTCATATGCTCGTGTGTGCTGACCCAAAAGATCGTGTAAATTGTCAGCACACTCCTTCGCCACCTCCTCCGTTGGTGTCTTTGGAGTTGTAGTGTATGCTTTCCGGTCTGGATCATACTGGCTGTCGGAACTGTTGTAGATTATTGTTGTTCCTTCATGAAGATTGGTTGCCAGTAACATCCAGTTCTCTTGATGAAGGAAATGTAGCATGATGAACTTCAGAATTGTATGTTGGAGATAAGAGATGAGTATCTCCTTTGTTCCGAAGTTCTTCAGCCCTAATAGATCGTCCTTCATGTAAGCGGACACCATATAGACCGTGTGGTGATTCCGTGTGAGTAAGTATTGATAAG
This sequence comes from Alisma plantago-aquatica, assembly GCA_963693085.1. NCBI lineage: Eukaryota > Viridiplantae > Streptophyta > Magnoliopsida > Alismatales > Alismataceae > Alisma > Alisma plantago-aquatica. The sequence continues at coordinate 1,996,762,925 of OY856409.1, forward strand.
TAGTCATTACACTTACAGACATGGAACCTTTGAACTGTAAGGTTTCCCGGAGGGCATCTTCCATAACCAATATATCCCCGTCAATATATACCAGCTCGTCTTTTTCGGCATACAGCCGTGACATTATTAGTCAGAGCTCATTGTCTGAAAGACTTTTGCAAGCTTCCTGATCGAAATTGGGAAATGAAGGTTCAATGGCAGATTGGGGTTCCCTACATGGTGAAGATCTGTTGATGGTAACCCTGGGTATCGGATCAACGTCACCTTTATCTGGAGCCAGGTCGAAGATGTAAGGGTTCCATTGACTTTGCTTGGTGACTTTGGTTGGCTGTTTTTCTTTTATCAACTCTGCTAGGGTTTGTCTGAATGGTCTCCTCTGCGGACGTTGTATGGATGAAAAAAGATAACGAGGGACGTCGTCTGGCGCCATAGTAGGGTCGTTGAAGAACCTTCTGTCGCAGATAAGCTCCATGGAGTAACGTCCTCGCAAGGAGTGGAAATCTTCGTTAATGAGCTCGGTGAATGGGACTTGCTGGTTTAGCGCTAAAATGTGCCTTATAACGTAGAAAGCGTTGTCCCTGGAACCTTCGGTGGCTTGGACTGGTGGGTTGATTATTCTGAACCAGGGAGAACTCCAATCCTGGCGGAGAGAAGGGCACGCGGCCCATATGAGTTTTAGAAGCCGGAAAGGGATGCATCTTGCCTCCCCGGCTTCAATTCCAACGAAGTTGATGATCCCGGCTTTTAAATCACTGGCACAGAAATTGTACACTTTGGCGTCACGTACGACAGTGTCCACAATCATGAGCAACCAGTGGTTACAAACTTGGAAAGGCACGATTATGTATCTAGCTTTTCTTGCGATCCCCCTGTGCAACCTCGTAATGGATTTGTGTTGTAGTTCTTTGTACAGTAAGCACAACCCTAGTGTGGGTGAGGCGTTGAGAACTGGTTGCTGTCGCCTAGAGCTTTTGTAGATCTCGATATAGTTGGCAAGGAGAGTACGGAACATTGCCATCTTTACCGAAGACTGGGATCGAAGGATGGAGCGGAAATCTTCACGTGTTAGGTTGCGTTTAGTCTTTGTGTTCTGGTATATAACATCCCCCCCTTCTTTGGCATCATCTACTATAGTGTTTAGGATGAAGATATCCTGTGCGTCTAGGGTAGAGATGGCCGCCATGTCTAAATCGTGCATTTTGCTAGGTAGAGGTGGCGGCGGAGGTAGTTCTTGCGGTGTGGGGGAAGAAGTCTGTTCTAAGTCGTCCATGTGATGCAGCAGATCGTCATCTCTGTCAGAATCAGAAGGAGTATCTAGTTCTTCATCAGTGTCTAGGCATACTCTTTCTGATTCTTCCTGTTCAGGCACTAAAGGTTCATGTGCAGAGAGTTGTTGAGCTGTTGTGGCTGGTATACTGTTGCTGGTTCCTAGGATACATTTTTCGAATTCAGCAAAAGCCACTTCTTTCGCAGCCTCCCCCAAAGATCCTATGGAAAAGTTGAGAAATTGATCCCCAAAATGTATGCTGACGTTCTCCGTGTGAGCAGGGGATTTGGGATCTTTATCACCAGCTTGTTGGTCTTTCTGGTGTTTTGGTTCCGTTCCTTGGATGGGGCCTGCCCCAGCATCATCTGGCTTATCGGAGTCATCAGCGGAGGAGGTACTGTTGTTGGAGTTAGCGGAGGAATCAGAATCTTCCTCGTCATCATCATCATCGTCATCGTCATCTGCTGCTGATTTATCAGTTGTTTTCTTATGTGCTTTCTTCTTGCACAGACGATGGATGGATTGGAGCTCGTCGTATGCCACTTGCACGTTCTAGTGTGTTTCGAGCAGTGCTTCGTGGGTTTCTTTTAAATCAGAGTAGCGCTCTTCGGCTGAGAGGAGTCGTGCTGTGAGGTTGGTTACTTGAGCTCTTAGTTGAATAAGCTCATTGTTTGATGACTCCTCCTGGCGATTATGTAGTTGCGTGAGGGTGGTGTTGATGTCGTCCAGGCGCGTGTTGAAAGCTTGCTGTTGCTGCTTGAGCTCGCGGAGGGTCTCTGGCAGAGGTTGAGTCTGCGTAGAGATCCTATCGACCTGCTTTGCCAACGCTTCATGCTGGCGTTGTACTCCATGGATCCACTCGGGCAAGTTTTTACAGCGGTCGTGGATGTGGTCGACTTGCTTGGCCACTGAATCTTGTCGTTGTTGGATTCCTTGGAGGATGCTTGGCATGGCGCGGTTCTGCTCGTCAATCTGGGTGACCTGTTGTGTTAGACCCTGCACACAAGAAAAAATAGAATTCAAAATGTTAGAGGGGTCAGTGAGGAGGTTTCAGATGGTGTCGAATTGACGTCCGAATTCCACACCGACGTTAGAAAAGGGGACCCCAGTGAATGAAGAGTGAGGTGGCTGGGGTCGGGGTGGAATGGTAGTGTCGTGCGGAAAAGACAATGTTGATGGACCCGCGAATTGCGTGGTGACTGTGGATGGGGTCACCAGCGATATCGGGGTGGTGGTGGGTGGAAAAGGTGGTGTCATACCCGGAGAGAGAAATGGATCTGGGAATGTTGATGGAAAGTCGGTGGATGTGAAGGAGGTGAATTCGGGCGTTGTAGTGGAGAATGGGGTGTCCGAAGTGAAGAAGGGTGGGGGTGGTGGTATGGTTGTGGAGAAGGGTGGTGTGGAGGATGATTGAAGGGTGGTTGATGGTGGTGGGATAGTAGATATTGGGGTGGTGGAAGGTGGAGAGGTGGTAGTGAGCTCAACATTTAGACTCATTATAAAAGAGTCTAGTGATGAGGTTGTAATATGCTCGTCTGGAAGAGGGGGCTCAGGTTCGGGGTGAGGTTTTGATGTTGGTGTCCCCGACAGCTCATGTGCCTTTACAAGCCTTCTGGAAGGTCATTTGACTAGAAGTTTTGTTGTTTTAGCTGATGGGGCATTTATGTTGAGTTCTGCTTGCCCTGCCGTTGCTTTCTTCTCTTTGGCTTTGACTGAGGCTATGATTTTGGCGATCTCATCGTCTGTGAATAGGAGCTTGTCCTTGTCATAGTCAGCAAGTTCTGGAAGTGGAAGCAGGGTTTTGGAGGATTTTGTTGTGGGGCAGAACACGTAGTGCAGCTTTGCATCCTTTTCTTTTAAGATATAGGAGTTCTTTAATGTCTGTTCGTTGGTAAGGATGTCGCCCTTTATTGGGTTGCATTTGGGTAGAAGTCTATCCATCTTAAGATATTTGATGATAGATGTGATATGACCACCCATGCAAATTTCTTTTCCGAAGGCGAAGGCTGATAGCTTGAGGATCATAAGTCGTCCAATGTTAACTGGCATTCCATTTAGGACGGACCAGAGAACATAGAGATCAGATATGAGTACAGCTCCTCCTTATGATCTGGGGAATAGTGCGCCAATGATGATTTTGTGAAGAGTGCGCACTAGGCCAGAATGAATGTTAGAGGCCTTGCTTGTCTTTGCATCAAAAGTTGGTAACCCCGTTAGCGATTTCCAGAAGGTATGTTTGTTGAACTTGGGGTGTTCTGTACCAGCGGCCATAGCTTTCTTCAGCTGGTCTTGATTATCGATGAAAATTTCATTCAGAAGATTTTCAGTGATGACTACTTCGTTGTTAAAGATTTTGGTGGTTATTTTACGGTCACCATCGTCCCTTGCTCTATCCATGATATCCACTGATTCTTTGTGGAAATAGGTGAAGAATTCTGTGGTTGGCTCAATGTAGGGAATTTCGGATACAAAGCATAGCCGGGAGAGGTTGGAATTGTCAAGAAGAGTGAGGATTCTATTATAGATCCCCATCTTCATAAGTATGCTTGGGCAGACATACTTTGTTGGTTTAAGAGTTTGGCTGATGGAAGGGATGTTATGGAGATGAAGATTTCCAGGTGGTGGTGCGGTGGTGGTGATGCGGGGGAAAATAGGAACGGTTATTGTGGCAGGGGTGGTAGTGGTGGTGATGGATGGTGGGATGTACCCTGATAGAGTTTGTTCCCTTGCAGAGGCAGGGTGTACTTGCTTCCTGGCCTTTTTTGGGTGTTGGTTCAGCTGTGGTTGCTTGGGCCATTCTCTTCCCTTTAGACTTTGCAGTGGGTGATTCTTCCTTGGGGGAAGGCTGATATTCCAAGGCCTCGTCGGATGAAATTTCCTCAACCTCTTCTTCAGAGGGCTCTTCAGCTAAGCATCTGTTGATGCGTCTGATCTCATGCATGACTTTTAGCAGGTTCACCTTTGTCGGGACCTGTCCAGTTGTTTCATAGCTATCTATGACTTGTTGTAGTTTGGCCCGCTCAGCTTCTAATTGTTCCCTTATCCAGAAAGGGGCATCAGCTGTTCCTTGAGGTTGCTTGGAAGGTGATGTCATTCTAAAATAATTGACAGGAAAACAAAAGTTAGAATTCTTAAATTTGAAATTATAACAGAGTAATATTATAGGAGTTTGAGTTTTAGCAGATTGGTTGAGTTCAAACGGTCCTGAGACTGTTTGGTCTCAAATGGTCTTGAGACCGTTTGGTCTCAAACGGTCTTGAGACAGTTTGGTCTCAAACGGTCTTGAGACCGTTTGGTCCCAAACGGTCTGGAGACCGAATGGTCCCAAACGGTTTGGGTATTCTCTCTCTTCTTCTTTTTTTTATAGCTCAAACGGTCTGGAGACCGTTTGGTCACAAACGGTCTGGAGACCAAATGGTCCCAAACGGTCTGGGGACCGAAAGGAAGGCGAACTGTGCGGGAGACGAACCGCGCGGCCGTTCGTCGGCCGGGAACTGCGATGGCGACGACGGCGATATAGGTAAAGACAGAGTTCGAAAACAAAAGTTAGAATTCTTAAATTTGAAATTATAACAGAGTAATATTATAGGAGTTTGAGTTTTAGCAGATTGGTTGAGTTCAAACGGTCCTGAGACTGTTTGGTCTCAAACGGTCTTGAGACCGTTTGGTCTCAAACGGTCTTGAGACCGTTTGGTCTCAAACGGTCTTGAGACAGTTTGGTCTCAAACGTCTTGAGACCGTTTGGTCCCAAACGGTCTGGAGACCGAATGGTCCCAAACGTTTTGGGTATTCTCTCTCTTCTTCTTTTTTTTATAGCTCAAACGGTCTGGAGACCGTTTGGTCACAAACGGTCTGGAGACCGAATGGTCCCAAACGGTCTGGGGACCGAAAGGAAGGCGAACCGTGCGGGAGACGAACCGCGCGGCCGTTCGTCGGCCGGGAACTGCGATGGCGACGACGGTGATATAGGTAAAGACAGAGTTCGAAAACCTGCGACTGTCTGGTGGTGGTGTAAATCGGTGAACTGCTGGGTGGTCTACCTGTCGGTGGGGACAGCGAGAAGTCTGGGTGCGGCGAGCGGCAGAGCAGGAGCGCGGGAATGCGCGGGGGCGACGACGGAGCCGGAGACGACAGCGGAGAAGCTGAGTCGACGGCGAAGTGATGAAACGGCAGTAGAGACGATGGCGGCGTCAGAGAGGGAGACGAGCGTAAAGACGAAGTTCTGGAATGAAACAGAGAAGTTCGAGAATTTGGGCTTCTAGAAGAGAGAACGTAGGCGAGGGGGATATATTTATAGGTTGTAGGGGGGGCACCCCTTACCAAACGGTCTTGAGACCGTTTGGCCCCAAAATTATGTGGATTTTTATGTATTTTTAGATTTATGATGAAAGAACTTAAAGAAAACAAAAAAAAGGTTAAAACAAAATAAAAGGCTAGGACTTAGAAAAGGTGGTACTCAGGTCTTGGGTTGCCTCCCAAGAAGCGCTTTGGTTTAACGTCGCTGGCTCGACAAAATTTTGCTCTAGCTATGCTGTTGTTATAGGATTATGGATCCCTATAGTTTGTCTTGATAATTTGTCTGCCGGAGTGTGGTATTTCTTTAATCTGTGACCATTAACAGTCCTTTCTCCTCCATTATCATCGAGAATAATGACAGCTCCTGTCGGGTATATATGTTTGATTGTGAAAGGCCCCGACTATTTCGTACGCAGTTTTCCAGGAAACATTTTTAGTCTAGAATTGAATAGGAGGACTTTGTCTCCGACGATTATATCCTTTCTTTTTATGTGGCCATCGTGCCACATCTTGGTTTGTTCTTTGTAGATTCTTACATTGTGGTAGGCTGTCATTCGTAATTCTTCTAGTTCTTGGAGTTGAAGTTGTCTGAATTCACCAGCGCCTTTGAGATCGAAGTTTAGTTGCTTAATGGCCCACCAGGCCTTATGTTCTAATTCAACTGCAAATGGCAAGACTTCCCATACACTAATCGAAACGGTGTTGTTCCGATTGGTGTTTTGAAAGTTGTGCGGTAGGCCCATAGAGCGTCAGATAGTTTGGTGGACCAATCGGTGCGGTGCCGATTGACAGTTTTTTCCAAGATAGCTTTAATTTGCCTATTGGAGACTTCAACCTGTCCACATGTCTGTGGATGATACGGTGTAGAAACTTTATGGTTAACTCCATATTTTCTTAATAAGGCTTCAAAGCTCCGTTCCAAGAAATGTGATCCACCGTCGGATATTATCGTTCTTGGAACGCCGAATATGGGGAATATTATCTCTTTAAACATCTTGATTACCGGTTTTGAATCACAAGAAATGGTTGGTAGAGCTTCTACCCATTTCGAAACGTAATCCACAGCAACCAAAATGTACATGAATCCGTAAGATGGGGGGAAAGGACCCATGTAATCTATTCCCCATACATCGAAGAGTTCGACTTCTTGCCACATATTCAAAGGCATTTCATTCCGTTTGGTTATTCCTCCAGAGAGTTGGCATTTGTCACATGATTGCACGTATTCATGTGCATCCTTTGCGATGGTTGGCCAGTAAAAACCAGATTGAAGAATTTTAAGAGCGGTTTTCTTAGAGCTCATGTGCCCCCCAGTAGGGCCTGAGTGACAGTGCTCTAAAACTGGGATGATTTCTGTTTCTGGAATGCATCGGTGAAAGAGTCCATCAGCGCATAAGCGGAATAGGTAGGGCTCATCCCAGAAATACTGCTTAGCGTCGTGAAGGAATTTCTTTTTGTCATGATATGATGCAGATGGATGGATGATTCCTGTTGCCAAATAATTCACAATGTCGGCATACCACGGAAATCCAGTAGTAACTTTCATTAGTTGATCATCCAGTAGAGAGTCTTGGATGGGTAATTCGTTAGTGTGTTTAGCTTTAATGTGACTGAGGTGATCCGCGACGACATTTTCAATCCCGCTTTTGTCTTTAATCTCTAGATCAAATTCTTGAAGCATTAACACCCATCTGATAAGTCGGGGTTTAGCATCTTGTTTTTGGATCAAGTATCGTATAGCAGAATGGTCAGTATATACTATGACTTTTGACCCTATTAGGTAAGACCAAAATTTTTCAAAAGCATAGATAACTGCCAGAAACTCTTTTTCGGTAGTAGTATAATTCTTTTGTGCCTCATCAAGCGTCTTGGAGGCATAATATATAACATGAGGTTTTTTGTTGATCCTTTGTCCAAGGACTGCTCCTATAGCATAATCGCTAGCGTCACACATAATTTCAAATGGTTGTGACCAGTCAGGAGCTCTTAGAATAGGGGCAGAGATAAGGGCATTCTTCATAGTCATTAAGCTATCAAGGCATTCTTGGTCAAAAATAAAATCTGCTTCTTTGGTCAGCAAGTGGGTCATTGGCTTTGCTATTTTTGAGAAATCTTTTATAAATCTTCTGTAGAATCCTGCATGACCAAGGAATGCCATGACTCCTCTGACGTCTTTAGGTGGGGTTAGCTTTGAGATGACATCGACTTTTGCTTTATCTACTTCAATACCTTTTGCACTTACTCGATGTCCTAGGACCACACCTTCAGTCACCATAAAGTGGCATTTTTCCCAATTCAAGATCAGGTTGGTGTCTTGACATCTTTGTAAGACTTTTCCTAGATTGAGTAAACAGTTATCAAAGGAATCTCCGTATACAGAAAAATCATCCATGAAAACTTCCATGATAGATTCTGTTAGTCCGGTGAAGATAGCAGTCATACATCTTTGGAAAGTTGCGGGTGCGTTACATAACCCGAAAGGCATTCTTCGAAAGGCATATGTTCCAAAAGGACAAGTGAAGGTTGTTTTTTCTTGATCTTCAGGGTGGATTGGAATTTGGTAAAATCCTGAATATCCATCAAGATAACAGAAAAAATTTTGGTGGGCGTGACGTTCGAGGACTTCATCCAAGAAGGGCAAGGGGAAATGATCTTTCCTTGTTGCTTTATTAAGTTTTCTGTAATCTATGCACATTCTCCACCCAGTTACTTTTCTAGTAGGTACCAGTACATTCTTATCATTGAGAACAACAGTGGTCCCCCCTTTTTTAGGGACCACCTGCACGGGGCTTACCCATTGAGAATCCGAAATTGGGTAGATGATACCTGCCTTCAGGAGTTTGAGAACCTCAATGCGAACTACCTCCTTGAGATTAGGGTTCAACTTCCTTTGATGTTCTCTCGATGGTTTGAATTCTTCCACCATAGGCAATCTGTGCATGCATAAAGCTGGGTTTACACCAGTTAAGTCAGTCATTTTATATCCGATAGCTTTCTTGTGTCTCTTTAGCTCATCAAGAAGTCTGTTTTCTTGGTCTTCTTCCAGAGTAGAGCTGATAATTACTTGACAGAGCTTCTCATTATCAAGAAAGACATGTTTGAGTCCCTCGGGTAAGGCCTTCAATTCAGGGGCCTTAGGTGGATCGGTTGCTTCTATAACGGTGACAGCCTTGAGTTCTTCGAAGGTGGCTGTTGGGGCTTTTTCAGTTTTTTCTAAATATTGAAGGCATTGTTGCACTAGTTCATTTGCTGAAAATTCTACTTCCGGGTTTGTCAAGGCACTTTCCAACTCATCGGAGGGTTGGACATTTCTAACTGGGACATTTGATATATAGCATCTAGGAGAAAAACTTCCTCTTAAATGCTTGGTCCTTTCATGCTGTTAAGGACTCTGAATTGGAAAGCTTCCTTCCCAAGTCTTAGTATAATCGTTCCTGCTTCTACATCGATGAGTGCTCGGGCGGTAGCTAGGAAGGGTCTTCTGAAGATTATCGGGTATCGTAGATCTTCTTGTATGTCCATAATAACAAAATCGCACGGGACGTAAGAATTTGTTCCTATTCTGACAGGTATATCTTCAATAATTCCAAGGGGAGCAGTTATGGTAGAGTCGGCCAACTGAATTGTCATTGACGTAGGTAACAAATCAGTGAAGCCTAATCTTTTACACATAGAATAGGGCATAATGGATATACTTGCTCCTAGATCTGCTAATCCCTTTTTGCTAGAGCCATTTCCAATCGAACACTGAATACCGAAGGAACCCGGGTCCTTTATCTTTGGCATTTTGTTAAGCAGAATATCTGAAGTGGTCTGAGCTAGTTTCACTATTTCATGTTCTTCTGTCATATATTTTCTCGACAGCAGGGTTTTCAGGTATTTGGCCCAAGCGGGTACTTCAGAAAGAGCATCGAGGAAAGGAATATCAATGTATAGTTTTTTCATAGCTTCTTTGAATTTCTGGAACCTAGTGTCCATTTTGGTCCCTTTCAGCCTATCTGGATAAGGAATTCTGGGTGGGACTTCTGGAATTAGTTCCTTTTCTTTTCCTTTCTCAGTAGAATTTTCTATTTCTTTGCTTGAGTTTCCTGTTGGAGAAAGAATAGCTACATCATCATCATCATGGATGATTCTGGTGACATCAGGCAGGACACGACCAGACCGTGTGGTGACGGCATTCAGTTGTTCTGGTCTATTTTGGTTGTGTCGTGGGTTTGCCTCTGGTTGTCCAGCAAAGGTGCCGGCTTGTGGTTTCAATTGGGCGGCAATCTGTGCTAGTTGGGCCTCCACGGCCTTTTGTTGAGCTTGCTGGTTTGCGAGCATAGTCTGTTGAGATTGAAGCATCTGTCTAATCAAAGATATTTCATCAGATGATTGGAGAGGAGCACCCCTCTGTTGATATTGAGTGACTTGCTGTCCTTGTGGTTGTTGTAGAGGTGCAGTTAACTGTGGTTGTTGTGGTTGCTGCAACTGAGGTTGTTGTGGCTGCTGCAACTGAGGTTGTTGTAGCTGCGGGTGCAGCCATGGATGGGTATATTGGTAAGAAGGGTTCCTAGGATAGTTAGATCTTTGGAAACCATGTCTATAATTCCCTTGATTGAAATTATTCTGAAATCCTGGTGGTTTTCTATTGAAAGATCCACCTTGTGTCTGTTGTTATGGGTTGGCGGTCCCTGCAGGATTCCCGTATTGAAAACCCGAATGATTTCTTGGTTTATCTGGATTGTAATACACCTGGCCAGGTATTGAATGGATGGAGTTGACTTGCTCTGGCATTTGGTCCTCAGGATGCTCAATAATGGGCTCATATTGCGGCATGGGTGGTTGTAAATCCATCATGACATTGTACAACAGACCACATGATAATGTGGGATGATCAGATGCATGACAGGCTTCAGAAGTTCCAGTAGCTGCTTTTACTTGTTGAACTTGAGAGCTTTTCTTCTTGTCATATTCCCCGAAAGAAGTTTCGAGGGATTGTTGCTTGCTAGCAATAGTCTTCAGGGCCTCTGCAATGGCCTTGAGTTCCATAGATTCTTCAACTTTGTAGACTTTAAGAACTCCCTTGGGTTGGTTAGACGACCTTCCCCAATTGGATTGGTTCTCGGCCCCTAGCGTAACTATATTCCAAGAATCTTCATAGTTCTTTCTCATAAAATTTCCTCCAGATGAGGAATCTAGAAATTGCTTGATGTCATCACTTACTCCTCTGTAGAATGTTTCTATTAGTTGATTTTGAGATATGCCATGGTGAGGACACTTTCTCAGGAGTTCCTTGAATCTCTCCCAGGCTTCCGCAAGTGTTTCTCCACATAGTTGGGCGAAGTGATTAATCTGTCCCCTAATCTCATAGGTTAGTGAAGGTGGAAAGAATTTCTCAAGAAACTTTTCTTCTAAAGGAGTCCAAGTAGTGATGATGGGGTGTCTATCTAAAGCGTTGTACCAGCTTAGCGCTCTTCCAGATAAGGTGAAGTGGAAAAGGTGTAACATTATTGCTTCCAGGGTGATTCCTGCTTGAGGTACAAGTCGGCAGAGTGACTTGAATCTCTTAAGGTGATCCATGCAATCGTCTCCGGGTGCTCCAGAGAAAGAGATGCCTTGCATGATCTGGATCCATTGCGTCCGGATTTCAAAGTTTGGTATGTTAATAATCGGTGGTCGGACTGGGTGATCATCTTCATAATTCTTCGGGACTGCGTAGTCCCGAAGTTGCTTGTTTCTTAGCGCAAGTTGAGCAGCAGCATTCTCGGCTTGGATGCGGGCTTGTTCCTCAGCTCAAATATCAGCTTGCACTTGAGCACGAGTGTCTGCAATAAGTTGTGCTCGTTGTGCTGCTATGGCGGCGTTAACTCTTTCTGCAACAAGGCGTTTCTCTTCAGCCATCTGTCTACCTCTTTGGCGGTTAAGAGTAATCCTTCAGTGGAAACTTCTTTATACCTCAGAGTCGTACTCTGGTTCAGGGGAGATTCCGATGCTATGCGGGGTTTGCATACACATTTTCTACCTGAGTAGAAAGAAAATCACACGTTAAGATAATGGAAGGAAACGAAGAAATCAAGAAGATTTGGAGTAGTTATCAAGAAAAAGTGTAAAATCCTAATCAACCAAGAAGTTGTTAAGTAAAAGCTAAAACGTTCCGTTGTCCCCGGCAACGGCGCCAATTTTTGATGGAGTTTTGCAACGCCACTAAAAATCCTAGAGATGATGAATCCCTAAGTTTAGCCTTGCTAGTACTATGGTAAGATCTCCACCCACGTATGCTAAGACACGCAGAAGTCTTATCGTAGTATAGTTAAGGGTCGAATCCTCGGGACAACGGTCTTGATGTAATCAAGATGGAAAACGTTTTAGTCGTACTTAACTACTTAACAGTTGATATTTAGATCGAAAGTTTGATTTGGTTTTAAGCTAAGTGTAAGGAAAGTAAAGCAAGAAAGTAGAAATTAAGGTTGTAAACAATGATTAAAAACCACTAGGATGTTATCGGGTTTCACACCACTACACATGGATCACGACATGCAACATAATAAAACAACCTGCAAAGAGAGTCAAATCAGTTAGTATCTTGTAGTCCTAGCTTCCTTTTGGATAACTAGCTACGAGAAGTGTGGAGTATTGCAACGCCAGCCATTCCATAATGAATAGTCACTTGCTTTGCATTACTCCTTCATGAAATGTGTTCCTCGACCTTACCAAGGTTGCACTTCCATACGTCAACTGATTCCATTTCATAGTATGGAAGTGCAACGATGGGGGGTGAGTTTACTCCACTCATGAAAGAACTCCTAGATACCGAAACAGACATATGGTGACTACATACATCTAAAACCAACATTCAATCAATATTCAGATCTAAGGGTATAAACATAGACAATTCATACCGAAAGATAATAAGTAACACAAGTTGATGATCAAGCAACTAGCATTCATTAAACGATTGATGTTGAACTGAAAAGGAGAGTATCTCATTTGCAAACAATTGAATTACATTGCATGAAATGAAAACATGGGTAGCGGGGCTACTCCCCGCACCCTAGTGAATGAGACTACTCGCTCATGTCAAGGACAAAGAAGGACGCGAGAGGAGAAAGGAAGAACGTCATCTCCACGGAGGAGGGAAGGTTGAACCCTTGGTGAAGAGAGCAACAATCTTCGCACTTCGTGGTTGCCTTGATGAAGGATCTTCTCTTCCCACCTTCTTTGCTGTTGAGAGAGAGAGAAGGTAGCTTGATGATGGAACGTGGATCTCAAACTGGCAGCCTTGGGGCAATGGATGAAGGATGGAATTGCTCTGGAACTGGAGGGGCAGCCTTTGGGCGTCTGAGAGATCTCTCCTTTGAAGTGACCCTTGGGGTCTTATTTATAGGCTCAAGTTGAGCCCAAACGGTCTTGAGACCGTATGGCCTTCACACGGTCTTGGGACCGTATGGCCTTCATACGGTCTTGGGACCGTGTGACCTTCATACGGTTTTGGGACCGTGTGGTCTTCATACGGTCTTGGGACCGAGTGACCTTCACACGGTCTTGGGACCGTGTGGTCTTCATACGGTCTTGGGACCGAGTGACCTTCATACGGTCTTGGGACCGAGTGACCTTCATACGGTCTTGGGACCGTGTGGTCTTCATACGGTCTTGGGACCGTGTGGTCTTCATACGGTCTTGGGACCGAGTGACCTTCACACGGTCTTGGGATCGTGTGGTCTTCATACGGTCTTGGGACCGAGTGACCTTCACACGGTCTTGGGACCGTGTGGTCTTCATACGGTCTTGAGACCGTGTGGAGTCTTTGTAATTTTTTTGTGTGTTTTCTGTAATGATAAAGAAGAAAAGTTAGTTTATTGGTAAATCCGCAATAAAGTAAAAAGTTAATGATTCTATCTAATTTATCTAAGAAAGAGTATGGAAAATTAAGGATAACTAATAAGATAACGTCACAAAATGGGAGGTTATCAAAGTGTCACAGGCTTTGGGTGGTGCATGAAGGTCGACTAATGTTAACTGATGCAGCTGGATTGATGAATGTTGATAGAGTGATGGATCAATGGGGATCGACCTATGTATCCTGACTACCCGAACTCGGCCGATAGAGCTTGATAGGAAGATGTAGATCAATTGAGCTAGATCACTAGTAGGTAGATTGGTCAAGAGTGATCAGTGGATGGTCCTCAATCAATTTGGAGCTTGATTGGTAAAGGTCAATTGTCATATGCTCATTTGTTGGAGCTCAATTGGGAGGTAGATCACTGAGCTTAATCATAGTAGGTCAATCAGTGGATCTTGAGAGGAATGCATCGACCAATAGCTTGATTGGTAGCTCAAATTAGGTGGTTGATTGAGAGGTTAATTGTGCATTTGAGAAAAAAAAATTCGATCGATCTTCCTTCTAAATGCACAAAATCCATTAAGTTTGGTTGTTAGCTCAGATTAGGTGGTCGTTTGGGAGTTTGACAATGTATTTGAGACAAAAATATCAATCGATCTACCTTCTAAACATGCTCAAAATATGTTTCGGGCAGGGGTGCTTCCCTGCACCTCCCAAGAGGCATTCCCTTCTCAACTCATGCCCGTCGAAGGGAAATGGGACCTTCTAGGCCCCACAAGTACAAATATTATGGAGAGATAACTCCAATTTTACAAAGGTAGTGAAAAAAGTATTAAAATCCATACAAGTTGACATAAAATCTAAATAGTACTTGCAAAGCTTTTTCTAGGAAAAAGTAGATATCTAAATGTAAAACTAGATTAAAAAATGTGACTAAAACTAGGATGAATATGCATTTGTTAGTTTTTTTCACCTTGATGCTTTTGAAGATTACCACAATGATTAATTCAAGGAACTAAAATATGTTTCCCTTAGTGAGGATCAAGCTCTATATTCTAAAGATACTGAGATGAGGCCCTCACCAAAAGGGCTGAAATGTGTTTTTCTAGATGATATTGAAGTTTCTCTGTAAATCTTTTAATTCAAATCTGAAACATGATAGGGTTACATTCACCTCATGTCACTACAGAAAAAAAAGGCTCTATGAAATAGAATGACATATTTTATGAGGGTGAGCCACATTTTTACACGAAATAGATTCCTATGGTTCTTGATTACAATCCCTCTAGAGACCCTCAATGTAGAATGAACCCTAACATAAAGGAGGTGGTCTATCTTGAATTCATAAAGTTGTTGATAGATGGGATCATTTATCCTATCTCTGACTCCCCATGGGCGAGTCTTATGAAAATGGTTCAAGGAAGGGAGGCACACAATGGTTATTAATGATAAAAATGAATTAAACATACACACATTGTGTTAGGCTTGAGGATGTGTATCGACTACAAACAAATGAACAAAGCCACACACAAAGGTCACCTCCCCATATCCTTCCTTGATCAGGTTCTAAAGTGTCTAGCCAACTAGGATCTTGTTTTGTATCTTGATGTTATTCCAAGAACTACCAGATTCATGTACATTTGAATGACTAGAATAAGATGACATTTATTCATTCCTATAGCAAAAATTCTTTCAAAAGGATGCAATTCTGTTTGATTAATGCACCATCAAAATATCAAAAATGCATGGCAACTATTCTATTGGGATTGGTAATATAATTATGGAGGTATATATGGAATACTTTTCCAACTAAATAATTTCATTTGATACTTATTTTCATCATCTCTTATCGGTGTTGAAATGATCAAAGAAGCACATCGAGTGCCTAATTGGGAAAATGCTAATTCATGGTGAAGGATGTCATAGGCAAGGGCACTAGGTTAGTAATAGAGGAATTAAGTAGACAAGGAAAATATTGATGTTATTTTCATTTTAGAACCATCGTCTTTAGATAAGGAAGTCACGACCTTCTTAGGCCATAAATCTTTTTACTGTAGGCTTATAAAGGACTTCTCAAAGATTTTCAAGCCACTGAATAATATACTCCTACAAGAGGTTGGGTTTTAGTTTCATAAACAATGTATGAAAAGCTTCAACAACCTAAAATATTCTCTCATATCTACACACACTATATGGGTTCCATAGTGTTCTCTCCCCTTCAAGATCATGGGTGATGCTAGTGATTATGCGGCATGAGTCATTTTAGGCAGTTGATAAACAATAAGAACCACGTCATATATTTTTCTTCTAATATGTTGGATGAATCTCAAAGAACTTATGCCACCACAGAGAAGGAGCCTCTCACCATTGCATATTCCTTTGAATCGCTCTTATATTGTTAGGTCATAGACCATTGTCTACCAGACCATGCTTCCATTTGCTACCTAATGGCTAAGAAGGATGCAAAATCATAATTGATTAGATGGATTCTATAAGTGTAGGTATTTGATCTTGAGATATGTGATAAAAAATAGAGAAAATGTTTTAGTCAATCATCTCTACCCTCTTCACACCTAGAACATTGATGTTAATTCCCATTAACAATTCACAACTACATGATCAGTTGTTGAATATATTCACAACCACACCTTGGTACATTAGCATTGCACCCTACCTAGAAACTGATGTCCTACACCTAGAATGCACTCGGAAGCAAAGAAGAAATTCATGCATGATGTTCAACATTATTCTTGGGAAACACCTTTCTTGTTCTATTTGTCTGGAGACAGGTTGTATAGACAATGCATACATGAGGTTGAGGCACCTCTAATTCTAGGTAAGTGCCATTCTAGTCCTTCTAGACACCATATGAGTTCGAATAAGACTTCTACCAAAAAAATTCTACAATGTGGTTTCTATTAGCCTACATTTGAGGTGTCTACAATTTTGTTCTTCTGTGTGACCACTATCAACAAATAGGGAAGATATCAAAGAGAATAGATACCCCTAACTTCCTAGAAAGAATTTTTTTATGTGTGGGGGGTGGACTACATGGGTCCATACACTTCTTCTTATGTATTCTCATATATACTATTTGTATTTTATCATGTCTCAGAGTAGGTTGAGGTAATCCCCACAATCTCCAATAATTTCAATGCGGTCATTAGGTTATTTGAGGAGATTATCCTCCTGAGATTTGGAGTCCAACACAGTGTTATATTAGATGGAAGTTCCCACTTCTTAGAGAGAAATTTTGAACATCTATTGGACAAGTATGTGTTTTCATCACTATGTGGCTTCTGCATACCACCCACAAATGAGTGGGAATGCGGAGGTTTCAAATAGGTATATCAAAGATATCTTGGAGAAGATCGTAAACCGCACCAAGAAGGATTGGAAATGAATCTCAAGAATTCCCTATGGGATTATGAATGGCATCCAAGATGCCCTTAGGAACTACCTCATTTATATTGATATGTGGAAAATACTTCTATATTCCCATATATTTGGAGCTCAAATCTTGGTGGGCAATCAAGAAACTACATTTTGAAATATCAGCTTCAAGCAGTAAGAGATACCTTTAGCTCCATGATCTATAAGAGCTCATATTGACTACATATGAGAATGTGCATATCTATAAAGAAAGAACTAAGATGCGACGTGATGGCCACCCTGAAGAAGAAGGACATTAAATTTTGGGATCAAGTCTTTCTTTACAACTCAAGACTGCAACTCTTCCCAGGGGAACTACGTTCACATTGACACGGGCCATATCTTGTGAAGCACTCTCATCCCCATGACACTTTTATTCTATGGGACAAATAAAAAGTAGAGTTTATGGAAAATGGACAGTGTCTTAAGAATTTCTACACCTTGGGATGACTTGATAGAGAAATAATTCAGTCTTCTCCCCTCACTAATTTGAGCTGAATTAAATCACAGTGTCAGGCCAACAACATTAAACAATGTGCTTGTCATGAGGTAAGCCGTTAGTTATTGATTTTTATGTTTTGAATTTTCTTTCGAGTTAGATCATTCATTAACTATATTCCATTGCATTCACATCAAGTTGTATCATATTTAGTTAACTTTATGGTTTAGATCCCAATCTAAACTAACTTTGGTTGTAGGTGGAAGATTGTTTGAGTGTCTTGTAGAAATAAACTAATAGATGTCCAATCTGTCAACTTGATAACCCAATCAGTCAATTGAATAACCCAAATGGTTAAGTGAAAAGGTCATAAAATTTACACAATCTCTCTCAAATGACAATCTGATCGACTAGTTTACCAACTAACTTGTTTTCCTATAGCAATGAATGCTCTTCATGAGTCCAACCAATCAGCTATTTATGCGAGTCACTGAGTTGGAAAAATATCGAATTCATAAACTCACACATATTATCAAGTTTGGCAAGTTGATTGGTTGGTCCCCCAATCAGTGGATTTGCCTATAGAGTGGAGTGTACTCCCCCAGCAAATCAACTGACTCACTTGATCAGTTGATCGATTGAAAATGATGACCAAATCATTGGACCTTTTCAAACTGGATGGAATGACTAAATGAATATCTAGTCAATCGAGTTGTACAAAGTTGTTACAAAATTCATTGAGTGCCAGTCATATAACCCACAATTGCATTCAATCGATCATCCTTTTAGGTAGTGCCAAATTAAGGAAAGGGGCGACTTCATCAACCTCCCTTGCCTTATTCACTCACCAACAAGCACAAAAGAAAGGAGATGTAGTGCCCGACCTTGCCATTGCTACCTTCAGCCCAAGTCACACTTGTTGCTCCACCAATAAAGTGACAAGGGGCTTGCAATTGGCCAATTCTACTCACCATGACTTCCATTGAGCCACCACCTCCATCTCCTCTACAACCCCTCTCTAGGGTTTTGCTGGAGGCCCATCAAATTCTCAACATTGTGTTTCCTGACAGGCCATTGTGAGTGGGTTGATGATGTTTCTATGCTCTCTAATCACTACACCTCTCTCCCCTCATCCGCCATTTGTAAATCCCTCATCTATCTAGAGGAGAGTTAATCATTGTTGACTATGTTGAGTTGATCGACTAGTATCAGATAGTTTCCTGGTTTGTCATCACCAAGCCACCCTTATCATCTCCAATTTCTCAACCTTGATGTCTTCCCCAAGCTCCATTCCCATCTTCAATTGGTTGGATCCTTTTAACAAGTCATCTGAATCATCTCCACAAGTCAGGCATTTACATTTATCCCAATCACTCAATTCAGCCCCTCCTCACCACTCCATCAAGACAAATTGTCTGACTATTCTCTTCAACTAATCAATTGGCCCATGGAAGAGTTTACTAACCTATGAGGAGTTAGTTGAATTACTTGTCCAATCAATTGTCACATTCTTACAATTAGTCAAATCAACTTTCCTATCGTCCGATTGGCCTCTTCTACAATATTAAAATAGCTAAATCCCAATTTTCAAGTAACAATGATGCAAAAGATGGAAGAACCCAGCTCAAGCAACCTTCTCCATAAGAATAAGTAGTAAAATCATTTGGGAAGGACAAAGAATAGGAGAAGGAGAAATCACCTTTGCTCTCCCATTCATAGTCCACCCACCCTACTGGATCAGGTGGGATACACATTCAATAACGACAAGCTTGCAACAAATCTCGCATTATGTGAGTTTCCTAGGGACATGAGTACCAAACTAATGACACCACTACTCCTAATGTGCTATGAACAGATGATTTGTGAGGTAGCTAAAGTTCTTCATTGTGCACTCGTACTTTAACCCATGGATATTATTTCTCACATCAGACCCCACCATAAATGCAATAGGTATCTTCTACACAATGCTCCCATTCTGCTCCTGAGGGCACACCCTACTTATTCCCCATGTTCATGCTTACCACACTTTTTTCAACCCAATAAGTACAATGTGACAATGATGGGTGATCAAGAGAAGTGCATGAAGAATATGGAAGATCTTGTAGTGCATTTTCTGTGTTGGGCACGTCTAGAGACACTGGAAATGTTATGGATCCAAAAATCATTAGAAGTGAACATCCA
This sequence comes from Alisma plantago-aquatica, assembly GCA_963693085.1. Taxonomy (NCBI): domain Eukaryota; kingdom Viridiplantae; phylum Streptophyta; class Magnoliopsida; order Alismatales; family Alismataceae; genus Alisma; species Alisma plantago-aquatica. The sequence goes on from OY856409.1 coordinate 1,996,782,362, forward strand.
TCAGTCCATATTGATCACTAAATCTTATACCATCTACTCCGTTTATGTTGAGCTCACCTTCAAGTTCCTTTCCACATTTAGAAGGGTGAGTTATAATAAAAACAACTACAATTTTGGATTCCATATGTTTAGGGAGGAACACTCTTTGATAGATAGTAGCATTTCTACGATCACCATGTATGTCAATCCTGACTACCCAAACTCAACCAATAGAGCTTGATAGGAAGGTGACAATCAATTGAGCTCAATCACTAGTAGGTTGATTGGTCAAGGTTGATCAGCGAATGGTCCTCAATCAATTTGAAGCTCAATTTGTAAAGGTCGATTGTCAGATGCTCATTTGCTGGAGCTCAATTGGGAGGTAGATCACTGACCTTGATTATAACAGGTCAATCATTGGAGATTTAGAGGAATGCATCAACCAATAGCTTGATTGGTAGCTCAAATTAGGTGGTCGGTTAGGAGGTTGATCGAGTATTTGAGTCAAAAATGTCAATCGATCTACCTTCTAAACATGTGCAAAATCCATTTCACTTGATTGGTAGCTCAAATTAGGTGGTCGTTCGAGAGGTTGATTGTGTATTTGAGCCAATATCGATCGATCTACCTTCTAAACATGCTCAAAATCCATTTCAGCAGGGGTGCTTCCCTGCACCTCACAAGAGGCATTCCCCTCTCAACTCATGCCCATTGAAGGGCAATGGGAACCCCTAACCCACTAGTACAACCATTATGAAGAGATAAAACTCCAATTTTACAAAGGTAGTGAAGAAAAACATTAAAATCCTTACAAGTGAAATAAAATCTGAATAATACCAATGAAGCTTTTTCTTGGAAAAAGTAAATATCTAAATGCAAAACTAGATTAAAAATGTGACTAAACTAGGATGAATATGCATTCATCAATTTTTTCCACCTTGATGCTTTTGAAGATTATCACAATGATGAATTCAAGGAACTAAAAGATGTTTCCCTTGTTGAGGATCAATCTCAATATTCTAAAGAGACTGAGATGAATCCCTCACCAAAAGGGTTGAAATACATTCTTCTAGATGATATTGAAGTCTGTCTATAAATTTTTAATTCAAATCTTCAACATTATAGGGTTGCATGCTTCTCATGTCACTATAGAAAATAAAGAACGCACTAGGCAATAGAATGACATATTTTATGAGGGTGAGCCATATTTTTTACATGGACAAGATTCCTATGGTTCTTGATTACAATCCTCTAGAGACCCTCAATGTAGGATGAATCCTAACATAAAGGAGGTGGTATATTTGAAGTGATAAAGTTGTTGATAGAGGGGATCATTTATCCTATATCCAACTCCCCGTGGTTGAGTCTTGTGAAAATGGTTCAAGGAAGGGAGGAACACTATGGATCTTAATTAGAAAAATGAATTAAACCCTACACACATTGTCGCAGGCTTGAGGATGTGTATCAACTACAAAATGATGAACAAACCCACACACAAAGATCACTTCCTCTTATCCTTCCTTGATCAGGTTTTAAAGCGTCTAGCCAACTAGGAGCTTGTTTTCTATCTTGATGTTATTCCGAGATCCGCCAGATTCCTATCATCAGAACGGCTAGGATAATATGACATTTATTTGTTACTCTAACACAAATTATTTCATAAGGACGCAATTCAGTTTGATTAAGGAACCAACAACATTTCAAAAATGCATGACAACTATTCTATTGGGATTGAAAAATATAACTATGGGGTTATATATGGATGAATTTTCCAACTATGGAGATTCATTTGATACTTGTTTTCATCATCTCTCATCGATTTTGGAATGATGCAAAGAATCACATCAGGGGCCTAATTTGGAAAATGGTACTTCATGGTGAAGGAGGTCATAGGCAAGGCCACTAGGTTAGTAATAGAGGAATTAAGTAGACAAGGATAATATTGATGTTATTTAAAATTTGGCACCATCATCTATAGTTAAGAAAGTCAAGACCTTCTTAGTCCACAAAACTTTTATTATAGGTTTATAAATGACTTCTCAAAGATTTCCAAGCCACTAAATAATATACTGGCTACAAGAGGTTGGGTTTTAGTTTCATAAAGAATGTATGAAAAGCTTCAACAATCTAAAATATGTTCTCATGTCTGCACATATTATATAGGTGCCAGAGTGGTCTCTCCCCTTTGAGATCAAGGGTGATGCTGGTGATTATGTGGTCAGAGCCATTTTAGGATAGTTGATAGATAAGAAGAACCACATCATATATTATGCTTCTAATATGTTGGATGAATCTCAAAGAACTTATGCCACCACAGAGAAGGAACTTCTCACCATTGCATATTCCTTTGAATCACTCTTATCTTTTTAGTTCATAGAACATTGTATACCATACCATGCTACCATTTTCTACCTAATGGCTAAAAAGGATGCAAAGCCACAATTGATCGGGTGGATTCTATTACTATAGGGATATGATCTTAAGATTTGTGATAAAGTGAATAGAGAAAATGTTTTAGCCAAGCATCTCTTCCCTCTTCACACCTAGGACATTGATGTCAATTCCCATTAACAATTCACACCTACATGATCAGTTGTTGAATATATCCACAACCACACCTTGGTACATTTCCATTGTCAAATACGTAGAAACTGATGTCCTACACCTAGAGTGCACTGGGAATGCAAAGAAGAAATTCATGAATGATGTTCAACATTCTCTTTGGGAAACACCTTTCTTGTTCTATTTATGTGGAGATAGGTTGTATAGCCGACACATACCTGAGGTTGAGGCACCTCTAATTCTAGAGAAGTGTCATTCCAGTCCTTCTAGACACCATATGAGTTCCAACAAGACTGCAACCAAAAAACATCTTTAGTGTGGTTTCTATTAGCCTACAGTAGAGGTGCCAACAATTTTGTTCTTTTGTATGACCACTATCAACAAATAGGGAAGATATCAAAGAGATTAAATGCCCCTAACTTTCTGGAAAGAATTTGACATTTTTTATCTGTGATGGGTGGACTACATTGGTCCTTCCACTTCTTCTTGTGGCTTCTCATATATACTATTTGTACTTTATCATGTCTCAAAGTGGGTTGAGGCAATCCCCACAATCTCCAACAATTTCAATCCGATCATTAGGTTATTTGAGTAGATTATCTTCCTATTATTTGGAGTCCAATATAGTGTGATATTAGATGGAGTTTCCCACTTCTTAGAGAGAAAGTTTGAACATCTATTGGAGAACTACGTGTTTTCATCACTATGTGTCTTCTCCATATCACCCAAAAATGAGTGTGAATGTGGAGGTTACAAACAAGTAAATCAATGATATCTTGGAGAAGATCGTAAACCGCACAATGAAGGATTGGAACTAAATCTCAAGAATTCCCTATGGAATTATAAATGGAATCCAAGATGCCCTTTGGCACTACCCCTTTTACATTGATATGTGGAAAATCCTTCTATATTCCCATAGATCTGGATCTCAAATCTTGGTGGGCAATCAAGAAACTACATTTTGAAATATCAACTTCAAGCGGTAAGCAATACATTTGTCTCCATGATCTAGAAGAGCTCATATTGAATGCATATGAAAAATGCATATCTATAAAGAAAGAACTAAGATGTGATGTGATGGCCACCCTGAAGAATAAGGAAATTAAATTTTAGGATCAAGTCTTTCTTTACAACTCAAGATTTTAACTCTTCCCAGGGAAACTACGTTAACACTGGCACAAGCCATATCTTGTGAATCACTCTCATCCCCATGAAACTTTTATTATATGGGACAAATAGAAAGTAGAGTTTGTGGAAAATGGACATTGTCTTAAGAGTTTCTACACCATGGGATGACTTGACAGATAAATAAGTTTGTCGTCTCCCCTAGCCAATCTGAACTAAATTAAAACACCAGTGTCATGCCAACAATGTTAAACAAGGTGCTTGTCCAGAGGTAACCCATCCATTATTGATTTTTATGTTTTTAATTTTCTTTCTAGTTAGCTCATTCAACTATACTCCATTTCATTCACATCACATTGTAACATTTTTAGCTAACTCTATGGTTTAGATCCCAATTTGAACTAACTTTGGCTGCAAGTGGAAGATTGTTTAAGTGCATTGTAGAAATAAACTTATAGATGCCCAATCCATCAACTTGATAACCCTATCGGTCGATTGAACAACCCAAATGGTTAATTAAATAGGTCATAAATTTAAACAATCTCTCCTAGATGACAAATTGATTGACTAGTTTACCTACTAACTCGTTTGCCTGTAGCAGTGAACCCTCTTCACTAGTCCAACGTATCAACTAATTATGTGAGTCACCTAGTTGGAAAAACATCTAATTCATTAGTAAACTCACACACATTCTCAAGTTTAACAAGTTGATTGGTTGGTCCTCCAATCTGTGCATTCACCTATAGAGTGGAGTGTACCCCCTAGGAAAATCAACTGAATCACTTGATGAGTTGGTCTATTGAAAATAATGACCAAATCATTGGACCTTTTCAAACTAGGTGGAATGACTGAATGAATATCCAGTCGATCGAGTCACATATAGTTATCACAAACTTCATTGAGAACCAATCGTCTAACCCACAATTTTAGTCGATCAATCATCCTTTTAGGGAGTGCCAAATTAAGGAAAGTGGTCAACTTCATCAATATCCCTTTCCTTATTCACTCACCAACAAGCACAAAAGAAGAGAGATGCACTACCCAACCTTGCCATTACTTCCTTCAGCCCAGGTCACACTTGTTGCTACACCAATCAAGCAACAAGGAGCTTGCAATTGGTCAATTCGACTCACTGAGACTTCCACTTAGCCCCCACCTCCAACTCCTTCACAACCCCTATCTAGGGTTTTGCTGGAGGCCCATCAAATTCTCAACAACGTGTTTCTTGATCGGCCATCATGAGTGAGTTGATGATTCTATATGCTCGCCAATCACCACACCTCTCTCCCCTCATCTGCCATTTGTGAATCCATCATCTATCTAGGGTTTAGGAGAGTTAATCACTGTTTACTATGTTGAGTTGACCGACTAGTATCAACTAGATGCCCAAATTGTCATCACCAAGCCACCCTTGTCGTCTCAAATTGCTCAATCCCGATGTCTTCCCCAAGTTCCATTTCCATCTTCAATTGGACGACTCCCTTCAACAAGTCATATGATTCATCTCCACAAGTTGAGCGTTTATATATATATATATATCAGTCAAATCATCCCCACCTCACCACTCCTTCAAGACAAATTGCCTAACTCTTCTCTTCAATTGATCAATTGGCCCATGAAAGAGTTTACTAACCTCTGAGGAGTTAATCAAATCACTTGTCCAATCGGTTGTCATGTTCTTAAAAATAGTAAAATCAACCTTCCTATCAGTCGATTGGCCTCTTCAACAATATTAAATAGCTAAATCCCAATTTTCAAGTAACAATAGAGCAAAAGATGGTAGAACCCAACTCAAGCAACCTTCTCCATAAGACTAAGTACTAAAATTGATTCGGGAAGGGAAAAGAATAGGAGAAGGAGAAATCACATTTACTCGCCCTGTAACATCCCAGAATTAGAGGCCTCGGATAAAAAGATCTTATAAGGAATGATTGGACTACCCATATCACCAAGGTGCACCTCCTTTTCCGGGAGCCCATCACTAAAGAACTCCATAGTTAAGTGTGCTCAGCTTGGATTAGTACTAGGATGGGTGACCAGTCGGGAAGTTGACCCCAGCCTGCGCGTTAGTGAGGAAAAAAAGTGCAGTTAAGGCCAGTGGTGGTCTGTGGGGCCAGTCGTCATTCTGAAACTCTATTGGATCCTAGGGCAGTAGGCCTGGGTGTTACAAATGGTATTAGAGTCAATTCCCCTCCAGTAGGTGGGGCCCACATGGGCATGGCATGCCAGTCTTGAGTCGTGTGGTCCAGGCATGTAGGAAAGGGTTGTCCATGGTTGACGTAGCCACCCTTACGCTGGTATTCCGTGATCGGGAGCTGGGTGTCCATGGGCCATTGTGGGTCTGCACTGAAATGGGGAAGAGATTATGAGGCCTTATAGTTGAGCCTTGATGAGGACGTCAAGAGTCTAAGTGGGGTAGATTGTAACATCCCAGGATTTGAGGCCTCAGATAAAAAGATCTTATAAGGAATGATTGGACTACCCATATCACCAAGGTGCACCTCCTTTTCTGGGAGCCCATCACTAAAGAACTCCATAGTTAAGCATGCTCAGCTTGGAGTAGTACTAGGATGGGTGACCAGTCGGGAAGTTGACCCCGGCTTGCGCGTTAGTGAGGAAAAAAGTGCAGTTAAGGCCAGTGGTGGTCTGTGGGGCCAGTCGTCATTCCTAAAACTCTACTGGATCCTAGGGTAGTAGGCCCGGGTGTTACACTCATTCATAGTCCACCCACCCTACTAAATCAGGTGGGATACACACTTAATAACTACAAGCTTGCAACAAATCTCACATGATGTGAATTTCCTAGGACCATGAGTACCAAACTGATGACATCACTGCTCTCAATGTCCTAAGAATAGATGATTTCTAAGGTGGTTGAAGTTCTTCAGTGTGCACTCATGCTTTAAGCCATGGCCAATCTTTCTCACAACAGAGTCCACTATCTCTGCAATAGTGATCTTCTGCACAATGCTCTCATTATTCTCCTAGGGCACACCCATCGTATGCCCCGTGCTCATGCTTACCGCACGTTTTTAACCCAATAAGTGCAAGGTGATAATGATTGGTGATCAAGAGAAGAACATGAAGAATATATAAGATCTTACAGTGCATTTTCCGTATTGGGCATGTCCAGAGACACTAGAAATGTTAGGGATCCAAAAATCATTAGAATTCAGCGTCCATCGTTCCATACTGTTCACTAAATCTTATACCATCTGCCCCATATATACTGAGCTCAGCGTCGAGTTCCTTTCCACATTTTGAAGGTTGATTTCCAATAATAACAACTATAGTTTTGGATTTCATTTTTGTAGGGAGGAACACTCTTTGATAGACAGTAGCATTTCTGTGATCACCATGTATGTCGATCCTGATTGTCTAAAAAGACATGATAAAGACGATCAATAGAATTTCAAACATAAATATGAATATGTCAAGCTCTGGAAAAGCTTTTTGGGATACTTCCCTCCTTCAACCCAGCTGCAAGGCCTCTTATATTCACAAACCACTCATGAGGTAGATCCATTACATTCTTATATGTATTATCTGTAGGAAGTCTTTGGCACCCATGGCATAGTTAGCAACTTTCACCTTCACTACCTATGGTGTATTCTAAATGGAGAGTCATATAGTTGGGAAACTTGATGATTGATCACCTTCACTATGTGGTTTTTTTAAAAACAAATCTTCACTATTTATCTAGGGAGGCCTGGTAACTTCCATTGCTACCTATTTCAATTATACACACATTCCCTTCAAGAAAGTGACTATATGAGGGAATTTGATTGACATCAAGTATCTTGAGGGAGCTCAATTTATCTGAAAGTCAATGTAGTAGGGTATCTAATGCCTTCCTTTCAAGGACAAGACAACTCATCCCGCCCTTCCTATTCATTCACAATTTTCTTTACAAAATCTCTACTACAATTTTGACAATCTCAATTCATATATCAAGTTCCACTTACTCAAAAACCTAGAAATTGAGTGCGAGGGACCTATAGAGCCTCTATGTATCCATTGTAGTGCCTCAATGGGTGATAATGACGAGGAGACAAGCCCCTTTATAGTTCCTACTAAATGACACACCAATTAAAATCTTTCCACTATCACCTTAAATGATTTCACTTACGACTTCATCAACATACAAAGCTAGCTAGGGCACATCTAGGCTTCATAGACCCGCACAAAGTAGGAATAACAAGGGAAGGGTCAACGACCCAACCATATGTATTTGATGCAACATGTGAGTCATTAGTGGCATGCAAAATGTAATGACAACCAAGATAGACATCCACGGTACAAGGAGTATTGCACACACCAAACCAACCCCCCATCCAGACTTCTTACTATTGGGAACAATATTATGCATATCTTCCTACCTAGTATAATGAACTTGACCCAACAACAAACCAAAATTGGAATGGCCCACATCTGTGATATTTGTATCATGAAATTTTTCTATCCTCCATAGTAGGCATGACAACAAGAACTATGAACCAAGGGAGACGAGGCAAGATGGTGTCCTTGGTACTTCTTTTATTCCCCACCATTTTGAATTTAGTGTTTTGGGATGAGAAATTTTCTAGTTCTGTGTGGAGGATAGGTGGTACATATGTATTTTCGCCCAGAACTATTATTTTACTCAGTTGATATATTCCTTGATAGAATCGAATTCAGTTCATGAATCCATGTCGTTGTAGTTAGAATAATTTTTATTTTTATTACAAATTACGATGTAATGAAGACATTATCCAATAGAATTAGATTTTTGTCTCTTGCTAAGCATTACATGCATTCACACCATAAAATCCATCTTGAATGATGCAAACCCTCATTGTTATAGTCACCAAGAGAAATTTTCCAAATGTTTAAACTCATCCCATTTGCTAATGATATTTACATGTGGCAAGCCATATGGAACTAATAGGGATCCAATGCAACGCATCTCCTATTGATTAGTTAGCTTACTTATGGAATTGTAATTTATTCCCTATTTTGCACCACTTGAATGAAGAAAATGCTAAGGACAACCCAATGCACTGAAAATATATTAAATGAAATGTACATTGTCTAAACCTTCTTCTACACTTCTTCCTCTGTGTCCATACCATCCATCAACAAAAATACATATAAAGAAAAACGGTTCCAGGCCCTAAGTTTGGGGTGGCACACCACTCATCTATCTAATTCCTCCTCTTCCATACCCCTTCTACGTAAGAGGAGTGTATAAAAAATGAAGAAAATATTACAATATGCACAAAGAGAAAAAACAAAATCATTGCAATATGTTTATATGTAAAAATAAAATACATATCAAGTGAAATAGAGGAGAGAGAGTCACTTACTTCCTTCCACACATCCTTTTACTATTTTTTTGACCAGAGCATTACGTGCTTGATTGTTTCATTTTCACACCCCAGTGTGGGACCTTCTGTATTCTCATGGATTATGAGGAATCTTCAAATTTTTACGAATTTTATATTTATGCTTGATATCAGGGATTTTGAAATGGAAGCAGGTATTGTGAAAAAAAATTGGGAACTAGGAAAAAGAAATTATTTTTTATGACTATATGAAATTAAGGTTTCTTAGCCCTTTTTATGGAGGGATAAATCATAATTGAGATAGAAACGCATAAAATGAGTTGTTAGTATTGTTCGGCAGTTCACTCTAAATTTATAATACTTGAGGGAGAGAAATGTTTATGTTTATGTTTGTTTGATGAATACATAATAAAATCATTTTACTTGCACATTTACATTAAAAATGCATGCATTCCATGCACATATTACTTTATTTTAGCTTAACTACAATTTGATTGCTTTATTCTTTTCTTTAAGATTTTTTGTGGAGGACTACCATTTTGTTATAAAAATTGTGCGAAACTTGCTCGGGGACCTCAAGAAATGACAATTCATACATCAAGGTTGAATAGATCATTATCCCAATCTCCAAGCATTGGGAGATGGTATATTCATGACATACACAGTTTAACACCATTCTGAAATTTCAATCATATGAATGGATCTCACAGTAAGTATGTTGGGTTGTGTTTTCACAAGGCCGAGTAGCATCTAGTTGAAGTATTCAATTGACAAATCTAGTTGACTATCTCTCTAATGTCATCCACTTTTATATCTGGCCAACCAACCAAATCATTAGTCAGTTGCCTGATTGAGCATCCGATCACACCTCCAAGGTACATGCCGACCAACCAGGTTACTACCAAAGTTGAATATCCCAAAAGTTTTGCATGAGGTTTATTAGTAGCCAAGTGACTGATTTGAGAAGCGAGTCAACCACTAACATCACACATAAGGAATTGCAAACCCCTAGACAATCAATCGACCCAACTGCAAGTCAACCTACTAGGGGTCTTTTCAACTCAAACTCCAAGGGCAAGTTGAACAACTGGTCTCCCAGTCAACTGATTGGATTATTTCTAGTGCACATTAAAGAGCACCCTTGGGTCATAAAAGTAATCAATCGGTGGTCCTGACAACATAAGTTTATAAATAATTATGACATAATGAGTGAGGGTTTGACTTCAACTATCTAGATCATTAATTTGGAGTCCTTGGAACATGTAAAAGAAGAAAAAGGTGATGTCTACCTTTAGGCACACCTGACTATCTTCATTATTGAAGTGTTTCTTGTCTTCCAAGATCACAACCTGTGAACCTTGTCCTCCTAGCGACAATGACTTATTCTTCTCTTTTCTACTTTTTTAATTTTGTTCCTAACATGAACAAGTAGGTCCCTCACTATGGTGTGAGATATCCCCTCTTCCCATAGTTCGTAATCTCATTCCCTAAATTGCTATTCATGTGCACTATTGGATTGATAATTGATTGTTGAATGTATGCTCTATATATTAACGACCTATCTTGCATGATTATTATTATTATATGAATAGACACATGAAAACCTTGGATAAGAGTATTAACAAAAGAGTATTAGTTAATTGATGTTGAACCCCATATATGATTGTTCAAGAGTGTTCCCCATGACAACAAATTCTAAATGTGTAGGTAACAAGATCTAGAGACTACGAGGAAATCCTTCCTTGTGAATATCATACTCAAAAATGATATGGAACTTCCTTAGCCCTAATATAATAGTTATATGAGTTAGATATGCAATGCAAGAGAACTACTATGAGAAATTATGGTGAAACCTCATTCACCCCAATGTTTCTCATACATTAATGTATATCGCTTCTCATTATTTACAGTTAGAATAATGAATCATACATAAAATTGGTTTTAAATATTGGTCTTAATTTGAACATAAAACAAGATACTTGATAGGTCATCCTCAAGGTTATATCATTAAACTACACTATAGTTAGACACGTCCTCTTGTGGGTGATGATAATTGTATGTTAGTCTAGGTAAAATTTAGGATTAGTTTCTTAGAGAGTCTTTTGTGCAATAAAATCCCACACTGACATCCAAATACCGACAGATATGGTTACACCCTTAATGCTATATCTAATATTATTTAAATATGTTCAAACATCCTAAATTGACTTGTTATTACTTAATTGATAATTTTCATAATTTGATATAGATTCATGTGCATAACTTCAAGTTACAATGACTTTAAGATTTAAATTTTTGGTAGACCCAAAATGGAGTGTCAAGAGCTTTTACCTCTCAAGAAAGGGTTTAATATGTGATAGGTGAATCCACTTCTGGTAAGGAATGAAGTCTGGAGAATGGATGATATACAATTTTTTCCTCAAATAAATGTGATTCTTTATTGTTACCAAACTCTAGGTGCAATCATAGATGCACCCCCACATATCAAAGTCTCTATAGACATATAAACTCAGAATCCCAAAGTCACATAGGGATCCAAGTAACACTAGGACATAACTACTTCACAATAAAAGCTAGAAAGAGAAAGACACACTTAAGATCCATTCCATATAGTGAACATAAAATGATCTCAAGGAAAATATAATTCTAACAAGGAAATGCAACAAAATGAACCACAGACATCCATCCTTACCAGTGAAAAAGCAAGCATTGATAGGAACTACATAGATGTACTGGAGACCTAAAAAGACACAAATAACAACCCAACCAGTGAAAAAATAGAGAACTGCATACTGACAAAGATTGATACAATCAAATAGAATATATCATCTTTTCAAATTCCAATCTAGAAATCACAAATAAATTGCTCTTCTTTAGTATCTACTTATTCTTTGTATGTCTAGAATCATCCTTGATGTTGAACTTTTCCTTAATGACTTGTTTAATATCATATAGATTATCTACACCTACTAGGTCATGACAAATATTCTTCCTTTGTTGATAATCAAACAAGGTGACATAGCTTTACATAACTTGGTTAGAATATAAAGAAACATCACCATCTTGAGTCAAACAAAAGTTCAACTCCCACACCAGATTGAAACCTATATAATTCACCATCAAAGAAGTACATAACATATATCATTCTTCCACAAATGAGTCAAATACTGGCATTAGGGGATCAAGAGAAACCTTTCTCATCTCATCATTCACACTATTAGCCATGCCATCAAAAGAAACCTCTCTAGCAACTTCCTTACCATGAGGACTAAGAAATTTCTTATCCGAATTCACACTACCCTGGGGATGGTTAGATGTTGATGAATTATTCATCACAACTCTAGCAAACTATGGTCTCCATGACAACAATGCAACATTTGATACCTCACCTATTTATGAGAATGTTACCTTGGAAATTTCATTAACATTCCTCCAAACACTTACTGTTCGATCATACCTTCTGTTTTACAAAATGTATTTTAGTTCATTGCAATTGTGATCACGACAATTGTTTGCTAGAAAAGAGGAGATACAGTGACCAAAAGACTAACACCCTGGGTAGAGCTTGGGCTTTGCAATGCACTCAATCTTCATGACTATTGGATCACCATCAATGATGATTTCAACAACTTCAGTCAGCAGAGATGAAGCCTTGACCTCTACATAGACCTTAGTAGCAACAAGACATATGGTATTAAGATATGAATCCCCTAATCCAATGACCTTCCAACCGTGCTTATTGTACTCACTAGTCTATCTAGGGTCTAGGGAACTCCTAGATTTTTTATATTGAACCAAATTGGTCACAAAGAAAAGAGAGGGGAAGAATTAGAGATCCCAACAAAGACTCTTACATAATAACTAGTACTCCATCAAAGGTCCAAAGTGTTTTCGAAAGAATTTGACCCCTCTCCTCATTTGTAGGTAATTCAACCGTTACAAACTCAAATTTGCCTCTAGGGTGCCACTACCAACAAATCCACCCTACAAGGAGTTTCGGGATGGATGTTTACCTAAAAATATCACAGAGATGTGATCATCCCAAGAACTAGCCTCTCCTTTGGTTCCCTGAATGTCCATGAATTAAACATCATCTCCAACATCTAGATTCACATACAAGATAGTTGATATGTCTTTTTCTTCCCTCCCCTAATGACTGAGTATAATCCAATCAACATCCTCCATATTTGGTGTCCAATCTGCATCTAGAAATGAGTACTTGATGGAGTTCTCCTTTCTAGTATGTGAGGGAGGTGGAGGAGAAGATGAATTGCAAGGAATTTTCTTTTGTAGCTCGTACCTTTTCAATATAGTTTTTGGATTAGTTCAAGAATGCTAATCCTCTTTCCTGACTTCTCACAATCACGATGAAGTTGTCAATGACTTTGAGTCATTTAGCTTTCCCCCTCTATATCCACTTCTCCTCAGTTAGAAATTCACCCCACCTCTTGCTCGTCCTCTTCCTTGCACTCTCCCTTCCCCCTTGTCATATAAATAACTTGTTGACATACATATTTGGTTAGCCAATATATGTCATTTAGTGATATTTAATAACATTCTTTTTTGGTGCATTTGGACTTATATAAAGAGTTGACTGTCTCCAACTGATGTTAGTTTTTTTACCTTAATATGATTTATATACGTGTGTATCACAATAATATAGATACAGTGGTGATTTTTGCAACATGACTTTGTTTTTATAGGTTTTTTTGTCTATTCATGTTTCATAGGGCCCACTATGGTGTGTTAGACGAGATTCATGCCCAGGGGCTAAAGGAGATGTCATCCTACTAGGTTGTTTTTTTGTATGGTCTTCAACATTGATGCACTTATTAGTCATTGTTGACTGTTAAGTTGTATCCATAAGGCTATGGTGTGTCTTAAGAATATGAACAACAGTGTATGAATTCATCTGATTTGATGGTGATATATGTTGAGGAGGGATATTTGAACTAAAAGTTGACCCCCATATTAAAAATTATTTTTATGATTCCATTTGTATAAGGTTTTCTAGTTATCAATTTGTATTCATGATTTAAATGTATACATTGTTTTTCTTACCAATTGGATATGGTTCTAGGTTGTGATATACATAAATGAACTTCATATCATTATCTCATTTATGGGGCTTATAATTAAGATTGGTGGTAATCATAACCTTCTCACTATGCAAACATATCTGTGTGAGGATTAGGTGTTGATGGGAAGAAGGTGTGAGGTATGGATGTATGGATCCCACCTACTTCCTCATGTACTTTCTAACCAATACCCTATACATGTAGTGTGCCTATAAATATGTTCATAGTCCTCATTCTTACACGCAATACCCTACGAGATATCATTTGTCTCTGGGAAGAAGCATGGTGCCCCATCGGCTCGAGGCAATTGCAATTCCCTGTGTAGGTGGACCATGCACATGTCTCTTTTATTAAGAAAACTCTATCATAAGTACATGTCATACTAATTTTAGGCATTCTAAATGTGTTATATTGGCACCTAAAACCTCAGGATGGAGGTTGGTTCATCACTAGTTGTGGACATTGTGTTCGGAATTCATATTAAGATGACCTTCTTTTCTTTTGGGAGTATGTTTTAAAGAAAATAGACCATGTGATATTGGAACAACCATTGGGTAGTGGTGCTCACAACCATAGGGTGTGGAGGGGGGATTTTGCACATATAGGTGCATAAGGTTACTAAGAGTTAAACAACTATTATTTAGGAATTTATAGTGTAAGGCAAAACATCAATGCTACTAACATGTAGCACATATAGTTTCGAGGATTGGGTAGATGGCCCTATCCTTTATTGAGATCCGACCTTATGCTGGTGATTGTGGTGGTAGGTTTTCCTTCCTCAGATGATACTTCCCATACCTATAAAGAAAATTATTTTGAAGTCTTAAACTTAAAGAAATATCCTCATTTCTCAAATTGGAAGCAACAAACTGGTTGTACTTGCTTTCACACAACATGTACATTTGGGAAACCATATTTGGTGGTAAGGCTGTCTTTCTTCATTTACTTGAACTATGGTAGAACTTATTAAGTGAATGCAATGTAAATGACCTTACACGATGATGTGTTGAACATGGGAAAACATTGGATATGTAGACGTAGGTTAACTCCTTTTTATTATTGTTAATCATCGATATGAGCAACAAGAAATGATGAATTGAAATACAATTTGGGAGGTTAGGTTCATATTGTTTTAGGATGAATACTTAGCTTGAAAACACTCGATCCAAGAGACGGTGCTTGTGGTGATTTGACTGGATTACCAAAAATTTATGTACACCCTTGTCTTCTCAATGTGACCTAGGGTATCACCATCTTAGTCGAGAACATGTTTACACAACGTGGTTTGGAGTGCATTACTTGCCTTGTCATTAGTAATAGTAGATTATAACATGAATGGTGTTGATTAGTAGCTAGTATATTGATCCATCCATGTCATGCAGTCACATGATGCCTCCTTTGTGAACTGCATGTATGATGCATGGTTCTTCCCAATTTCGGTTAGAGCTTTCATGCATATCAAGATTGAGGCATGTGCATAGCACAAAGTCACCTTTATATAATGCTTAAGGGTCTTCATTTTCAGGGAAGGCTTTGGAAATCCTAGACTTGTAATATTGTGCATGGTGGAGAGTGTATAGTATTAATTCTTCAAACATTTCAAAAATGTAAATACTATCTTTAACCTAATCTTCTTCTAGAATGTCTAATTCCTAGAGTACTTGTAATGTTTGGGTCTCCATTTCCAAAGGTAGCATGACATCAACCTCGTATAAGAGCAAGGGGTTCTCCTATTGATGTTTGGGGTAAAACTAAAAGGCCATTGTTAGCTTCTTGTGCTACTTGTAGGATAACTCAATGGTCTTTTTTAGTAT
Organism: Alisma plantago-aquatica; assembly: GCA_963693085.1. NCBI lineage: Eukaryota > Viridiplantae > Streptophyta > Magnoliopsida > Alismatales > Alismataceae > Alisma > Alisma plantago-aquatica. The sequence continues at coordinate 1,996,798,244 of OY856409.1, forward strand.
CTCAATAAGGTTCTTGTTGTTTGTTTTGGATGATCCCTTCATTTGAGGTCAATAAGGAAACACTCAATGATTCTTGATGTCCAAGGAATCAAGATATTATTTGACTTATATATATCATATTGGTGCCCTTGTCAAATATTATTTTGCTTGGAATACCATATATACTCATGTTATTGTTGCAAAGAAACCTAATCGATTAGTAACACAAATGGCATGGAAATTGAGACATCTTCAACCCACTTTGTGAAATAGTTAATGGTGACTAGTATGAAGTCGTGGTCATTAGATGCCTTCATATGCATCGTTTCCAATCATTTATACCACGAATATCCACTTCATGGGCATGTTATATAGATGGTTGGGAGATCAATGGATATAATCAACACACAATAGACAAGTTCTATGTTTACTTATATATGTCAAGAAACTACCTTACATAGTGATCCACTAGTAGCCAACAAGTTGTATGGGTTTGGTAAGGGAAACATCACCCATGTGATTTCCACATACACTTTCATGAACCTCTTGCATTGCATCCTCTACTTTGTTGTATCAAAGTAGTGTAGAAATGTTTGATTCGTGGACTGTTGATATTGTGTATCTACTCCTTAATCCTTTTGTGCTTCCATTCATCATATTGCTTGTTGGTTTTCATTCTAGGTGCCATTATGGAATGGAAGACCTTCTAGGAATCATTTTATATCTTATAAATAGGTGTCACTGTCATCCAAAATGGTTTTTTTTATTATCAATCAATAGGATGTATAGGGAAAAGTTTTAAGTTGATAAAGAAACTTTTTTTATTCTAAATACATATCAGGATGCTAAATGTGTATAGAATTGATATATGTGTTCATGTCCCTTTTGTAGCAAGTGTACTTGATTTCATCACATTTCTACTTCCAATTTCATGAGGAATTTTTAGTATGGGATTGCATGTTTGCACTTCATCTTCCATTCATGATTGATATGTAAAATAGTTTAATAAATAACTAATAACATTGATCTTAAGGATGTCAATAATCTTGGTAGATTATATGCCCAAAATGCAAGCCTCATATTCGTCCATGTTTTCATATTCATCAAATTTTAGATGATGCAAAATATTAATTTGAACTTCATTTTTTATCAGGATAAATCCCACACCTTTACCATGTTAGTTTGAGGCATTGTCAAAGAACATGGCCCATGTTTTGTTAGCAATTAATTATGTGGGTTTTGGGGAACTTAACATGCTAGTATCTCCATTTGGGAAGTCGAGGTCTTTGTCAGTTTGAGAGATGGTGGGATTTACAACCATTTGATCGTCCATGTATTGAGTATTTATCATTTTCATGGAATATAGGTGATGTTAAATTTTAATAGTGAGACCTTTTGTTTGTCATATTGTACAAACAAGGCCAAATGATGACATAGGTACAACAATGGGTCATTTTGTTTGACTAGGTGTACTGGATATGCCAATAGGTGATGTCGTAGTTTCCTAGTGGCGATAACTAAAGAGAAATGATGCTATTTGACAGTGGAGTACATGGACTCAAATTCTTTGAAATTTTTTGACTTGTTGTTTGCTCGTCATAGTTGACTTTCTATGTAAGGGCTTGTCCAATGGATTCTTCAGTTACTAACAGACACAAGATCTTGGCATGACCTTTTAGTGGTGTCTTGAGGACTAGTGTCTTAGAAACATATTGCTTAAGTTCTTATGATACAACTTGCCAGTGATCGTTCCAACAACTACAACCATTTTTCATAAAAATTTGAAGATTGGTTCACAAATCAATGTCAACATTGTGATGAATAGAATGATGTACTTTTTTCTCCTTTATAGGCTTCAGATGTCTTCCTTCATGTGTGGAAGGGTAAGCTTATGTTTTACTTATCTTTTGCACTATTGACCTTTATATCTCATTGGATAACCATGTAGCTAAATAGGTTACTAAAAGTGACAACAAAAGTTCACTTTTCTTGATTAAGATGAAGGTGAAAATGATGTAGTCTCTGGAATATCTTTTCAAAATAGGATACATGATGTTTTGAATACTTTGACTTGTGTGATCATGTCATATACATATACCTCGATCTCCTTATGCATGAGGTTGTAGAAGTGAGTTAGAATAGATTGTATAAATATTTCACTTGCATTCTTGAGTTCTAAAGGCATGACTTTGTAACTAGCAACCCCCATAAGGTGGTATAAGTGGCTTTCTCCAAGTATTTCATGTTTGGTTTTATTACCAAGACATCTATATGTGGTAGTGGAAAGTCATCTTTTGGGCTGACTTGTTAAGGTCCATGCAATCAATACCAATGAGAACACACCCATCTTTTTTAGGTTCAAGAACAATATTCACCATCCAAGTGGCGTACGACACATGATGTGTGAAGCCTAAGCCTATGACAAACTATATTTGGACCTTTTCATATATATTTAGGCCCCATTCAGGTTGTATACATTTGGCCTTCCACTTGATGGGTTGTATTACTAGTGTTGTTGGAACTCTATGGACAACTATCAACTCATCAAGTCCCACCATGTTGAAATATCACTAGGTGAGGATGTTGATGTAATGCCATAAGTTCAATCAAATCTTCCTTCACAGTGATATTTAGTTCAAAGACAAGATTCACAAGATGAGGGACTGAGCCTATTCCAAAATTGACTATTTTTGTATCCACTTCGATATGGAACTATTTTCTTTTCATGTTCATGTACTATGGCATTGAGAATATTTAGGAGGCTCTTATATGAGGATTTTTTGATATCTTGTAACAATTTTGTCTCAATTTTCTATGGTGGTTGACAATTTATAGCTTGATTTTATTGTGATTAAGGTCGACATGGACACAACAACTATGGCAAGTTCACTATAGGACCCAAGGAGGATCCTCAAGAAATATATAGGGTAGGACCTCCTTCCCTATCATTGCCTATTTTTTGGCAAGATATGTGTGTCAAGATATCAGTGTGCTAAAAAATCAATGTAGTAGTAACTGAACATTTCTCATTGATGCAACTTGATGATTAGACCATTAAAATTAGAATGTATGTTTTCAATGATGGATATATCTTCATTGTAGAATTTACAGTCTTCATCATTGCCTTATCCTTTGTTGAGACCTTGTAAATGGCTCCCATTGAATGTATTTAGTGATCTTGCCCCCTTATTTTGTGAGGAAAGTGATACATTTCCAACCGTTGCAAGATTTCAAAATGTTCTTGGAAATGTCCACATGCTTTGTTGTCTCTAACAGTCCAAGTACTCCTTCATCAGAAACACTATGGCTAGGTGCCAAAATGGTGACCAAGAAGTGATGAAACTTCCATTATGTCCACTAGTCCATCATAACTAAGATTCATATCCTAGTTGTCATGGATAGTGATGAACTTGTTGATTCCTTGATATAGATAGACTAGTCCATGACCCAATTCCATGCTCATGTTCTGTAGGGATTTGAGGTATCCCTTCATGGTCATTCTGGATTCGTGGGAGAAAAAAAATTGCTTCAATATATAGTTCATGGCATTAGATGGAAAAACATTGGAAGCATAAATCAAGGTCAGAAGTCCCCACTAAAAGATTTGTCTTGGTAAAAGGTCCCCAAAATAGTAACCATCGTGTTTTCATGTCTGAACTTGAGACATTAATGGAATGAGAATGGGAGAACCTGACTTCCTAGTAGTAGGTTGAACGATGAATAAATCTCAATGACACGTATGTATTCTTGCAAGTCTTAGGATTGACTTGTTTTTGTAGTTTTTTGTAGTTGTGTCTCACACATGACATTCTTTGTTCACACATATAAGGTTGATGTTGTCATTTTTGTTTCTTGGATGATTTCTTGACTCGATGTCAAGCATGTTGAATGTCTTCAACATGTAGATGATAAGATCTTCCACATTGACAAAAAAGATGAGAAAGAGCTCCATATCACCATTCATTATGGTAATATATGATCTTGAGTGAGTATCAAGGCCTTACCTACAAAAGTGGTGATTTTTGACTTGGTAATTACACTATGGTGTCAACCAATTTATTTCTAAATGTCTTTGGGCATGATGGCACCTTCCATGATATTTAAGTATAGTTGTCCTATGCATTGATAAGATTTGAATTAAATCCCAAATGGAAATGTTCCCTACCAAATTATGATAAGTTTTGGTAGAGGGACTATCTACCAGCTTGTTGTACTTATGAATAGTATTCATGATTCGTGGTATGGAGACAAAGGGTCACATGATGTGCTGGACCTTTTTGATGTTGAACGACCTTGGTATTTTGATGTGTGGGACCGGTATGACAACCAACATTTTGTCTTTAGATGAGTTGGATGTCAAAGTTAAAATTACTCCCATATATGGCATGGCTTTGGAATTGCCTTTATTTGTGACATTTTCATTGGCTTTTGCCAGGCGTGCATCTTCAGAAGGAGAAATCGATGGAAATGTTTCATATATCATTGAGTTTGTAGCGACATGTATGGATTAGACCATCACTGATGGGGCTTGCACCATCACATCCATGATCTGGATACAGATATGTTGTGTTTCCCATGGATGAGAAGAGGAAGGTCCCACCAAAACCTGATGTAGTGTAAATGTGTTGGATTCATGCAATAGACCTAGATGAGAATGCTAGTTTCAACATTAATCATCGATGTTGATGTGTTGTATTATATGCATTCATTATTGATGTTAGTATTCTAGAATCTTAGTCATATTTTGGGTTGTATAGGTGGTGTTTCCACAATCAGTGTCCTAAATGGAGCTGATGAATGTTGTGTTCCTGGAGAGTAGATAATTCTCCACCCATTCAAGATTACAAGTACCGTCTTCCTGATTTTGGATAAGCTCTTTCTGTTTTGGTTTACTATTTTCAATATTGTGGTTGACAGCCTTATGGAAAAGACAAAAGAGATAAGGATTGTGATTCCTTGATGGATGCAAAAGTGATGCATACTTATCAAGATATCATATGTTCTTTCATATATCCACTATGGTGTCGACTAAACTTTATGGTTGAACTCTTTTAGGCATGAAAGGCACCTTACAAGATCTTTAGGATTTATGACTGATGAGTTAGTGATCTTTGAATTAAATCTCATTGGAAATTTTGGTTCTAGTTTTCATCATGTTCCCTACCAATTCATGGAAAGTGTTGATAAATGGATTTTCTACCTAGTTACCCAAACATATGATTATGTGATTGTGTGTATTGATATTAGAATAGAGTATCCCACATGGTTGTGCAATCTTATTGAGGTTGACCAATCCTATTATATTGATGGATTTGACTAATATAACGAACGAATATTTATGTTTAGATGAGTCATACATCAAAGAAAAGTTGTTCCATATTGTGGCACTTGGATTTGAAACCTAGAATTATAAAAATGATGACCAATTCTTTGACTCTTGTTATTTCTTTTTGAGGGTTTAGCCTCTCCTGCCACCCTTGGTTGGTTATTAATCTAGCACTTAGATGTCAAAATGTCCAGGGAGTCGTGAGGGTGCTTGAGGTGTTAGTAACAAGTGATGCATGTTGGGTGGAAGTGGCTACTGTCCGAGACACAGTGGGTTCATCATTGACATCCTATATATTTTTGGGGAGAGAAGGCATGTTTGGGAATAATCCACTCGTAGAGGTCTGATTGTGCATAAAGTTGAAGGTGATGGTGTTGTGAGATTCATTACTTTCTACCATATCCATTGCATGCACGGGTTCCTTGATCCTAATCATTGTTTGATTATCTAAGCAAGAGGGAGATATTAGTGGAGAGAACTCAAATTTGCGGTGGTACTAGATCAAATATTCATAGTGGAGGTCCATGTTTCACTCGTTGACTGACTGGAATCCATCACATGCAAATCGAATCACTACTTTTTTGGTTTCACCAATGGAGACTTGATGAATGTTATCTTACATTGGTTTGAGGGGATGATTATGTACTCATATGTGACCAAAGGAGACAGGGACTTTGTCGAATGTGTTTCTGGAAGCAGCATGGTGATCAATTAACCTTTAACACTTCATATTCAAGTATCATGATTTGCAAGATAAATCAAGATGTCACACCCGTAGGTAACGTTCACATTGACATGTATGAAAATAGCCCCTTGTTTAGAAAAGAATATTTGAAAAAAAATTATAGAACCTTAGAAGGTAAATGTATAAATTTTCCTCCTACTTTTCAATGGTACATGATGATCAAGTTTGAATGTTCCCACGGTATATAGAAATGGGGTGGGTGGGGGGATTTCCCCTTTCTTAGAAAGTGGCTAGATGGGATGATCTAAGATAAATATATTTTCATCACTTAGTCCCAAACTAGTTAGGTATACAAGGAACACATCTTAATGAGAAAAACAATAATATTTTATTGTAAATCACCCCAAGAGAGCACTTCGTATCTGATAGTTTCTCCTTTTGGGGATAAAATAGAGTGTAGTTCTTCTACCATGGTCACAAACTTGAAAAAGATATATAAATTATTTGTCATGTAAGGATAGTATAAATTGAGGGGGGATACATAATACAAACACTAGTGAGATCAATATGGAAGAGATTGATATTATATGTTTCAGTACCTCAAAACTAATTCTCACCTAGAAAGATTGCTTTCTTTGAGAGGAATCTACAAGATTAATTTATTCATCTTGATCTCCTCATCAAGTAAACTAGATGGGGAGTTTCCATGAGTAGTACTAAATAATTGATTACTAATTCTCATGGTTTCAAGGAACCTCTCTTAGGTAAGGTAAGGTAACATTCGATCTACTAAAATGTGTTTTTAAGGTAAATGATAGTGATTTTATTGCTCTAAATCAGTTTCTCTATTACAATGATCTCATTGTGGAAGTTATCAGTCAAAGAGAGGGATATATTTGAGTCATTTTCCTTAATTGATAGGACATGGATAGGCATGTTCTCCTCACATTGTACATGGATGATGTTGACCTCTACAAGGCCATTCCATAATTCCACTATCTCCTTGATTAGAAAGTCTTTGTAGATGATCCCTTGACATCCCTTCTTTACTACTTTTGACAACACTAGACAGTTTGTTTCTATAATCATACTAAGGAAACCTAACCTATTCATTTCCTAGATGGCATATCGCATCACCGCTACTTATTCCATGAGGGATGAAATGGATAGAATGAGATTTCCCTTTGTATGTGTCTTTGATGTTCCCTTTTGAACTATGGAGTATAACACCCTCATTTGTTGTCAAACCCTACTTCCAACTGGCATCAATGTTGAGTTTCATGATCTCTTCTCCTAGCGCTCACCATCTTGCATTCCTTGTGTTGGACTTTGGAGTTCCTGCTGAGTGCATTTGGCCTTGGTGGTACTAGGAGAATTCCTTCACCATGTTTAGAAATCCTTCTACAAGGGAGGGTTCATGAATTGATTTATCCTCTAATAGGGTCTTGTTTTGGGCTTTCCACGATACTCACATTAGAATATAAGAACATTCAACTTCTTCTTTGATCTCATGGTTTAATACAACATTAGGGATCTCTTTTGGATTTGTCGCCATCCTTGATATAATTATGTTGCCATGATCCATGCAATCCCATATTCGTCTTGCGTGACTGCAACTAAAGATATCATGTGTGTCTTCTTCCTCAATTTTAAAGTGCTAATAGGTTATGCACTCTGTGACTTTCCTATTGTGCATCTTCTCCATTGTTGACAACATGTCTTTCAAATACATTCATATAAAGTGCAATAACTTTGGTGGCCACCGCCTCTTCCATAGATTCCTCAAGTATGAATCCTCCATAGCCATCACTTGTATCTCATCATTAGTAATAAACTAATTCGTTGACTTGGTGGAAAACTCACCACTATGGTCCAGTTCCCAAGCAATTACATCATCATTTGTAAACTTTCTTTTCAGAATGTCGAGAATGTGATTAAAGATATATGGTGGAATGAGGTGATGGTCCTATTACCTATCCCATGTGCCCTCATCATGTTTGATTAGAGCGTCAATGAATTAACCAGGATCAATTTTCTTTGTGGGACATTGGATTCTTCCAAACAGCCCTGGTACCCACCAATCCTCATATATTTTAGTCTTTATATATTGTCAATCCTCCAGATGAAGCCTCCCTTGTCTGGTTGAGTTGCACCTTGTATGCCTCTCCACATGTAACTTGGGTTGTGTCCCACTCCCGCCTCGAGAACGCTCCTTCCCAAAAATATTTCACCTATAATACCCTCCTTACTAGGGAGTTTGGATTTGTAGCCAGCCTTCAACCCCATTTCTCCAATAGAGTTTGGTTCAATGCTTTTAGGTTTCTGAAACATAGTCCTCAATTACTATTTGGTTCATATGGTGAATCCCAACTCACCAAATGTATCTTTCTTTCACCCTCCTCAGAACCCCATTAGAATCAAGCAATCATACTACTACTTTCATCTAGTACCACATATAGTATCTTGACACACTCATAATGTATGTTGGGATGTCCAGAGCACCTCCTTCCCTGACCATGACAGAAGCTTCTCCTTCCATCCTTGAAATTTCTTCCATATCCTATATTTAATAGTGTTGAAGAGTTGTTTCTTAAATCTAACCATCATCGTGGGTAATCCTAAGTATTTATCATGTCTTTCCACCTCTATTTTAGCAGCACTTGGGTAATTTACCTTCTATTTGTGGGAATATTTGCACTAAAGGTGACTTCAAATTTCTCGTAGTTAGTATTTTTAACCAAATCTCTTTCATACCGATTGGTTTACTTAGATAAATAAGAGCACTCCTCCTGGGTCGGCCTTGTAAAAATAATGTTATCATTTGTATAGAAAATGTGAGAGATTCTGGGGCCATTTCTACTGAACCGTGTCCCATGTAATTTTCCTTCATGGCTGGCTTTTTGAAGAATTAAAGAAAAAATTCCATCACAAGAAAGAGATTTGTAGGGAAAATAGGATCACCTTAGTGCGACCCTCTTGATGGTTTTATACGTCCCCTTCTTGCTCCATTGATGATGACTACTTGTGAGACGCTAGAAACACAATCTTTGAGTTTAGATTTCCATATGTTTGGGATTCCCACTTTGGTCATAGATTTATCCAAAAGACTTCATTCTATCATGTCATATTCCTTGATCATATAAAGTTTTAGAGCCATGATACCTTCCTTCCCCTTCTTCTTATTTTTCATCATGTGGAAGATCTCATAAGCAACTACGGCATCATCTGTAATCACCCCCCTTAGACAAACGCACTTTAGTTTTCAAAGATCATTTTTTTGAGGAGAGGTTTTATATGATTGTCTAACAATAATGATTTTGTAGGAAACATTGGCAGCCTTATCAGGCAAAACTATGTGATGTTCATTGGCTTCTGGGTTTTAGGAATCAACACAATATCCATTTTTTATCTTATCAAGATTTTTGGACCATGTCCACCAGTCTTGAATGAATTGTATGAGAGACCTTTTCAAAATGTCCCAAACTACTAATAAATACAACATTCACCCCATCAGGCCCTGGCACCTTATTTGGATGTATTCACATGATTGCACCATAAATTTCATCTTCTGTGGGGGTTCTATCAAGCTCAGCCACCTCCTCATTAGATAGAAGTTTTGGGAGTCCTTGAAAAATAGTATCAGTCACCATAGGGTTAGAAGTAGAGAAGAGTTCTCTAAAGAAAATAGTTCTTGCAATCTCTATATCCTCCTATTCATTATTCATATTGTTCTGGTTATCCATGTGTCCTTCTATGAGGTTGTGCTTTTTTCTTTGGCTTACCTTGTGGTGGAAATATTTAGTATTCTAGTCCCCATCCCTCCTCTTGTTGGCCCTCGATCTTGCATGTCAGTTCTCTCCTATAGTTTTAAGAGTTCATGCACTTCCTTAGATAAACTCTTTCTATCTTGAACCATAATATCATATGGTGGTCTATTTTGTGCTTCATGTAGGTTCTCCTATGCCTTTTGTAGCCTTTTCTTGATGATTTTGAATTTGTCCTCCGCCCACCAATCCAGCCTATCCATGCAAATAGTTGTTCTTCATGTAAGTCTATGTCTAGGTATTCTCTCTAAGACTATGCTATGACCTACTGCATTCTGGTGATCGTAACCACATGATCTCAAATCTGAATTATTTTTCACATTTCTCACTTGCCCGTGATTTGTTTATTGTAAGCAGAATAGTGTCATGATCTATGTATTATATAGGGTAGTGACATACCCTGTGTACTTTAAAAATACTACACCATCTCTAGTCTGCTAGAAACTTGTCAGGTTGATCCTTAAGTCTATTCTTTTTATGACGACCCCCGTGCCACATGAAGATATTGCATGTGAAGACCATGTCTTTAACTGGTAGTCTTCGATGGCCTCCCTAAAGTCTCTCAATTACCTCTCTAATATGTATTTTCTACCCATATTCTCAATATTAGTAATGATCTTATTGAAGTCCCCTCCCATGACCATAGGTATCAATGAGGATCCACATGATTTCCTCATCAGATCCCAAGTGGAATGTCTCTCATTGATTGTTTTTTTTTGGTCGATCAAAACTTCTGTTGCTTTTTTTATTTTTTGGTTTTTGAAAGAATACAAAACATATTAGTTCACGGATAACCAACTAAAGAGAATAAAACATATCTATACATCAAAGATATAGGATGAGGAAGCCCTAAAAAAACCACCTCCATTAAAAGCTAGACATCAACAAGCCAAGTTACATCTTCTTCAAAAGCTTTTAACCCAAAGATGCAGGCCGAACCCATCTCTGAAACACAACTAACCACCAACATATTCCTTGAGTGAGCTCTGCCACTCCATACAGGGTAAGTTCATCCACTCAAAGGACCACTTCATAAAAGGAGATCAAATAACATCTGTCTCCAGGCATCAACGAAGCTTTTGTAGAGAGATCCAAGCAGACATAAGGACATGAGTAGCTCCACCATTCTCAAGAGAACCAACTGAAGAGAATGAAACCTATCAAACATAATAGATATAGAATGAGGAAGCCTAGAACAAAACCACCTCCATAAGAATCTAGGCATTATAGGCCTAGCTACAACTACTTCAAAATATCTTAACCCAAAGATGCAGGTCGAAACCATCTCAGAGACTCAGCTAAACTACCAACATATCCTTGAGTGAGCTCTGCCACTCCACACAACATAAGCTCCTCTACTCAAGAGACCACTTTAGAAAGGGAGATACAAAGACAACAGTCTCCAGGCATCAACTTCTGAAAAAAGAAGCAAGGACCTCTTAAGATAAAACAAGCAACCAGAGCTTTCATAACAGAGACCCAAGCAGCCAAACAAAACCTCAAAAAAGATGACAGAGAAATGCTCATATGAGTGAGCTCTACCACTCCAAAGATAAGTTCATACACTCCAAAGATAAGCCACCTGAAAACCCTGCCTTATAGAGAGAAAAGATAGAAGAACAGAAGGCATCTTCCAGCATATAGAAACTCAAAGCTTTTGTAAAGAGATCCAAGCAGACAGAAAGACATGGGTGAGCTATGACACTCCAAGAAGGATAAACTCATCCACTCATGCAACCAACCTTCTGGATACAAAGAAAGTGAAACCAAGGTAACCAGGACCAAACACAGACAAGGAACTGGAACAAGGAGCCATCAAAAAAAGGAAACATCATAATAAGGCATCATAATCTTTCAAAATAGAGGTCCATAATAGTTCAACATCCTTATATTTGTTATCATGGACTCTAGAATTTCTATCAATCTAGCCATGATACATAATGAGAGGTGAAATAATCCTTTCAGAAGAATAATTCATACAAATAAGGTCATTCCAACCAGAAGGGACAAAACTGATAAGGCGATCAAATTTAGCTTGATTCCAAAGAATTTTCATAAAGGAGCATTCAAATGAAACATGGCTAGAGTCTTCATATGCATTCATGCATAGGAAATAGATAGAAGCCACTGAGATCCCCCTTCTTCTAGTATAGTCAGAAGTAGGCAATTTGTTATGTTTGGCTTTCCATAAGTGGATAGTAGCATTGAGCTGACATTTACATTTCCAGATCCAAACAAAATTGGGATCTTCCACACCTTTAACTCTAATATTATCCCAAACGGTTTTAAGGTTAACCTTTTTATCCTCTTTGGAACCAAAACTTAGATGATCAGAATCAAACTGTCCAATAGGAAACTGATCCAACAAAGAAGAAAGCATGGATGAGCCTCTATGCAAAGGAACCTTCCAATTCTTATCAACAATAATAACACTAAGGAAGGCATAAGAAGGAAGACCTAGTCGAATGACCATATCCTTGCCAACAATATCACCAAGAAACTTGGAAGAACACCATGGGTCAAGCCAGAGCCTAAAACTTTTACCATTTGCAATATTGAAATTGATTAAAGGAAAAAGAACTTTCCTAACCCTAAGCAGGTTATTGAAAAGCCAAGAATTATTAGATGATTCCTCAACAGTCCAAAAGGTACTCTTTTTGAAATATCTTTCACCAATCCATTTGACCCAGAGGGTATCCTTCTTATTAGCCACATTCCAAGCATTCAAAATAAGACATGCTTTGACAATATCTTTACTTTTTCTCAAACCAAGACTACCTTCAATCTTAGGGAGAGTTACAGAGTCCCATTTTATAAGATGCATGCTACGTTTATCCTCAGACTGACCCCACACAAAATCTCTACATAACCTATCAATTTCCTCAAAAATTGAGCTAGGTATAGGAAAGGAAGAGGCCCAATACAAAAACATAGATGACATAGTAGATTTGATGAGCTCAACTCTACCAGCAAGAGAGAGAAGCTTATATTTCCAACCTTCCAAACGTTTCTTGATTTTGTCAATCAGAGGAGAGCACTGCTTCTTAGAAATTTTAACAAAGAAGAGGGGAATACCCAAATAATTAGCATTTTCAATAGAAACTACTTTCATATCAAGAATCTTTGACATATTAGCACCATCAGCTTTCTTACTAGCAATATTAGAACTCTTAAAGGGGTTAATCTTCAACCCATATTCTCTGCCAAACTTATCAAGAAGGACCTTTAATTTATGAGCACTAAGGACATCAGCTTTGGTGAAGATCATCAAATCGCCTGCAAAAATTAGATGAGAGAAGTGACAATCCTTTGATACTTAATAGGAGAAATGTGGTTCAAATTGACCTGCTTCTTCATCATTTCCGAAAAACCTTGCATGACCAAAACAAAAAGGTAGGGGCCAATAGGGTCCCCCTACCTAACTCCATTCAAAGGCCAAATAGGCTCAGTGGGTTCACCATTAACTAAAACCTGGTAAGAAGTGGAGAAAAAAATAATCTCAATCCATCAAATCCAAACAGTGGGGAAATTCATGTTATGCATGATGGAGAAAAGGTAGGACCAATGAACTGAATCATAAGCCTTAGAAATGTCTGCTTGAATGCACATATGAGAACCATATGTTTTCTTGAAGTCACTCAAGATTTCATTAGTTAGAAGAATAGATGGCAAGCCTTAAACGTGGGTCCAAAAAAGGAGACAAGTCTAGGTCATCGGACTTTAGAAATTTATAATACCTGAATGTTTAAAACTCCTACAACTAGCATAGGGTCGAAGTAGTTCGGGGTCGAACACAAGGATTGGCATAATAGTGCTTCAGAACTCAACTTTTACTTGTCTAAGCACGTTGAAAAGTCGAAGGATAAGGTTTTGATGTAAAGAGAAAGAATTATAAAGAATCGAACTCAAATCCTATCTCCAAGGGGAGTTACCAGAAGGATTAAGATTTGGGGTTTATCAGTTTTTATGGGAGTTTTTAAATAAAGGAAAGACGAGGAGATAAAATTGTTCTCGGCGTACAACATGAAAGAAGAAAACTTAATCGTAGCAAGCGGCAATGGTGTACATCTTGCACCCTCTTCTCTCAAAGAGGGTTCCACTAGCCATGCACTAAATTCCCTCTCTCAAGGGTACCAGACATAGACTGGAGCAGAAAGATAGGTCGGGGCAACCCTGATTCTGGGTACTCTTGTACACCCGAATCAGACCAAGCTCTAGAGATTATGGCGTCCCTCTCTCAAAGGAGTCAAAATGAGAAACACGATTCGATATCTAGTCAAAAGTGTGATCCAGACGAAAGAGATTAGAGCTCAGATGCTATAAAGAAAGCATCCAACAAAAAGGAGCCATACACATAACACCATGAGATAAACTCCACATATTCCAATAATCATAAAGAGATATAGGGGTTTAGTTACAATGTAGTAGTAAAATGAAAGTAAAGTGTTGTAAAAGGGAAGATAGGTATTGATCTCCTTGATTTAGGAGATCAATATACATAGCAGTAGACACCTAAGATAATGTTAACTCGGTACCAGGTAGGAGCCCCATCGGGATACGATCGTGTCAGGTTCTTGATCGTGTCGGGTTGTGAACCATTATGGGTAAGGGCATATCGGGAAAGGACTTCCTACCTGATATGGTCGTGTCAGGCTGCCAGCCCTATCGGGTTACAGTCATGACGAGTATAGGCCATATCGGGTTGGGTATCATGTCGGGTTAAGACACATATCGGATTAGCATTCTCTTAGGGTTCTCGGGTTCCTTGTGTTGGGTATAGATGGGCGAGTTGTCTCAAGTTGAAGCCCAGGTAGGGACCCAACATGTTGAAGTATCCTTGAGGGTCATGTCGCACTACTTGCTGCTACCAATTCGGGTTCTAAGTGAACTCCTCCCATCCCTCTCAGGTTGGCGGTGTGCTCACCTAGTATCGACCAGTAGACTCTATAGCTCGACGCACTAGCTCCTGTTCTCTAAGAGTTAGCTCTCGTAGGGGTTGGCTCGTACCATCGTAGGCATGTATCCGCTATTTATAGACAGTGGGCTGGTGGGAGATGCGGCTCTCATTGGGCCACGTGTCATCTGTCTCGCACTGTTCACGTGGCTTCAAAGGGGTTGACACGTCTATCACCTGGCACGCCTGGAGGGGGTCGTCGCATGCTAGGTTGTGAGTAAATCGTGAATAGTCGTGTTGGGTAAGAACCTTGGTGGGCTACTGTACCGAGGGGTTGTTGTATCATGCAATCGACTTCGTCGGATGGCGAACCATGATGAGAAAGGCACCCTGTCGGGTAAAGAGATGTAGCGGCCAGGGCTCCCGCGTGACACCCTTATGTGGGGTTGTCGAGATATCGAGCAGTGAACTGTGATAGGTAGGAGGTGTGTCGCTTCACGCACTTACTGGGCTGGGACGGGTACCTTGTTGCTGATGGGCCTGAAGGGTCTGTTAATGCTCTTTTTGTGGAAAAATAAGAGAAACACTACAAAAGATATGAAATGTTATTAGGGGCATAGTGGGCATTATTTCTATACAACAAATAAGATAAAACTGAGAGGAAGTTAGGTTTGGAGGTAGTTTTGATAGTAAAATATAAGCTCTAGAAGCCATAAAATGGGTGTTATCAACTCCCCCAAACTTAACATTTTGATTGTCCTCAATCAATCTGTACTCATTTTTAAAACTTTCATTTGTAGTACCTTTCAAAACCAGGCATAGTCTTCAAACAAGGGGTTAAGTGAATTTTTGGAATGTCCTGAAGAAAATTACGTCTGACCACAAACAATAGACTTTATTTTCTTGACTTGTTTAAACAAAAAAATTCTCCCCAGCTTTTGCGAGACTTTGGTGCATGATTTTGAAGTTAGCTTTCACACCAAACTGCTTGAAGCTTGGGGGTAGAAGGTGGGGTTTTCAGGATGTCTCAAGGCTTTTTGGGTTTTTCTTGCTTCCCATTGGTCCATCTAGGTACGGGTCCGTTAGCGGGCAAGTGGTCCCTACAGTCCAAGTCAGTTGGCTTTAGAGCAGTGATTTCACATCCTACGTACCACTGCCCCAGATCTACCATGCCTAAATATGGATACTTCGGGGAAGACAAGTGTTTTTTTTTTGGCACAATTCTCATGCTTTTATTCACTCTCGTAAGGATTTCCTTTCTTTTTGGGATTTTGATAGGTAGGGAAAAGGGAGTTTGCTGTTTGGGTAGCTTTTTCCTTCTCATGCACGTCTCTTAGCTGTTGCGAGATTATTTTTCAAAGTTGGCATAGAAAAGTTATAGCCTTTGTCATTTGAGACTACGTTTTCAAGAGGGCATAGCAGAAATGTCCACCGCCTTAGATACAGAGAGAACAAGCTGGAAGAAATTGTACCAAATATTTACTATAAATTAATTTTACAATTTTGAGCAACAGGAAGTTTTGTATATATTGTGTGTGTATTGCTTTCTATCAAACATTTATATACATGTATACATATATTATGGTAGGGAGAGGAAAGAAAAAGAATGAGAAAATTTTAGAGTACCTCCCTCACTGATGCTATGGAGCACCCCCCAAACATACCCCACACTCTGTCCTAGAGTAGTGAGATAAATAAGAAAGGATAGGCATAGATCAATGAGGGTTCAGTGGGTGCATGCGCCAGCAGCAGATAAGAGCTCCATCACATATTCTCCTTGTTGGTTGTGGTAGTCGAGGTTGTGGAGCTTTTGTGGTGATTTCATTGGGGATGCTACGTTGTATATCCAGTGCAGCATGTAAACTCTGTAGTCATTTGATAGGGGGGGCCTATTGTGGACTATGGTGGCAGAATCGGAGCTCATGCCAGGTTGCTGCCAGATCTTTGAGATAGGGTTGTATCAAGGACACCACCTTGGTATAATATTTTCTTACCAGTCACTCGAGGGATGTTGTTGGCGTAGATGCACACTCCATCGGCCATTCGTTATTGGCGTCTGAGCTGTTGTAGAAGAAACTGGTGTGGGGATTGGTGTACATCATCAGGAGCATCTAGTGATTGTCATGTAGTAGAGGAAGAAATATAATGTGTATCAGACACTTCTTTACTTCAAGTTGGAACAGTAAGTGCGCTCCTGTTTCATCAACCAGTCATAAGTCGTTGAACATCATCGGATGGGTGATGTAGGGCTATCCAATCTTCTTCTGTAAGATAGGGATGTAAGTTGATGCCACCGTCATAGCTAAATACCCTCTAGCCTTGACTAGGTCTCATAGATCATCGAGGGGGATAACTGCATTATCTTTCTCGTAGATGACATCTATAGTGTTAGAATCAGCTAGTTGTAGAAGTATTTGGTTGACCTGTTCTTTGTAATAGAGAATTGCATGCGGAACGGTCAAAATTGTTGATGGCGGAGTCGGGGACGACAGGCGAAGCAGGAGCGCCTTTAGCGGCGAGTATGGATCTTAAATGCTCTATCTGCTTGCTTGTCCTGAAGACGTCAGAGGATCCCTTGACTTCATTTCTTTGAGGATTGCTGGGTTGAATCAGAATCAAAACCAGCATCTATCTCCAGCAGGTCTGTTGGAAGCTCTGCACCTTAGAAATAGAGCTTGTCTTTTATCAGCAACAACTCGTATATGCTCCTTAGATGAAAGAATTTTGTGTCTTGGAGATGACGTATGTATCTAAAGATGTTAGCAGGTCTATGGCATGTAATACGATGAAAGCACTATTTCCTCCTCCCGGGTCTTCTTGAACGGGGAAGTCTTTGATCTCATAGAAGTTCCAGATGCCACTGTGGCATCGAATGCCTTGTTTGATGACCCAGTGGAGAAGTGAAGGTAGGAGCATGAGGTTGATGTCTTCAGGGCGGATGAAGATCTACTCCAGGTGCGGGACCTCTGTGCTACAACAGCTCACAAAGTAACGTCGTGGGAGCGGAGGTCAGCCACGTAGAGGAACCAGCATCCCCTATGCTTGTGGTGGGCCAGCACCAAGTCGGGGTTGTACTCTTCTATATGCTTCAGCATGTCAAACACCGAACATGTGTTATCTACCCCTGCTAGTAGTCATCTAGCTAAGGTCGGAGTGGCATTGTAGATCGACTATCGGCTTGTCCTGAGCATGATGTTCTCTATCAATGTGCCTTCCAGGACCCTGAACAGAATCTTCCCCGTGACGGCTTCTGATCAGAACATTCCTTTGAGTGCTCGGCGTCGTATGGAGAAGTACCCGTCACTGCATACGATAGCTTTTTCTTCCCCCTGTGGCCTCAGGACCATATTCAGCAATTGTTAGTCTCGGATTGTAAGGTAGCCGATGGTGCTTCTGTCAAAGTCGGCCATCTCGAAGACTGGATCTCAGATGGGGCAGAAAATGCATCAGCCACCGAAGTCTTTGCTCTTAGGGGATGCTCAACAAGCGAGCTATACAGATCACCCCCTCTTACTCAGATGAATCCTATGCTAGGCCTTCAGACATTTATTCTGCGGCATCGGTTGGCTCTAGCAGTTGAGGGCTTGCTGATACGTCGATGCCAAGAGTACTCCCTTGTCCTGTGTGGGCCTCATTGGCAGTTCTATTCGTCGTCTCCTCCTCGGGTGTTGTAGAGCGCTCACTGGTGTCATATGAGGATGATGAGCTGGTGGAGGAAGATGATGATGATGATGATGGTGGAGGTGGTGGAGAGGCGAGTGTCGGTGGTGAAGGTGATCTCTGGGAATGCCTTGATTGGTGATGGGCGTCCCTCCGCTTGATGACGTCTAGGCGTTGGAGTGTCACCTGCATTATGTTGTTCATCACCTCTAGTTGGCCGGGAAGACCAACTAGAGTCAGCAGCTAATGCTCCTACTCACCTAGCCTCTATTCGAATACCTAAAACTTGTGGGTTAGGGAAGCAAAAGTAGTGTTGTGGTTGCTTGTTACCTCCCTTAAGTTGTCGAATTCGAAGCTGAAGGCTTGTCCTAACGAAGAGGGGATTGACACTGATCAGCTTTGACTTCAGGTAGCGCTCCTCACGTTGGCAGTGCAGCCCATTGAATATGCATCTTCTATCGGGACTGAGTCCACCAAGATAGTACGTGAGGGTTTGGCCTTTGGGAAAATCATCGACACCCTTGTGGCTGCCTCTATCTCCTAAGTGTGGGGTTGTAGAAAAGGTGGTGGAGTGGGTGAATGTTGATTGACCATCTGGCTCTTGGCTTCCTCCTCCATAGAAACAGCTGGTGTTGAGGGTGGCAGTGTTGGGTTCTGCTGGACAGACCTGAGCTCCGCCTCTAAGAGCTCAACGAACACCTCATCGCTGCTGCGAGAGGCGTTCGGGCGCACCAAGGGTGTGGTTGCGGCTTCTGCCGTTTCTCATAGAGCTGAAGTTTGGGGCATTGTGGCTACTGCTTCTGCGGCAGTGGCTTCCGAGGCAATGACCACTTCTAAGGCGGCATCGGTGGTGTCGACGACCTCCCTAATGGTCGACACTTCTTTTGTAGCCACGGCGGGCATTTTGTGGTTTCCGCGGATGGTTCAGTGGCACCAGTAGCGACCACCAGAGGAGCAGCTACTAGTTTGGCGATTGTTGTGGTTGACTCAACGGCGGTGGCGACTGGTGAGCCTTTGAGGATGACTGGTGATGATTTGTCCCACCGAGCGTCTACAGGTGTGGGGCCCCTGTCACGGCCATCCTTTCCTGGATGGTCATTGTTGCAGCGTAAGTTGCGTCTACGGTCAGAGCTTGGACCTCTTCCGTTGTAAAGACTAGCTTCTCCGCATCGTAGTTGACATAGAGTGGGAGGGGCAGGATGATGTTTGTCCTCACAAACTTATACTAGAGGCGGCGACCCTCCTTGATTATATTTGCACTGGTGAGGAACTTTATGTCTATCTTGTTATCACCCATGGTTCGTGACAAGATGAGTGGCTCCCTCGGGTACTGAAGCACTGTCTCTATGAGGTTGATGACTCCTCCCATGTTGTATTCTTTGGTGGCGTCATTTATAGGATAAAGATGAATTAGCAGGAAGCACCCCAGGTTGATCGGCTTGCCTTCCATCATGTATCAGATTAGGTATAGCTCTTCAGTGTAGATATTGCTTGTCTCATATTTGTTGAAGAGTAGGCTCGCCACGATCTTGTGTACTATCCTCTAGAAGTAGGAGTGGACCGCCGCCATCTTGCTTCCCAGCTTGAAGGAGGACTCGCCCGTCAGCTTCCTCCATAGGCTGACCGGGTCAAAGCCATCTCTGTCAGTGATTCAGGCACCATTTTTTAGCAATTTTTACTCAGCCTCACTAGAGGAGAAGATCTCATTGAGTAGCCTATCTGTTATGTCGTGCTCAGCATTGTAGAGGTGCCCCTGTAGTCTTTCTACGCTACGGAACCTTTGGCTCTCCTCTAGTGTGTTTAGAACTCGGCAGAGGGAGAAGATGAACTCTTTTGTGAGCTCAGTGTAGGAGGCAGAGGAGCTGAAGCAGATCTTCCAGAGTTTGGCAGCTTCTAGGACATTCACCAGTCTGTCAAAGATGTCGATCTTTCGGAAAGATGCTTGGTGGCAGAACCGGGTTGGGCAGTAGACTTTTACTGCCAACTCTATGTAGAGCCTTTGGCGCTCCTCATATCTCAGCACGAACTGGCCTGGTGAGTGGCCTAGGACCTCTGGCTCTTCCGTTGTGGTTGGGGTTGGGGTTGATTCTACTCTAGGTTGCTTATCGGCCTCAGAGGGACCAACCATCTCTTGATTAGGGCATTTTTGCCCTATGGTAGCTTCAGCTGTGGCCTCAGGGTCGATCATCCAGCCTTGTTCGCTGACCTGAACAACGGTCTGCTTGGTGCGTGCCATTTTCTACAATGATTGGATAAGGAATTTAAATCAAAAAGAGTTGTTGGATCTAAACGTTATTTACCCGATATCGGGAGTTAGTAAAAGCAAGGGTGCCGCCCGGTATGGGTTGGGCGATACACGCAAGAACCAGTATCGGGTCAGGACTTTTTGGAATCCTGGCGCATGACACACAAGTACCTGATACTGAGAAAACCAATACACTCTTTAAAAGGTACTTAGAATAAACCGATATCGGGTAGAGGAGAAAACAATGCATGGTAAAGTCGGTATCGAAGAAGCGATAAGGTCTAAGTGATACGCGTGTCGCTCGTGGAGTATCAGGTAACTCTACTCGACTGAGTCTACATGATAAGGATGGCACTAAAAAAAGGTGTAGCTCGAGTGAAAGCACAATAACATCTCTTAGCGATAAGATAATCGACACATGATCAAAGTCTTTAGCCGACAGAGACGGTCGATACTTTATGTCACACGATACTTGTGTTGTGCGGCACATGTGGAAACACTGATGCTAAACAAAATGATAGGAAAGCTAATATGCTTGGTGCGATACCTAGAAAACTCGATACACGTTAAAAGTTTTGCCCGACACAGGTAAGAACACGATACGGTTGGCGCACGATAAGGATGGTCGATACGATCTGCACGACGCACAGTTACGCGACATGTGGGGCATCATGGGTTTTTACCTTTGTCAGGCAGGAAGAATGGGAGCATGACACGAAAGTTGATAGGCTGGAAATCGGTAGGGGATCTTAGGCTAGCAAGGGATGCACAATACGAGAGTGAAAGTTGTGGTAACTTTAGTAACCCAACATGGTTAATCTCGAGCTGCTATATATAGTCGTCCGTGAGTGAGGTAAAGAGGGTAAAAATAGGGACACGTGTTGTGCAAGCACTCGAATCATCTTCTAAAGCACGGCAAAATCTGTCTAATCATGTCGTGTCGTGAAACTTTCAAGAAGGTGGTGTGTCGTATGGCAAACGTGATGGGCGGTAAAAGCGTGTTGCCCGATATGCATTGCTCGGCACGCTCCTTGCGTGACATGGGGGTGCGCAATACACGTGTCACCCAATACGGGTGCAATCTGACCGACGTGCGATGGGCGACATATATTCTCGACACATCTTTGTGAAACCAGCTAACTTCGAAGTTGCGTGCGCGCGATATATGTTTGGTCGATATGGGTTGGGTGACACGGCAACCCGGCACGCTTTTAAAAGGCGATATGTCTGGGCACGATACTCGTTAACATGGTTTGGGCGACACGTTTTCAAAGAACCCCGACAAGCTGAGCAAAGGTAAGATATTGTGCATGCCCGATATGTTATCAAAGAACTTAAAGAGAACTTAATCAAGGATGAAAAACTAAAAATCAGAAGGTGCTTGATGTGCAAAACATTATTGGCCTAAGAGTAAACCTCAACCTCAGATAGTATTACACATCAAGGCGATAAAACTAAGTCGGTGGCCCAAAAAATGAGAGAGTATGTGCACGTGGTGTGGGCACAAACTTGGTCCTTATTACAATGAGAGTGTTCATAGTGTTCTTTGTAGGGAAAGGAAATAACATTATATTCTAGGAAAGTAAAACTCAGGCTTCCTCCCGAGGAGTGATGTGGTTTCTGTCATTAGCTCGACATCTTCAAATCTTGCTATGCTTCTTTGGTAGGTGCAGCTTTGGCATCGTCCAGGGGCAACTCAGACCTCCTTATGAAAGCTTCATCTTCATAGAACTTTTTTACTTAGTGTCTGTTGACTGGGAAAACCTTCACCGGATCATCTTTATCATATAGCTCCATCATTCCTGACGGGTACATCTTCGCTACTACAAATAGTTGAGACCGTCTAGTCTGCAGTTTCCCTAGAAAAAGTCAAATAGAAGATTTAAACAACAACACTTTGTCACCTTCCTTGACGTCTTTCTTCCGCAGGTGGGAATCGTGCCAGACTTTTGTCCTCAACTTGTAGATTATTGCATTCTTGTAGGCCTGAAGCCTAAGTTTTTCAAGTTCTTGGAGCTGGAGGAACCTCTTCTTTCCGACTAGCGATGGATCCATGTTGAGACGTTTAATGGCCCAGAATGCCTTATGATCCAACTCAAAAGGGAGATGGCATGCTTTCCCGTATATCAGACGATAAGGTGTGGTATCGAGCGGCGTCTTGTATGCTGTTTTGTATGCCCAGAGAGCATTGTCTACCTTGGCTGACCAGTCTTTACAAGACTTCCTGACTGTTCTCTCAAGGATCTGCTTGATTTGCCGATTAGAAACTTCAACTTGACCAGACGTCTGTTGATGGTATGGTGTGGCAACTTTGTGTCGAACACAATATCTACGTAGAAGTGACTCAAATTGCCTCTCAGCAAAGTGAGATCCACCGTCACTGATAAGTGTTCTTGGAACTCCAAACCTTAGGAAGATGATCTTAATAAAGAGCTTTATCACTGATTTAGCATCATAGGTGGTGGTGGGTATGGCTTCTACCCACTTGGAGACATAGTCCACCGCAACAACAATGTACTTGAAATCGTATGATGAAGGGAAAGGTCCCATGTAGTCTATCCCCCATACGTAAAAGATTTCCATTTTGATCCATTCCGACATGGGCATCTCATTCCTACGGGAGATATTCTCGGTTCTTTGACACTCGTTGTAGGCTTTGACAAAGGCATGAGCATCTCTTAAAAGAGTGGGCCAATAAAAGTCAGACTAGATAACCTTGGTCGCGGTTCTTTCAGGACCCAAGTGCCCTCCATAGGAGGAGGAATGGCACTCAAACAAGATCTTTAGGGCTTCTTCCTCGGGTATGCACCTCTTATATAAGCCATCAACGCAACGCCTGAACAATAGAGGATCGTCCCAGTAATAGTTCTTCAAGTCAGATAAGAACTTCTTCTTATGATTTTATGACATTTTTGGGGGTAGTTGTTTGTAGGCCAGATAGTTAAAGAAATCGACATACCATGGACCTTCAGGATTGGCCATCTGGGCAACATATATTACCTCATCAACATAGATTTCATTGATCGGCAGTGGGTGGTCATCCACCACCCTAATCCTTGATAAGTGGTCGGTGACCACATTCTTAGAACCTTTCTTGTCTATTATCTTGTGATCAAACTCCTATAGCAGCAATGTCCAGCTTAACAGCCTAGGCTTAGCGTCTTTCTTTTGCATCAAATACTTGATAGCCTCGTGGTCAGTATGAACGACCACTTTAGAACCCACAAGGTGAGATCGAAACTTATCAAATGCATAGACAATTTATAGCATTTCTTTCTCAGTGGTGGTGTAATTCATCTGTGCTTCATCTAGCGTCTTACTGGCATAGAAGATCACATGGTGCTTTTTATCTTTCTTTTGCCCCAGGGCAGCGCCTATGGCAAAATCACTAACATCACACATAAGCTCAAAGGGAAGATTCCAGTCAGGAGACTGAAGAATGGGTGCAGAGACCAAAGCATCCTTCAAAGTGGAGAACGTTGTTAGGCACTCTTCTGTGAAATCAAAATTTCACGTCCTTCATCAGCAGATTTGACAGGGGATTCACAATCTTCGAGAAGTCCTTGATAAACCTATGGTAGTATCCGGCATGTCCCAAGAAACTTCTGACTCCTATTACAGATGAGGGTGGAGGAAGCTTTGATATCACCTCCACCTTAGATTGGTTAACTTCAATGCCTTTACTAGACACCTTATGTCCCAGAACTATCCCTTCCTATACGATAAAATGGCACTTTTTCCAATTAAGGGTGACACTCTATTATTCACATCTCCTCATTACCAAAGATAGGTTGTTTAAGCAATCATCAAAAGAGCTGCCATAAATGCTGAAGTCATCCATAAAGACTTCCATCTTATCTTCCAGTAAGTCTGCGAAAACAGTGTTCATGCACCGCTGAAAAGTTGCGAGTGTATTGCATAGCCCAAAGGGCATTCTTCTAAAAGCAAACGTTCCATAGATGCACATGAAGGTAGTCTTCTCTTGGTCATCCGGATGAATGGGGATCTGATAGAACCCCAAATAACCATCCAACCAGCAAAAGTAAGAGTGGTGGGCCAGGCACTCAAGCATCTGGTCGATAAACTGGAGAGGGAAGTGGTCCTTGTGAGTGGTGGTGTTGAGCTTTCTATAATCAATGCACATCTGTAAACCGGTGATGGTCTTGGTGGAAACTTCAACTCCATTATCTCCCTTGATCAACGTTATCCCTCCCTTCTTTGGAACTACCTGAATGGGACTCACCCATGTGTTGTTGCTAATGGCGTATATGATCCCTGCATCACGGAGTTTCACAACCTCCTTGTTGACCACCTCTCTTAGCTTCTCATTCAGCTTCCATTGCGGCTGGGTGTAAGGCTTGGAATTTTCTTCCAAGTGGATCATGTGCATACACACAGAAGGGTTGATCCCTCTTAGGTCTCCAATCGAGTAACTCAGGGCTTTTCTCCATAGCTTCAATTCCTCAAGCAATTGTTCTTTCTGTCTGTCAGTCAGCTCTGAGTTGATGACGACATGATTCATCTTTTCCTTGTCCAGAAAATGGTACTCCAAACCTCTCAGAAGAGCCTTCAACTCAGGTGGGGTCTTTGCTTCTTGTTCTTCAACAAGATCACTCCATAGGACATCATACATCACTGTCTTAACTGGGTCTTATGTTTCAGACAGATCTTCGGCTTCCAGAAATGCCAGTAGTTCCTTTACTTCTGGGTTCTCGACCACTTGTGCATTGCCAGCTAAGGCGTGCATTAGTGGGTCTACCATAGATTTTTCTTCCCTTACCTCATTGCTGAGATGTTGATAGATTTCAACGAAATAAGATGACTCAAAGAATGAGGGGGTTTTCATACAATCATAGATGTTGAAGCCAATTTTCTCTCTTCCAACTCTGATTGTTATCATACCTGCCTCCATGTCAATGAGTGCTCTGTCAGTTGCAAGGAAGGGTCACCCGAAGATAATGGGGTAGCTAGGATCTTCCATGGTGTCGATCAAAACAATATCATAGGGTATAAAGAACCACACAACTCTAATGGGCACGTCTTTGACCACTCCAACTGGTCTGGTGAAGGTGTGATCTGCAAGCTGAATTCTCATATTGGTGCTCACCATATCAGTGAGTCCTAACCTCTTTGCAAGGGACAAGGGAATCATGCTGATACTTGCTCTTAGGTCCGCCAGACCTTTACGGGTTATGTTGTCCCCAACTTGAAAGGAGATGACAAAAGCCATAGGATCTTTCTTCTTAGAAGGCATACTTGACTTGACAAAAGAACTGGACATTTGTGCTAGTTTCACAGTTTCAACATCTTCGCCTCTCTTCTTTCTCGAGATCTGGTCTTTTAAGAACTTTGAATATGTGGGAATCTCCTTGATAGCATCCAAGAACGGGATGTTGAGGTGCAACTTCTTTACTGCAGCCATGAACTTCTCGTACCTCTTCTTTAACTGTGCCTTTACCAACTTGTGTGGGAAAGGTATGTGAGGTGCATACTTGTCCGGACGTTCCTCGAGAGGAACGTCATAGACTCTTTCCTTTGTCACTTTCTTCGGCCTTGTGGGTATTTCTTTCGCTTCCTTGAGGTTAACATCCTCAGCTGGGGTTGTCGCCGCTGTTTCTCTCTTCTCAATAGCTAGTTGTACCACTGTTCCTGACCTTAAGATAGCCATCTTTGCGGTTTTGTTCCCACACAGATTTGCCTCGGTACTGGAGGGGAAACACCCCACTTGGTGATTAATACTCTGGGCTAGGCTGGCCAGCTGCTGGTCAATCTGTTTGTTGTGCTGCTGTAACTCTCCTATCTGAGCACAAAAACCTCCCATCTGTTGTTCCATCAACTTGAGCAAAGTCGTGTTGTCCACGGAGCTTTTATGTAGCTTTACATTCAGATCGTTCTGCTTCGTAGCAAAAGACATCAACTTTGTCATCATCGTCGGTCGTTGTGGCTGGTTCTGCTAAAAACTTCTCTATATCGAGACCCCTGCTTGGCGTTGCTAATTTGGCGGTCCTCCTGAAGAAGTTCCGCCTACCAGCTGGTGAGAATTCTCAACTGCACATGTGTTCCCGTATGAAAAACTAGGGTGATCGGGGCACTGACACTGGACGTAGATTACATTCTCTGTATTGTCTTCATCAGGTTCACCATGAGCGGCCGTGTGTTGATAGAAGTCAAATAGGTGGTCTGGCTCTCCACAAGTGACGCATCTTCTTACTACCTCTTGCCGGACTTTTCCCTTATATCCTTGCTCCTTTAAGGTTTGGACATCAGTTACTATCTTGTCCAATTTAGCCACTAGTGCTTCCATCGCCTTCAATTCTCCAGGAGTGATGTGGCTCATTGACTCTCTATCGTACTCACTATCTTGCTGGTTCGTGGCCATATTGTCTATAATCTCTCTGGCCCTTTAAACACTTAGTCCCAAGAAATCGCTGCCAGCTGCAGCATTCAGGGATTTCCTTTCTTTGGCACACAACCCATTATAGAAAGTAGTGATCATCTTGGGCTCAGAAAAACCATAGTGGGGCCACTCCCTCTGATAGCCTTGGAACCTCTCCCATGTCTCATGCAGGTTCTCTGAGACTTTTTGTGAGTACCTTGTTATCTTGTTCTGACATTTGATTGTTCTTTCTATAGGGAAGAACTTGGTGATAAACATGTTGGCTAGATGTTCCCAATCAGGGAGGCTTCCATCCTGTAGACTTGTATACCACTCCAAGGCTTTGTCTCTTAGGGAGAAGGGAAAGAACTGGGTGTAGATGAGGGATATTGGGACTCTGTTGATCTTAAAAGTCTTGCAAGTCCTCTTGAATGTTGTAAGGTGGTTGTACGGGTTCTCTTTAATGGTGTTCCCTCCAAACCGATTGTGCTACAACAACTGGAGGAAAGCAAGCTTCAACTCAAATTTGGCAACATTGAGTGGTTGCTCCACTACCGGATTCCTTTCTTCGTTTGCCCTGACTTGGACAAAAGAACACAAGGATCGAGCCTCGGGAGGTTGCACAGTCATGGCTTGTCAGACATAGGAGGGTCTGAAGTGGTGAAGAAGTACCTGAAAAAAAGAAAAGTGTGAAGGTGTGAGTGTGTTGTATAAATCATGTACAGTGAATATTTGCAATATTGCATGCATAAATACAAAGTTTTTGGCATAGTGCAAGTAAAGCACGAGTTCGTAGAATGGTATTCGTCACCCACCCTCAGCAATGGTGCCAAAAAGTTGACAAGCCTAAAATGTGGGTCCAAAAATGGAGAAAAGTCTAGGTCATCGGACTTTAGAAATTTATAATACTCAAATGTTTAAGACTCCTACAACTAGTACAGGGTCGAAGTAGTTTGGGGTCAAACACAGGGATCGGCAGAATAGCACTTCAGAACTCAAGTTTTACTTGTCTAAGCACGTTGAAAAGTCAAAGCATAAGGTTTTGATGTAAAGAGAAAGAATTATAAAGAATCGAACTAAAAGCCTATCTCCAAGGGGATTTACCAGAAGGATTAAGATTTGGGGTTTAGCAATTTTTATGGGAGTTTTTAAATAAAGGAAAGATGAGGAGATAAAACTATTCTCGCATATAGAATGAAAGAAGAAAACTTAATCGTAGAAAGCGGTAGCGGCGTACATCATGCATCCTCTTTTATCAAAGAGGGTGCCACTAGCTATGCACTAAACTCCCTCTCTCAAGGGTACCAGGCATAGACTGGAGCGGAAAGATAGGCCAGGGCAACCCTAATTCTGGGTACTCTCGTACACCCAAATCAGACCAAGCTCTAGAGTTTACAACATCCCTCTCTCAAATGAATCGAACGAGAAACATGATTCAATAGCTAGTCAAAAGCATGATCCAGAAAGAAGAGACTAGAGCTCAGATGCTATAAAGAAAGCATCCAACAAAAAGGAGCCATACACAGAACAACATGAAATAAACTCCATAGATTCCAATAATCATAAAGAGATAAAGGGGTTTAGTTATAATGTAGTAGTAAAATTAAAGTAAAGTGTTGTAAAAGGGAAGATAGGTATCGGTCTCCTTGATTTAGGAGATCGATATACATAGCAGTAGACATCTAAGATAATGTTAAGCCGATACTGGGTAGGAGCCATATCGGGATACGACCGTGTCTGATTCTTGACTGTGTCGGGTCATGAATCGTGACGGGTAAGGGCATATCGAGAAAGGACTCCCTACGTGATATGGTCATGTCGGGCTATTGGTCCTGTCGGGATGCATCCGTGACGGGTATAGGCCATATCGGGTTGGGTATCGTGTCGGGTTAAGACACATATCGGGTTAGCATTCTCTTAGGGTTCTCGGGTTCCTCGATTCGGGTATAGATGGGTGAGCCATCTTGGGTTGAAGCCCAGGTAGGGACCCCACATGTTGAAGTAGCCTTGAGGGTCATGTCGCGCTGCTTTCAGCTACCGGGTCGGGTTCTAAGTGAACTCCTCCCATCCCTCTCGGGTTGGGGGTGTGCTCACCTACTATCACTCGACAAACTTTGGAACTCGATCCAATAGCTCATGTGCTCTAAGAGTTAGCTCTCGTAGGGTTCGACCCATCCCATCGTAGGCCTATAGCCGCCATTTATAGGCAGCGGGCTAGTGGGAGTTGCAGATCTTGTTGGGCCACGTGTCCTTCGTCTAGCACCGTTCACGTGGCTTCAAAGGGGTTGACACGTCTGTCGCTCGGCACGCCTGGCGGGCACCGCTGCATGTCGGGTTGCAAGTAAATCGCACATAGTCATGTCGGGTAAGAACCTTGGCGGGCTACTGCACAAGGGGTAGTTGTATCATTCAATCGACTTCATTGGGTGGTGAACCATGACGAGCAAGGCACCATGTCTGGTAAAGAGATGATGTGGCTAGGTCTGCCGCGTGACACCCTTATGTTGGGTTGTCGAGCTATCGGGTAGTGAACTGTGATGGGCAGGAGGCGTGTCGCTTCACGTGCTTACTGGGTCGGGACGGGTACTGTTACAACCTCTATTTTGCATATGTTTTCATAATTGAAATGTATTCATTTTATAAATTTGGACTTAATTAAAAAAGTTGTATGCTTTGCTTCAAAGGATGGATTTCTTTTCAAATATCCCTTTGGATAGGAATTTCGTGATTCCTATTATTAAATTAATCCATTAATGGGTATAAAAGGGAAGAAAAGAGGAAAAGTCCAAATAATGGAAAAAGATAAAAAGATAAAAGGAATTCATGCATAAATACCCAGTAATGACTGTCGATATAAGATACTTAAAAGGATAATTATCTAGTCATTCTTAGAAACAGAATGTTTGGCAACGCCATGTTTGCGACATCAAACATGAATATTTCAGTTTATCTTTTATATACTTGAAATTAATGAAGAGCGAAAAGAGAAAAGATTAATCTAGATTTTGAGTGATGAAATCCTTCCTAATGGTTTAAGGATCAAATCATTTAATGTACATCGTGTGAATATGTGTTTCCCTTTATGGACTTTTGTTGCCAAAACCAATCTTTTTAATAAGAAAGAAGGAGTTTCCTTTCGTGACTTATGGTTAACAAAATAAAAACTAAGTTTTTCTTGGAGGACAAATATAATCCTTCCAAATTGATTTTGAGGGAATATCTTTGAGAAAGGAAGAACGTATTTTAAAATACCTCTAGGAGAAACGAGAGAGGGAACACACGAGAAAACACATATATATTTGTGTGTCTACAGGATGCATGAAGAAGGAAACCAAATCTTTCAGCCATAACCCTCTTTTCCTCTTTGTCGTCCTCTTCCTAACCCTAAACTTCCTTCTAGTATATATATAAAGATCCTAGGGTCATCACAATGATCCCAGGCAGGCCACCCTCATCTGTTGCCTATCCGTCATTGATCCCTAGAGAAACACCAGAACGGCGGGGCTTCTCATGGACCTACGATCGTCCTCAGCCATCTCTTCTACAAAGTCGGATACCCTGAAGTCACTTGGAACGCCGCCCACGACAACATCTTCCTCCCATCTCCAGTTCAGGATGAATTAGAGCGGAGTCAGCAAGTGATGCATCGTCTGCATCTGCGTCCGGTGCTCCCAATCTCATACGTGTTGGGGTGGTGGCTGTGAGGAGGTGGCATGCGATGAGCATGAGGAGGGCGATGCCAGCTTCTCGGGATGATGCCTGGGAGATGGCGAGGGGACGACAGATGTGGTATCTTTGACGCGGCATGTGCGCATAGAAGCATAGATGTGCGGCAGATGGCATTTGGACCTTGGAAGTTGGTGCTGGGCACCTGGGATGAAGGGGAAGGAAGGGTGATTGGGGTGTAGCCGAACCGCGTCGGAGCAGGAGGACGAGAGGAGTCTTGGCGTGCTCTACAGGACGACGCCACCAGCCGG
The DNA here is from genome assembly GCA_963693085.1 of Alisma plantago-aquatica. Classification (NCBI taxonomy): domain Eukaryota; kingdom Viridiplantae; phylum Streptophyta; class Magnoliopsida; order Alismatales; family Alismataceae; genus Alisma; species Alisma plantago-aquatica. The sequence goes on from OY856409.1 coordinate 1,996,829,210, forward strand.
CAGTACTAGCTGCAGCGCTTGCGGCAATCTGAGGAGAGCATCCCGCATGGAGGCAGACGAGAGCTTTGGAATGGCAACGATGTGGGAAGGGACCTAGCAGCCGACACCTGTAGTTTGAGAAGGAGGTGAGGGCGCCGAAGATGGCCTTGCCCACATCGTCGACGAAGGCGGGATCGCCCAGCTGCGTAGGGCAGCAAGAGGCCCGACACGGGGTAAGGGAAGATTACATCCAAATGAGAGATATGCCCCTCGAGGTATGCGTGACGTGCAAGGGCACATCAGTCCTTTTGTTCTTTCTCTCGTTCAACTAATAAAAGGTAATAACTGCTGACTTGGTGTTTCCCTATTGGCTGATTAATGATATAACTAGCGAGAATTATAGAAACTGCTAGGATGATCGGATGTAGACAAGTAATATATGAATCTTGCTCAAAAAAATGAGAGGAATTGAAATAAAATATTATTAGAACCTGACTATGCTTCATGTTCTAAAAGTATGTGTAATACGTGTTTAGATGTGTTTAATGTAAAGGAAAACCTGAATTTGCCTTAATCTGATGCTTAATTGAATATGTCCGTTCATGATTAAGCTAATACCTGATCTAGACATGAAAAATGAAGGAATTGTTGATAATGATGATCAATAATCTCATACATATAGATTTAGGGTTTTGAAACCAACGTGAACATCTTGTTATAATCTTAATGTTAGTAATGTGATTTAGGTGCCACGGGTAATCTTATGTGCTTAAATTGATAATTAGGGTTTCAACTAATATGCATAACTGAATTTGTAATCTTATAAATCATAATATGATGTAATTAGGGTTTGTAGCCCTAATCCTTACTCCAAACAAGAAATAACCCTAAACCCTAGTTTAGGAGCCCATCTAGATCTGAGTAATGTAATGTGAATACATGGTGACACATATGTAGTATACATGTTCTAGATATTGTTGATTATATGTTTGGTTGCTTGGATGTTTGGATGCACTCATAAAGTCTATAATGTTCTGCATGGTTTCTGCAAGGAATAAGGTATGTGGCTACGCTTATGAATAATCGCTCTAGTTTTACGGCGATTCTCGAAGTTTTATCGATTGTTTGAAGATAACTGTTGGATGTCTATTTATTTCATGCAACTATAAAGTGACTATGATTATCACTATAAATGTGTATGTATAACTAGCTAGATCCGGATCTACCTCTGTGGCTTGTAAAGGCTAAAAAGGGGTAACCTAGAGAAAGGTCTAGGTTATCGTGGGTTAGAAATTGGGCTACCAAGTGTAGTGCCATGAGACCCATTAGTATGCCATGAGTTAAGGAGTGGGCTACTTATGAGTAGTTCCATGTGACTCAACCCTAGAAAACGGTTCACTTGATAGGTGAATCATGAGGGGTTTAATGGGGACAACACAGAGGATAGGGTACCCTTGGATCGCGGAGTTATATGTAAAACGTAATCTTGGTTGTTACATGATTAATTGAATGATTACATTGTTAACGTATTTACATAATTATTGTTTCCCCCACATACCAGCTTCGGCTGACCGACGTTTTGTTTGTCAGCGTTTTAGGTACAAGCCAAAAGGACAATCAGTAAATCATCATATTGTGAAATACATGAAGTAAAATACAATGAGGATTAGTTAGAGTAGAATCCTTAAGTGGATAGAAGTTTAGAGATCCAAGTTTTCAAAAAGGTATGCAAAAATTTATTTTCTTACATCTTTTCAGTATAGTATGTTAAAATTTGATAACTATTCTTGGTTAATTTCCAAACCTTTAATCCGGAAGTTATGGGTGCGGCTTCGACCTCTCGGTCTCCCTTAATTGGGGGTTATCAGGAGGTGGGGTCGTAACATTTGGTATCAGAGCTTAGGTTCCTCATCTAAACATTAATAATTATTAAATTTTACAAACTCCATAGAACCCAAGGGAGTTATTAGAGGATTATATGAAAGACAAAGGTGTCTAGAAAAGGATCACGCCCGGGGTCTGGCAATAATTTCCTCCGCACCGCTAGTCGGAATACGAGGACTCCCGGATCCGTGTGACTGCCTGGCCAAAGTCTTAGGGTATGAATCGAAATAAGATACCTTTAGGACTTTCTCATCTTATTCATCTCTTCTCATCACAAATTATGTTAAGGACCTTAAGGATTAGGGTTTTCCCTCTTCTCCTCACCCTCTTGAGGTATGGGTAAGATTAATAAGGTCTAAGGAATCCTCCATCAAATTAATGAAAAGCATGTAATTAAGATGGCATGGACATAAGCTTAATAGAGTAAGCGTAAACTAAAGAATAGATACATGCTCAGGTCGTATGACATAAGTTGTCATGTCCTCAGAAGAGACCTGAGGCTAGACCTTCTTGTCAGGAGGATAAGTTAGTCTTAGAGATAGAGATCTCCATTGCAAGTAGAGACCTGGTACATCCTCTGAGGATGATGCTAACCCTAACCCTAAGTGAAGGTTAGAGAGAGATGAGTTGGACCAGGTGTTTGAAAGGACATGCCTTTGGGATGCCATATGATCCATGGGTGACCTAGCACCTTTGGCAACCCAACCCTAGGAAGGGTCGTGCATGTTAGGGTAAAGGATAGCTCCTTAGATGATGATGTTAGTGAAGGACCTTAGAAACCCTATGGGCTTGTGCAAGTAGGGTATAGCTGGCATCTAGGGCACGTCATAGTGCTGACAGTAGGATGAAACCCTGGATAAGGAATCATGATGGGGCATAAAGGGTTATGGATGATCTTGAGCAAACATAAGTTTGAACTTAGGCTTCACCCATGTAGAGGATGATTTTGAGGTTGAACCTTCATGAAGAGAGGACCTCTAATGGTGAGGTTGGTTGTCGGATTAGCTCTAGAGAGAGAACAGGAAACCCCTCCAAGAAGGTTGGGAAGCCTAGACTCTGAGATTTGAGGTATAGTGGGGAGTTGAGGATGATGCGACCGAAATGGATGATAGTGGTTGCCTCATGATCGATCCCTGGGAGTTGATGATATCTTAGTTACCTTTAGAGGGACCAAACCCTAGAGAGAGAAGATGAAGCTTCTGGTACCTATGTACCTATAGTATAGGTGTTTACCTTCTGAGGTAGGAAGAAGAGTTCCTTAGACCTAGAAAGGTTTAGTAACAGGTTATGAGGCCTTGTACCTTGTTGGTTGTCCTTAAGGAGGACCCAACTCTAAGTGTTTCTCGAGTCGAAGGATGACTAGGAGTGCATGTCATGCCTTTTGTAGGCTTGGTTCGTAGTTAAGAGATAGAGCATGCAGTTGGACACCCAAGGTGAACCTAGGGTTCCTGACCTAAGAGGGGAAGTGGTATACCTAATGTTCATGATGAGAATTAAGTTGCCATAGTTTTGAGCATGGTACGCCTCATGTATAAAGGAAAAAGGGAAGCCCCTTACGTTTAAGGTATGTTTGATGAACCCCTCACAACTAGGTTGATGATAAAGGAAAGTATGATCTTGATCCAGCATCGAGGAAAGAGGACAAGTATGACCTAGCATGGTACAGTAGGTGATCTGCTTGTGCCTTAATAGCTTGCTAGGGTTAAGTAGGCTCATGTGGATGTAAACCCTAGACCTAATAGCTTTTGTGACCTTGTTGTCAAGAGATAGTTTTCCTCCCATCCTGGGAGAGGGACCCCTTTGGTAGGGTGTATATCAGTTTTGTTGGTTTAAGGTAACCTAAAGAGGTCTCATAGGATCTTGAGAAGCTAAGTGAAAAGTACATGGTATGAGAATGAACATGTAGACCCATAGATATCCATCTCTAATTGCATATGAATGTGTTACCATGGAGGTAACCGGTATGGGGCTTGACCAAGGTAGGCAGGTTGCCATGATCCCTATGAAAGGATGAAAGCCAGCCCATGAATGCAGAAAGAGAGATGATGAAGACTTGGGTAAGGTTCTAAGTGAACATGTACTATAATGGAGAATCCTAAGTCTAACCTAGGGTCAGGTAGGGATAAGACCGATGAAAGTAGGAGTTGCCTAATTCCCCAGTTGCACATGACCATAGGGTCGGGAGGTAACAACTATCATTGTCTGAGGGCCATGGGTTAGGAGATTGATCACCTTCATGAACTCATGGGACCCAAAGGGCAGATGAGTAGGGCACTCCCTTGATGCATGAGGGAAGAGGGATGACCCCAAAAGAGCTGGTACCCTACAGACCTAGAGGAGATGACCAAGGCTATAAACCTCAGTAGGTTCAAGACTAGTTTGATATCATGATGTCTGTGATGTAGAGACATATATGGCTCATTGCAACTTAGATGTAAAGGTGTATTGGCAAGGTGGGATGTACCATCTCTACTCTTGGAATAGGAAGAACTATGTATTTGGACTGCAGCCAAATGCTTATTTCCTCTTGTTATTGGAGTGAGAGATAGGACAATACGCATGCCATACACCAGGGATAAAAGATAATGTGAGTTGGAACGTTGCTATGAGGTATGAGGACAGAGAAGATAACATACCCTGGTAAAGTGAATGATACATGGATGGTTTGCAAACGCTAAAGAAAAATAAGGTAGTCATCTTATACGGATGTTCTTACCATGAGCTATGAGTTATGCCATGTTGAGTTCGAAAACCAGAAGAATGAGCTCAAAGTGTTCTCGATAAAGATGGACTTAGAGTTTGAGTTTGAGATGATAAGTGAAATACATGGAAGTGTATGTCCTCAATGGAACTAATACCTAAGGATGTGAAGTGGTAATGGATGTTCTGGTTGTGATGTATCTGGGCTAGAAGCTAGAAGAGGTTGTTAGGCTAACCCTAAGTTTGGAAAGGAGATATGTTTGGCTAATACTCCGATGTAATGAGATCTGTTGAACAAGTTAATGGTTGTTTGGTTAGCCAGTCTAGTCCTTGATGCAATGAAAGGATGGTGGTAGAACCTCAGATGCACTTCTTTGGAAAAGAAAGTGATGAAACCCCGACTAGTGTGGTTTAGGGTTTCTGAGGAATCAATCTTGAGGAATCATGACATACAAGAGATCATGATTTTAAGATCACCATACACCGTACCACCAAGATAATAAGTGATAGTAGGACTTTGGATAAAGTTGGATGTGGTATATGGCCATGCAAGTCGGGGGGTAAAGGACGAACCCCAGTAACCCAGTGTATCGATATAGAGGACAAAAGAGTCCCTGAGAGGGAATGGGAGTTCATCATTATGAATGTGGTGATAAGTCTCCCCTAGACCAAGGAAGGTCAAGATGCAATATGGGTTATGATAGATCGCCTTACCTAGATGACATGAGAAAGAAAGAGTTCTGTCAAGAGACAGATCTGGTTGAACTACTCATGAGAGAGATGGTTCAACTACACCATGAATCGAGTTCAAAAGTCCTTGAGTATATCCTAAAGGTTCACTTCCGTAAAGGGGAAGTAGGTACACGAAGGACTCGATGATAGTATAGTTCATCACCCATAACTAATGGTTAGTATGATCCAGACTAAAGGGTCTGATGAGAGGATATGTGCTCGTTTAGGGTAATAGCTAGAGACAGTTCTTGTCCTATGAAAGAGGTGATGATGACCACCATAGCCAGTATCGGGATTCTAAGAAGCTCTGTAAGGGAGGTTGTGTCAGTCACCACTTCAGTAAGGTGATGTTGGTGAAAGGACCACATGATGATTAGAAAAGGACCACAATGCATGAAGACGAAAGTCGCTTTAATCATGCAACGGCTAAAAGGAGCCTAGAGACGACGAGAGTCGTGAGCAGATGCAAAGTAGACTAACATGCAATGCACTGTGGGAGAATATAATGTGAGAATCCGACCCCTCTGAGTTGTAGCTGAGAAAGTTGAGTCCCCGATACATGGGTCCATTAGAGATGGATGGGTGGAAATGGTTAGGTTTTGACCCTACCCCTCAGGATAGAGTAATGTGGGATGTGTTCCATGTGTCCAATTTAGAGCACTATGTGAGGTTCCCCGACCATGTACTGGACAATGAACCTAGTGAGCCCCAAGGGAGGCTGAAATGGCCTGAGTCACCTGTGCAGTTTATAGACGCCAGGATGAAAGAACTCAGAGAAAAGAATATGTGTTGATAAAGGTTCTTTGGAAGCGCCATGGATAAGGTAAAGCCACATAGGGGCCAGTGATGGACATGAAAAAGTCTTATCCTGAATTGTTTGTTTACTTGTTGGAATTTTGTGGACAAAATTCTTATAAGAGGGGACGGATGTTACAACCTCTATTTTGCATATGTTTTCATAATTGAAATGTATTCATTTTATAAATTTGGACTTAATTAAAAAAGTTGTATGCTTTGCTTCAAAGGATGGATTTCTTTTCAAATATCCCTTTGGATAGGAATTTCGTGATTCATATTATTAAATTAATCCATTAATGGATATAAAAGGGAAGAAATGAGGAAAAGTCCAAATAATGGAACAAGATAAAAAGATAAAAGGAATTCATGCATAAATACCCAGTAATGACTGTCGATATAAGATACTTAAAAGGATAATTATCTAGTCATTCTTAGAAACAGAATGTTTGGCAACGCCATGTTTGCGACATCAAACATGAATATTTCAGTTTATCTTTTATATACTTGAAATTAATGAAGAACGAAAAGAGAAAAGATTAATCTAGATTTTGAGTGATGAAATCCTTCCTAATGGTTTAAGGATCAAATCATTTAATGTACATCATGTGAATATGTGTTTCCCTTTATGTACTTTTGTTGCCAAAACCAATCTTTTTAATAAGAAATAAGGAGTTTCCTTTCATGACTTATGGTTAACAAAATAAAAACTAAGTTTTTCTTGGAGGACAAATATAATCCTTCCAAATTGATTTTGAGGGAATATCTTTGAGAAAGGAAGAACGCATTTTAAAATACCTCTAGGAGAAACGAGAGAGGGAACACATGAGAAAACACATATATATTTGTGTGTCTACAGGATGCATGAAGAAGGAAACCAAAGCTTTCAGCCATAACCCTCTTTTCCTCTTTTCCGTCCTCTTCCTAACCCTAAACTTCTTTATAGTATATATATAAAGATCCTAGGGTCATCACAATGATCCCAGGCAAGCCACCCTCATCTGTTGCCTATCCGTCATTGATCCCTAGAGAAACACCAGAACGGCGGGGTTTCTCATGGACCTGCGATCATCCTCATCCATCTCTTCCGCAAAGCCAGATACCCTGAAGTCACTTGGAACACCGCCCACGACAACATCTTCCTCCCATCTCCAGTTCAGAATGAATTAGAGCGGAGTCAGCAAGTGATGCATCGTCTGCATCTGCGTCTGGTGCTCCCAATCTCATACGTGTTGGGGTGGTGGTTGTGAGGAGGTGGCATGCGATGAGGATGAGGAGGGCGATGCCAGCTTCTCGAGATGATGCCTGGGAGATGGCGAGGGGATGACGGATGTGGTATCTTCGACGCGGCATGTGCGTACGGAAGCACAGCTGTGCGGCAGATGGCGTTTGGACCTTGGAAGTTGGTGTTGGTCACCTGGGATGAAGGGGAAGGAAGGGTGATTGGGGTGTAGCCGAACCCCATCGTAGTAGGAGGACGAGAGGAGTCTTGGCGTGCTCTGCAGGATGACGCCACCAGCCGGCAGCACAGGTTGCAGCGCTTGCGGCAATCTGAGGAGAGCATCCCGCAGGGAGGCAGACGAGAGCTTTGGAACGGCAATGATGTGGGAAGGGACCTAGCAGCCGACACCTGTAGTTTGAGAAGGAGGTGAGGGCACCGAAGATGGCCTTGCCCACAGCGTCGACGGAGGTGGGATCGCCCAGCCGCGTAGGGCAGCAAGAGGCCCGACGCGAGGTAAGGGAAGATTACAGTCAAATGACAGATATGCCCCTCGAGGTATGCGTGACACGTAAGGGCACATCAGTCCTTTCGTTCTTTCTCTCGGTCAACTAATAAAAGGTAATAACTGCTGACTTGGCGTTTCCCTATTGGCTGATTAATGATATAACTTGCGAGAATTGTAGAAAATGCTAGGATGATCGGATGTAGACAAGTAATATATGAATCTTTCTCAGAAAAATGAGAGGAATTGAAATAAAATATTATTAGAACCTGACTATGCTTCATGTTCTAAAATTATGTGCAATATGTGTTTAGATGTGTTTAATGTAAAGGAAAACTTGAATTTGCCTTAATCTGATGCTTAATTGAATATGTTCGTTCATGATTAAGCTAATACCTAATCTAGACATGAAAAATGAAGGAATTGTTGATAATGATGATCAATAATCTCATACATATAGATTTAGGGTTTTGAAACCAACGTGAACATCTTGTTATAATCTTAATGTTAGTAATGTGATTTAGGTCCCACGGGTAATCTTATGTGCTTAAATTGATAATTAGGGTTTCAACTAATATGCATAACTGAATTTGAAATCTTATAAATCATAATATGATGGAATTAGGGTTTGTAGCTCTAATCCTTAGTCCAAACAAGAAATAACCCTAAACCCTAGTTTAGGAGCACATCTAGATCTAAGTAATGTAATGTGAATACATGGTGACACATATGTAGTATACATGTTTCAGATATTGTTGATTATATGTTTGGTTGCTTGGATGTTTGGATGCACTCATAAAGTCTATAATGTTTTGCATGGTTTCTGCAAGGAATAATGTATGTGGTTACGCTTATGAATAATCGCTCTAGTTTCACGGCGATTCTCGAAGTTTTATCGATTGTTTGAAGATAACTGTTGGATGTCTATTTATTTCATGCAACTATAAAGTGACTATGATTATCACTATAAATGTGTATGTATAACTGGCTAGATCCGGGTCTACCTCTGTGGCTTGTAAAGGCTAAAAAGGGGTAACCTAGAGAAAGGTCTAGGTTATCGTGGGTTAGAAATTGGGCTACCAAGTGTAGTGCCATGAGTTAAGGAGTGGGATACTTATGAGTAGTTCCATGTGACTCAACCCTAGAAACTGGTTCACTTGATAGGTGGATCATGAGGGGTTTAATGGGGACAACATAGAGGATAGGGTACCCTTGGATCGCGGAGTTATATGTAAAACGTAATCTTGGTTGTTACATGATTAATTGAATGATTACATTGTTAACGTATTTACATAAGTATTGTTTCCCCCACATACCAGCTTCGGCTGACCGAAGTTTTGTTTTTCGGTGTTTTAGGTACAAGCCAAAAGGACAAACAGTAAATCGTCATATTGTGAAATACATGAAGTAAAATACAAGGAGGATTAGTTAGAGTAGAATCCTTAAGTGGATAGAAGTTTAGAGATCCAAGTTTTCAAAAAGGTATGCAAAAATTTATTTTCTTACATCTTTTCAGTATAGTATGTTAAAATTTGATAACTATTCTTGGTTAATTGTCGAACCTTTGATCCGGAAGTTATGGGTGCGGCTTCGACCTCTCGGTCTCCCTTAATTGGGGGTTATCGGGAGGTGGGGTCGTAACAGGTACCTTGTTGGTGATGGGCCTGAAGGGCCCATTAATGCTCTTTTTGTGGAAAAATAAGAGAAACTCTGCAAAGGATAGGAAATGTTATCAGGGGCATAGTGGGCATTATTTCTATATAACAAATAAGATAAAACGAAGAGGAAGTTAGGTTTGGAGGCACTTTTGATAGTAAAATATAAGCTCTAACAGCCATAAAATGGGTGTTATCAATAGCATCCCTTATGCTTCTACCTTTAACAAAAGCAAGTTGGTTTTCATCAATCAAGGTAGGAAGAACACCTTACAACCTATTACAGAGAATCTTAGAGATAATTTTATAAAAAGTATTGCATAAAGAGATAGGCCTCCAATTGGTTAGAAGAGATTTATCCTATCCTTTAGGAATTAAAGTGATAAAAGTTTTGTTTGCTTCCTTGAGGAGACTACCATTAGAAAAGAATTCCAGAACAGCATTCACAACATCATCACCTATCACTTTTTAAGCCCTCTTATAGAAATGCCCATTGAAACCATCAGGCCCAGGGCTTTTATCATCATCTAAGTTATTAACAATGTCCTCAATTTCTTTTCTAGTAACCCTGGAGATCAAATCTTCACGTTGGGTTGAGGAAAGGGTAGGACCAGTCCAATTCTCAGACCAAACCCCACCAGAAGATTCCTTCTTACAGAAAAGATCAGAATAAAGATTATACACAGATTGGCTAAGCTCAGTTTGGTCATGAATAACTCTGTCATTAATAGCCAAACTACTGATGCAATTCCTATCACGTCTGGTTTTTAGGGATGCATAATTTTTTTTTGAATTGGAATTGCCATTCTTAATCCATTGCACTCTAGATTTCTATCTAAGGAAAGACTCTTCAACATTACTGGCATCTCTTGCTTCAGCTCTGAGATTTTTTGCAGCAGTTCTAGCTTCAACATCCAAGGGGCTAAGATCAGCCAATCTTTGAGCCTCAAGGGCTTCATCATGAGAAATCATAGCTTTCTCAAGAATGTCACCAATAGATTTCTTATTCCAAGCTTTCAGTTTCATCTTAAGATTCTTAAGCTTGGTATAAAGCTTAAACATATCATAACCATCCACCTTGATGTTCCAAGCCTCTTCAAGAATAGAATAGAAACCATCAATAGAAGACCACACATTCACATATCTAAAGGGGGAGAAAATCTTTCTAGGGTTTCCAATAGCTAGAACAATTCTTCGGTGATCACTAATAATGTTGGAAATGCAAACACCTTGAGAGACATTAAAAATTAGATAAGAAGAGGTTGTTATATAAAATTTTGTCAATCTTAGACGTGAAAAAATCATCACCTCCTTGGTGATTAACCCAAGTAAAATAAGGTCCACCCAAATCCATTTCAAAGAGACTACAATAAAGCATGAAATCATTGAACTCATCCATGGATCTAGCAGAAGGAGGTTGTCTTCCAATTTTTTCACAAACTTTCCTCACACAGTTGAAGTCACCCATCAAGACCCAGGGTTCAATAATAGAAGGACTAATACTCTCAAGAAATCTCCATAAGGAGGATCTGTCAGAGTCTTCATTATGACCATAAATGGCAGAGAGAACAAAAGAGGAAAATTCAGTTTGAACTCTACAGTGAATAGCCTGATCATTCCCATCAAGTTTAGTAATTTGGCAAGATTCACCTTTCCGCAATATAATAACTCTACCAAGGACATGAGAGTTGTGGTTTGAAGTCCAACTGAATTTAGGAAAATATCTACTCATGAATTTAACCATTTTACCAGGTGGCAACTTTGACTCATTAATGATGAAAATTTGACTATTAGACCTTCTTACTTCTTCTTGGACACTCATAATTTTATTAGAGATGCCTCTGACGTTCCAAGAAGATATAATCATAGATAGATTCATTTTAACCCCTGGGTTGTTAAGCTATCAGCCTCAGTATAAATTTCTTCATTGATAATTTCCAACCCACCAAACTTGTTTTACATAGGAGAGAAGAGAGAATTCATAACACTATGGAAAATACCCACAGCAGGCTTGGGGGAACACTTCGGGAGCGATTTGCTAGGAAACTTTGAAATAGTAGGTTTCTCCTTAGCACAGCTATAAGACCCTCCATCAAAAGAGTTATCTTCAGGGAACACTGGGATGGGAATAGAAGGAACATAGTGATTAGGACCATTATACTTTCGTTGCATACTCATAACCTATAAGGCCCTTAAAGTTGCTTAATGAGTTGAATAAGCTTAATTACCATAATTTAATACTTATAACACTAATATAACCTTTTTATATGCTTTTAAATCATAATATAAGCTTAAGTTTCAAATTTGGTCCAATTTGGACACTGTTTGAGCAAGTTATGCAATTTTATGCACATTTTGGACTTTTATGCAATTTACCCAATTGAGAGGTTTTATTTGCAATTTATCACTTTCACTATGTTCCTTGGATATTATCTCATCATTATTGAGCTTTTTGAACCATGGGGCGCCTATTTAAACCTTGCTTTGAAGGTGTTTTCGCTAAGGGTATTTTAGGGTTTACCCCTTCACAGATGAGCTACCTTTAGTAGCTATCAACTAAGGAATTATGTGATTGGCTGGGAAATTCGACAAAGGAAAGATACGAAGTTCTACAAGGATGGTGGGGGATCCTCTTGTGTGTTTTCTTGTATATTCTTAATAGGTTAAGGCCATAGAAGCATGAGGAAGCTACTTTTACACCTCGTGCTTACTTCCATCCTTATCCATGGGTTATATTTACCTCTTCCTTGCCCAAGTTCGAAAATATGCTTGATTTATATTTCCTTTAACCTAGAGCAACGACTCCCCTCTGTTTTTATGCAGAACCAAGTGCTCTAAGTTAGAATACAACCTCTTTTTGGAAAAGAAGGTATCCTAGAGCTCCATTTAGCCTTACCTAGGGTTTCCAAGGTCATCTTCTAGGGATTTCAACAAAGGCAAGTTATTTTCTTCCTTCCTTCTTCATTTCTTATGCTCTTCTCCTTCCTTAGACCTTCCTCCAGGTTAGAACCTTATTATTCCATGGTAGAATTTGCTCTAAAGCTCTAAAACCCTACCTTTCTTGCTCCTTATGCTTAGGGTTTGCTCATTTGATGAAAAAAGGTGTCAGATGGACGAATTCATAGCTTATTCTTGGATTTTCTACCATACCTGCTCGAGATTTATTTTGTGTGGGGTTTCATATTCTCATTATAGGCAATTTCGTTAACTTTGTCCACGTTTATTGCTTACCATAAGCTTGCTAGCTCATGTTCTTGCTTGAAAATGATGATTTATGCACTAAAAGGCTATGCTTGACTTGGATTTCGATTTTTATAATGTTCCCTGTTCTGATTTCAGTTCTAGATGAACCTGTGATCATGTGTACGTTATTCCTAAGGTATAATATGACTTGGATCAGGTTGGTTTGACAACCTATGGTGCTAAGCTCCTATCAACCAATGGTCAATTTTAGGGTTTAAAGCTAATTTCTTCTATAAACCATGACCCGATGATGGTACCATTGCAACAACCCTATGGTGTTGTCTTCATGAAAACTGATGGTCGTGATCAAGGGTGTCAAATGATGGTGACAACCTATGGTCACCCCCTTAGGTCGGGTTTTGGACCAATTAGAAGTTTAATGATCAACCATTAAGTACCGTATTGATGTTATCAATCAATGACGACATTAGCTTAATATTTGATGTTGATTAATGAATATAGAATTGATCTAACAACCTATGGTGTTTTAAGGGTCACTAATTATGGTGGATCAGGTCTCTAAAACCTATGTTGAGTCAAGCATTGTACTTGTAGCATCAATTAAGCCTTAGACCAATGGTTTCTTGGGTCATTTGATGCAATGGTCAGACATATACTATAATTGATGGTTTTAATATATGAACTTGATACAATGGTCAAGATCTACTGTTTATTCCCTCCAATAAAGTGGAATGATGGATAATGTAATATTTTGGTCCTAATAATGTGATTTAGATGGTTTCCTTTATATGATCAACTTAAGGAGCTTAATTGTTGACAATGGATGGCTTATTTTAAATGAATAGTCGATTGTGGGTTTTACCCTACTCTCAATGGAACTTTTTGTGTTGTTAATCAAGAGATGTCTAGGGTTATATGGTGACCCTTTCTAGAGCATAAATCAAGGACTTCATAGGTGGTTTATCCAAGTTGTTTACTTATGTGAACAACCAATGGTCTTACCTTTTAAACATCCAATGGTTCTGGGTGACATTGTGGTATGGTGATATGGGTTGAATGGTGATGGAACAAATGGAGGGTTATCCTTGAAAAGGTAGTCTTAACTATTCACTCATATGAATAGAAGGGATGATAACCATATTGTGTTGATATGTAACCCTAATGAGGTATAGCTTGTTATACCTAGCTTTAATATAACTAAATGATGGTAATTGGGTATGAATAGTCCTTGAATTATTTATACAATCATGGATTACTCTATTATTGTTGTTCAAATCCTAGTATGCTATAACCCTATGGTTACACCTTGATTTATGTGTGGGTTCATACTTGAGAATAGTATGGAATGTGATGGTGATGGTTCACCTTATGCATCCATGATCCAATGGGGATGTCGTGAGTTAGGGCTTGGGTATAAGTGTTGATTAGTAACATTGATATAATTTATCATGTTGAACCTAACTCTAATGCAAATAGATAAAGATGAATATTCATGTTTAACATTTTTATATGATGGAATGATGGTGGAATAACCACCTTAACATGATCATAAACTTAATGTGTTAATTGGTGGTTATCATAGCCACATGGTTGATACTTTCTTATGCTAAACATGTGCATTATGAATGTGAGGAGTGTTAATCATACCTAGATTCCTTATATGTTGATGAAATAAAGGAATGTTCATAATGTTAATATAATGTTGCTATGATTGTTTATGAATATCTCCTAGCTCATTAATGCAATATTGTGTTGATCTGGTGTATTATATGTAAGTGGTGTTGTTGAGCCTTGTTATAAGCCATGTAAAGATAATGATGATCTTGCAGGGAATAGCATGATGGTCTTAATGACCTTTGGGCATGGTTGAGCCCTGAATGAGGTGTAATCCTCTTGTGTTGGTAAGGGTTGATACCCTATGATATTGTAAAAAGGATTTATATCTTGTGATAGTATGATGACTAGTGTAGCCTCATGAATGCCAAGTGAATAGTACCATGTGATGGTGAGATGAGAAATTATGTTTCACACATTTTATATCTTTTGAAGTTGTGATATTTATATGCTTGCTAGAAGTGAATTAGGGTTTGTATGTCCACTTGTTTGATGCAGCCTTAATTCACCCAATTGGCATAACTAATCAAGTGAAACTCTAATCATGTAGTGCCTTGTGCCATAGATCCATCTGAGTGTCAGAACTTGCTAGATGGTGAAATGAGTATTCCTAAGGGAAACTCAGAGCGCATACTGATGAGTATGCATGGTGCTTGTCATCTTGAATTCAAGTGTTTAGGGAGGATGACTATGGTCATACCTAGCCCTCAGTTTAAGAACGGATGCGGTAGTGTCTCGGTGATTATATATGTGATGAGATTGGAGGATAACTGTGGTTGTACCTCGGATGGTAGGGTATGCATACCCGCCTCCTTTCACTAGTGTCATGACCTGTACCAAGGACGGACTAGGCTGTTAGCAGCTTGACCTTATGTGTCGCTGTGGAAGACCCGTACTGACCGGGGGCGGAGAAGATCTTAGGAGTCCGGCTCTTCCTAGATCTTGTATGGCACTGATTTTGACTTAGCAGTGGTCAGTTGGATTTTGAGTGGTATCCTCAAATTCCTCAGGGCATAATAAAAGATAAAATGCAGTCGTATAGCATATCTATTTAGGGTTATACATGACGCTTCACATTGGATGATAACCCTTGTTTGTTCTCTTTACATAAAGATGATTCTTAGTGCGATTAAGAGATAGTAGATATACTTATGTTGTGGATATGCTTAAGATTGTAGATGTGTACATACAGTAGCCATGATTATGTTGATAACTATACTGCTACTGCTGATTATAATCATGATGCTAGCTATCTCATGTTATTAGTTATGTTTAGCATGCTAGCCATGCCTTTGTAACTAGAGATGCATATACTACTAATCATGCTTATCCAGATAATTGTGCTTATGTTGTTAGCTCTTTTTATGATGTTGATATGTTCAACCTATTAGACATGCTAATGTTGTTATCTATGCTTATGTAGCTAGACTTATTCATAATGATAGAGATTCTATGTTACTAGACTTGCTCATGATGCTAGATATGCATATGCTACTGAATTGTTTATATTATCAACAAGATAAAGGATGATAGTATGGCTAATGATGATAGTTATTATCTAATCCTTTATGTATTTTGTTAATCATCAGTGATGCTAAGATTATTTGTTATATTTGATTAAACTTCTTAACTATTTAATTACTTAAAACTGTTGTAAACAATAATCGTTGTTGGAGGTTATATCTCTTGCTGGGACATGGGTCTCACCCTTGTGGTTCGCCACATTTTTTTAGGTAATCGGAAGTGACAAAAACAAACATGTGGTAGTAAAGAGGATCTATAGTAATGAATCTTTGATAAAGTTGATTAGATGTCAAGTGTGTCCTAGAGTCGTCCTTGTACTCTCAGGTCCGGATAGGAAAAGTTTGTATATAGTGTTTCAAACAACTCAAACTTTTGTTAGCATATTAATGCTTGTTTGTGTAGCATATACGGATATTGTTCTCCTGTGTATATATGTTGTGGCTAAGGTGATAGAACAATTTGTATCAAATTATTGGCATAGTATGGATATAATAAAGATGTTGGGCTCTTATGAAAATGTTTCTGAGCTGGTGCTGATGTTGAAATCGGTTTTAATTTACCCATATTTTTGGGTATGTGATTAATTAGTGATCGATTGTACTTTGTGTTTTGAGTAATCTCATTTAGTGTAATGGGTTCTCACATAACCAGGTCTTCATTATGTTGCAGAGAAGCTCTATTTAGAGTGAACGGTTTCTCAGAGACAATATCACAAACAATAGAAGGGGGGCTTCTTTCTACTTGATAGTCCATACCTTCTCTTTCACAGGTTCAGGGGACAATGTAGGAGGTTCATGACAGTCATCATGACCGAAAAGACCACATCGAGAGCATTTATAAGGAAACCAGTCATAAGATAAATCGATTTCATGTTCATCACCTTCATCGCTCGAAAAAAAATGGACTGAGGAAATTTTGCTTTAGTAGAGAAGAGAACTAGGATTCTGGCATACTCCAGTCTAGAGCAGGATTTAGTATCTTCATCCATTCGCAACGGAATTCCCAGAACTAATCCAATCCTATCAAACATTTTCTTATCCCATAACTCAATAGGCAAGTTATAGAGACGAGTCTACACCGGCACTTCCTCCAGCTTTAACTTATGGAATGTATCTCCCAGATGTCATTTACTTAGGAGTAAAGGTCTGTTACGGATGAACCATCTACTAGAGAGTGCAAAGTCAAGATCTGAGGGTATTGAGAATCAGAGAACGAACATCCCATCACCTCTGTTGAAGATTTCAAGGGTACCCTAAAGATTCCATAGCCAAGCGAGATAGTTTTCAAGTGTAGGGAGATGGGGCCTAAAATCTATGACATAGCCAACAAGGCAGTTGCTCCATCTGCCTGCATTCTCCATGTCTTTAGATTTCGGTTAACAGAGTTTACCCTCTTTTACTGTTACATTGGTTTTCTTTAGAGAATATTCTTCTTGCACTAACCAACGCCTTGGATTGAAAGGAAGACCAGTAGATTCCTGAGAATCTCTACAGTGAAGCACGGGATCATCTTTTCTCCTCCAAATATGACTGACATCACGGGAAGGAGGTCGGAGGCGGTAGAATGCATCAGGAATCGCCTCGGCGGTAGAGTTTACTCTCATTGATTATTGTCAAACCATAAATGCCCATAAAGACAAAAGTACCCTCATGTGACACACAGCACAAATGTGGTGATCATGATACAAAATGACACACATCCTATCTCATTTATACCACAAGACAAGCCCCCCATGTTGTCTACACTGCCCACCCCAAGCCCATTCTCAAATCCACAAATCCTCCTGAGCATTTCTTGATTCTTACTTATGGTCATGGTTTCTAAAGTGAAAACCAAATTAGTCATCTCCTTCCAACATCTAGATCAGAGGAAAGTGTCCAGTGGAGGGGTTCCAAGCCCTTGGACGTTCCAACATAAAATTTGCATTGTCCTTCGTGGGCCTGGTCATAACTAGGGACTGATACTTGCACCCTAGATTCCTTAGTTGTCGACCTAGTACTCCTCCCCCACTTTCCCACCACCTCCTCTCCTAGATCCACATCCATTGCCTTTCCCTCTTCTCCTCTTTCCCTTTTTTCACTTCCCTTAAAGTTGTATGGTCCCTCTATCATTGGGCTTCTTTAGTTAGCACTTACTGCTCCTAGCTTGAAAAACTTGTACCCCTTCATCTTCTTGGTGTGGTTCCTGCAATCACCAATGCCCTCACTATAGGCAAGGTTTATACGTGGGGTGCCATTGCTAGACTTTGTGCTCTTTTGTGACGTTGAATGTAGCACACCACTATTTTTTTGGTTTTGGGTCATCTTTGATTCTCTCTCCCCGTCCCCCTCAGATCTCGTGGGTGTTCATAAATCATCCTCCCTTGTTCTCTCCTCCCTGGAGAGAGATAAGAGTAAGTTACCAATGTGGTCCTGACTGAGTGAGCTGAGAAGGTCATCTATTTCTACTGGATTCTATCGAATCTTCATATCCTTCCCTTTTTTCCCACTAGGACCCTTGTTCTTCATATTTGGTGTTGCTTTCTCTGCATCTTGTTTGCATTTGATGAAGTACTTACTTACAAATTCCCACAATTCTCTCTCCTCTTCCTCCGGATAAATATTGTCATCTTTGTTCCCTACGTCTCATCTAGATGCACCCACGTCTGTAGGTTCCGAAGGAGTCTCTCGTACTTTATGTCTATCTATAACAAATTCCCTTCCT
Source organism: Alisma plantago-aquatica (assembly GCA_963693085.1). Taxonomy (NCBI): domain Eukaryota; kingdom Viridiplantae; phylum Streptophyta; class Magnoliopsida; order Alismatales; family Alismataceae; genus Alisma; species Alisma plantago-aquatica. The sequence continues at coordinate 1,996,847,724 of OY856409.1, forward strand.
TGTCTCACATCTCATGCATCTTTCTGATCGGCTTGGCGGCATCCACCTTGATCTGTCCTGATAGTAAGAGTCCCAGCCCATGCTACTTTAATCAACATTCTCCACTATCCCCACTTTCCCGGCCACCTAGTAGAAAAGTATACGTCTTATCAAAGTTCCATGGTCCATCTTGCATGACCTTTTCTCTATCGCTCAAATGTATGAACTATATGATGAATGTGTTGTTCGCAATGTGGCAGAAGGTCACCTATTTCCATAGCGCCCATTCACCTAGTAGGGTTCTTGTCATTGCCGAGAAATTGTAAGGTCTTTCCACAATCAATCTCCCCGTCAATGCCAGATCAATATGTTCTCCTTTCGTCTTCACTTGTGATCCCCCAAAGTATATGACGTCTTCTTCTTCCACGTCCTCCATCAATAGACTAGCACGTCTTACACTCAAGTCATCCACCAACATAAGATAGAGGAAACCTGCAAAAAGGTCAGAGGGTGGCTGCGGTGTCCACATAGGAAACCTCACACGACGCCAACACTCACTCACAAGAGAGCCAGAGCAAATTTCAAATGAGGGTGGCGGGAGACTACCTACTAAAATATGTTAAACATCGTGAAACCCATCATTACATGTTTGTTAGAACATCTTGTTTACCAGTTAGGATAACATTGCCTGATCCAACCGTCTACTATCAAAATTATTATTAAAGATATTCTCTCTTAAGGTAGGAATATGATGCAAAATATCATAAGTTCTTGTATTCTTCAGGTTTAATTTGGAAAGAGTATCCATGCATTGGTTGAATGTGAATGTTGTTACGTTACCTAGAAGCAAGGTAGACTCTCAGTTGTATTTACCGAGCGGTGGTTTAGATAGTTGTTTGCTTTATTATATATGAAAACATACATGAAAAAGTATTCATTTCAATCATGAGAAGGTAGTGACGATTCTAAGTATTCCTCTATTATGATATTGGTTGCCTTTCCCCGAACCATAAATGAATCGAGTTATTTTATAAAATGAAACATTTCATTCTAAATTAAAGAGTCCAAAAACATTTCCTTGTACATACTCCAGTTATCTGTGACATATAAATTATGTAAACCAATCCCTAAAAATATAAACTAATAATCTATATTATCATGATTAGTTGAAATAGATAAATTTTTAGTAATTGAAAAGTACCATATGCAAGGATAAAATATTTTCACCTTATCAAATTTAGAAACTAAACTTAAAATATCAATTTGTTATAATTGCTTTTGCAACGATTGTCCATATCACATAATGAAAACAAAGGGAAATCTTCTGGATTGCACCACATCACACTACTTCTCTATGACAATGGTTGACTAACAAAAAATGAATTTTATATACATTTCATTCAATATGTTAATTAAAAGAGAAATTCATGTTATAGTTGATTGATTCAATATATTGAAGATTAAAACTAGTGTTTCGGTTTCTTCTTTTTTCATTGAGGTGACTAAAATGTTGAACAATTTGAGAATGTGTATGTGACATGTTGATGATTATGGGTAAATCTATTTTTAGTAGATTGCATGTACTCACTAAAGGTTAAAAATAGTCTGTTAATTCTAACATTCAATATTTATGGTATATTATGGGTCATGTATGTTAGCACATACGAAATTGATAAATGGAAAGAACTCAACTTGTATCTTCTCTAAAAAACAAGAAAAACATTCGGTACCTAAGTTATTTAACAATGACTTTCGATTAGCATAATCCTTCGATATAAATAAGCTTCTCCACTCGCCAAAACTTCACAAAATACTTCATACAAAGAAGAAATATAGCGTGACAGTTCCTATTAATATATCTAGATTTTGATGATGTGGATTGATAATAATACTTACATAAATGTTTTGATCTGTAGGTGCATGTTAATTAGCTGTACGGAGTATGAATTTTGCAATCCACAATCTTGCACTAAGAAGGACACACACACAATCACCATTCAGTGGCAGATCTCTATAAGGGTTGGAGAGGGCACGCCCCCACAAATTTTTAGAACATTTTTTGATATTGGGATACTATGTTTGACTTTTTAAAAAATAATATGTTATCCTCTATCACAACTCCCCTGAGTTTAAAGATTGTACAAATTATATACATATCGTTACATGAGTAGTTATTCAAATTAAAACAAAATGTTACATCACAATTATACTTCTCATATTAAATTAAAACATAAAAACAATGACAATTCTTGAACGAGATAATGAATGGACTAAAATGGTGAACTATCAATTTCGTAGTATTTTTAATCCAATGGTGACCACACTAGTATGAAATAAAATTATATTTAATCTTTTTTTTTGGAAAGTAAGGAGACATTTTTATTCATCCCACTCTCCTCATGTGGGCTAGATCCACAAAATTCTTAAATACAACATTATAAGAATTTAATCATTTAACATTAAAGTACACATACAAAATAATGAATTCAATGTTATAAGTAAATATGAAAAGATAGAATGTATTGCGTAAATTAAACATGAACAAACCAATAAATAAAGATCTAATAAAAATAATTTATGTATAAATTGATAAATTATATTCCTATGATCACACCATTACTATAGATTGTCATTTCATCTAACAACTTTATTAGATACATACCTATGTTAATTTGGTATGTGAGGAATAAAGAAAGGGAGGAGAGGAGAGAGGAGAATGTGTGTGAGAGAGAGTAATTTTAATATCTTTGATTTGTAAGAAGAGGAAAGAAAGAATATGATAATAAAAATTCAACAATTTTTATAAGAAGTATACTAAATGCATTTATATATATTTATTTTGGGATAGATAAGTATTTTTTTAATGTAAAGATGGATCATCTATTCATTTTTAAAACATGGATTACAATACCTGGATTAAAGGGGAAATTACATTTCCAAACAATTTTGCCCTCACTCCCAATTCCCATCATTGCAAGCTTATGAGCTTGTTCATTACCCTCTCTCAGAGTGTGATTGAAGGAGAAATTGGGATTCTTTTTCTTAGCTTTGTCAATCTCACCAAAAAGCTTCATTTTTGGGATTAAACCTCTGTCCCGTACAACTATGAAGTCAATGACCTATTGAGCATCAGTTTCAAAAATAGACTGATTTAGCCTTAAGCTATTAGCAAGTTGAAGACTGAAGATAACACCCATGGTTTCTGTTGTGCTCGCTGAGAAACTGTTGTGTAAGGTTTTAGCCGCCATCGCCTTACATCTCCCTATATGGTGCCTGCACACAACACCTAATTTCAGCTGACCATAAAATAGGTAGGCCACAACTGAGTTGAACTTCATGATTCTCGATGGTGGAGGAAGCCAAATAGTAGATCTTCTTGAGATGATTGGGCTTGGTTTTGTTGTATTATTTTGGTGCATTTCACTATACTTTGTTATCCAGTTGCCAATTCCGTGAGCAAGGATGTCAGACTGGTGTATTTTCTCTCCAATGTTTGTTTGATTTCTTTGAATCTAGGGTGTCAGGCATAAAGAAGAGACTTTTTCCATGATCACCCTATTGTTCTTCTCCAGGTTCCAACTAATGAATTCTTCAAAGTTTGACGCGAGTGCATTCCTCAATATGCTTAGAGAGTCATTACACTCCCGGATACCTTAGATCATAGGACATTGCATCACCGCATGGAGCACACTTTCTTCATCAGCCCCACATCTTCCGCATTAAGCATTATCTCAGGCATGTCTTTTAAATAGGTTGTTGTTGGTGGGTAGTTGTTTGCTGCAACCTCTCCACAAAAAAATGTTTTATCTTCATAGGGATGTTAGCTGACCAGCCCTTCTTCCACTCAAAGATGGGTGATGATGTGTTGTTGGGTTGTTCTTCTCACTTGTGCCCCTTGTATCCCAACTAGTAGGCTATTCTAACAGAGTAAACATCATTGGTAGAAGGGTACCACTATGTAGAATCTTCACTTTTGTCAACCAGCAGAAGGCTAAGGATGGCTTTGGCTGTTTCTTTAGAGAACATATGAGCAATAAGCTTGAAGTTCCACCACTTACTGTTAATATCGATCAGTTCATGGACTTTCCTTGGGATATACCCTACATACTTCTCCTTTATCACCCCAGATGGTTTACATCCAGGTAGCAAATTATCAACCTAGATGTCCACTTCGGATTCTAGATTCACATTTAGCCTTAGGCCCTCAATGATCAGAGCTTTTGTCCCCCATATACTCCTCCAAGAGTAATTGGGGTCGTAACCTCTAGAAGCCTATAACATGTAGGGTTGTCAATGGGTAAGGGTAAACCCATTTACCCTTTACCCATACCCTTTAGGGGAAGGGTAAGGGTAAATAATTTTCTTACCCTTTATCCTTTACCTTCTACCTTAGTGGGTAAGGGTAAATAATTTTCTTACCCTTTATCCTTTACCTTCTACCTTAGTGGGTAAGGGTAAGGGTAAGCCATTACCCATACCCTCTAACCCGCTACCCGCTAATACTTATGTATAATATACTAAATATATAGTCATTATGTTGTTTGAGTCAATGGATTATTCAACATTATATGGTCATGATTTAATACAATATATAATTTTCTTATCTACTTCTTATGTAGCTAATTTGGTCGTGTATACAACACTATTTTGGAGGTGTAAGACATGCATGTAAGAAATAACTAGATTTTATAGTTTCTACAATAAAAATTACATGTACAATGTTGTAGAAAATTACTTCTAATTATTTGAATAGTTGATAGTCATTTTGGAGCAAATTCACATTTCATTTAAATTTATAAATGTATTAAGCATGCCATTATTGTTCCTATTAGTACAATTTTTTGAATGACCAATTAATTCCCCTATTCAGCCTTACCCTCCCCGTTTACCATGTGGGTAAGAGGGTAAGGGTAAGGGTAGGGTAAGAATAGTGGTGGAGTGGGGAATTACCCATACCCTTACCCACCATGTTAGGTGGGTAAGGGTAAGGGTAAGCCCTAGCCCTCCCCATTGACAGCCCTAGTAACACGGTCGTTCTTCTATAGCACTTATCTTTGAGAATCATTTCGGTAAAAGAGGTTGGATCCTTGTAAGGATGCCATACATGCTTAGTGAGCATAGCGTAATTGAAGATTTTTAGGCCTCGAAAGCCCAAGCCTCCCTCACGCCAATGCATTTTTCTCTTTCCATCCTTGCTCCCCCACTAAAAGTTTGTTATCATGTTGGTGATCTCTTCCACTGTATTATCAAGTATCCAGAACATCTGTGACAAAGTGGATTTTAGCATTATAATAAAATAATTTCTCTTTTGACCTCATTATATCCATTAAAGGTCCTAAATTAATTTTCTTATCTACATAAGCAAAGTTGAGACTCAAATACAAAATATGGTGAACAATGTGAACTTTAAACACATTATAACACCTTATATTTGATTAATTCATCACTTTGTACAAATAAAGAAATTGACCCATCAAAATTCATCTTCTTGTCCTCAAACTTTTTATAAACGTTCTCCACGTTTTTATGAAGCTATGGTCCAAATTTGATACATTTTGGACCTTCCTACGATTTGTTATGATTTTTCTAAGATTCTAACTTTTTCTTAGCTTTTTAGCCCCATTTTCCTTCCTTTTTCCCTCCCTTTTCCTTGTTGGGCCCGGCCCATTCCTTGCTTGGGGCGCCGCTGGGCAAGGTGGGTGACCCAGCAGCCTTGGATTTTAATCCAACGGCGCTGGGGTCATCCCCTACCTTGCGCCTGTTTTGGCAAGGTCCATCGTGGACCAGCCGGCACCTGGCCCCGACCCCGATTGACCTGTTCGCGTCTGTTGCGCCTGGTGACTTGACCAACGTGTCCGCATCTCCTTCTAGAAACTTCCGTGCGGCTTAGTAAGGTGAATCGCTGCTTAGGGGTCAAGCAAGCAGGTCAACCCATGGGATGCGCCGCCCCCTCTAACAACCCTAATCCTAGCCCCAACTCTATAAAAAGGACCCCCCAAGGTCCGCAGTAAGTGTTCCTTGCTCAGACCTCAGCCTCGCGTGCCATCTCGGCCTCAACACTCTGTTTTTGCTCACCCGACCTCCTGCTACCATAGCGGCGCCGCCGCATAGGCCCCTCTGGGCATCTGCGCTGCTTGCCCTCTCTCCCATCTCTCTGCCCCCCATCACGTCCGCGAGGCAGAGGCAAACCCGACCGGCCTACTCACGCTCTGGCTCGCCCCCTCCTACTCCCAAGACTCCTCTACTCCGGCGAGCCCCACCGCCTATTATTTTGGGCTCGCGAAGGTGTGCTGCGCGAGAGAGATGGCCCCGTGAACCACCGGTCCAACTAGTTGCAGCCAACCCAAGATAAACCAATCAATCAAGCTTTGAACCAGCTTATTAGAGGAGTGAACCGGCCGATCAAAAGCCTTGAACCGGATCTTAAACCAAGAAAGACACCCCGCCTGTGTGGCTCCATCTCGGCCATTCTTGGTGCATCCGATGGCCGTCCCTTTTTGGCAAATAAGGTACGTATATCCCTCTCTAGTTGAAAATTCAATTAAATGCTGATATCTTGTTTTAATCATAGAAAATACATATGAACTCCAAAAATTACAAATAAGTAGTCAATCTTGATCAAAAAAATCCACTGAATCCATTAAAAATAGTCTTGAAGCCTGATTCTAAATGTTTCTCACTGATATATCTAGATCTTTGATCCTTTGCATATTTAAATTGTCAAATGACTCATAATCATGATTAATCTTTGGAAACCCTATTTTTGGAGTCTGATGATATTTTGTAACCTAGATTTGATCTTTTTGAATCATCTACTCTTGAAAGTGAATCATTAGTGAATCTAGATCTATTTACTCGATTCAATCTTGATAATAATCTTGATGATGAGCAATCTTGATCTTACAAAATAATTGATATAGTTTTGACCCATCAATATGATATTGAATACAAATGATGTAGAACATGATGATGACCTAAAGACTTGATGACTTGAATAATGATGATAATATTTAGGGTTGACATATATTCCTAAAATACCTAGGTAGATCATCCATCCTCGAATATGCTTGACACTTGAGTAATTATTGAAATCTTGATATAATGTTGACTATATATGAATGATCTACCTTAGGGATGAATAGGATTGGAAAACCCTAATTTGGTGTACTTGATTTTGGTCTATAATATGATCTTGATCCTCAATCCATATCTTGATTGATCTAGGAACCACTTGAGACCCTGATCTTCTACTCTAGTTGTTTAATACTCGAAATCCTCGGTGAAAGGTACGCTATTTATATAACGCCTCCTTGATTGTATTGAAGATACTTTTATGTATCTCTTGACCGTATGCTTGGCTATTTACTTGGATGAGCTATTGTTCCCTATGATTAGTCTCATGTTTTTCTATATTATATTTTGAAAAACATGAAAACATAAATTGAATGCCCATTATGACTGCCCGTATATTGATGTTGATAATGATGATGATATTGATAATGTTGATAATGTGGATATTGAGTACAACAATCCCCTCATTTGGAAGTGGGACTTGTACTTTGGCTTCCTATGTTCCTATGGTGAAAAGGGGCCTAATGACCTTCCCCATCGCGTTGGGGTAATAGAGTCACACAAATTATATAAGCATGCTTCTTGAATTACAGCATAATGGGAACTCGTAATAAAATTCGAATTGCTTGAAAAACTTGTCGAATAAATGTTGGATTTGCAAATTGCTTATTATTCTTTGAAATATAAGTCCTGCCAAGCATACTATTTTGTTATAAACCGTTTTAATTGATTTTGATAGCGTATCGTGCAATTGCATGATTGTGTCTCGATTTTCTTGATTTTAGGCAATACAAATGGAATATTGAATAAGATCGCTTCCGCACTCATACACTCTGATGACAAAGATGAATCGGTTATATCTCCATATTGGGTTAGTTTGTTCTTTAATTATCTAGTTTTGAGTTATTTATTTCTTATTGTATATGCAGTGTGTTAGATCCTACGGGGCCACTCAGGGACAGACGCTTCAATCCCTTTACCACTGTTTAGACAGTGAGATCGGGATTGGGGAAAGAACGATTCCGTGACAGTTGGTATCAGAGCTTACACACTCTCATATACTTTAAGTAAATAATTTCTCAAGTCTCTTACACCCAAGAAACCCTAAAGTCCATAATGGTGAAAATTGAGGTGTCTAGGCTCGGGGTCCTGACATAATTTATCCTATCCGTCTTCACGGTGGTTGAGATCCCCCGCTCTACCTGGCCTCAATTGATCCAGAATTGGACCTAAAGGTTCTCTTGTGAAACCTTAGAGAGTTTTCTAGCACCTCATCTCTTCTTTAAGGACAATCCTAAGCCACCCATGTAGATGAAAATTAGGTAGTCTTCTCATCTTCTCATGTGGTCCTTCCTTGTGACTTTATACCACATGATGTCTCAATTATGGGTAGCTTAAGAATGGGAATCGCTAAATCTCGAAAGTTGATACCATGATCTGACCTTAGTATGAAAACTCAATTTTGATCAATGAAAACTTTGAAATGAAATACTCATGCTTGACCCTTCATGAAAACTCGATTTAATCAAAATTAGACTACCTACTCCCTATGTTTGAAGTAAACTGTAAAATTATGATTTGGTGAAATAAGGGTGACTTAAACATTATACCTCATTGCTGATGAGGTCTCAATTTGATTAATATCCATGTTGCCATATTGTTGATTAAACCTCAAACATAGTCTAGCAAACTCTTTTTCCCAATTGGATGCCCATCATGACTATGCTATCAAATTGACTAATTTAGGATTCACAAAATCATGATATAACAATATGATGCAAAAAGCAGTTTTCATATTGACTATTGATGCCTCTTGCAATCTTGATTTTGATATGATTCCTTGCCAAATTCAAATCCTCGATTTCCAAGTTTTATCACTACCATGATCATGAAAGGAAAGAATTGCAAATCTTGACATTTTGGACCTATTATCTTGAATTTTGATCTTATGACCTTGATATATACGATCTAATCATGGATACTCTCCCTATTGGAATAAGCTCAATTGATAATGACTAATGTTGGTAATGTGCCAGATTAGGGTGGTAGTTGACTCATGACTTCCCTAACCTAGGTCACATCCCCATCATGACTACCTCTAAGTTTTCATCCTATTGATTATTTAGAGTTTGGAAAAGTATCTCCTTTCACCCGACTTTGGATTAGTTGACCTAAGTCTAATAGGTTAAAACCATGGTTGATACTCGATCTGAATACTGATTTGATAATGACCTTGACATATGACAATATTGACTATATTTTGAGGTTGATTTCCTAGATAGGCCTAGGTCTAGATCATTCATCAACCTTGGATACCATGATAATGAAATGTTGATATGCTTGGATATGTTGCTCGAATATTGCTTTATTGTTGCTAGAAATTGAGATGAGTGATCTCCCCTAAGGTCTACATAGGAATCTAACCTATAACTTTTGATGCTTAAAATCTCGAATCTTGATATTGATTAATGGACTTGTGACTCATGATTATCAATCACAATAATGATACAAATCCTATGGTCACACTATTTGGACATTGAGATATATGACTAATGATTACAAAATCCCAAATGTTGAAATTTTCAAAATGATGACTATATTGACTCTCCCGATTTATGATTTAGGATTTAGCTCTCATTAGGACTAGGATGGGACCTTCCCATTGATTTTGAGCTCGAAATAATGATATTGAAAGTATGATGTTGTCTCAAAATGTTGAAATATGAAATCTCAAATCATGGGTGTGTAACCCCACCTAGGCCAACATAGAAGCTAAGACCCTGAGATTTTGGGATTGAAAGTCACCTTGTACACTTGATCCAAGGACTCTTTTTGTTTGACCTAAAAGATAATATGTCCAAATTTGTGAACAATAGGATGATTTCTATATTTGTGACTCATATGATGACTTTGAACAATATATGCATTGACCTTGATACTCAATTCCTCGATGATGAAACAATGCTGGAACCAAGTTAGTTATGACATGAAACATGGAATCCCATTTGTTACTATTGTATTACTTGAAACTTGAGGACATGATCTTGATTTTATACTTGAAGATACCCCAGTATTTGAGGAAATGACTTAGGTTGAATAATACCAATTTTTTAGGATATTTTGAATTTTGGGGACAAAATTCCTTTTTAAGGATGGAAGGATGTGACAAAGTGGACTTTAGCATTATAATAAAATAATTTCTCTTTTGACCTCATTATATACATTAAAGTTCCTAAATTAATTTTCTTATCTACATAAGCAAAGTTGAGACTCAAATACAAAATATGGTGAACAATGTGAACTTTAAACACATTATAACACCTTATATTTGATTAATTCATCACTTTGTACAAATAAATACATTGACCCATCAAAATTCATCTTCTTGTCCTCAAACTTTTTATAAACGTTCTCCACGTTTTTATGAAGCTATGGTCCAAATTTGAGACCATTTGGACCTTCCTATGATTTGTTATGATTTTTCTAAGATTCTAACTTTTTCTTAGCTTTTTAGCCCCTTTTTCCTTCCTTTTTCCCTCCCTTTTCCTTGCTGGGCCCGGCCCATTCCTTGCTTGGGGCGCCGCTGGGCAAGGTGGGTGACCTAGCAGCCTTGGATTTTAATCCAACGGCACTGGGGTCATCCCCTACCTTGCGCCTGTTTTGGCAAGGTCCATCGTTGACCAGCCGGCACCTGGCCCCGACCCCGATTGACCTGTTCGCGTCTGTTGTGCCTGGTGACTTGACCAACGGGTCCGCATCTCCTTCTAGAAACTTCCGCGCGGCTTAGTAAGGTGAATCGCTGCTTAGGGGTCAAGCAAGCAGGTCAACCCATGGGATGCGCCGCCCCCTCTAACAACCCTAATCCTAGCCCCAACTCTATAAAAAGGACCCCCCAAGGTCCGCAGCAAGTGCTCCTTGCTCAGACCTCAGCCTCGCGTGCCATCTCGGCCTCAACACTCTATTTTTGCTCACCCGACCTCCTGCTACCATAGCGGCGCCGCCGCATAGGCCCCTCTGGGCATCTGCGCTGCTTGCCCCCTCTCCCATCTCTCTGCCCCCCATCAGGTCCGCGAGGCAGAGGCAAACCCGACCGGCCTACTCACGCTCTGGCTTGCCCCCTCCTACTCCCAAGACTCCTCTACTCCGGCGAGCCCCACCGCCTATTTTTTTGGGCTCGCGAAGGTGTGCTGCGCGAGAGAGATGGCCCCGTGAACCACCGGTCCAACTAGTTGCGGCCAACCCAAGATAAACCAATCAATCAAGCTTTGAACCAGCTTATTAGAGGAGTGAACCGGCCGATCAAAAGCCTTGAACCAGATCTTAAACCAAGAAAGACACCCCGCTTGTGTGGCTCCATCTCGGCCATTCTTGGTGCATCCGATGGCCGTCCCTTTTTGGCAAATAAGGTACGTATATCCCTCTCTAGTTGAAAATTCAATAAAATGTTGATATCTTGTTTTAATCATAGAAAATACATATGAACTCCAAAAATTACAAATAAGTAGTCAATCTTGATCAGAAAAATCCAGTGAATACATTAAAAATAGTCTTGAAGCCTGATTCTAAATGTTTCTCACTGATATCGCTAGATCTTTGATCCTTTGCATATTTAAATTGTCAAATGACTCATAATCATGATTAATCTTTGGAAACCCTATTTTTGGACTCTGATGATATTTTGTAACCTAGATCTGATCTTTTTGAATCATCTACTCTTGAAAGTGAATCATTAGTGAATCTAGATCTATTTACTTGATTCAATCTTGATAATAATCTTGATGATGAGCAATCTTGATCTTACAAAATAATTGATATAGTTTTGACCCATCAATATGATATTGAATACAAATGATGTAGAACATGATGATGACCTAAAGACTTGATGACTTGAATAATGATGATAATATTTAGGGTTGACATATATTCCTAAAATACCTAGGTAGATCATCCATCCTCGAATATGCTTGACACTTGAGTAAATATTGAAATCTTGATATAATGTTGACTATATATGAATGATCTACCTTAGGGATGAATAGGATTGGAAAACCCTAACTTGGTGTACTTGATTTTGGTCTATAATATGATCTTGATCCTCAATCCATATCTTGATTGATCTAGGAACCACTTGAGACCCTGATCTTCTACTCTAGTTGTTTAATACTCGAAATCCTCGGTGAAAGGTACGCTATTTATATAACGCCTCCTTGATTGTATTGAAGATACTGTTATGTATCTCTTGACCGTATGCTTGGCTATTTACTTGGATGAGCTATTGTTCCCTATGATTAGTCTTCTATTTTTCTATATTATATTTTGAAAAACATGAAAACATAAATTGAATGCCCATTATGACTGCCCGTATATTGATGTTGATAATGATGATGATATTGATAATGTTGATAATGTGGATATTGAGTACAACAATCCCCTCATTTGGAAGTGGGACTTGTACTTTGGCTTCCTATGTTCCTATGGTGAAAAGGGGCCTAATGACCTTCCCCATCGCGTTGGGGTAATAGAGTCACACAAATTATATAAGCATGCTTCTTGAATTACAGCATAATGGGAACTCGTAATAAAATTCGAATTGCTTGAAAAACTTGTCGAATAAATGTTGGATTTGCAAATTGCTTATTATTCTTTGAAATATAAGTCCTGCCAAGCATACTATTTTGTTATAAATCGTTTTAATTGATTTTGATAGCGTACCGTGCAATTGCATGATTGTGTCTCGATTTTCTTGATTTTAGGCAATACAAATGGAATATTGAATAAGATCGCTTCCGCACTCATACACTCTGATGACAAAGATGAATCAGTTATATCTCCATATTGGGTTAGTTTGTTCTTTAATTATCTAGTTTTGAGTTATTTATTTCTTATTGTATATGCAGTGTGTTAGATCCTACGGGGCCACTCAGGGACGGACGCTTCAATCCCTTTACCACTGTTTAGACAGTGAGATCGGGATTGGGGTAAGAACGGTTCCGTGACAGTTCATTTGTAACGCCCGGGCCCACTGCCCTAGGCTCTAGTAGAGTTTTAGGAATGACGACTGGCCCCGCAAACCACCACTAGCCTTAACTGCGCACTTTATCCACACTGACGCGCAAGCCAGGATCAACTTCCCGACTGGTCACCCATCCTAGTACTACTCCAAGTTGAGCACGCTTAACTATGGAGTTCTTTAGTGATGGGCTCCCGGAAAAGGAGATGCACCTTGGTGATATGGGTAGTCCAATCATTCCTTTTAAGATCATGTTATCCGAGGCCTCAAATCCTGGGATGTTACAATCTCCCCCACTTAGACTCTTGACGTCCTCGTCAAGGCTTAACTATATGGCCTCATAATCTGACCCCATTTCAGTGCAGACCCACAATGGCCCATGGACACCCAGCTCCCGTCCACGGCTACCAACGCAAGGGTGGCTCCATATCGTCTCTACGGATAGCCCTTTCCAACTTGTCTGGACCGCACGGCTCAAGACTGGCATGCCATGTCCATGTGGGCCCCACCTACTGGAGGGGTTATGGCTCTGATACCATTTGTAACGCCCAGGCCCACTGCCCTAGGCTCTAGTAGAGTTTTAGGAATGACGACTGGCCCCGCAAACCACCACTAGCCTTAACTGCGCACTTTATCCACACTGACGCGCAAGCCAGGATCAACTTCCCGACTGGTCACCCATCCTAGTACTACTCCAAGCTGAGCACGCTTAACTATGGAGTTCTTTAGTGATGGGCTCCCAGAAAAGGAGATGCACCTTGGTGATATGGGTAGTCCAATCATTCCTTTTAAGATCATGTTATCCGAGGCCTCAAATCCTGGGATGTTACAACATCCCCATCATGTAATCTGGGATACTTTGGATTATCAATTTAATCAATATTTCTTTACCTTCCTGACTCGAAAGCTTTTCCTTCCATCCGCTGAGTTTCTTCTCATCCCTCTTCTTCAGTACATCAAACACGACCCTTTTTGACCTTCCAATTATCTTGGGCAGTCCTAAGTATTTGCCATGGGATTTGACTTGCTGGACTTTGAGGTTTTTATTTTCTTGCTTCATCTACATTTTTGCTAAAGGATAACTCCATCTTGTTTAGATTGATCTTATGCTCTGAGGCCTTCTCATAATAGATCGTTATGTTGGCTATTTTTATGGCCTCTCTGAAGTTGCCTTTAGAAAATAAGATGTTGTCGTCAGTGAAGAATAGGTGTGTGACCCTCGATCCACTTTTTCTCACTTTGGCTCTTGTAATATGACCTTCATTACTAGCCTTGCTTATGAGTTTAGAGAAAGCATCTGCACAGAAAAGAAAAAGCTAAGGGGAAATGGGTTCTGCTTGGCGTAGCCCCTTTTGGGGTTTGATGCACCCTCTTTTCATTCCATTAATAATAAAGGATGATGTTACACTACTAATAAAATCATGAATTTTGTTACACTACTTGTTTTGAAGCCCATCTTTCCCATGACTTTCGTGACAAAGTCCCACTCCACTCTATTGTAAGCCTTGCTCATGTCCAGCTTCATGGCCATTTGCCCCTTCCTGCCTTTTGTTTTCCATTTCATTGCATGAAAAATCTCAAAAGATGTCAGTGCATTATCAGTAATCAATAAAATAGGGATGAAGACACTTTGTTGGGGTGAGATGATTTGGTTCATGAAATTTTTCATCCCCATTTGTAATCATTTTGGAAATGATTTTATACACAGTGTTGCACAAGCTAATAGGTCTGAAATCATTCATATTTTTTGGTTCTTTGACCTTTGGAATCAGCACTACATTCGTATGATTTATTTCATTTAGTGTGTTATCAGCTCTCCACCATCCTTGTATAAATCGCACCACCTCCTCCCCTATGATGCTCTATTGGGTTTGCAAAATGTTGGCGTGGAACCCATTAGGCCCTGGGGCCTTGTTGGGATGCATGTTGAACTAAGCCTCTCTGATTTCCTGCCCTTTCGAACTCCTTTCTAGCTCACTGTTCATCTGATCAATAATGACCTTTTCAATGCCACTCAGTGCTTCAGTAGCCTCCACTTCACCTTGGGTTTCAAACATCTTGGAGTAGTATTCGATCACTGTCTGCACTATCTCCTCTTCTTTTGTTTTCCAACTGCCCTCTTCATTCATAATGCCACAGATTTTGTTCCTCCTCCTTATTTGTGAAGCTTTGTTGTGGAAGTAAGATTTATTTTGGTCTCTATCTTTTATTTCTTTGATTTTTGCTCTGGTGTACCAGTATGTCTCCTTCAACTTTAACAGCTCGTTGATTTCTTCACTCAATGATTTGCAACAGTTGATATTATCATTTGTCATCACCATCATCTGCCTTCTCGCGAGTTCCTTTTCTTCCCTTTTAAGATTTTTATCAATATCTCTATATTTTTCTTTTGCCCATTCTCCCAGCTTATTAGATATAATGAAGAATTTAGTAGCTAACCCCCTCCCAAGTTGTCCTCCCAAATGTCTTTAACAACACTGTTGAAATTTGGATCAGCCACCCACATTTGCTCCACCCGAAAGTAGTAAGACTTTTTCCTATTAGTATTGTCGTCTCCCCATTTTAGAAGAAGGGGGGTGTGGTTTGAGTTCTTCCTTAGGATATGGATGGGTTTAGTCTCTGGGTTTAACTGACACCAATTAGCAGTAGCCAATGCTCTATCAAGCCTCTCCATGATGATATTTTCTTGTTTCTTCCTCTTCACCCAGGTAAAAGGATTCCCGCGGTATGAAATGTCCACCAGCTCACAGGCATTGATACATTCGTTAAAATTATCCATGTATCTCTCCTACCTGATTTCACCCCTTTCTTCTCTTCATGACATCGTATTTCATTAAAATCGCCAATGGACATTGTGGTTAGCCTGCTATTGTTACACATATTCTTTATCATCTCCCAAGTTTTGTGTTTGAGGTATGTTTCCCACCACCCACGGACCCCCACGAGCCTCTTATCCTCATTGCCCCTCTTCCCTTTAATAATCGCACTGAAGTGGTGTGTTGAGTATGACATTGTTTCAACCTCCTCCTCGTTCCACCATAGGCCCATCCCTCCACCTCTTCCAACACTACTAATGTACACCCCATTATCATAACCACACTTCTTCCTTATCTCCTTGAGATCTATGTCCTTTATTTTTGTTTCCATCAAGAAAACAATGGCTGACCTTTCTCTCCAACACATGCGTTGAAGAAACCTGAACATGCCTCGATTGACAATCCTAAAGCAGTTCCAACATAAGAGTTTCATTTCTCTTCACGGGTCTGAGTCCCCTCGACACCCACTACTTGGTTTGGGTATGCCTCCCACAACATGGTGTTGTTGATCTTTGTTATCCTGTTAGGTCCACCCATAGCTTCCTCGTTCTCCTCCCCCTTCTTTTTTTAACTTTCTTTTCTTTGTTCTTTGTTGCTTTCAACCTTGTACACACTTTGTCACCTGTCTTTTGAACCTCCTGAGTTCAGGCTTGTGACTTCCTTCATGGTCTGCAGCATGTTGATTCTTCTTATCTTTTCCTTCCTTCTCCTTTTCTTTGCTCTTTGATTCTGTCTCAGTGCTACTTATCCCTCCTTTAGTGCTCTGGTTGTTCCCTGGGACCCTTTCTTTTATTTCCTTGTCCCGTTCTTTGTTTTTCCCTTTCCCCATTAGATTCTGTTCTGATAAGATTTTATCACATGTCGTCCTTGTCATTGTGGCTTTCTCTCCTTTTGATTCTTTTCTAGTGGTCCCCTCCTTTATCTCCCCTACCTCTGGTTCCTATTTCTCCTCACTTGGTATGACTACTTGTAGCTCATCACATTTAATCTAGTTTGCCTTCATTTGATTCAGCTTCCTTGTTCTTGTTTACACCATTTCGTTCTTCTTTTCCCTCTTCAATAACTATGTTTGTGCCATTTTATCGAACACATGTCGGGCCCCCTTCTTTACTTCCACCAGTTTCTTTCTCTTCGAAATAAATGCTCCTCTTGCTCTTCTCATATGTGGTGTGTTCCGCTTGCCTTGCTAGTTTTTTGTGTGAGGCCCTGATCCAGCCCCCCAATTCATTTCCTTTTCTCCACTTTCGCCCCCACAGTCCTTTTGTGTATGCCCTACTTTCCACAAGAGTAACAGAAATTAGGCAGCCTTTCATATCTCATATTAATGTTCATTAAGTTCCCCTATATATCCTTCATTGGTTGTTTTGTCTTCAGTGGTTTGCTAACGTCGATCATTACCTTGATCCTCCTCACTTTGTCCCACTTAGTTTCTTTGTTGTCCACCTCCAGCACTCTTCCAATCATGTTGGCGATGAAGGAAATGTCTTTGTCCAGTCCATATCTAAGAGGAAGGTCATAAAACCTGACCCAAAATGGAGCTTTATCGAATTTCATCTCAGATGGTTTTTGGAAAGATCAATCTCTTTGAGAATCAGGATGTTGTTGTCGAAGGTCCATGGGGCGTCATTCCATACCTTCTCCTTGATTTTCTTCCCACCAAACTTGATTATGATGATGTCATGTTCGCTCAGTTTGAAGAATGGTGCCACTTTGAGGTTTCAGACTAGACTGAGCGTTCTTTGGAGGGCATTAAAGTTCACCGTTCTATCCGTCAGCATCTTCCTTTCTAGGGCATCTTCTCCGCTGTCCTCATCCATTTCTATTTCAGTAAAGACCACAACTTTTTCTTCATTCTCTGTTAGAGATAGTTCTATGCATCTTCTCTCTATTTCTTCTTCCATAGCTCTGGTTGGTTCCCATATCTCCACCTAGGGCACAACATCCTGGACTCTATTAGAAAACAAAGTCACAACGAATGATGGCCTATCACTGTGTCGTCGCCAGAGCGGATAGATGAATATATCAAAATATATTTATTACTAAATTTTATCAAATACCTATTTTCTCTCTATATATCAATTTCTTCCTCTAAATTATCGACATTTTTTTGGCATGGTATCTATGTCTTTCTCAAATCATTTAATTAACGTTTAGTTATGTTTCAATTTTTATTATAGATTTAAAGATTCCTCAAAAAAATTTCCAGATTTTTACTCTCACTTCTAATATTTTCCCAATGATTCCCATTCAGTTTTTTATTCATTTAATAATATCACACAATGGAGTCTTTTTTTACTTGTCTTTACTCTAATTTGAAGGAAAATGATGTGGTAAAAAATAAATAAATAAATTCACGCTCGTTTCTTTTCATTTCATTCTCTTCTCTATCACTTTGTCTAACCAATTTTGGATTTTTTTGTCTTCATCTCATTATTTCTATGATACAGTGCAAACTTTGTCACTTTCAAATAGTTGTATATGTTAGTAACATTGATTGGTTTGAATTTCCTATAAATATAGTTTTATTATATAGATTTAATTAGTCTATTTTTTAAACACTCCAAGAAAATACTAACTATATAGTAGCCAAAGCTCCTCGTGCTACATCTTTGACCTATGTGTTTAAGAGGTGTATCTTTTAGGGTACTCAATCTCCATTTATATTATTACAATTATTCTTTTACAAATATAATAGTTTGTACTTACTTATAGTAGAGTTTATTTATATAGTTCAAATGTTTTGGTTTTTATTGTCACACCTTTGTTGCAATGTCGGAGAGATATCTATCAAGACAAAGTTTTACAATAATAAATAACAAGTTTGTTTTCCTTGCTATGATGGTAACTTTAAATGAAGTATTGGCAAAGTATTTATAAATGACTTGAATATCGATATTTCAAAATTTAAAGAAAATAAATGATGCATTTTGAAGTAGATAACTACATATTATTTAAAACTATATGTGGGCGTTACACATATATTAAAACTTATGTTTAAATTTTATTGTTTATAATTAGTTTCTTTTCTGTGTAGATTTTGTTGATGATAAAAATAAAGAGAATATACATAATTATAGAAGGTAGACGACAAAACAAGTTGCGTGCCATCCATTTTTGACGGCAAAACTAGTACTCATGGTAAAATTCAAATTGTATCGGTTAGTCCCAACAGACTTTAATTCTATATGGTCCCCCCCCCTTCTCTCTCTCTCTCTCACACACACACACAAAGGAACTCTTGCCAAGATTCGCCATTGTCACCATTGTTCAAATCCAAGGATCGCTTTTGGTCAGTATAGTAATGAAAATTGATTTGCGGGATTTGGTGAATGATGATATGTAACAGCTGGTATAATAATCTTCGTATATTGTTGTTTGTTTCAATTGATTATCAACAAGACACGTCCCAAAAGTTTTAAGATTGATTCTTCCACCACAACAGTATAGTTATTTCTTTTTATTATTATTATTTCCAAAATATTTTTACCTTTAACACATACTAGTAACTTTTTTCTGGTCAACTACATGCTAGTAGTATTATCATTGGGAAAAAATGCAAATTACTTGTCAAATTTTATTATTGGAATCGACACGTACAATTATCTACTTCACGAGATACAATTTTTTCTTCTTCTAACGTACAAACAAGGTTAAGTTAAACCTATACATGTACTCTAAAAAAAGTTATACCCTCGGCTTGAAAAGTGAGCATACAATTTTAACAACCAATTAATTGTTGTAGTTGACAACACAAACTAGCTAATTATTCATTATTGTCTA
Organism: Alisma plantago-aquatica; assembly: GCA_963693085.1. Taxonomy (NCBI): domain Eukaryota; kingdom Viridiplantae; phylum Streptophyta; class Magnoliopsida; order Alismatales; family Alismataceae; genus Alisma; species Alisma plantago-aquatica. The sequence continues at coordinate 1,996,867,380 of OY856409.1, forward strand.
GTTCTGTGGTCGCCTTCTCATTCTTGGTTCTCTATCTAGGGAGTAACAATAGAGCACATTTTTTTATTAAAAAAATCTAAATATATATTAAACTTTTGTTCAAAATAAGTAATTTATATTTATTAGTGAGACCAAGAAGGGAGAAGCTGGTAGATGTAGAGTATAGATAGCATTAGCATGGGTATATATCATATATTTATAAGTCAAATGCAAAGGGGTAAATGGTTAGAATAGGCGGGTACCATAACATGGGACAGTGAGGACGGATCAAGGCCACGAATAAGTAAATACTATTTCCATATATACATGATGGTAGTTTCATATTGCGTTTGCGCAGTATAAAATAGAAAAATCGCACTGTGGAAAATGAAAAACAGAACATATTGATTATATGGAAATACCAAATACCATCTAATTGAAACATATTCGTGTACTTTAAAGTGAGCGCGTATGTATACCTTGAACCTGAAGGTAGTCGTTCCCCAACTCAGGGAAAGCAGCGAAGGCACGGAAACTGGCGGCGCTGGACGTCCGGAGCACAATCCTCTGGAGGTTACACTGCTCGGCCACCTGCCTCGTGAAGTAGAGTTGGGCATCTACGATCAAACAAGCCACTGGTGGAGAAGATGACTGCACTAATGATTCCAAGGCACTGTGGAAAGGGGCGCTGCAATTGGTGTTAAGAGCAATGATGAAGGACATGTAGTCTTCGCCGGAGGTGAGGTTCTGAGGAAGCCCGTCGGCTATAGGGACGAAGCTGAAGCTTGTAGGATGTTCCTTGGGATTGGGAGAGTTGTAGTGGGTGTGGATGATGGTAATGGAGAAGCCTTGAGAATGCAGGATATCGGCAAGATCGAACATCGGCCGGAGGTGCCCTTCGAATGGACTGGGAAACAGGGCCACTCCAATGCCCGCACCGCGGCCGGTGGTTACCGGCCTCTTCCTTTCTTCTTCGTTCTCCAACTTGCACAATAAGTCGCATCCCTGAGCTCCGGCCATGTCTGTTTGACTGTTTCGCTCCACGATTCGGTAGGATATCGATGCGTCTATGTATTGTCGGTCCTTTAGCGGCGCCCGCGCTTGTGGGGAAAAACTTCAGTTTTCCGTTAAGTAATATGACTTTTAAGTAATATACACCCAATTACGTTGCTTAAGTAATATATACACCTTCAGGCTGGATAAAAATAGTAGTATATACCGTACTACAAATCCCAAAGCATACAAAACTAATTATTATTTTTTTGCAACTTCATCCTAGCCCAAGCATGCACACAACTAGGATCATTCACACCAAAAGTCTAAGAGGACCATGCCGTAGACCTTAGTAAGTTTCGATGCAATTTCAATTCCTTGTCCGCTCTTTTGTAATTATCTTCTTTCTTCAGTACGCATCATAGGTATTCAAGATTTGATGTGATATAAAATAACAAAATGAGAAAAGAAAACACTCGACGGCAGCTGGACGTGTTACAATATATATTATCTTTTTCGCCCACTAACATAGTTTGATACACACCAAATATTGTTAGAATAGTCTGACGCTGTAAATTCCAAGATGGTCATGTGGTTCATAAGGGTAGTCTCTCATTTATTGTCAATTAGTTTTAAATTGAATATAAAACATTCTAACAGGACTCATGGACAAATATGAGACCATAGTGGCTGCACTTAAAAGGGATGTCGGAATAATCTCTTACTGTTGAACTCTGGAGTAGTCTTATGGTCATATAAGGTGTGTGGTCTCTTACTTATTGTCAATTTATTTTGTTGAATACTACACATTCTAAAAAAATATGACTTTTAGTTACGTTTATTTTGTTTTTTTCCTACAACTATGTTGTTACCCAAATAGTCAATATAAACATGTTTGTTCCCTACTTAAACGTGGGCAATAAACCATTTCACTCAAACAACCCTTTGCATTTTAATTTTTTTCATACTTCACCAAAATAGATCCTGCATAGTGTGAAGGGGTTTGGTTTTAAATTATCAATGTGAAATGCAAGGCTAGCAACCTTATATAAAAAGATTCTCCACTGCCTCTAAATGTTAAATTATAAACTTTACGCCCCCGTGCCCGAGCTTGAGCTGGCTCGGTAATGAATGGGTCGTCCATGTAAATTCAAAAGTAACACTTTATCGATGGGTCTGCAGTCATATATAAAAATTGTTTGTGTTCCAGTCTATATTTTTTATAGATAAGTCAGGATACTATTTTACTCAATGCGTCCTTCTCTTGCTGGGATAAAAAGTCGGTAAGTCGGCGTCTATCTATATATATCTGATGACTTTAGTCTTCTTTACGCATGCGTCTATATTTTGTCAGCTCGGTTCCTTAACGGTACTTATAACATCCTGATGAATCTCCGTAGGCTTGGGGCTCTTCTTATGTTATACTTGACATATAAACCACTTTACTGTAGCTTAGTCGCATGTTGCTTCGGCCAACGTGCTAGAGTACTTTACTACAGTATCATAGTTTTCGCTGTTAGGAAACTCCTCTCCCCCCACCCGTTTTTAGACGTTGGCAAGATCCGTTCAGTCGGGTTACATCATATCACGCTGTCTCGAGTTGCAGACTATTAGCACTAAGTGCACATGACGATGAGCTTAGTTCTAATTAACCGCCCATTTTTCTGTTCAGGCAACCACGTAGGCAGTGGATCCTGATTGGATATGTCCCGATTGTCAATCAGCGTATACCTGTCAGAAGTCGTCGAGGAAGTTGCATCGCAATTTCCATCTCTTCGTCGTTTGGCAATTGTAAATTGATGATAACCAACCGTCCATCGTGTCAATTTTTTAATGGCAACATCATTTCTGGAATTCATCGCGACTTTCTTGCGTTTAGCCTCTTGGGGTCGTCGTCCATGGTTCTACGGGGTATTTGGCCCACACCATTGAAAATCCTAGTAGCTTATATATAAGTAGCCGTTTAAATATAGTTTATCATATATAAGGTTGTCAAAAGATAAGGGTTAATCAGTTTATCGGTTATTGATACCTTGTAAGGAAAAGGTAGCAGTAAAATACTTTTTACTCTTTAGCCGCATACCCGTTATCTTTTAACGTTACCTTAGTGGGTAAGGACAGAAGTAAGACATTACCAATATCCTCTAACTCACTACTCACCAATATTTATATATAGTATATTAAATATATTGTCATTGTGTTGTTTAACTCTATTAAACATTCAATATTATGTGATCATCATTTTAATACAATACATGATACTTTTTATCTACTTTTTATGTAGCTAATTTGGTTGTGTATACATTACCGTTTTGGGCATCTAAGAATCGATTCCCCTTGTGAGGACCCCTTTGGTCTTATTTATAGGTTTCAAAATGGGGTCTTGAGTGGTCTCGAGACCGTTTAGATTTTTCACGGTTTAGAAACTGTTTGGATCCTTACGGTCTGGAGACCGTTTGGATCCTCGCGGTCTTGGGACCGGTCGCCTTCACACGTTCTTTGGATCAATAAGTCTTTACACGGTCTTGGGACCGTTCGGATCTTCACGGTCTTGGGACCGTTTGGGTTCTTCACGGTCTTGGAACTTTGCTCGGTCTTGGGACCGTTAAGACTTGCTCGGTCTTGGGACCGCTTGAGTTCTCACGGTCTTGAGACCGGTTGGGTGGGAACTTTTGCTATTTTTTTGGGTTTATCTGTAAGAAGAAAAGAGAAATATCAGTATATTGGTATATTTACAATAAAGCTAGAAAGTTAAGTATTTAATCTAATTTATCTAAGAAAGAGTATGGAAAACTAAGAAAACATAGTAAGATAACATCACAAAATGTGAGGTGTTCACCCCCCCTCAACTTAGAGTCTAGCTTGTCCTCAAGATGGAAAGAGCTAAGGCACGCAATGGTGAGGTGATTTTATTTAGTGAAGGCTTCCATACTTTTGCTTCAATTCTATACCAGAGATTCCCTTAGGTTTTGTTGAGACTTCTACTTACTCTGGCTCTTTCAGGTATCAGGAGTTGCATGGTCCTCATGTTTCTTCTGTGTCACGTAACTCTCATTGGGACCATCTTTTCCTTGACTGTATAATGTGCATGTCTTCGATTCTAAGTTAGTTTTATACTTCTTTAAAAATCCTACTGGAAGCTAAAAAAGTATGAGGGTTGGTTGAAGGTTGGTGTGTAACTCCCCCTTCGAGGGGGAAGGGTTTATCTAAACTTTAGGGTCTTACTACCGGGTGCGACACATCTACCTTTGTGAGGGCAGTTGAATGTACCGGTCGGGCAAGACCTTTGTCAACTTTTTATATATTTAGGGACCTTAGGATCTTACTACCAGGTGTGACACATCTACCTTCATGAGGACAGTTGAATATATCGGTCGGGCAAGACCTTTATTGGTTCTTCATATAAGTCTTTATGCATGGCACAACTCTCATATTTTTATTCAGCACTCAGGTTTTTATTCATATGCTCACCGGCTTGGGAATTGGGTATTTATGGATTTTATTTGGACTGCCAAGCCTCTTTTTGAAAAGAAGAAAATTGTTCTCTAGAGTTTTCATCATGCACTTGTTCTGGTTTCGTACTTGGCGGTCCACTTACGAGGTTCCTTGATTTAGATTTCACCTGGTTCCCTCCCGTCCTTGAGAGCGTTTGGCTTGTTTCGGCCACAGTTTTGACCTCTGGAGAGTCTGATGTAGAACTGAAGCAAATGCATGGACATCGAGTGTAGAGGTGATTTATTAATCCGCCATTACATGACTAAAAGTTGCTATGTAAGTGCTTCTGAGGACTACTTTGTCTCTAACTTAGCTAGGGGTGCCCCCTTACCAAAGCGAATGTTGTTTTATGTACAGAGATTATTTTATCAAAGAAATTATCAAAAAAATCTAGACAAAAAGAATAATTTGTGCGAAAAACAAAGGTAAATGAAAAAGGGAGAGAGAAGAGAAGGTTTGAATATAATACCTCTTCCCTTGCCCAGTGTACTCCCCCTAACTTATCACTCACTTTGTCCCCAGAGTGTCAAGGTGATAGGTTGAGAAGTACATGGGCAAGGGTGTCAAGGTTTTGTTAAACCCTTGTTGGCTCCATGAGAATGGAGCAGATTGGCGGCGAATTTTACTCATAATGCGTGATAGTCCACATCTGTCATGTCCTCAACACGTTTTTCAAGAACGGTGAGGGTATACATCCAGTAAAGGATATGAAATCCACAGTCGTTGGATTCTCTAATTTGTTGGGGACATATGTGGCAGAAGGTTGGGCGCTTGAAATGTGCTCTGTTGTACGCCTTTGTATGCTCGCCTAGAAGATTGTGTAGTCATTCGGCACAGTCCTTTGCCACTTCCTCCGTGGGCGTCTTTGCTATGATGTTATACTGTCTCTGGTTTGGATTGATCTGACTATCAGAACTATTGTAAATAGTTGTAGTTCCATTGTGTAAGTTTGTTGCCAACAGCATCCAATGCTCAGAGTGAAGGAAGGGGAACAAGATGAACTTTGGAGTTGTATGCTTAAGGTATGAAATAAGAGTTTATATGGTTCTGAAGTTCTTTGATCCGAGTAAATCATCCTTCAAGTATGCTGACACCATGTAGACTGTAGGTAAGTCTCGTACTAAAAGATATTGGTAGGCAGCCATCACGCTCACGGACATTGTACCTTTTACTTGTATGGTCTCGCAGAGTGCATCGGCCATTACAAGAATATTCCCTTCAAGGAAGACAAGCTCGTCATTCTCTGCATATAGCCAAGACATAATGAGCCTGAGTTCATTATCAGAAAGACTCTTGCATGCAGCAAGGTCAAAATTTGGAAATGTCAGTGTTATTTCAGAAAGAGGCACCATATCTTTAGGGGATCTATTAATGGTGGCTCCTGTTAGTGGATTGATGTCCCCCTTATCGACCGCCATATCGAAAGTGTAGGGGTCCCATTGTTGTTTTTCTGGGACCGTGGTGGTTTGTTGTTGTTGTTGCTCCAACTCCTTTAGAACATGTCTGAAAGGTTGCTTTTGTGGATGTTGGATAGCAGAGAATAAATAACGGGGTACGTCATCATGTGCCATTGTCGGGTCCTTGAAAACTGTCTGTTGCAAATGAGCTCCATGGCGTATCTTCCCCGTAAAGCATGCATATCTTTTGTAGCTAGCTCAGTAAAGGGAATATTTCTATTAAGTGCTTCAATGAATCTAATTGTGCAGAGAGCGCAGTCCCATGATCCTTCTAGTGCCTGAACAGCTGGGTTGATAATTTTGAACCATGGTTGGCTCCAGCCGTGTGTAAGAGATGGGAAGGCGGCCCATATGACTTTGAGAAGCCGGAAGGAAATGCATCGTGCTTTTCCAACTTCTGAACCAGTAAAGTTAATGGTTCCCGCCTTAAGCTCACTGGTGCAGAAATTGTACATCTTGGCGTCACAGGCCTCGGTGTCAACGATCATAAGGAGCCAGTGGCTAGAAACTTTGAAAGGAACCATGATGTAGCGTGCCTTTCTCCTCCATTGTCATCAAGAATGATGACCACTCCACTTGGGTAGATATGCTTGATAGTGACGGGTCCATACCACTTCGTGTGAAGTTTATCAGGAAACATTTTGAGCCTGGAGTTGAAAAGTAGGACTTTATCTCCGACTATAATATCCTTTCGTTTAAGGTGACCATCATGCCACATCTTAGTTTGATCTTTGTAGATCTTGGTGCTCTGGTAAGCAGACATTCTTAGTTCCTCAAGTTCTTGTAATTGAAGTTGTCTGTATTCACCGACACTTTTGAAATCGAAATTCAACCGTTTAATAGCCCACCAAGCCTTGTGTTCTAATTCAACTAGAAGATGGCATGACTTTCCATACACCAAATAGAACAGAGTTGTTCCTATTGGTGTCTTGTAAGTAGTTTGATATGCCCAGAGAGCATTAGGAAGCTTGGTGGACCAATCTGTGCAGTTCCTATTGACAGTCTTCTCTAAAATAACTTTTAGTTATCTGTTTGAGACTTCAACTTGGCCGCTTGTTTGTGGATGATAAGGCATGGCGACCTTATGTTTTACTCCGTATTTTTTTAAAAGGGCTTCGAAGCTTCGTTCCAAGAAATGTGACCCTCCGTCGGATATGACGGTTCTAGGAACTCTGAATCTAGGAAAGATAACGTCTTTAAATAGCTTAATAACCAGTTTAGAGTCACAAGATGTAGTGGGTATAGCTTGTACCCATTTGGATATGTAATCCACAATGACTAATATATAGGAGAATCCATATGATGAGGGAAATGGATCCATATAGTCCACTCCCCATACATTGAAGAGTTCAATCTCCTGCCACATAGTTAGTGACATTTCGTTCTATTTGGATATTCCTCCAGAGAGATGACATTTATTGCAAGATTGTACAAATTCATGAGCATCTTTTGCTATTGTCGACCAAAAGAAACCTGACTTTAAGACTTTAAGAGTAGTCTTCTTAGAACTCATGTACCCCCCAGTGGGACCAGAATGACAGTGTTCCAAGACTAAGGTGATTTCTTCTTCAGGAAGGCAACGGCGGAATAATCTGTCTGTGCAAATGCGGAAGAGGTATGGTTCATCCCAGAAGTATTGCTTGATGTCATGGAAAAATTTATTCCTGTCATGATAGGAAGCAGAAGGATGGATAATTCCCGTAGCCAGATAGTTTACTATGTCAGCGTACCAGGGGAATCTAGTGGTGACCTTCATGAGTTGGTTGTCGGGTAGAGAGTCATGGATAGGTATATTATCTTCATCTTGAGCCTCAATGCGAATCAAGTGATTGATGACAACATTTTCCACCCCACTTTTGTCTTTTATTTCCAGGTCAAATTCTTGAAGCATCAGCACCCAGCGAATAATTCTAGGTTTGGTGTCTTGTTTCTGAATCAGATATTTTATTACTGAGTGATCTGTGTAAACTATAACCTTTGATCCAATTAGGTAAGAATGGAATTTCTCAAAAGCATAAATGACTGCCAAGAATTCTTTTTCTGTAGTCGTATAGTTCTTTTGGGCCTCGTCAAGCATCTTTGATGCGTAATATATCACGTAAGGCTTCTTATCTATGCTCTGCCCTAGTACTGCTCCTATAGCGTAGTCACTGGCGTCACACATTATTTCATAAGGTTGTGACCAACCATGAGCTCTTAGTATAGGGGCAGAGTGTAACATCCCTAACCTGGGTTATGAGTTAACCCTAGATGTTTTTCCTAATAAGGTTGATTAGATGCTTAATATTATCTTGTGAAAAGTAATTAGGGCTCATGAGGAACCTATGTTTCAATTTTGGTCCTGTTTGGACAATGTTGAAGCAATGTTTGCTTATTTTGGACCAAAGTGCAAATTACCCAAGTCGAGGGGTTAAATTGCAAATATTGCATGGTAAGATGTTCCTCTGATGTTGGGACATCATAAGAATGAATATGATGTAGTGGTATGGTTTTCACAAGCTTGGGCACCAAGATTAAGCTTGTAAAGCAGTGTTGTGCATTAAAACCTAGTTTTGGTGAAAAGTGCAATTTACCCAAAACCTAGGGTTCTATATGCAAATTACCACTTCACTAAGGTCCCTAATAATCTTTGGCATCAATTAGAGAAAAGAAAATGAGATGGGTGCCTCATTTGAATTAAGTTGGAGGAGAGAGAATCTTGATATTAAAATAATCAAGATTAATGCCTAATTGAAACCCTAATTTGATTTAGGGCAAAAATGAATAAAAATAATTGAAGGGATTTCAACCAAAATGTTTTGGGTTGATTTTGAATAAGGATGAACGTTCCTTTTCCAAGATAAGGAACGAAAATATCCTAAGTAGGTGAAATTCCACTCACCTTATTATAAGAAAAAGAAAACCCACTCACATATGGATATTAATATAATAAGCATTAAGGTGCTTAATTTCTTTTCCATTAATTCTTGGATAATGAATAGCTTTTACGAAAGTTTGAAGGTGGTTTCGTGATCAAGTAATGGAGGAGGATTAGGGGGAAATTAGTATGGAATTTAAAGAAAATGATTTCATTTTCTCTTTCATAAAAGATACATATACATATTCTTTATATATACCTTATTTGAATAACACATAAGGAATGAACCCTTAGTCTTTTCCTCCTCATTCTTGCTTTGGCCGACCTAGGGAGAGTCCAGGAGCAGGATAAGGACGAACACCACCTGTAGGTAAGGTTTGATCATCTTCAACCTTGGATTCATGGTGAAAACCCTAAATCAATGCTTGATTATAGGTTATCTTCACTCGATTTCCATTTCTAGCCATCCATTTCATCCTAAAGCTCAAAAACGAACCTTGGATAGCTTCTGGAGCTCCATCCACCATTAAATCCACGGAGCTTGGAGCTTGGAGATCAAATTTGAGGCGGGTTTTATAACTCAAACCCTTATACATTGCTATTGCATCAATTCTCTATGCTCTGTTGATTGATTTCTTCAATTTGATACACTCTTGTTTCTTTGTTGCAGTTTCCATCAAGAACGGTTGCTGTTCTTGGTTGTTCGAAGGAAGGGGATGATGAAATCATCCTAGATGCTTATCCAAAGAAAATTACCAAGCAAAACCGTTTTGATAGCTACTCCAAATCATTTTAATTTGATTGGCTATGCGGTTTCAGCAAACCGTTTAAGGGCAAACGGTTTGAGACCGTTTGGGAGAAAACGGTCTCAAGACCGTTTGAAATGGTTGACCAAGCGTTGACCGTTTGGGAATTTTGTTCCTAATTATATAGGCTGATAACCCTCCAAATTTGAAGTATTAAATCCAAAGGAATCGAGAGTTGAAGGCCAATCAATTAGGCAATCGGATTGAATTATGTGCTGATTTTCAACCTGATTAACTTGACCTGGTTGGGCAAACGGTTTCAAGACCGTTTGAGTGCGTTGACCAAGCGTTTACTGTATGAGATTTTTGATCCTAATTATGTTGGATAATGACTCACCAATTTTTATGGGTTAACTCCCAAGGAATCGTGAGTTGAAGCCTAATCAATTAGGGAAACCTAATTGGATTAAGTGCTGATTTTCAACCTGTTCAACTTGACCTGCTTGGGAAAACGGTTTCAAGACCGTTTGAGTGCGTTGACCAAGCGTTGAACGTATGAGATTTTTGTTCATAATGATGTTGGTTAATGACCCTCCAAATTTGAGGGGTTAACTCCAAAGGGATCATGAGTTGAAGGCTAATCAGTTAGGCAAACCCTAATTGAAAACAGTGCTGAAATTCCAATGAGTTAAGTTGAGATTTTGGGTTGATTAGCCCAAACGGTCTCAAGACCGTTTGGGGATCACCCCAAGACCGTTTGGAGGTCTGGGGTCAAGTATAGTTGACCAATTGAAGGTCCAAAGGTACCAAATCATACTGCAACTAAATGCTGATTTGTTGATCAACTCGATAGACCAATCCATGATGATTTTTCACTAAAATCCAAAGGTTGGATGGGCAAACGGTCTCAAGACCGTTTGGAGCTCATCCAAACGGTCTCAAGACCGTTTGGTGGTCACCCAAGACCGTTTGGAGGTCTAGGGTTGAGTATTGTTAGGTGTTTGAAGGTCTAAAGGTACTAAGCTGATATACGATGCAATGCTGATTTGGTGATCAATCCAATGAACCAAACCCCAATTGGATTGCTTAGATTTGAGTGATATGATGGGAAAACGGTCTCAAGACCGTTTGGAGGTCATCCAAACGACCTCAAGACCGTTTGGTGGTCACCCAAGACCGTTTGGAGGTCTAGGGTTGAGTATAGTTCAGTGGTTGAAGGTCTGAAGATATCAAGTTGATCTGCAATAGATTGCTGATTTGGTGAGCACTTCAATGAACCAAACCCTAATTAGATTGCTTGGATTTGAGTGATATGATGGGCAAACGGTCTCAAGACCGTTTGGAGGTCATCCAAACGACCTCAAGACCGTTTGGGGTCAGGTCATACCCCGTTTGAATGGTGGTTCAATAGTTATGAAGTAACTAGTTACACATTGATGAATATTGAAGGTTCATTGATTCTAAACCCTAATTCAATTGATTCCAACCCCAATTGATGATCAATTGAGGGTCAATTGAGGGTCAAATCAGTTGAAAGTTGACCTATTAAACTCAATTGAAGTATGGGTATAGGTCCAATTGATGATTGGTTCCATGAATTCAATGATTGAAGGAATCAACATTGAAAACCCTAATTCAATTGGATACCTTATGTCATTGAAGGTCCAATGGATCAAACCTTTTTGAAAACCTAATGTGATTAGGTGGGAGATACCTTTAATGGTACTAGTCATTAATGCATAACAAATGCATGGATCCAATACATGATGTAAACCCTAATTGAGGCCGATTTCATGTATAACCCTATTAAGAGGTTGCCTACATGTGAAATCACTAATTAGGATGAATAGTAAACCCTAATTCCTTTGGATACCTTATGTAATGGAGGTCCAATGTGATGATGAATGTACTATTGATCCAATGATGATTAGTAATGACAATCAATGAAAGTACAGAGGTTGAAACCCTAATAGTACCTAAGTGATTAAGTGTCAATTAAGGGATGAATCCCTAATTGCTTATAGGATCAATGACTCGATACACTATGTTAATCATGGTTGTATATACACGACTAAAGAGTTGATATGACCTAATCAAGTTAATAAGTTGATAGCATGAATTCATACATGAATATGATTCATGTGGTGATTAAGGGTTATGATCCTTAAGCAAAGAGATCATGAAACCCTAAACATGAACATAAACCCTAATTGACAGGGTTATTGAACTCAAACCCTAGTTGAGGGTGTATCCATGTGAAACCCTAATTGAAGGTGTATCCATGTGAAGCCCTAATGGAGGGTGATTTTATGAGAAACCCTAATTGGGAATGATTAGTAAACCCTAATTATGGGCAATATGATATGAAACCCTAATGAAGGGTGATGCTATATGCAATCCCTATTCTAATGGAGGGAAATGGTATGTGAAACCATAATTCCCTAATAAAAGAATATAATTCATACTTGAATATGATACATGAGATTTGTGATGGAAATCCTAATCCTAGTAAAGGATTAAGGGTAATACTGATACATGATATGTGTGATGGAAATCCTAATCCTAGTAAAGGATTAAGGGTAATACTGATACATGAGATGTGTGATGGAAATCCTAATCCTAGTAAAGGATTAAGGGTAATACTGATACATGAGATGTGTGATGGAAATCCTAATCCTGGTAAAGGATTAAGGGTAATACCCTTGAATTATTAGTATATTGTTTTTGCATGGTGATGATAGATAATTGATGTGCTGCTATCATATGTGCTAACCATGCAGGTATCATGAGATGATGAGCATAGCCATGTATGAGCTATGATGTGTTATTAGTTTGAATTTGTTTATTGGGCCTTGTGTGCCATAATATACCTTGTGCCCGGTAAGAGGTAGCAAGAGAGTTGATGGGCCTCAAGTGCCATGATGGATGCTTGTATAACAAGTATCATGCTTATCTTAGTCAGATGACCTAAAGGTGTTAATTGCTGGAGAATGTGGTAACAATGCTCAGGTGATGAGCTAAGGGTTTAACTACCCAGAATCACATGTTAGTTCATTGAAATTGTGAAGGGATGAGAATTCCTAGTGTTGAAATAAGGGATTGAGATCCCAACACCTTGTGAAAAGAGTGTGGCTACGGGCCATGACTCCACAACGATAATGCCAGGCTTTAGTTATATGATCTAAGCCTGAAGAACGTTAATGCAGTGATAATGATTCTGTAGTTTGAATAGATGTTATACATGTTCTTCATATTCCTTAAAGGATAAATGATATGTTGATTCTATTTTAACTGTAATGCTTCTGACATAGAATGATGTTCTAAACTGTAGACATTTACCTGCTGTCAATTAAATATGATTTCTCTGTTCATATTTATCTTCTTAAGTTACAATAACAATGTTTCTGGCAGAGAGTTATATCTCTCGCTGGGGCAATTTTTATAATTGTCTCACCCCCGTGGGAACCACATTTTTAGGTGGACGCTGACGAAGAGACAGGAATCCTTCAGGAGGTGAAGGACAACAACAACAGCAGCAGGGACAGCAGTGAAGTCTCAGGTGGAGACATTGGTTGTCATGTCATGTTCAGATGTATATAAAGTCCTATGTGTCATCTCTGTACTCTCAGGTCCTCGGAGTAGTAGTTAGTGATTTCAAGATTTTGGCTTAATGCCTCGAAGGTTTTATACTACCTGTGTATAGTTAAGACAGAGTAGTTAATGTTTGCATTCCTCGAGAAGCAAAAGTACATGAGATGTATATATATGAACCAGGATGTAAAGCTTTACTTTGGTTCTGAATGAAAGGGGTTTTCTTGTGAATGGATCTCTTTGCAAAAAGTTTTAATTTTTAGTGATTTTCGCTAATCCGCTGCTTGATGAACGCTTCCGCATTAGTTAATCTTATTTTCGCGAGATGGTCGTCACAATTTAGTGGTATCAGAGCTCTAGGTTCGCCGAGTCTACAAAGACATAGGACTAAGGTTGTAGAGTCTGTTCTAAAGTGTCTTCCAGTTTATCTGATAGTATCTTCTGCTCACATAGGAGAAGAAGAACTTGAAGATGTCTGGACAACATGAAGAACATGCTGCTGAGGGCAGCACTGCTGCACCAGGAGGAGGTGCAAGAGACCAGAATAGGGAAGGACCTGCACTTGAACAACCTCAGATTGACCCAACTGTGATGGAAAATCCAGCCCTTCATGCCCTGTTTGAGAAATTCCTTACAGCCATAACACATATGGCAGACAGGATGCCACCACCTGCACCTAGGGTACCAACCCATTATGAGGGTTATGGAGCCGACAAGACTTTTGAGAGACTTCGCCGGGTTGGAGCCATAGATTATGCTGGTACATCTGACCCAGAAGATGCTGATCTATGGCTGACAGAGCTGGAAAAGGCTTTTAGGATCCTTGATATTCCAGAAGCTGAAAAAGTAAGACATGATGTGTACCTATTAAAAGGAAGTGCTGGTCATTGGTGGATGATAGAGGAAGATAAGAGACCAGGTGAAGAAATTGGATGGGAGGTATTCCGACGAGAATTTGTCAGTAGATACTTCCCTAAGACGTATTTAGATGAGAAGATTTCTCAATTTGAGAAGATCAAACAAGGACAGATGAATGTTAGCGAGTATGAAGCTAAGTTCATGGAACTGTTGCGGTTTTGTCCGCAAATGGCAGTTAATGATGAGGAAAGAATTCGACATTTTGAGAAGGGGTTGAACGCTGAACTGACCACTCTTGTGTCTGCTTTAGAGAACAGGGAGAGGTTTGCCACTTTTGTGGAATCAGTAAGGAGGATAGAGAGGTCTGAAATTGAGAAACGACAGACTAGTAGCAAGAAGGTGTACACTCAGACTCAAAAACAAAAGTCTGAAAGTTTTAAGAAGCCGAGATTTTCTGCATCGGCAGCATCATCAAGATCCCAAACCCAGACACAATGGATGCCAAGTAGGGATAGGGATCTTAGTTATATTCCAAATAAGGCCTCCAATATAGCATCAACATCGGTGTCTGGACCTCACCGACCTTATACTATACCTAGAATATGTTATCAATGCAGACAACCGGGACATCTGGTAAAAGATTGTCCAGACGGGAATCCAATGATGACTCAACCTCAGGGGCAGAGTCAGCAAGGATCACAAAGGAGGCAGTTTTCTAGTAACAATAGAGGACGTGGACAGACGTCCCGGGCAGGTCAGAGGAAATAAAGTCATTCTGATATTTCATTTTCATGTTTCTATGTGTTAAAGATATGAAAATAGTTGTTTTTGAAATTATTTTGACTAGTCCTATAAGGACACAAGGGAGATGAGAACTTATATCTCACTCAATGTTCCTTAAAATGTTTTATAATCTCTCTTATCTGTATGTCAAAAGATGAGATTTAGAAATGATGCCTGGAGGAAATATAGGAATGGAAAATCTTGTGTGTATAATGATATGAAAAGTGAGGAATGTGATAGCATGTAAGTGCATACTACTTGATCTCAGTATTTGTAAACCCTGGCCAGGTATACAACTATTGATGATAAAGTGAGTATGGAAACTCCTAGATTGATATCTTTTTGATTTCCCTGATCAAGCAGTCATTCTGATACAATCTAATGAGTATCATGAAATAAGAAATATGGAACCAACAAGAATGGAAGAGCTATGTGTCATTCCCAATCAAAAAGGGAAAGCTATGTGTCATCCCCAACAAAAAGGGAAGAGCTATGTGTCATTCCCAATCAAAAAGGGAAAGCTATGTGTCATCCCCAACAAAAAGGGAAGAGCTATGTGTCATTCCCAATCAAAAAGAGAAATCTATGTGTCATCTCCAACAAAAAGGGAAGAGCTATGTGTCATTCCCAATCAAAAAGGGAAAGCTATGTGTCATCCCCAACAAAAAGGGAAGAGCTATGTGTCATTCCCAATCAAAAAGGGAAAGCTATGTGTCATCCCCAACAAGAAGGGAAGAGCTATGTGTCATTCCCAATCAAAAAGGGAAATCTATGTGTCATCCCCAACAAAAAGGGAAGAGCTATGTGTCATTCCCAATCAAAAAGGGAAAGCTATGTGTCATCCCCAACAAAAAGGGAAGAGCTATGTGTCATTCCCAATCAAAAAGGGAAGAGTTATGTGTCATTCCCAATCAAAAAGGGAAAGATATGTGTCATCCCCAACAAGAAGGGAAGAGCTATGTGTCATTCCCAAACAAAAAGGGAAAGCTATGTGTCATCCCCAACAAGAAGGGAAGAGCTATGTGTCATTCCCAATCAAAAAGGGAAAGCTATGTGTCATCCCCAACAAAAAGGGAAGAGCTATGTGTCATTCCCAATCAAAAAGGGAAAGCTATGTGTCATCCCCAACAAAAATGGAAGAGCTATGTGTCATTCCCAATCAAAAAGGGAAGAGCTATGTGTCATTCCCAATCAAAAAGGGAAAAGCTATGTGGCATTTCCAACTAATACGAAGAACTATGTGAACAATCCCAATTACATAGAGTTTGTTAAAGGATTACTGAGTAAATTATCTTTGTTAGATATATATATGTTGTTCCTTTTGATAAATATTCTTGGGTGATGATAGAAGTATGTTCTTTTATGCTTCTTCTTTCCAATAATATGGACATCATATGTTAGGGGTTTATGCTCTGCATAAACATTGGTAAGGTTGAATTAGTGAAAGGAGCCTTGTGTGGAATTACAGAATTCATGATATCTCCATGATATTAAGATGATATGTGGAGACTTGAGGGCATGATTAATGAATTATCTGTTTCTCCTTTTGTCTGGGATTTCGAGGATGAAATCCTTGTTAGGGGTTTATAATTTGTAACATCCCTGACCTGGGTTATGAGTTAACCCTAGATGTTTTTCCTAATAAGGTTGATTAGATGATTAATATTATCTTGTGAAAAGTAATTAGGGCTCATGACGAACCTATGTTTCAATTTTGGTCCTGTTTGGACAATGTTGAAGCAATGTTTGCTTATTTTGGACCAAAGTGCAAATTACCCAAGTCGAGGGGTTAAATTGCAAATGTTGCATGGTAAGATGTTCCTATGATTTTGAGACATCATAATAATGAATATGATGTAGTGGTATGGTTTTCACAAGCTTGGGCACCAAGATTAAGCTTGTAAAGCAGTGTTGTGCATTAAAACCAAGTTTTGGTGAAAAGTGCAATTTACCCAAAACCTAGGGTTCTATATGCAAATTACCACTTCAATAAGGTCCCTAATAATCTTTGGCATCAAGTAGAGCAAATAAAATGAGATGGGTGCCTCATTTGAATTAAGTTGGAGGAGAGAGAATCTTGATATTAAAATAATCAAGATTAATGCCTAATTGAAACCCTAATTTGATTTAGGGCAAAAATGAATAAAAATAATTGAAGGGCTTTCAACCAAAATGTTTTGGGTTGATTTTGAATAAGGATGAACGTTCCTTTTCCAAAATAAGGAACGAAAATATCCTAAGTAGGTGAAATTCCACTCACCTTATTATAAGAAAAAGAAAACCCACTCACATATGGATATTAATATAATAAGCATTAAGGTGCTTAATTTCTTTTCCATTAATTCTTGGATAATGAAGAGCTTTTACGAAAGTTTGAAGGTGGTTTCGTGATCAAGTAATGGAGGAGGATTAGGGGGAAATTAGTATGGAATTTAAAGAAAATGATTTCATTTTCTCTTTCATAAAAGATACATATACATATTCTTTATATATACCTTATTTCAATAACACATAAGGAACGAACCCTTAGTCTTTTCCTCCTCATTCTTGCTTTGGCCGACCTAGGGAGATTCCAGGATCAGGAGAAGGACGAACACCACCTGTAGGTAAGGTTTGATCATCTTCAACCTTAGATTCATGGTGAAAACCCTAAATCAATGCTTGATTATAGGTTATCTTCACTCGATTTCCATTTCTAGCCATCCATTTCATCCTAAAGCTCAAGAACGAACCTTGGATAGCTTCTGGAGCTCCATCCACCATTAAAGCCACGGAGCTTGGAGCTTGGAGATCAAATTTGAGGCGGGTTTTATAACTCAAACCCTTAAACATTGCTATTGCATCAATTCTCTATGCTTTGTTGATTGATTTCTTCAATTTGATACACTCTTGTTTCTTTGCTGCAATTTCCATCAAGAACGGTTGCTGTTCTTGGTTGTTCGAAGGAAGGGGATGATGACATCATCCTAGATGCTTATCCAAAGAAAATTACCAAGCAAAACCGTTTTGATAGCTACTCCAAATCGTTTTAATTTGATTGGCTATGCGGTTTCAGCAAACCGTTTAAGGGCAAACGGTTTGAGACCGTTTGGGAGAAAACGGTCTCAAGACCGTTTGAGATGGTTGAACAAGCATTGACCGTTTGGGAATTTTTTTCCTAATTATATAGGCTGATAACCCTCCAAATTTGAAGGATTAAATCCAAAGGAATCGAGAGTTGAAGGCCAATCAATTAGGCAATCAGATTGAATTATGTGCTGATTTTCAACCTGATTAACTTGACCTGGTTGGGCAAACGGTTTCAAGACCATTTGAGTGCGTTGACCAAGCGTTGACCGTATGATATTTTTGATCCTAATTATGTTGGATAATGACTCACCAAGTTTTATGGGTTAACTCCCAAGGAATCGTGAGTTGAAGCCTAATCAATTAGGGAAGCCTAATTGGATTAAGTGCTGATTTTCAACCTGATCAACTTGACCTGCTTGGGAAAATTGTTTCAAGACCGTTTGAGTGCGTTGACCAAGCGTTGACCGTATGAGATTTTTGTTCATAATGATGTTGGTTAATGACCCTCCAAATTTGAGGGGTTAACTCCAAAGGGATCATGAGTTGAAGGCTAATCAATTAGGCAAACCCTAATTGAAAACAGTGCTGAAATTCCAATGAGTTAAGTTGAGATTTTGGGTTGATTAGCCCAAACGGTCTCAAGACCGTTTGGGGATCACCCCAAGACCGTGTGGAGGTCTGGGGTCAAGTATAGTTGACCAATTGAAGGTCCAAAGGTACCAAATCATACTGCAACTAAATGCTGATTTGTTGATCAACTCGATAGACCAATCCATGATGATTTTTCACTAAAATCCAAAGGTTGGATGGGCAAACGGTCTCAAGACCGTTTGGTGGTCACCCAAGACCGTTTGGAGGTCTAGGGTTGAGTATTGTTAGGTGTTTGAAGGTCTAAAGGTACTAAGCTGATATACGATGCAATGCTGATTTGGTGATCAATCCAATGAACCAAACCCCAATTGGATTGCTTAGATTTGAGTGATATGATGGGCAAACGGTCTCAAGACCGTTTGGAGGTCATCCAAACGACCTCAAGACCGTTTGGTGGTCACCCAAGACCGTTTGGAGGTCTAGGGTTGAGTATAGTTCAGTGGTTGAAGGTCTAAAGATATCAAGTTGATCTGCAATAGATTGCTGATTTGGTGAGCACTTCAATGAACCAAACCCTAATTAGATTGCTTGGATTTGAGTGATATGATGGGAAAACGGTCTCAAGACCGTTTGGAGGTCATCCAAACGACCTCAAGACCGTTTGGGATCAGGTCATACCCCATTTGAATGGTGGTTCAATAGTTATGAAGTAACTAGTTACACATTGATGAATATTGAAGGTTCATTGATTCTAAACCCTAATTCAATTGATTCCAACCCCAATTGATGATCAATTGAGGGTAAATTGAGGGTCAAATCAGTTGAAGGTTGACCTATTAAACTCAATTGAAGTATGGGTATAGGTCCAATTGATGATTGGTTCCATGAATTCAATGATTGAAGGAATCAACATTGAAAACCCTAATTCAATTGGATACCTTATGTCATTGAAGGTCCAATGGATCAAACCTTTTTGAAAACCTAATGTGATTAGGTGGGAGATACCTTTAATGGTACTAGTCATTAATGCATAACAAATGCATGGATCCAATACATGATGTAAACCCTAATTGAGGCCGATTTCATGTATAACCCTATTAAGAGGTTGCCTACATGTGAAATCACTAATTAGGATGAATAGTAAACCCTAATTCCTTTGGATACCTTATGTAATGGAGGTACAATGTGATGATGAATGTACTATTGATCCAATGATGATTAGTAATGACAATCAATGAAAGTACAGAGGTTGAAACCCTAATAGTACCTAAGTGATTAAGTGTCAATTAAGGGATGAATCCCTAATTGCTTATAGGATCAATGACTCGATACACTATGTTAATCATAGTTGTATGTACACGACTAAAGAGTTGATATGACCTAATCAAGTTAATAAGTTGATATCATGAATTCATACATGAATATGATTCATGTGGTGATTAAGGGTTATGATCCTTAAGCAAAGAGATCATGAAACCCTAAACATGAACATAAACCCTAATTGACAGGGTTATTGAACTCAAACCCTAGTTGAGGGTGTATCCATGTGAAACCCTAATTGAAGGTGTATCCATGTGAAGCCCTAATTGAGGGTGATTTTATGAGAAACCCTAATTGGGAATGATTAGTAAACCCTAATTATGGGCAATATGATATGAAACCCTAATGAAGGGTGATGCTATATGCAATCCCTATTATAATGGAGGGAAATGGTATGTGAAACCATAATTCCCTAATAAAAGAATAGAATTCATACTTGAATATGATACATGAGATTTGTGATGGAAATCCTAATCCTAGTAAAGGATTAAGGGTAATACTGATACATGAGATGTGTGATGGAAATCCTAATCCTAGTAAAGGATTAAGGGTAATACTGATACATGAGATGTGTGATGGAAATCGTAATCCTAGTAAAGGATTAAGGGTAATACTGATACATGAGATGTGTGATGGAAATCCTAATCCTGGTAAAGGATTAAGGGTAATACCCTTGAATTATTAGTATATTGTTTTTGCATGGTGATGATAGATAATTGATGTGCTGCTATCATATGTGCTAACCATGCAGGTATCATGAGATGATGAGCATAGCCAGGTATGAGCTATGATGTGTTATTAGTTTGAATTTGTTTATTGGGCCTTGTGTGCCATAATATACCTTGTGCCCGGTAAGAGGTAGCAAGAGAGTTGATGGGCCTCAAGTGCCATGATGGATGCTTGTATAACAAGTATCATGCTTATCTTAGTCAGATGACCTAAAGGTGTTAATTGCTGGAGAGTGTGGTAACAATGCTCAGGTGATGAGCTAAGGGTTTAACTACCCAGAATCACATGTTAGTGCATTGAAATTGTGAAGGGATGAGAATTCCTAGTGTTGAAATAAGGGATTGAGATCCCAACACCTTGTGAAAAGAGTGTGGCTACGGGCCATGACTCCACAACAATAATGCCAGGCTTTAGTTATATGATCTAAGCCTGAAGAACGTTAATGCAGTGATAATGATTCTGTAGTTTGAATAGATGTTATACATGTTCTTCATATTCCTTAAAGGATAAATGATATGTTGATTCTATTTTAACTGTAATGCTTCTGACATAGAATGATGTTCTAAACTGTAGACATTTACCTGCTGTCAATTAAATATGATTTCTCTGTTCATATTTATCTTCTTAAGTTACAATAACAATGTTTCTGGCAGAGAGTTATATCTCTCTCTGGGGCAATTTTTATAATTGTCTCACCCCCGTGGGAACCACATTTTTAGGTGGACGCGGACGAAGAGACAGGAATCCTTCAGGAGGTGAAGGACAACAACAGCAGCAGCAGGGACAGCAGTGAAGTCTCAGGTGGAGACATTGGTTGTCATGTCATGTTCAGATGTATATAAAGTCCTATGTGTCGTCTCTGTACTCTCAGGTCCTCGGAGTAGTAGTTAGTGATTTCGAGATTTTGGCTTAATGCCTCGAAGGTTTTATACTACATGTGTATAGTTAAGACAGAGTAGTTAATGTTTGCATTCCTCGAGAAGCAAAAGTACATGAGATGTATATATATGAACCACGATGTAAAGCTTTACTTTGGTTCTGAATGAAAGGGGTTTTCTTGTGAATGGATCTCTTTGCACAAAGTTTTAATTTTTAGTGATTTTCGCTAATCCGCTGCTTGATGAACGCTTCCGCATTAGTTAATCTTATTTTCGCGAGACGGTCGTCACACAGAGACTAAGGCGTTCTTTAGAGTCGTGAAGTTGTATAAACATTCTTGATCAAAATTGAAATCCACATCTTTAGTTAATAGGTGAGTCATGGATTTTGCTATTTTTTAAAAGTCATTGATGAATCTTCAGTAGAATCCAGCATGACCCAGGAAGGCTCATACTCCTCTGATGTCTTTTGGTGGTGACAACTTTGAAATAACATCTATTTTTGCCTTGTCTACTTCAATTTCTCGTTCACTCACTCGATGCCTGAGGACAACATTTTCTGTCACCATAAAGTGACATTTTTCCCAATTAAGTATTAGATTTGTTTCCTCGCATCTTTGCAGTACTTTACTGAGATTAAGCAGACAATTATCGAAGGAATATCCATAGAGTGAGAAGTCATCCATGAATACTTCCATGATAGATTCGGTTAATCCTGCAAATATGGCGGACATACACCTATGGAATGTAGCAGGTACATTACATAGCCCAAAGGGCATCCTTTTGAAAGCATAGGTTTCAAAAGGCAGGTAAAGGTTGTTTTTTCTTGATCTTCAGGGTGTATCAGAATTTGATAAAACCCTGAGTAGCCATCGAGATAGCAAAAGAATTTCTGGTGAGCTGGACGTTCAAGAACTTTGTCAAGACAAGGTAAAGGAAAGTGATCTTTCCTTGTTGCCTTGTTCAATTTCCTATAGTCGATGCACATCCTCCACCCGGTAACAGTCCAGGTGGGTACCATTTCATTTTTATCATTCAAAACAACAGTGGTTCCCCCACTTTTTAGGGACCACTTGAACCGGACTTACCCATTGAGAGTCAGAAATTGGGTAGATAATACCCACTTTTAGCAGTTTTAGAACCTCAGGGCGAACTACCTCTTTGAGATTTGGGTTTAGCTTCCTCTGGTGCTCCCGTGATGGTTTAAATTCTTCCACCATATGCAATCTGTGCATGCACAAAGCTAGATTTATCCCCGTTAGGTCAGTCATCTTATATCCAATGGCTTTCTTGTGCTTGCTTAACTCAGCAAGGATTCTTTCTTCCTGGTCATCTATCAAAGTAGAACTGATAATGACCGGACATAGTTTTTCTTCATCTAGAAAGACATGTTTGAGTCCAGCTGGTAGGACTTTCATCTCAAGTGCCTTGAACACTTCAGTGGTCTCTAGAGTGGAGATAGATTTCAACTCCTTAAAAGTAGCTTCTGGAACTTTTTCGGCTTGTTCTAGGTATTCCAGACATTGTTGAACTAGTTCGTCAATTGAAAATTCAGCTTCTGGATTTGTTAAGACGTATTCCAGAGAATTAGATGGTTCATGAGTTTCTTGTTTCAGCTGGGACATTTTATCTATTGCCTCAAGAAGAAAGACTTCTTCGTGGATGCTAGGACTTTTAAGGCTATCAAAGACTCTGAATTGAACAGTTTCTTTACCCAGCCTTATGGTAATTGTACCAGCTTTGACATCAATTAGTGCTTTGGCTGTCACGAGGAAAGGTTTGGAAAATATTATTTGATACCTCATATCTTCTTTTATGTCCATGACATAAAAATCACACGGGACATAGGAGTCTCTTCCTACTCTCATTGGGATATCTTCAATAATTCCCAAAGGTGCAGTAATGGTAGAATCAGCCAGTTGGATTGTCATTGTTGTAGGTAGCAAGTCATTAAAGCCCAATCTTTTACTCATAGAAAAGGACATGATAGATATGTTGCCCCCCAAATCAGCTAATCCTTTCTTGCAAGAGGTGTTTCCTATAGAACATTAGATGTCGAAGGAGCCAGGGTCCTTTTGTTTTTTTGGCATTTTGTTGAGAATGATGGCAGAAGTAGTCTGAGCTAATTTGATGGTCTCATGTTCTTAGGTCATGTATTTCTTTGATAGCAAAGTCTTTAGATATTTATACCAATCTAGAATTTCATAGAGAGCGTCAAGGATCAGGATATCAACATATAGCTTCTTCATTACTTCCTTGAACTTTTGAAATCTAGAATCCAGTTTAGTCTCCCTCAATCTGCCTATATAGGGTATCATGGGCTTGTATGGTGGGACTTTCGGTTCTTTGGAAACTAGTTCTTTGTCCTTCTCCTTCTCGACCTCTACAGATTTTTCAATTTCTTGATTTATGTTTGTAGTTGGGGTGACTTTAGCAGTATCTTCATCTTCTTGAATGACTTTGGTAGCTTCCGTAAGAACATGACCAGACCTTGTGGTAACTGCATTCAGTTGTTCTGGTCTGTGTTGATCATGTCTCAGATTTATTTCCGGCTGAACGACGAAAGTACCCACCGGAGGTTTCAATTGAGTTGTAATTTGTGTCAATTATGTCTCTATAGCTTTATGTTGAGCCTGCTGGTTGGCAAGCATGGTCTATTAAAATTGCAACATTTGCCTTATCAGAGATATTTCATCTGTTGGTGGAGGTGGAACATTCTTTTATTGGTAATGTGTAATTTGTTGTTGTCCTTGAGGTTGCGGTTGTTGAGGTGCTTGCGACTGTGGTTGTTAAATTAATGATTGTTGTAGCTGAGGTTGTTGCAATTGTGGGTGTAGCAGAGGGTGAGGGTACTGATAATATGTAGAAGAATTTCTTGGGTAAGCAAATCTTTGAAAGCCTTCTCTATAGTTTCCTTGGTTTCGGTTGTAATTGCTTTGGAATCCCGATGGTGGTCTATTAGAAGACCCACCTTGTGCTTGGTACTATGGGTTGGCAGTTCCCGCAGGATTCCCATACTGAAACCCAGGGTTGTTTCTTGGTTGATCCAGATTATAATATACTTGACCTGGTATGGTGTGGATAGAATTAACTTGCTCTGGCAGCTGATCCTTAGGATGTTCAATAATTGGTTCATATTGAGGTGTCTGCAGATTCATCATCACATCATATAAGAGGCCACATGATAATGTGGGATGATCTGATGCATGACAAGCTTTGCAAGTCTCAGTAGCTGCTTTGACTTGTTGAACTTGAGAGTTCTTCTTCCTGTCATATTCTCCAAATGATGTTTCAAGGACTTACTGCTTATGAGCTATGGTTTTCAGAGCTTCAACAATGGCTTTCATTTCTATAGATTCTTCAACTTTGAAAACTTTTAGGACTCCTCCTGTAGATGACCTTCCCCAATTAGATTGGTTCTCGGCTCCGAGCGTAACGATCTTACAGGCATCTTCATAATTCTTTCTCATGAAATTTCCTCCAGGTGAGGAATCCAAAAATTCTTTATTTCACCACTTACCCCTCTATAGAATGTTTCTATGAGATGGTTTTGTGAGAATCCACGATGTGGGCATTTTTTCAGAAGTTCCTTAAATCTTTCCCATGATTCTGCTAGTGGTCCTCCAGGAAGTTGGTGGAACTGGTTGATTTGTCCCCTAATATGGTAGGTCAATGAGGGAGGAAAGAACTTCTCCAAAAAAAATTCTTCCAAGGGAGCCCAGGTGGTGATCGACTCTCCATCTAAAGAGTTATACCAGCTTCGTAACACACGAGCCCACTGCCCAAGGCTCTAGTAGAGTTTCAGGAATGATGACTGTCCCCACAGACCACCACTAGCCTTAACTGCGCGCTTTTTCCTCACTCACGTGGATGCCTTCCCGACAGGTCACCCATCCTAGTACTACTCCAAGCTGAGCACGCTTAACTATGGAGTTCTTAGTGATGGGCTCTCGGAAAAGGAGGTGCACCTTTGTGATATGGGTAGTCCAATCATTCCTTTTAAGATCATTATCTGAGGCCTCAAATCCTGGGATGTTACAATCTCCCCCACTTAGACTCTTGACGTCCTCGTCAAGGCTCAACTATATGGCCTCATAATCTGACCCCATTTCAGTGCGGACCCACAATGGCCCATGGACACCTAGCTCCTGATCACGGAATACCAGTGCAAGGGTGGCTACGTCAACCATGGACAACCCTTTCCTACATGCCTGGACCGCACGACTCAAGACTGGCATGTCACATGCCCATGTGGGCCCCACCTACTGGAGGGGAATTGGCTCTGATACCATTTGTAATGCACTGTCCCACTGCCCAAGGCTCTAGTAGAGTTCCAGGAATGATGAATGTCCCCACAGACCACCACTAGCCTTAACTACGCACTTTGTCCTCAATCACGCGCATGCCAGGATCAACTTCCCGACAGGTCACCCATCCTAGTACTACTCCAAGCTGAGCATGCTTAACTATGGAGTTCTTAGTGATGGGCTCCCGGAAAAAGAGGTGCATTTTGGTGATATGGGTAGTCCAATCATTCCTTTTAAGATCATTATCTGAGGCCTCAAATCCTGGGATGTTACAAGCTTAGTGCCTTTCCAGCCAAAGTGAAGTTGAAAAGTCAGAACATGATTGCATCGAGCGTAGCTCCAGGTTGTGGCACCAATTGGCAGAGTGCCTTGAATCGCTTGAGATGGTCCATGCAATCATCTCCAGTGTTTCCATAGAATGAGATACCTTGCATGATTTGGATCCATTGTGTTCGAATCTCGAAGTTAGGAGCATTAATGAGTGGAGGCTGAACGGGTGATTATCCTCAGAATTCTTAGGAACAACATAGTCTCGAAGCTGCTTGTTCCTGATCAATAACTGAGTAGTTGTTGTGGCTGCCTCATTTCAGCTTGGATGCGAGCTTGCTCTTCAGGTGGAACTTCAGCTTGGACTTGAGCTCGTGTATCAGCAATGAGTTGCGCTCTTTGAGCTGCTATAGCTACGTTGACTCTCTCCAGTATCAAGGCAGCTTGGCATTGTTCTTCAGCCATTTGTCTAGCTTGTTGACGGATGAGTCGGATGCGTCAATGGAAGTTTCGTTCTACCTCAGAGTTGTACTCTGGTTCAGGGGAGAATCTACGGTTTTGCATACACTTTTCTACACGAGTAGAAGAAAAATCACACTTTAGATGATGGAAAGATGATGGAATCAAAAAGATATGTAGTAGTTATCAAGGTAAAATGTAAAATCCTAATCAACTAGCAAGTTGATAAATGAAATTAAAACGTTCCGTTGTCCCCGATAACGACACCAATTTTTGATGGAGCTTCCACTTGCGTGGAGTTGTGTGCACCACTAAAAATCCTAGAGATAGTAAGTCTCTAAGTTTAGCCTTGTGTGTGCTAGAATAAGATCTCCACCCACGTACGCTAAGGTACATGGAAGTCTTATCGTAGTACAGTTGAGGGTTGAATCCATGAGACAATGGTCTTGTTAAGGATTTAACAAGATGGAAAACATTATGATTTTATTTATCTACTTAAGAGTTGATATTTAGATCGAAGAGTTGGGTTGAAGATATATAAAACTAAAATGCAAATGTAAATTAAATGGCAGGAAAGTAAAATTAAGGTTGTAAACAATATTTGGAAACCACTAGGATGTGATCGAGTTTCACCACCACTACACATGGATCATAACATACATCATAATAACATGGCTTGCAAAAAGGGTCTAATCAGTTAGTATCTTTATAGACTTAGCTTTCTTTCAAATAGCCAACTATGAGAAATGTGGAAGTATTGCAATGCCAGTCATCCCTGAACGAATGGTCACTTACTTTGCATCACTCCCTTTGCAAAGTGTGTTCCTTGACATGTCAAAGTTGTACTTCCATACGTCAACTGATTTCATTTCATAGTATGAAAGTACAACGATGGATGTGAGTTTACTCCACTCCTTGAAAAGTGTTCCTAGATACCGAAATAGATATACGGTGACTACATACATCAAGAACCAACATACAATCGATAATCGAATCTAAAAGCACAAACATAGACAATTCACACTAGTAGATAATAGGTAACACAGGTTGGTGATCAAGCAACTAGCATTCATTAAACGATTGATGTTGAACTGAAAAGATAGTATTTCTCTATTGCAAACTCATGAATTACAATGCATGAAATGAAAACATGGGTAACGACGCTACTCCCCGCACCCTAGTGTATGGAACTACTCGCTCATGGCAATAACAAAGAAGGAGACAGGAGAAGAGAAGGAAAACATCATCTCCACGTAGGAGGAAGGAAGGTTGACCCCTTGGAGTAGTGAACAATTGTCTTCACACTGCGTGGTTGCTTTGGTGAAGAATCTTTCACTCCCCACCTTCTATGTCGATGAGAGAGAAAGTAGACTTATGGATGGAGTGTGGATCTTAGACCGGAAACCTTGAGGTGAAGGATGAAACAACTATGGAACAAGTGAGGCAGCCTTTGGGCATCTAAGAATCGATCCCCCTTGTGAGGACCCCTTTGGTCTTATTTATAGGTTTCAAAAGGGGGTTTTGAGTGGTCTTGAGACCGGTTGGATTCTTCACGGTTTGGAAACCATTTGGATCCTTACGGTCTGGAGACCGTTTGGATCCTCGCGGTCTTGGGACCGGTCACCTTCACACGTTCTTTGGATCAATAAGTCTTTACACGGTCTTGGGACCATTTGGGTTCTTCACGATCTTGGGACCGTTTGGGTTCTTCACGGTCTTGGGACTTTACTCGGTCTTGGGACCGCTTGAGTTCTCACGGTCTTGAGACCGGTTGGGTGGGAACTTTTGCTATTTTTTGGGTTTATCTGTAAGAAGAAAAGAGAAATATCAGTCTATTGGTATATTTACAATAAAGCTAGAAAGTTAAGTATTTAATCTAATTTATCTAAGAAAGAGTATGGAAAACTAAGAAAAATTAGTAAGATAACATCACAAAATGGGAGGTTATCAATTGGATCTCTAGAATGCCAATTGTATGAGAATGAATCTAGGGACTAAGTGAGAAAACCTAGAATGACACATATATCATGAAATTAAACTAGCATAAGGACATACTTGGCATTCTAAAAAACACTAATCTAATTAATTCCCTAAAAGTCACTTGATGCTTTAATTCTATTTTTTAGCTTGAGGATGAGCTAGATTCTATGTTTTGGGGAGTTGATCACATCCAATTTTTTGGATGTTAACTACCAGTTCTGCCTTCATCTTATCAACTCTACATGTTATATACTTATAAACCTTCTTTGTTTTGATATTTCATGAATAATTGTCCTAATCACATTTTGTACCATTTTTCTTGTAAAAAAACACCTAACACATCCTTGCCATCAAGTAGAGCCCAATGAGACTTCAGCCCTTGGTGATCGGCGAGACCTTTACCTCTTCTGCCCAATGGTCTTGAAGCCTTATTGGTTGATGATCCCCAAATCTCGACGCCCGATGGGACCTCAAGCACCCTGGAGCTTGACGAGACTACAATAATGAGTGCTCGATTGTCCCTCAACTTCAGTGCCCGATGGGACTTCAACCCTTGGTGCCCAAAAACGTCCCAACTCCCATGTGCCATATGGACTCTCTGCAATCTTACAACCCATCGAGTGACAAAGAGGCATACCAAAAAAGCTATTGCCTCCATGCCCCACAACTATAAATACTCGACCACTTCCATCGTGTAGAGGGGCTCTTCGACTCATCTATGTCGAGAGGCTATTTATCTATGCTCAGCCAAGAAGACCATCGACCAACACTTGACCGACCTCCCTTGTGGTGTCGTGCAGTGTTATCATTCCATATCCACTCCCTCTCCTCCACCACCATTTGTCATCCATCCATGAAGGTGGTAGAATCTTCATCTTCACTGCCATCCAGTCATCTACTCCTTATCCTCCCATGGAGCAGGGCCTGAAGAGAGAGGAAGAAGTGAAGACGGAGGCATGCAAGCCTATTTTAGGTGTTCTCACCAATCCAACCACTTCATCGAGTAGAAGATCATTGTTTTATCGAGATTTGACATTCTTCGTCATGTTGATTATGGCGAAATCTTCCCTCTCCTCCATTTCCCTTGTTTCCATTATGAAGAATGAGTAGTCCATCCCTCATTGGGGTGTGGGAACCAGCCCCTCTACCTATTCTTGCATATCTATTCTTTAATGTTACATGGCTTGTATATAACTCTTCCAAATCAGTGTTAATCATTTTATCCATGTTTGGTGGATTGGTCACCTACTCTACAAATTTATTATATTCCTTTGTTGTAAGAACTTCTATACTTAGGATTTGAATATAGATTAACTTGGTTGATGCATGGATAAGAAATTATGAAGGGATATCTCCAAAATAGTAGGTATATGACCCACTAGTGACGATACATCGACCTCATGGGGATACCTACACATTTTCCTACTAGATATTAACTTTACTCCATTTGGATGATTTTGTATAGCCTGGACATGTTATGGATGTGCATGTGCATGTAGAGATAGTTATACCACAATATCTCCCTAGTGATCTCCATCATTAATCTAAACTAAGTTTTGATTCCACACCTTTACTTTTCTTGCAATTAGTTTAGCTCAAGCCAAATCAAATCTTAGTTCTAAATATTAGTCTTGCTTCAACTGGATACAAACTAAAAAATTCTTAAAATCGTTATCTCTTAGAATTCAAATCTTAACTATACTATGATAAGACTCATCCACTTGTGGACGGTATCATTACACATCATTTTGGTAAAACCTTAGTGATTGCAACCCTTAGGTGAACTTGTTAGTGTAATAAAAACATTGTCTTTTGGTTTTTTCCAATTGACAAATACGACATTGAGACATGATGCTATCAACATATGACACAAGGAAGACCAATAAACTTGGTCATTGAATGTAGCGATAGTCTTATTCCTACCAAAGACCTGATAGACCACCATCATGTAATTCCCAAATGAAAAAAATCTCAAACAAAAGTTGAGGGAATACATAATTATGTGCCATGAAAGAGAAATCTATCATGTAGCATAAAATCATAAGTTTGGCCAAGTGTTCTACCAAGGAGCTCAAAATAGATAATTCTAAAGTCAAGACGTGGGGGTATCGGTACTCCCAATTGTCAAAACTTACAAATTCAACGCTCATGGACTGTCGGGTGGTCAAACAATGATTGAGAGCACAAAAACCTTTTTCTCAACGCCAGAGCAATATTTTAGAACAAAAGTGTACTCTTGGAAAAATTCATACCACTTGGCATGATGAATGGTTAAGATCTTTTGGGAATTCAAAAAGAAAAGGGCTTGATGGTCATACCAGAGGATGAACTCTTGATGTAGAAGAGAGTCTCGTCAATGATGTAGAGATTGCACAAAATCATATAATTATTTATCATTAGTGGATTATTTATGCCTTTTGTCATGGAGTTTCTTACTAAAAAGCATCATGGTGGCATTCTTGTCTAAGAATGCCATCAATGTCACGTTAGAAGCATCACACGATACCTCAAATGAAATTAATAAATTAGGAGGGTGAAGAGTAGGGGATTCAATCGATTTTGTTATAATAGCCTTGAAAGCTAGTGTGACAGATGGTGTCCACTCTAATTTATCACGCTTCATCAACTTAGTGAGCGGAGCCATAATGGTGTTGAAACCTCAAACATAATGATGATAAAATGTGGCTAGTCCATGAAAGCTATAGAGCTCAGACATCGTAGTGGGTGTGGGCCTATCAGTGATGGATTTGACTTTGGCTAGGTCAACCTCAATGCTAATAGTGGATACACAGTAGTCAAGGAAAAGGACTTTATCTTTAAGAAAAGAACACTTCTTTATATTGACATACAATTTACATGGAGTGTGTCGAAAACTAGTCGAAGTTAAGTCTAGAGTTCTTCCTTGGATTTTACTAAAAATAAAAATATCATTAAAGTAGCCCATCAAAAATTTAACAATGAATGGTTGCAACACATGGTTCATGACTCTCATTAAGGTGATAGGTGCATTGAACATGCCAAAGGGCATGACCAACCATTCATATAATATGTTTGGGGGCTATTAAGACAATTTTCCATTCATGAGACTCTTGACATGAATCTGGTACTAACCACTGTGGAGGTCAATCTTGGAGAAATAGTGGGATTTCGTCAATAGATCAAGCATGTCATCAAGGCGTGGAATAGGAAATTGATATTTGAGAATGATCTTATTGATGGGTTGACGGTATAAACACATTCTCCAACAACCATCCTTCTTGGGAATAAGTAGAGTAGGAACCACACATGAACTCTTTCTCTCATGTATAAAACCTTTGAGCAGAAGGGCATTGACCTGGTATTTCAATTCAACATGCTCAATTGGGCTCATGCAGTAATGGGTTTGGTTCGAGAGTGATGAGCTGGAACAAAATCAATCTCTTTTCGAATATCATGCAAAGGTGTGACTCATTTGGGAGGTCAATGGGCGACATGTCTTTGAAGTCATTGAGAAGGGAGATGAGTTCTGGTGGTGGGGGATGAAAATCAGATATAGGAGTGAATTTTTTGATGTATAACATATACATGGGTCTGACTTCTCAACTAGATTCTTCAAGCACTCTACAAGTGACACACTGTAGATGCCAATATTTTGAGGTTTGGGAGTCTGGTGATGGGTTATAGAGGAGAGATGAAATTAGTAGGGGAAAGTTGTATGTGTTTGATTTTGTTCTTGAAGGCATAACATATGGGAATCCAAGTAATGCATCCAAGGATGATGTGGCCAATATCCATAGGAAACATATCACACCAATTGTGGTTTGAATAAGTACCCAGAGTGATGGGCACAAGGCAACATTGGGCGATGTACAAGATAATCTGGTTCACCTAGTGGACCTTGTGTGACTGAGGATGGGGCTCTAGGAAGAACTCCTTGTGCTTAAATCCATGGGACTAGATGATGTTGTTAGTGGTGGTGGAAGCTGAGGCTACTTCCCCTGTAGGAAAAGACTGGAAGGAGTCACCACAATGGGTGAAGATGCCATGGTTTATGACTTGGGGCGGTTTAGATATGGCAAGGGGAGGGTGGTGGCTATGTTTTGTAGGGGAGGATGGCATATAGGTTTAGTGGGCAGAGGGAAGGAGAAAAACCCTAAGCAAGGTTATGCTTAGACCTAATACCACTTAGTGTGAATCTACTAAACTAATAATAAATATAGTTGCAATAACTAAAGGGAATACATCTCATTCATTAAGTGTGTTTAAACAAAGAAGAAATAGATCCTTAATATAGGTATCTAAAAGAAAGACTAAATGGATGGTAACCAATGTGGAACTAAACCATTTGAATTTACAAAAAAACCAAAATAAGAAAAGGCATTATTAAAAAAACATAAGCTAGTAAAAGACTAACCAACAACATAGAGACATTTGTGCTTGTAATTGCATAGAGGCGACGACTATCCTACATCAGGGGGTGCGTGGAAGCAGGTAGATGAAGTTGCTAAGGCTATTGGTGAGGGTGTTTGTAAGGACCCTGACCTTCGTTTAGGGCTTACCCTGTTTGCTTCCCTTAACCCTGGTGCTTTGGTGCTTGCTAATCACCTTTAGTGGTGATTAGGGTTTGGTTGTGCTTTGTTGAGAGTTGGAGGTGCTACTTGCAAATAACCCAAGTTTAGGGTCTTATGGGCAAGTTTGCCACCTTGTGAGGTGTTCCTCTCTCTCTCTTTGCTTTCTCTTGTGTAAAGAGGAAGGCTTGGGCTCGTTGCTTGAGCTCTTTTGGGCCTAGTTGAGCTTGTTTGGGCCTTGAGGTGCCTTGCTTTGCTTTGGTTGAGCCTTGTATCGGCCTAGGCGTGTTTGTGTCGGCCAACATGGATGTGTGTCGCCCATGGAGCAACATGTTGTGTTGCCCATGCTCTTTGGTCTAGACTTGACCTTGTTTAGTGGACACTTGGAACATATCTTGGACATGTGTATGGAGCTTGCAAAAGTAATGGCTTGAGCTCTAGGACAACTGTCCCTAGGCAAGTGACACCTTGCTTGGACCAACCTTGTTTTCTCCTCCCTTTCCTTCTATATAGGCGTGTCCTTCCCTTAGCTAGGAGTTCCTTTGGTCCTTTGGTTCTTCTCCACCTTGAGTGCACGACACTCCCTCCTTCCTTGCTTGTGTCAGCCGATACACCCCCTTGGAGGAGCAGCTTGGTGGCCGACACACCTTGGAGAAGCAAGTGGCGGTCGACATCCCTTGAAGCTTTGAGCTCTTCTTCTTCTTTGGAGCTTGGAGCTTAAGGCGGGTTGCATAACTTATAACCCTAGCTACATTATCTCTTGCTTTGATCTTGTTTACATGTTAGTAGCTTAGTTTCTTGCTTAGCTTCCTTGTTGGCCGATCCATGTGAGTTAGGGTTTAGGGAGCAATACTCCTTTCTCCCCTTGGTCTAGAGGAGTGAGTTTGAGCTTCTAGTGTCATGAGCAACACCCCTCTTTCCCTTAACCGATTGAGGTGAGCTTGTGTCCTAGTTGTTTAAGCAAAACTCTCCTCTCACCATGGGCTAGAAGGGTGAGCTCGTTGGTGATGGTTGGTGTGCAAGACCCCTCTTTCTTAGTCGATTGAGGTGAGCCATCTTCCTAGGGTTTCGGGTGCCTTTGTGTGGAGGAAGAAGATGACCTTGTTGGACGATATCTCTTGACTTAGCATGTTGGGCGATAGGCCAGTGAGGTGTGTGTTGGCCGACAGGCCTGTGTTGGGTGATAGGTTGAGGAGACAGGCGACACCCTTGGCTCTGGTGATGGGCGTCACAACTCTTCCCTTGTTGTGTGTTGGCTGTTAGGTTTTGCTTAGTTGGCTACACGACATGTGCATGTGTTCTCTCTCTTAGACGATAGCCTTTTGTGGGTGACCTGGTCGACATCACCATGTGTCGGGCATTGCTGGGCTCCTTGTGACGGGCGTCACACTACCCTTGTATCGGCCGACAGGCCTGGTGGTGACGGGCGTTGCCCGATAGGGGTGGAGTGCCTGACGAACACCCCTTGACTCGCGACGCGGCGTCGTCCTGCTGCACGCAACGCAGTGTTGCTGCTTGCTTATAGATATATATCTGTCGTTGTGCGTTATGCTTTGGATGAGGGCTGATGGCCGACACAGTCTTTTAGTGAGGGATCATGGTGACCTATAGTGAGGGTTCCCGGTACTATTAATGACGGTTCATCTCGTTATGCAAACAGTCTTGTGGTTATGCTCTTAGTAAAATGATGATAGCTCCTGGTATGGATAATGATGCCTGTTATCACAAGCTTGTTCATTTATCTTAACCTGGCTACACATGTGGAAGTAATTGTCTATTAATGCTAAGAATGATTGTAATGATGGTAATGACAATGCTTATTCTCTATATCCAACTTGACTATATGCATAAAGTGATCACCTTGATTATCTGTATAATACTGAGATGAGGATGAGTCTAGATATGGTTTGCTATGTGATGTGCTTTATGCACTTGATCACCAGATAATGTAGGATTGATAAGCATAGCATCTTAAATATCATCTCATGATAGTAAGCATAGTCCTTATGTCAAAACTATAATTATTGAGTACACTAACCATGCAGGTGATGCTTAGCCATGAAAAGGCTATGAGAAATATGTGATGAGTAACATCACTCTGATAATTACTCTTGTTGAAGAGGTTGCATATGTGATGTGTTTGTCCCTTGATAATGATGATGTAAGCCTTGAGAGGCAGTGGCACTATATGATGAGGGATTGAGATCTCATGGTATGTGATGATCCTTGTGATGGATCTAGATTGATTGGCAAGAGGCCAAGTGATAACATGTGACGTAGGATCCTTGCGATGGATCAGTATGATGTGAATTGTAGTAAAAGCATAATGTTGAGTTTATGTTGTTTATTTCCTGTTATAGCTTGAATGTTATACAACTTGGTTGAACCTTGCAATCCATCTAAAAGATACTAATTAATTACAGTGAAATATATCATATAGTTTGCCCTGGCCATAGATCCATCATCATCAGGAATTGGTGATGGTGAAACGAGTTCTCCTGCAGGTTAACCCGGAGCGCATATTGTTGAATATGCGAGGTTTCTCCTAGCCTAAAGTGAGGAGGTAAGAGTACAACTGCGGTTATAGACTCCAGGGTGCGGTGTTCAGGCCCGTAGCCCAACTGTGATGAAGAGCATGGTAAACAGGCCCATGGCTCAGGATATGTGATATGAAGAGCATGAATGCGTTCATGGCTCAGAGCACGGTGAACAGGCTCGTGGCTCAGTTTCACTAGCGTCGAGACCTGTACCAAGGCGGGTTAGGCAGAGGGTAGCCTGCGGGAGCTAACCCTGTGGCTAAGACCACTTCAGCATGAGACTGCGGTCCTGCTTGTGTTGTACTCGTGCACTGACCACGAGGTGGGAGGTCGTGGAGTCCGGCTCTTCCATGTGACCTTGTATGGCACCGACTCTGGGTTTCGCAGCCGTCGGTTGGATTTGAACGGTACAGTTCACTTCCTCAGGGCATAAGAATACGTAATCCAGCCGTATAGTATATACTGCTTTAAGGCAAAACACGGAATATTGATTGAGGCCTTGCTGGTGTAGTTAATTTGTTATATCTTGTAGTTACTCATATGTTCCTCATGTTACATATCAATATATCTTATCTTGTCAATCATGTTCCATTGAGAGATACTTGGTTATATGCCTTTTGTACAGTTGGTAAGCTTGTCGGTAAGAATAGCTTTGCTTTATATAGACTGCTCTTGTTATACATGCTATCAGTTATCTGCTGTTATAGATTTATTCTTCTGAGGTTCTGTAGTTGCGGTGGGGAGTTATGTTTCCCACTGGGATAATGTTCAATTGTCTCACTCCACTGGTTTACACCCTTTTTAGGTGGTCGAGCTAGACGTGGCGGTGGTCGCGGAGTTGCGGCCGAGTAGCAAGAAGAGCAGTAGAAGGCAAGCTTTGGAGATGGTGCTATTTTGGATGTTTCGCTGTAGAGTTTAGAGTCATCCCTGTACTCTCAGGTCCTTGGCAGTGTTTTGACGTTGTTTCATGATACACGATCGATGATGTTTTGTATATCTTGTTGTTGGCCGGATGTGGGCCTTCATGTATATGAATAGGTGGTGAACTCATGTGATGGATGGACATATGTTCCTGTGAGCTGTGGACATGTATCATGGCTTGTATGAATGTATATAACATGTTTTCTTACAGGATGTGGACTGAAATGTAAAAGTCTCAGTTTATCAGTTTTCCGCAATCAGTTTTAATTAACCCGTGTTTTTGATAATATGTGGTTATGGTGGTTTCCACACGTTTTCGCGTAACACCTCGCTGTCTGTGTGATAGTGGGATGTGTTGCCACAAGTTTATGGTATCAGAGCCTTGGGTTCGCTGAGTCTACATGGCTTTAGGACTAGGTCGTCTGTTCTTGTGTGTTGTCTAGATTTTCTTACGATCATCTTCTGCCCCCAGCAGAAGAAAATCAAGATGTCTGGAAACCATGAAGAACACTCAGTTGAGTACAGTGATGCTGCTTCAGCTAAAGGACAGGCACATGGAGATCGGGTGCCTGAGGTCCCCCAACCTGACCCAGCCATTCTTGAACACCCTGCCTATCAACAGCTTATGGGGCAGATGATGGCCATGATGAATCTCATGGTTGAGCGATTACCAGTGCCTCCCTCGCGATCACAGGTTCCCCATGGAGAAGCATCGGGTATTGGGAAGACCTTCGAGCGGCTTCGCCGAGTCAGAGCTTCGGATTATGCTGGAACGGCTGATCCAGCGGATGCAGATCTGTGGCTGACAAGTCTTGAGAAGGCTTTCCGGATCCTTGACATCCCCGAAGAAGACAAAGTAAAGCATGTTGTCTACCTTCTGAAAGGTAGTGTTGGTCACTGGTGGACCATCGAGGAAGAGAAGCGGCCCGGTGAGGTGACCTGTTGGGAGGTTTTCAGGTGTGAGTTCGTCACCAGATACTTTCCCAAGACGTATCTGGATGAGAAGATCAGTCATTTTGAGAGCTTGCGACAAGGAACGATGAACATCACCGAGTACGAGGCCAAGTTTATGGATCTGTTGAGGTTTTCTCCTCACATGGCAGTGACAGACGAGGAACGGATCAGACGTTTCGAGAAGGGTCTGAGTTCTGAGCTGACAACACCTGTGTCTGTGTTGGAGAACCGAGAAAGGTTTGCTACATTCGTGGAATCTGTCCAGAGGATCGAACGATCAGTTAGGGAGAAAAGAGAATCCATGTCTCACAAAAGATCTGCTCAGTTTTAGGGACGGAGGTTTGGTGGCTTCAAGAAGCCCAGGTTTTCAGCACCGGTAGTGATGAGAGGTTCTGGTGGACCGTCTCAATGGTCTCTGAGTAAGGGGAGAGGTGATGTTTCTTCGCCATCTAAGGCACATAGTGCAGCTTCTGTGGCAGTGACAGGGCCAGCTAGGCCACGGTTTGAGGACATGACATGTCATCTTTGTGGACAAGTCGAGCATTTTAGGCTCAATTGCCCGAATAGAGGTGTTGAAGTGATGCAGCAGCCAAGGCAGAGTTTTCAAAGGTCAGAAAGACAGCAGCCTAGTGGTAGCAGGGGGCGAGGACGCGGTCAAGCGTCTCAAGCTGGATCGTCTGCTCAAGGAAGCAAAGGTCGTGGATAGCAAGTAACGGCTCGATTCTATTCTATGAGTCAGACGGAGGCGATAGTCAACCCGCGAGTAGTGACAGGTCAGATGGAGTTATTTCATTCTGATATGTCTTCTTCTTGCTTTATATCTGTTCTGGTTGACCCGGGTGCTACGCACTCTTTTATCGCCTATAGTATGCTTGAGAATTGTCGTTTACCTGTTAGTTGTAAGAAGGATAGTTTGTTGTTAAAAACCCCTCTTGATGGTTCTTCGTTGCTTCGAGAAGAGTGTCCATCTTGTGTCCTGTCTTTCTCGGGACACCGCATTCAAGTGGATCTCATACCTCTTGATATGTGCGGTTTTGATGTTATCCTTGGGATGGATACCTTAGAGAGGTACAAGGTCGTGTTAGACTGTGGTTCCAAGCAGGCAGTGTTTGATGATGCTGGAGAGAAGTGGATCTTCCAAGGAGATAGGAAGATTCTTCCGACATGTCTGATATCGGCTATGGTGACAGAGAAGTTGCTACGACAAGGATGTGAGACGTTCTTAGCTCATGTGGTGGATACCTTTGTGGTTACCAAGGCGAAGGGTCCTAGCCTTGGAGAGGTGCCAGTTGTCTGGGAGTTTGCAGATGTGTTCCCTGAGGAGTT
Organism: Alisma plantago-aquatica; assembly: GCA_963693085.1. Classification (NCBI taxonomy): domain Eukaryota; kingdom Viridiplantae; phylum Streptophyta; class Magnoliopsida; order Alismatales; family Alismataceae; genus Alisma; species Alisma plantago-aquatica. Next base: position 1,996,906,024 of record OY856409.1, read on the forward strand.
TCCTGGTGTTCCCCCACCCCGAGAGATTGATTTTGAGATCAATCTGGTGCCAAGAACACAACCAGTTGCACAGACACCCTATAGAATGGCTCCAGTTGAGATGGTAGAGTTGAAGAAGCAGTTGCAAGAGTTGCTGGACAAAGGTTTTATCTGACCAAGTACGTTGCCTTGGGGTGCTCCAGTGTTGTTTGTCAAGAAAAAGGATGGTTCGATGCAGTTGTGTATAGATTACCGGCAGTTGAATAAGGTCACGATCAAGAACAAGTACCCGTTGCTGAGGATAGATGATTTGTTTGATCAGTTGCGTGGTGCTACAGTGTTTTCAAAGATCGATCTACGGTCCAGATATCATCAATTGAGGATAAAGGTAGATGACATACCAAAGTCAGCTTTCAGGATGAGGTATGGTCATTATGAGTTCGTGGTTATGCCGTTTGGGTTAACCAATGCACCTGCTGCTTTCATGGACCTAATGAACAGAGTGTTCCATCCGTTCTTAGATCAATTTTTCATAGTCTTTATAGATGACATCTTGATCTATAGTCGGGATAGGCTAGAACATGAGCAACATCTTCGACGAGCGTTGACTCTTCTTCGTCAGCATCAGCTATATGCCAAGTTCAGTAAGTGTGAGTTCTGGTTGGAAGAAGTGACATTCTTAGGTCACGTGATATCTGCGGAAGGAGTCAAGGTAGATCCGAAGAAGGTGGAATCTGTTGCAGATTGGGAACAACCGAAGACGCCAACAGAAGTTCGTAGTTTCATGGGTTTAGCAGGATACTACTGGAGGTTTATCAAGGACTTCAGTGTGATCGCGTTGCCGATGATGAAGTTGACCAGGAAGGATGTACCTTTTGTTTAGGATGATCGATGTCAGCAAGCTTTCCAGAGTTTGAAGGAGAAGTTGACCAGTGCTCCAGTGTTGATCCTGCCAGAGCCTGGGAAGGGCGATGTTGTTTTCTGTGATGCTTCCAAGAAAGGTTTAGGTTGTGTGTTGATGCAGGAAGATCATGTGGTTTCTTTTGCCTCGCGACAGCTTAAGAAACACGAGGAGAACTATCCTACCCATGACTTGGAGCTGGCAGCAGTGGTTCATGCGTTAAAGATTTGGAGACACTATTTTTATGGGGAAGCATGTCAGATCTTTATGGATCATAAGAATCTGAAGTACATCTTTTCACAGTACGAGTTAAACATGTGACAACGTCGATGGATGGAGTTGATCAATGATTACGACTGCACTATCGAGTATCATCCTGGTAAGGCGAACGTGGTAGCTGATGCGCTTAGCAGAAAGTCTTCTTCTCTTTCTTCAAAGAAGGCACGGTTGAGTTCTCTGGTATGCCATAGGCGAGATATGTTTGTTTCTCTGTGATAGATGAATGTGCAGATGGAAGTTTCTTTGTTGTCTGGTCTTTTCGCACAGATGCAAGTTAAGCCTAGGTTGAGACAACAGATCAAGGATGCACAGCAGACAGATGATGTGGTACAGTTGATCAGATCAGAGTTCGGTAGTGAAAAGCGTGAAGGGTTCCATGAGTCCGAGGATGGGCTAGTTTGCTATCGTGATAGGATGGTGGTTCTAGATGCTGATGATCTGAGGAAGTTGGTGCTTGAGGAAGCACATATGTCAATGTATGCTATGCATCCAGGTGTCACCAAGATGTATCATAGTCTGAAGGACTTGTATTGGTGGCTCGGCTTGAAGAGAGATGTAGCTGAGTTCCTGACAAGATGTGCGGTATGTCAATAAGTCAAGGCTGAACATCAGAAACCGGCATGTACATTACAACCCTTGCCGATACCGCAGTGGAAATGGGATCATATAACCATGGATTTCGTAGTTGGTCTACCCAGTACAACTAGGAATCATGATTCCATTTGGGTGATAGTGGACAGATTGACTAAGTCTGCCCATTTCCTACAAGTGAAGACGACGTATACAACCGAGAAACTCGCTCGAGTATATGTGGATGAGATAGTACGTTTGCATGGTGTGCCAGTAACGATAGTTTCTGACAGAGGTCCTCAGTTTACGAGTCACTTTTCGGAACAGTTGCACAGAGCGTTGGGAACGTAGTTGAGGTTCAGTACAGCCTTTCACCCGCAGACAGATGGACAGTCTGAAAGGACTATTCAGACTTTGGAAGATCTCCTCTGAGCTTGTGTTTTGTAGTTTCTAGGCAACTGGGATGTACACCTTAGCCTGATAGAGTTTGCCTACAATAACAGTTACCAGCAGAGCATTGACATGGCTCCTTATGAGGCTTTGTATGGAAGGAAGTGCAGATCTCCTTTGTGTTGGTATGAGACTGGTGAGTATAAGCTTTTGGGTCCTGAGTTAGTACAGCAGACCACAGAGAAGATCAAAGTAATACAACAACAGTTGAAAGTGGCACAGACATGCAGAAATCTTATGCAGACAATCGCCGACGACCTTTGAAATTCCAGGTAGGAGACAAGGTGTATCTTAAAGTCTCACCGTGGAAAGGTGTGCTAAGGTTTGGTCGGAAGGGTAAGTTAGCACCCAGGTATATGGGGCCTTACTCAGTCATAGCACGTGTTGGCAAGGTAGCTTATGAGATAGAGTTGCCTCCAGAGTTGCACAGGTCACATCTAGTGTTCCATGTCAGTATGTTGAAAAAAAGTCATCCAGATTTAAGAACAGTAATACAGCCAGTTGAGGTTGAGCTGGATGCAGATGTGACCTACGAGGAAGGTCCTATGGCGATCCTTGACAGAAGGGTCAAGAAGCTGAAGAGGAAGGACCTGGTTCTTGTAAAGGTTCTTTGGCAGTGTCGTGGCGTTGAGGAAGCCACGTGGGAGCTTGAGGAAGAGATGAGGAGGAAATATCCCTCGCTTTTCTCTTCGGATTTCGGGGACGAAATCCCTTGAATGGGGTTAGCTTGTAAGGACCCTGACCTTCATTTAGGGCTTACCCTGTTTGCTTCCCTTAACCCTGGTGCTTTGGTGCTTGCTAATCACCTTTAGTGGTGATTAGGGTTTGGTTGTGCTTTGTTGAGAGTTGGAGGTGCTACTTGCAAATAACCCAAGTTTAGGGTCTTATGGGCAAGTTTGCCACCTTGTGAGGTGTTCCTCTCTCTCTTTGCTTTCTCTTGTGTAAAGAGGAAGGCTTGGGCTCATTTCTTGAGCTCTTTTGGGCCTAGTTGAGCTTGTTTGGGCCTTGAGGTGCCTTGCTTTGCTTTGGTTGAGCATTGTATCGGCCTAGGAGTGTTTGTGTCGGCCAACATGGATGTGTGTCGCCCATGCTCTTTGATATAGCCTTGACCTTGTTTAGTGGACACTTGGAACATATATTGGACATGTGTATGGAGCTTGCAAGAGTAATGGCTTGAGCTCTAGGACAACTGTCCCTAGGCAAGTGACACCTTTCTTGGACCAACCTTGTTTTCTCCTCCCTTTCCTTCTATATAGGCATGTCCTTCCCTTAGCTAGAAGTTCCTTTGGTCCTTTGGTTCTTCTCCACCTTGAGTGCACGACACTCCCTCCTTCCTTGCTTGTGTCGGCCGATACACCCCCTTGGAGGAGCAGCTTGGTGGCTGACACACCTTGGAGAAGCAAGTGGTGGTCGACATCCCTTGAAGCTTTGAGCTCTTCTTCTTCTTTGGAGCTTGGAGCTTAAGGCAGGTTGCATAACTTCTAACCCTAGCTACATTATCTCTTGCTTTGATCTTGTTTACATGTTAGTAGCTTAGTTTCTTTCTTAGCTTCCTTGTTGGCCGATCCATGTGAGTTAGGGTTTAGGGAGCAATACTCCTTTCTCCCCTTGGTCTAGAGGAGTGAGTTTGAGCTTCTAATGTCATGAGCAACACCCCTCTTTCCCTTAACCGATTGAGGTGAGCTTGTGTCCTAGTTGTTTAAGCAACACTCTCCTCTCGCCATGGGCTAGAAGGGTGAGCTCGTTGGTGATGGTTGGTGTGCAAGACCCCTCTTTCTTAGTCGATTTAGGTGAGCCATCTTCATAGGGTTTCGGGTGCCTTTGTGTGGAGGAAGAAGATGACCTTGTTGGATGATATCTCTTGACTTAGCATGTTGGGCGATAGGCCAGTGAGGTGTGTGTTGGCCGACAGGCCTGTGTTGGGCGATAGGCCAGTGAGGTGTGTGTTGGACGACAGGCCTGCGTTGGGCGATAGGTTGAGGAGACGGGCGACACCCTTGGCTCTGGTGATGGGCGTCACAACTCTTCCCTTGATGTGTGTTGGCCGTTAGGTTTTGCTTAGTTGGCTACACGACATGTGCATGTATTCTCTCTCTTGGATGATAGCCTTTTGTGGGTGACCTGGTCGACATCACCCTGTGTCGGGCGTTGCTGGGCTCCTTGTGACGGGCATCACACTACCCTTGTATCGGCCGACAGGCCTGGTGGTGACGGGCATTGCCCGATAGGTGTGGAGTGCCCGACGAACACCCCTTGACTCGCGACGCGGCGTCGTCCTGCTGCACGCAACGCAGCATTGCTACTTGCTTATAGATATATATCTGTTGTTGTGCGTTATGCTTTGGGTGAGGGATGATGGCCGGAACAGTCTTTTAGTGAGGGTTCATGGTGACCTATAGTGAGGGTTCCTGATACTGTTAATGATGGTTCATCTCGTTATGCAAACAGTCTTGTGGTTATGCTCTTAGTAAAATGATGATAACTCCTGGTATGGATAATGATGCCTGTTATCACAAGCTTGTTCATTTATCTTAACTTGGCTACACATGTGGAAGTAATTGTCTATTAATGCTAAGAATGATTGTAATGATGGTAATGACAATGCTTATTCTCTATATCCAACTTGACTATATGCATAAAGTGATCACCTTGATTATCTGTATAATACTGAGATGAGGATGAGTCTAGATATGGTTTGCTATGTGATGTGCTTTATGCACTTGATCACCAGATAATGTAGGATTGATAAGCATAGCATCTTAAATATCATCTCATGATAGTAAGCATAGTCCTTATGTCGAAACTATAATGATTGAGTACACTAACCATGCAGGTGATGCTTAGCCATGAAAAGGCTATGAGAAATATGTGATGAGTAACATCACTCTGATAATTACTCTTGTTGAAGAGGTTGCATATGTGATGTGTTTGTACCTTGATAATGATGATGTAAGCCTTGAGAGGCAGTGGCACTATATGATGAGGGATTGAGATCCCATGGTATGTGATGATCCTTGTGATGGATCTAGATTGATTGGCAAGAGGCCAAGTGATAACATGTGACGTAGGATCCTTGCGATGGATCAGTATGATGTGAATTGTAGTAAAAGCATAATGTTGAGTTTATGTTGTTTATTTCCTGTTATAGCTTGAATGTTATACAACTTGGTTGAACCTTGCAATCCATCTAAAAGATACTAATTAATTACAATGAAATATATCATGTAGTTTGCCCTGGCCATAGATCCATCATCGTCAGGAATTGGTGATGGTGAAACGGGTTCTCTTGCAGGTTAACCTGGAGCGCATATTGTTGAATATGCGAGGTTTCTCCTAGCCTAAAGTGAGGAGGTAAGAGTGCAACTGCGGTTGTAGACTCCAGGGTGCGGTGTTCAGGCCCGTAGCCCAACTGTGATGAAGATCATGGTGAACAGGCCCATGGCTCAGGATATGTGATATGAAGAGCATGAATGCGTTCATGGCTCAGAGCACGGTGAATAGGCCCGTGGCTCAGTTTCACTAGCGCTGAGACATGTACCAAGGCGGGCTAGGCAGAGGGTAGCCTGCGGGAGCTAACCCTGTGGCTAAGACCACTTCAGCATGAGACTGCGGTCCTGCTTGTATTGTACTCGTGCACTGACCACGAGGTGGGAGGTCGTGGAGTCCAGCTCTTCCATGTGACCTTGTATGGCACCGGCTCCAGGTTTCACAGCCGTCGGTTGGATTTGAACGGTACAGTTCACTTCCTCAGGGCATAAGAATACGTAATCCAGTCGTATAGTATATATTGCTTTAAGGCAAAACATGGAACATTAATTGAAGCCTTGCTGGTGTAGTTAATCTTGTTATATCTTGCAGTTACTCATATGTTCCTCATGTTACATAGCAATATATCTTATCTTGTCAATCATGTTCCATTGAGAGATACTTGGTTATATGCCTTTTGTACAGTTGGTAAGCTTGTCGGTAAGAATAGCTTTGTTTTATATAGACTGCTCTTGTTATACCTGCTATCAGTTATTTGATGTTATAGCTTTATTCTTCTGAGGTTCTGTAGTTGCAGTGGGGAGTTATGTTTCCCGCTGGGACAATGTTCAATTATCTCACTCCGCTGGTTTACACCCTTTTTAGGTGGTCGAGCTAGACGTGGCGGTGGTCGCGGAGTTGCGGTCGAGCAGCAAGAAGAGCAGTAGAAGGCAAGCTTTGGAGATGCTGCTGTTTTGGATGTTTTGCTGTAGAGTCTAGAGTCATCCCTGTACTCTCAGGTCCTTGGCAGTGTTTTGACGTTGTTTCATGATACACGATCGATGATGTTTTGTATATCCTGCTGTTGGCCGGATGTGGGCCTTCATGTATATGAACAGGTGGTGAACTCATGTGATGGATGGACAGTTGTTCATGTGAGCTGTGGACATGTATCATGGCTTGTATGAATGTATATAACATGTTTTCTTGTAGAATGTGGACTGAAATGTATACGTTTCTCAGTTTATCAGTTTTCCGCAATCGGTTTTAATTAACCCGTGTTTTTGATAATCTGTGGTTATGGTGGTTTCCGCACGTTTTCACGTAACACCTCGCTGTCTGTGTGATAGTGGGATGTGTTGCCACAGTGTTTGTCAACAAGTTATCAAGGGGTGGAGGGTTTATAGGACCAATTGACTGAAGCTTAAAGCTATTGGATTGTCATATAATCTAATGGAGGTTTCTAATTTGCATGAGGAGACGCAACACTTCATTTGAAGCTTGTCATTGTTTTAGGTCCTAAAGGGTCGCCAAATTGGGCTTTTCTCCTTTGGTGCAAAGCAAAGGCCGCAAGATGACTGTCAAGGTAGAGGAAGGGACTATGAATTCAATGCAATTAGAATGAAGAGGCAAGCTGGAGTGAAGGGGAGAAAATGCTCATTGAAGAGGAGCCAGGCCACCTTCAGGTCGGAGAAAACAACCCAAGGTGACTACATGGTCCTTCCCATCTTGGAGACGACTGTGGTTTGTCTCATCCGTAATGAACGACTCACATCGCACCTAAAAATAATTATTTGCAAAATTTGTACAAGACACATATCAAGATTTGAATTGAGAATTTTATTATAGCTCCACACCAATGTCCAACATTGAATAAAAATACTAATTTGTACTAATATAATTTTAGTTCCTGTTCATAAATTATCTTCACAAAATTTTCAAATTGAAAGAATTAATTTTATATAATATTTATCTCAGTGATTCTACAACTAGTGATTCACAATAAGTGACGCTAGCCCAAGATGGGTTTTGATCTAACTAGATTCGACCAAATAAGTATGAATCACTTTTTGTGCACAATATGCAAGACTACATAAGAGAAATTGAAATACAAATTGGGCAAAAGGGAATCAAGGGTTTTAGTGTGGGAAATGATATAATATAGCTTAAAATAATACTATGAACCAAAATTCAGTATGTTGCATTGAACTTCTTCAGTAGAGCCCCCCTCACTATAGGGATGAGATTGAGCTGGAACATGACATTAAAGCAATCATGGCTAGGTCTGATGAGGGCATCCCTTTCATTGTTAGTTCTTTGGTGCATCTGGGTAGCTAGATGTCCGAGTAGATATGATAAGACTAGGATGTCTTTTGAGGATGTATGGAAGATGAAATGTTTCATATGTAGAGCGAGTTTTAAGGGATTGGTTCAGAAAGAGGTTGGGGATCCCTAGAGCACTGCCATTGGTTGGATAGAGATGAGACTCACACTAGATATCCGTATTAAGGGCTATAAATGGAAAGAGATTAGTTGGGCTAAACCCCCACCACTAGTAGTTAAGTTTGATATGGGGGGGGGCTTAATTGGAGGATGCCTAAGAGGCTCGATACATGCCAAGCATATGAGATGTGATTAGGAACCACTTTTACAAGATCATGTTTGGGTTCATGGGACCGTCTTTAGAACCATATTTCTTAGGATGCTGGATAAGTGCTTTGGAGATAGTCTTAAAATATTGTGTGAACATGAGACTTAACGAGGTATAGATTGAGTGCGACAATCAACAATTGGTGTGATTTTTGGGGGAGTTGGCCAAGCTTCCTTCGAGATAAAAGCAACAATTATCCACATCTAGATATGTGCTTAGAGAAAAAAGATGCTTATCCACAAAGAAGCTAATAGGTTTGCCCATAGGATAGCAGAATATGGTGCATGACTAGCAGATTCCTAAATGTTTTATACTCTATCGAGGATGCCACCGCCTGTAAGCGGGGTCGATCGTTTGGAGGGGCTTGGGCTTTTATCCCGAGGAGGGTTTTGGATGGCTCCCATTATCCATTTAGTTAGTATAGGACTAACCTAGAGTTATAATATCTTTGGCGGAAATATACACTTAACCGCTTTGCTTATTTGAAAGTTGTTACTCGGCCAACGTAGCTCATGTGGTAGGTACGGTGTCCCCCTCCGGAGAGAACTCGGGTTTGAGCTCCATACTAAGCGCTGTATTTACCACCCGCCAGCTATCCGGACTATGACTGGACAAAGGACGCGGGGGCAGCCTGTAAAGATTGTCATAATCCTTTATTTGAAAGTTGTTTTTTTTTCTTCTAATTTCTAAATCATAGGGCTTGGGACTGTCTTGAATTGCGGCTGACATTAGTCCAATTTTGAGAGTCAGGATGTGTTGCATGATTATCCTTGGTTCTATTTCCCATTGAGCAACGAAATGCACAGACTTCCTCCCAATCTATCTATACTATATAGGAAAGGCCGTTCGGGGTTTTCGCTGTAATTTTTTCATTCATTTTTATGAATTACAAACTCATCCTTCCAATACAGAGAAAGATGTTTCTCTAGAGAGTTCTCAGCCCCAAGAGTTCTATGTAATTTCCACACCGTATGAAGGTTCGAGCAAGCATCGCACTAGCGGCTATTACCTACCCGGCTAAAGTAGAGAACTTGTGCTGCTATGCCTCGTGCCTTTCCGGTCTATCAAATGTCCCCTCTCTCTCTCTTTCTCTTTCCACCCATTACCACCTTTCTTCTGGGTTTTGTTTGGGAATGGAATGGGATTATTGAGATTATAAAATCCGGACTGGGATTAGTCCAGTCATCATCCGGATTGGGATTGGGGTTCCCCACTTGGCCCTGTTTAGCAAACCAATCCGGCTGGACTCGTAACTTGTGTTTTTCAGTATGTTATATAAAACAAAATACACAAAAGACAGAGCCTAATCTGGACTGGGATTCCTAATCCTATTGCTGGCAGAGATAGTCCAACTTTTGGGATTACGGAATCTCGAAATGGGAATTGTAGTCAAACGCGCAAATGCAAAACCGGACTGGATCGGTGTTATATTTGCTGATGTGACGCAGACGTGGCCTAATAAGACATGCTCCAATCTCATCTCAATCCGTTTCCAAAAAGGCCCCTTAGGTATTTCCCACTTCTTCCGTCTCCTTCATGGGACCGAGAACCCATGATGTGAAGACAACGATACAAGTGGCCGACTTGGTTCACGTGGGTAATGATCTCCTCAAGCAACAATGATGGTCGACGACCTGGTTCATGTGGGTAATGATCTCCTCGAGCAGAAGTGAAAGCACGTGTGTGGACCTCAAGACATACAGTTTGAAGTCAAACATAATGAATAATTGTCCTTCCACCGACTTAAGGAAAGTCTCGATCTAAGTACACCTTCTATAGCAAACTCATGAACATCTAGGAGTTGGGGTGTGTTTAGTCGTTCCACTTCTCCCCCTCCATCCCAGCCTCTCCCATGGTGAAGATACAAGAAAGCACGAGCAGCACGCCATAGTCCTCATCAGCTCACGGCCATGCCTGAAGATCCTGGACAACAGGTGTGCGCGACTCACCACCTTAAAGTTAGCCTGGAAAATGATGTGTGAGGTCGTTCGATGGAACTTCTGCCAGACGCCATATGGCATACGCCCAAGTTGCATGATATCTACCGTCAGGTGTTCTGGGTGCTGAAGCCCAGATGTATGTTTCTTATGACGGCTGTGGTGGTTGAGAAGGGTGACTTGTCACCCCTACTTGTTGGTCTGTTATGAACTGGGCCACAAAACCACCTGGATATCACTACGGGGTAAGAACATGTCGTCAATCCGAATTAACCATAGGGAAGTCTGTCAAGGTAGCGTCGTGCAATTTTTTATTTTAAGTTATTGGATTATTGAGTTCAGGTCATAAAGCATGAGATGTACCACATTGGCTGCTCAACTACTAGGATTGCAAGCTCTTGATCATCGCACCTTCTGCAGTTTCTGTTCTTCCAGCATGTCTAAGCTAACCCGGCAATGTATTGATCGTTGTGTTTTTTTGCCAATAGAAAATCTACTACCTCTTCTAGCCTGGTGGATTTTTAGTTTCTCTCGAATGACAATGTCATTATCGAGTTAAGAAGTTCAATTGAAATGAGATACTCAATTGATTTGTCTCTAGCCTTAAGAATCACTAATCCAAAAGAATAAGTTTAAACTAGGCTATTTTTGGATTTCGTTCCTCCCTTCCTCTCTTCTACAAACAACGTTATAGGAATAATTTGTGAACCAGTTTGTAATTTTTCATGAAGAAGAATAAGTCTGGGAGTGGAGTCTAGAATTCCTATTTTGCAGTCACGTGACTACCTACTCCATCAGTCGACCGAAGATTAACTCGCTATATGGTGTGTTATATGCTAGACTGAGGGTGTTGGTTTGCAAGATATTGTTTTAAAGAAGAATCAATGAACGAGAACTGCCAAACAAAATGGACAAGTAGGTTCACTTTAAACCAAACAAAGTTTGTGAGGTTGCAATGAATTATATTGTCATTCCTATTTTGAGATCCAACCCCTAAGTTAGTTTGACGTCAGCCCACACCAGTTTTACCTAGAAATCTTATGTCTTATCCATCTTACATCTTCACTCAATTTATATCCAACGTCATTTTCCACTTTAGAAACACCCTCTATATCTTCATTGGCATTATCAACTTTGAAAATGCCTTTCACTGGACATTCAAACTTCGTTCTCTGTTTTGAATCCTTGTGTTTCATTTCAAAATTGTTTTTAGACTTGTTTGTTGCTTAATGTTTGTTTGTCATTAGTTCCCTCTACTGTATTTCCTAGATAATAGGCACCAGATCTATATATTTGCTCATGTGTTATATGGTTTATCTCATGGGAGCTTTTAATTTCTCCACCAACAAGTTCAACTTAATCATCAGTTTGCTGAATTGCAATTTAGCCCAGTGTTCTAAATTCCTCAAAGTTTCTCACTGTGATACATGTGATACTAGACTCTTTGTTTGTATACAATTTTCTTTCATCTAATAGTCACATTTAATATACCAATATGGTTGTTGCTTTTCAGTATTTCTTATAAGAATACATGATATTTTTAATGTGAGCATTTTATATTTTATTTAAAAGCATACATAATTGTTGATTTTTTTTCCACATATTGTTTGGTTTCTGAGAGAGCTTTTCAGGATGAGTAACTACTTCAAAGAAATTCCAAATTAATTACTTCTAGCCTTCACTAACTAATATGAGTAATATAATAATCTTGGCTCCTTTTCACTTCTGTTGCTCCCTTCCTCCTTCTACAACACTATACAAGTGATCAGTGAAGACTTGCTTTTTAGTTTCACTTGAAGAAGAACAAAAATTGGGGTTGGAGTTTGGAAAATGATTTGTGCATACCTATCTGATCTATGTGTGTGCCACCATTAATTCCTCTAGATGACTGGTCAAGATTTGTAGTGTTTTCTTTGTAATTATCCCCTAGAATATACATATTTGGAAATTAATCATTCACTCCGTTAAGTAGAAAACACATGTCTTATTCATATCACATCTTCACTAGATTTAATTCAAATCCTTTCTCAATTGTAAAAACACTTGTGACCGTCCTCTGACACAACTCATAGATGTGGCTCACGTTTAAGTAAATATTTTTTGGCAACATGGAATTTAGTTGTGCATAACAAAAAGGTGGTAAGAAAACATGTTGGACTGATTCTAAAACACCCCTCCACATAAATACTTACCCTCCCTCCTATGCAAAATGTTCAGTGAAGGCAATTGTCATCACTATAAACAAATGAATCAAAATATCCTTCATTCTCTAATAATGAGTAGCAAGTAGAGAAAGAAACTGCATTGCTATTTGCATTATACATACATGAATTGTGGTTAATTGGTACAACAAGGCTTGTGAGGAAGAGCAATATTGAAAATCTAGAAGCACTTTCCATAACAAATGACAAATGGTCGTTGTGGTTTGAGCAACAACATTTGTAATACAAATTTGACGTTTATACCAATGATTAGTTTTTTTTACAGTTTATGAGGTGATTTTTTTGAAGATATCTGATGATAATGTCCATATCCAAACCAAAAAAGTGAAAGAAAAAGAAATTTCATGTGAGTCTCTTTAGTCAAAACATTCAAACTTCTATTTAGAAATGTAGTAGTTAAATTCAGATGGTTTTGCTAGATATATCAAATTATTGACTTGAATGGTATTTGAAACATTTGATTGGTTTACTCAATTGTTGTCAGAAAATCATAACATTGGCCAACAAGGGTAATGTATGATGGTAAATTTTGGAGTTTTTGAGGATTTGTTGGTGTTCATAAAACTCTAAAGTAGTCATGGATATTGATTTATTAGTGTGAACATATTGGATGAATATTAATTTATTAGTATGAACGTATCAGATGGATATTAATTTATTAGCATGAACTTGTCGGAGGATTTAATATTGATATTTTAAAATGTTTGAATTACTTCTAAGCCCGTGCGTAGCACGGGTTTTAGCCTAGTTAATTAAGAAAAAGGGTAGGGGTTGCTTAGAATTGGGCCTCGTCGGCTTACAACAATATGGGCCTATCAATAAAGCAAACTCATTTGTAAGAGAGGGTTTATAAGATGATTTCGCCCTTCGCCTACTATTAGGGCTAGTTTGGTACGAAGCAGTCGGGTGTAGTTTTAGGATTATAAAAACAAATCAAACATAATCATGTCTTTTGCACTATCCAAATTTTATTTGGTACTACGCAAGAGAAATTTAGGGCTTTTGTTAGAATTGTTTGATGAGTAAAAAGATAACAGCACCAGCCTTTTCTCGTGTCTTCATCTTGTACCGGCTACCTGTTCATACTTTTCAGCGAGTACAAACATGGAGCAGTCAAACTGTAAAGTGACCGTGAGAACAGGTCACTGCACAACAATAGGTCCGGTTATTCGTTTGTTCGTTGGAAAGACAACGTGTTACTAGGACCCAAACATGAAGCACTCTCCCAACTGCACCCGACCACCCGCGAGTTGGGCGCTGTACGTTTTCCTGGAGTTGGTGTCCAAAAGTGCAGTGCGACGAGGTTCTAAAACATTGAAACTGCATCGGGCCATACCAAACAAATTTAAAGATAAAAATACGTCTTCTGAATTCATTGAACCCAACAAGCACCCTACCAAACAGGCCTTAAGCACCCGAGGACACAAAAGAAGCAAAAGCAGTGTATCCCACTCTTTACCGCCAAGAAGCACCTCGCCCAGCGGCCGTTAAAATAACTCCGAAACTTTGCTGCTGCCTAGCAGTCGAGAGTAGAATGGCCGGTTCCCCTCCCAGTATAGATAGACAGCTGCCCCTTGGTACCAGCGCAAAGCGGATGGAGATTGAGGTGACCCGTCTGTCTCCAGCACATCAACCCTCCACCGTCGCCGATGGGGTACTCGAACAAGAGATCACTTGGGACCGTCTGCGAAGAGATCGATCGGAGGGAGATGGGGCTTGTAAAACCGGTGGCCTTCTGCCGCCGTGTCGCTGATTCCGAGGTCTCGAAATACTCTATCCATCTGATGATACTGTTGGCGCCATTTATATTCAAAGAAACGTTTACGTTTCTTCCGTTCTTTATGCTTTATTGCCCTCTTGCGTCAGTTCTGATGGTTGACGGCGGCTCAAGTAGGCACTGGAAACACCACGAATCGCTAGTTTTCTAGGGTCAGGGGTGTGAATTTGTTTGATCTTGATATGATTTGAATGTTGTGATTGTCTTTCTTGATAATCATCAAACCAACTTACATACATTTATATATAGTCACAGGGGTGACGATTCAGTTACACGAAGATAATGGGAACCGCAATGGTTCTGTCTTGATTGTCAATTAAGCGCCGTGCGACTTGAAGGGTTGAGTCTGTTCATGTCCTTTGCATGCGCTTCAGTTTGTGGACGATCAACATGCCTGGTTTGCTGACATGGCTCGGGTGACTTGGCGCCTGGTAGCTGATCTGTCTGCAGGCTTGTGTGCAGATTTGGTTGAGGTGGTCAATCATCTTGACACCCTCCCGCAAGCTCGGGATGGGATAATCGCAGGCCGAGCTTGAGAGAAAGAGTGCGAAAGGAGTTTTTGTCCAAGGCTTTGGTGAACAGATCAGCCAACTGATCGTGGGTAGAGACAAACTGGGTGACGATGTGTCCAAGTAGGACTTTCTCACGAATGAAGTGGTAGTCTAGTTCAATGTGTTTGGTGTGAGCGTGAAGAATAGGGTTGACAGTGAGGTAGAGGGCGCTCAGGTTGTCACAGTAGAGTGTTGAGGGGCTGGTTGTGAGAGGTGGAGTTCTTGGAGAAGATGAGAAAGCTAGGTGAGCTCGGCGGCGGTTTGAGAGAGAGCTCGATATTCAGATTCAGTGCTAGATTTGGAGACAGTTGGTTGTTTCTTGGAGGACCACGATATGCAGGTGCGGCCTGTTGGCTAAATGGACATCTAATAATCCCTTTGTTTTGATTATGACAAACATTTCATTCTTATTAATCTAACGAGCTACTTGAGTGTGCAGGATGACAAAGTAGCAAGGGAAAATCCAAGAGCTTACTTAGTTTTATTTTCATGCAATGTAATCAATGTTGTAAAACTTGTACAAATATATAATGTACAAGTACTTAGATTTGCATGTAAATCAAGCGTTAGATTTTCCCTAGCCAAATACTATAGTTAGACATGTCATCCCATTTGAATAGAATCACCTTTGCACACTCACACATATAATTAGTGCTTAAATTGAAACCTTGAAACAGGATCATTCTCGGTCGACGAACTCCTCGACCGAGACACTCTCGGTCGACCATCTTCTCGACCGAGAAAGATCCAAAGTAGCCGTTAGACACAACAGACAAGTTAGTTGGTAGTTGAAGAAAGACGTTGCAAATCACTTGTTCCAGAGAGCCTGTCGGTCGACAAAACTTCGACCGAGTAGGTGTCTCGGTCGACCATTTGTCGACCGAGATGGTCTCTGACAGCAACTGCAGAATAAATTAATTAGCCATTGTTAAAGCAACAACTTTGTACCTAACGGCTAGTTAAGCACTTAGAAACCCCTAGAAGTTGTCTAGAACGTCCTTAAGCATACTTAGGCCATTCCTATAAATAGGACAAGCCATAGGACATTAGAATTCACTTGTTACACTTGAGAATACACTTGAGCATACTTGAGCAATCTTTTGCAAGCAATTTGAGCACTGTGATCATTGGCCTACATTCTCCTTAGCTCAATCCCGTGTCCTATAGGCTTGATTCTCCTACCCACAACAATTACAAGTTCACATACTTGGCTAGGAGATCTTACGCTTGATCTAGGCATATCAAGCCTCGGGCTTAAAGGATAAGTTGTAATTTCTCTATTTCTTTCTTGTTCCTATTTATTCTTTGTACTCTCCTTGCTACTCCTAGGGTTGGAGGCTGCGGATTGGAGAGGGTTGACTTCTCGGAGGAGAAGGGGACTTCAAGCTACTTCAAGAAGGCTATCGCACGGGAAGCTACTTCAGAAGGCTGGTGCAACGGGAGTTGGTGCATCTACTTCAAGGGAAGGCTGCTTCGAGTTGGGCGATTACTTCTAGGTGAAGGCTGCTTGAAGGGTTTAGGGAAAAGAGATTGTATTTTATGTAATTCCTTGAGAGGTAATAAAATAAATTTCTTTTCAAATCCCGGTTGGGTAAGCAACCGGGTAGTGGACTGACTACCTTAGTATTTGCTAAGGTAGGAACCACTCTAAACCCTTGTGTCTCCTTGTCCAATATTTTCTTTGTGGTTGCTTGAGTAATTAATTGTTAAAATTATCTATAAAACTCTATTCACCCCCCCTCTAGTAGTTTTCAATTGGTATCAGAGCAAGGCTTCAAGGAACCCTAACAAGGTCTTGAAGAAATGGGTGATGGAATGCTCAACAACCTCAACATTGAAGGGACTCTTATTGCTAGGCCACCGGCGTTCGATGGAACAAACTACCAATACTGGAAGAGAAGGATGCAGTTTTACTTCCAAGGCGTCAACTGGGATCTATGGAGAATGGTATCTACTCCTTATCAATTCCCTCAAAATGACTTTGCGGAATGGGATGCAAACACGGTAAAACAAGCCCAAATGAACGCAAAAGCCGTAAGCATTTTATATTATTCTATTTCTGTAGGAGAATTTAATAGAATTTCAAATTGTGATACAGCGTATGATATTTGGCATAGATTGTCTATCACTTATGAGGGTACAGCCCAAGTTAAAAATTCCAAAATTAGCCTACTTAAAACAAAGCTTGAACATTTTCGTATGGATCCTAATGAAACTATTAGTGAAATGTTCTCAAAATTCTCTACTATTGTTAATGGTTTGAGTGCCTTAGGAAAACCTGTTCCTGAGGAAGATCAAGTATCAAAAATTCTTCGATCACTTCCTCCAAAATACAAGCCAAAGGTGACAGCCATTGCAAAAGCTCACATAAGAAGAAAGGAGAAAAAGCCTATAAAGCTGCCTGGGATGAGTCAAGTGACAGTGAAAGCGGAGAAGAGGTGGAATGTCTAATGGCAAGAGAAGAAAATGAAGACTCTCAAGAGGTAAGCCTAGTTGATCTTTCTAAAGAAGAGTTAGTTACTAGTTTACAAGAAACTCATGATAAGTATGTTGATGCCAAGAAGAAACTAAAGAAGGCTATAAAATCAAATAATGAGCTCATTGCCAAAGTAAATGAACTTTCTTATGAAAAGAATGACATTGATATTGAAAATGTATCTTTAAAAACATCTTTAGATGATTGCACTAGAAAGCTACTCAATTTGGAAACCAATGTTGATCTTCTATCAAAAGAAAAGACTGATTTGCTAGCTAAACTACAAGATTATCAAACTCAACCTATCTTGTGAAACCATTCGGACTATGATAATATTGTAAAAGAAAAGGATTCATTATTTTCTGATTTAGACCAAGCAAGAAAAGATATACATAAGAAGATGAATGACATTGCTACGTTGCAAAGAGAACTTTATAAGTTAAGAAGAAAAGATATTCTTGATAACATATTGAAAGTTGGTAATGTTTTCAATGGAAGAAAAGGTTTGGGATATGTTCCAAAGAAAAACCAACCCAAAAAGACCCAAACTATGTTTGTACCCAAGAACACAATGACTAGAAAGAGAAATGAAATTGACTCTATTACTTGTCATTTCTGCTTACGTCTTGGACATTATTGTTTTTCATGCCCCTACAAGACTAAGGAGTCCGACTTAGTTTGGATCCCAAAACCCCAAACTTAGAAGAATGGAATGTAGTTGAGATATGACCAAATGCTTAATTTTGCTATCTATATTGTCTTATCTCAACAAAAGGTGCTATGCTTATTGGTATTATTTTTCTGCATTGCTGAAACAGAAATTCTGTCGGTTGAAGTATTGTCGACCGAGCTCTGGGTCGGTCGAAGTATTGTCGACCGACTGGATGTCTTTTACAAATAAAAATTTTACAGCACCTATTTCGGTCAAAAATTGGTCAACCGAGAAATTTTCTGTGTTTTTTCTTGTGATACAGTAACCTGCTCGATCGACAAATTGTCGACCGAGACAAATATCGGTCGAACAATTGTCGACCGACTGGTTTTCTGTATCAGAACTTTTATATATAAGCACTTAAAAGGTTTCTAACCATATCGGACCATCACATGGGTACCAAAATCTACATTCTAATGCAGGAATGGGTAGTTGACAGTGGCTGTTCCAAACACATGACCGGGAACAAGGACGCATTTCAAACTTTTGAAGAAAAGAAAAGTGGAACGGTCACCTTTGGAGACAATGGTAAGGGAAAAATCGTTGGAATAGGTAATGTTGGAACAAATCTTGAAATTAAAAATGTTCTACTTGTTGATGGATTGCATCATAATCTAATAAGTGTAAGTCAACTATGTGATAGTGGTTATGATGTGTTATTTAACAAAACTTGCTGCAAACTATTGATAGAAAACACCACAAATGTCGTTTATGAAGGAAATAGAGTTGGAAATCTTTATATCCTTAAACCAAACTCTATGAAATCAGTAGTAGGTAAATGCTTGCTTGCAAATGAAAATACCTTACAACTATGGCATAAAAAGCTAGGACATGCTAGTTCCCATGCTATTAAAAAGTTAGTGAAATATGATCTTGTTCGTGGATTACCTACTTTGTCTTTTGATCAAGTTGAAAATTGTGAACCCTGCACAATGGGAAAGCAAACCAAAACATCTTTTAAATCAAAACATGTACTTAGCACCAGTAGATCCTTAGAATTAATTCATATGGACTTATTTGGACCAATGAGGACACAATCTATTGGTGGTAAACGATACTATTTTGTTATTGTTGATGATTATAGTAGATATACATGGGTACATTTTATTGCAACTAAAGATGATACTATTCATGTCTTTATGCAATTTTGTTCCAAGATTGAAAATCTTTTACAACATAAAATATGTACCATTAGAAGTGATCATGGAGGCGAATTTGAGAATCATACATTTGAGACCTTTTGTACATCTCAAGGGTATACTCATAATTTTTCTGCTCCACGTACCCCACAACAAAATGGTATAGTTGAACGAAAAAATCGATCTCTACAGGAAATGGCTAGGACCATGATGCTTGAACACAACACACCTAAAACCTTTTGGGCTGAAGCTGTCAACACTGCTTGTTATGTGCTTAATAGAGTAACTGTTCACTCTCATTTGAAGAAAACTCCATATGAAATATTACACTCTAAGAAACCTAGAGTTGACTATTTTCATACTTTTGGCTCCACATGTTACATTTTAAATACCAAAGATGATAGAGACAAGTTTGATTCAAAATCACACAAAGCATTCTTCTTGGGATATTCCACTTCTAGCAAAGCCTTTAGAATATATAACACTATCTCTAGGAAAGTTGAAGAATCCATTCATGTTTCTTTTCATGAAGAATCAAAGTCTGAAAATCTAGATATCATTGATCTCACCAATCAATTCGACAATATAACCATTTCAAATGATAGTGAGAAAATTCCTATATCCGATCCCCAAGTTGAAACACAACCCACACCTAGGCTTATCAAGGATCATCCCCAAGAACTAATTATTGGAGATCCAAATGATAAAGTCAAAACTCGGTCATCCTTCAAAGATGTTGCAAACATGGCTTTTGTTTCTATCATTGAACCTAAGAAGATATCCGAAGCTCTTAAGGATGATTACTGGATAATTGCCATGCAAGAGGAGTTAAATCAATTCACTAAAAATGATGTATGGGATTTAGTTCCTAAACCACAAGATAAAACTATCATAGGAACTAAATGGGTATTTAGGAACAAGCTCAATGAGGCAGGAGAAGTAATAAGGAATAAAGCTCGGTTAGTAGCACAAGGATATAATCAACAAGAAGGAATAGATTTTGATGAAACATATGCACCCGTAGCTAGACTTGAAGCTATTAGGATGTTACTAGCTATTGCTGCCCATAAAAACATTAAGCTATATCAAATGGATGTCAAAAGTGCATTTCTAAATGGCATCATACAAGAAGAAGTTTATGTTGCTCAACCACCTGGCTTTGAAATACCAGAAAAAGGTGACCATGTTTATAAACTTAAAAAGGCACTTTATGGTCTAAAACAAGCACCTAGGAATTGGTATGAACGGCTCAAGACATATCTTTTTGATAATGGTTTTTCTATTGGAAATTCAGATTCTACTTTATTTTTCAAAACATATGCATCTGATTTCCTAGTTGTGCAAATTTATGTTGATGACATTATTTTTGGAGCTTCTAATAATTCATTATGCACACAATTCAGTGCCATTATGCAAAAAGAATTTGAAATGAGTCTCATGGGTGAACTAACATTCTTTCTTGGTTTTCAAATTAAGCAAACACCTGCAGGAATTTTCATAAGCCAAGAAAAATATACTAAAGAACTTTTAAAACGTTTTGGGATGGATCAATGCAAACATGCTACTACTCCTATGGCTACTTCTATCAAAATTGATAAGGATGAAAATGGGGAACCTATTGATGATTCCTTATATAGAGCCATGATTGGTAGTTTGCTATACTTAACTGCTTCTCGACCGGACATTATGTTTTCCGTTGGTCTTTGTGCTCGATTTCAATCCCAACCTATGCAATCTCATTTTCTAGCGGTTAAAAGAATTCTTAGATATCTAGCTGGTACTACTTGTCTTGGTTTATGGTATCCAAAAGGACAATCCCTGGATTTTAAAGCATATACTGATGCGGATTATGCTGGTTGTCGACTTGATCGCAAAAGTACTAGTGGTGGATGTTTCCTATTAGGGAGAGCCTTAGTATCTTGGTTTAGCAAGAAACAAAATACGGTTGCCCTATCTACAACTGAAGCTGAATATATGGCAGCCGGGTCTTGTTGTGCTCAAGTACTTTATATGCAACAGGTATTAAGCGATTATGGTTTTAATCTTTCATCTACACCTATTTTTTGTGACAACACGAGCGCCATAAACTTAGCACACAATCCTATTTTACATAGCAGGGCAAAACACATTGAAATCCGTCATCACTTCTTAAGGGATCACATCTCAAAGAATCATGTTTCCCTTCATCATGTTGATACGGAAAATCAATTGGCTGATATTTTTACAAAACCGCTTCCACTAGATCAATTCAACAACATTAGGAAGCAATTGCTTATTACTCCTTTGGAAGATGTTTTCTTTGATATCTGCGGTTCTTAAAACGAATCCGTTTACTTGTTTCATTTTGGCTTTTCAAATGGACATCTTTTTCATTCGATTTGACGGAATATCTAATTAAGGGGGAGTTTTTATCAAAACAGTTATCTAATTAAGGGGGAGTTTTTATTAAAACGGTTATCTTTTTGAAATGACAAAGGGGGAGAGATATATAAAACTATAACTTAGTATTTATGAAAAACTCAATCAATGAGTTTCATAAATATACTCTTGGCTTTACATTGAAAGTTGCTACATTCCCAAATGAACTGGACTTCATGTTCTATAATTCATTGGGAATAATAAGCACACATTTTATAAACAAGAGGAAAAGATACATAAGGCAATCTAAAGGTATGAAATACATATGTTTTATATTTATTTTGGAAATGTTTGTCATCTTCAAAAAGGGGGAGATTGTTGGCTAAATGGACATCTAATAATCCCTTTGTTTTGATTATGACAAACATTTCATTCTTATTAATCTAACGAGCTACTTGAGTGTGCAGGATGACAAAGTAGCAAGGGAAAATCCAAGAGCTTACTTAGTTTTATTTTCATGCAATGTAATCAATGTTGTAAAACTTGTACAAATATATAATGTACAAGTACTTAGATTTGCATGTAAATCAAGCGTTAGATTTTCCCTAGCCAAATACCATAGTTAGACATGTCATCCCATTTGAATAGAATCACCTTTGCACACTCACACATATAATTAGTGCTTAAATTGAAACCTTGAAACAGGATCATTCTCGGTCGACGAACTCCTCGACCGAGACACTCTCGGTCGACCATCTTCTCGACCGAGAAAGATCCAAAGTAGCCGTTAGACACAACAGACAAGTTAGTTGGTAGTTGAAGAAAGACGTTGCAAATCACTTGTTCCAGAGAGCCTGTCGGTCGACAAAACTTCGACCGAGTAGGTGTCTCGGTCGACCATTTGTCGACCGAGATGGTCTCTGATAGCAACTGCAGAATAAATTAATTAGCCGTTGTTAAAGCAACAACTTTGTACCTAACGGCTAGTTAAGCACTTAGAAACCCCTAGAAGTTGTCTAGAACGTCCTTAAGCATACTTAGGCCATTCCTATAAATAGGACAAGCCATAGGACACTAGAATTCACTTGTTACACTTGAGAATACACTTGAGCATACTTGAGCAATCTTTTGCAAGCAATTTGAGCACTGTGATCATTGGCCTACATTCTCCTTAGCTCAATCCCGTGTCCTATAGGCTTGATTCTCCTACCCACAACAATTACAAGTTCACATACTTGGCTAGGAGATCTTACGCTTGATCTAGGCATATCAAGCCTCGGGCTTAAAGGATAAGTTGTAATTTCTCTATTTCTTTCTTGTTCCTATTTATTCTTTGTACTCTCCTTGCTACTCCTAGGGTTGGAGGCTGCGGATTGGAGAGGGTTGACTTCTCGGAGGAGAAGGGGACTTCAAGCTACTTCAAGAAGGCTATCGCACGGGAAGCTACTTCAGAAGGTTGGTGCAACGGGAGTTGGTGCATCTACTTCAAGGGAAGGCTGCTTCGAGTTGGGCGATTACTTCTAGGTGAAGGCTGCTTGAAGGGTTTAGGGAAAAGAGATTGTATTTTATGTAATTCCTTGAGAGGTAATAAAATAAATTTCTTTTCAAATCCCGGTTGGGTAAGCAACCGGGTAGTGGACTGACTACCTTAGTATTTGCTAAGGTAGGAACCACTCTAAACCCTTGTGTCTCCTTGTCCAATATTTTCTTTGTGGTTGCTTGAGTAATTAATTGTTAAAATTATCTATAAAACTCTATTCACCCCCCCTCTAGTAGTTTTCACGGCCAAGGAAGATGCAGTAGCCACTGGTGCTACGGCGGGTGAGGGGACATCCATCCCAGTCAGCATCGGAGAAGGTGGACACAGGAAGATGTGTGTCCTTGTAGATCTGTATACCGAGGTGGGAGCTGCCCTTTATGTAACGGAGGATGCGTTTCATAAGGGTCATGTGGAGGTCAGTGGGTTGATGAAGGAATTGGCAGGCAAGATTGACGACGTAGGTGATGTCTGGGCGAGTGAGAGTAAGGTATTGGAGTGATCCTACTATGCGGCGGTAGTCATGGGGGTTGGGTATTGGTGTACCTTGGTGGAGAAGAGAGTCACAAAGGAAGGTGGTGCTTACTGGGGTAGGTGCAGGTTTGCAGTCGAGCATGTGTTCACGATCGAGCACATCGTTGGCGTATTTGCTTTGGTGGAGGAGAAGGCCTTGAGGATTGGGTTCAGCTTGAATACCTAGAAAGAAACGGAGAGGACCAAGGTTGTGGATGGAGAATTCAGTTTCAAGTGAGCGGATTGTGTGGTTGATAAAGGTGAGAGAGTTACCTGTGAGGAGGATGTCATCGACGTAGAGAAGGAGATAGGTGGTGCAGGTGGAGGTGGAGAAGACAAAGAGAGACGAGTCACTGATACAGGGTTTGAAGGCAAGTCCTTGAAGGAAATGGTTGATGCAAGTGTACCAGGCTCGTGGTGCTTGCTTGAGGCCGTAAAGGGATTTGTGAAGAGCACAAACATGATGAGGTTTTGTAGGATTGACGAATCCAGGGGGTTGATGCATGAACACAGGGGTGTCGAGGGTTCCATTGAGGAAGGCGTTACAAACATCAAGTTGGTGAATGGGCCAGTTTTTGGAAGTGGCGATGGTGAGGATGGTTTTGATGGTAGCAGACTTGATGACTGGACTGAATGTTTCCATGTAATCGACCCCTTCTTCTTGGAGGAAGCCCTTGGCTACAAGGTGGGCTTTGAGGCGGTCTAGAGAGCCATCATCATGAAGTTTAGTTTTGAAAATCCACTTGCATCCGATGATGTTCATGGAAGGGGTGCGTTCAACTAACGTCCATGTTTGATTGTGATTGAGGGCACTGATCTCTTGCCTCATGGCAGTGCGCCAACCATCATGGAGGAGGGCACTGCGCACAGTTTTGGGGATGGGAATTTGTAAGGTGGTGTGAAGAGCATAGCGGGGGTTGGGTTTGTGGATGCCTGCTTTACTGCGGGTGATCATGGGGTGGGTGGATTGAGAGGTTGGTGAAGGTCGTTGTTCAGATGGTGGAATGTATGGTGCAGAGGGTGGGGAGAGGGGGTGATGGTGGAGTAGGAGATATCGTTAACATAAGGTTGGGATGCATCAAGTTGGGTAGGAAGTGAGGCAACGGGAGTGGGTGTAGACAGGTTAGTGATGGGTTTAGGGTCTGTAGGGACTCTGTTGGAGGTAGACGAAGCAGTGATGGGCTTGTAGGGAAAGTGTTCTTCGTTGAAGACAACATGTTTGGAGATGTAGAGGCGGTTGGTTTTGAAGTGAAGGCACTTGTAGCCTTTGTATTGGGAGCTATATCCGAGGAAGATGCAGGGAAGAGAACGAGTGTCGAGCTTGTCAGTGGAGTAGCTTCTCAGGTAGGGGAAACAAAGACACCCGAAGGTGCGGAGGTGAGAGTAGCCGGGTCTGTGTTTGTAGAGGAGTTCAAAGGGGGTTTTCATGCCTAGGAGAGGAGTTGGTAAGCGATTGATTAGGTAGGTGGCAGTGTGGAAGGCTTCTGCCCAGAAGGGTTTGGGTAGTTGAGCTTCGAAGAGCATGGCTAATCCAAGTTCAGTGATGTGGCGATGTTTGCGTTCAGCTACCCCATTTTGGGATGGGTCATGTGGACATGAGATTTGATGTAAAATGCCATGGTCGGAGAAGAATTGTTTGAGTTGTTGGTTGACAAACTCGCCACCACCGTCACTTTGGAACATCTGGATGCATTTGTTAAACTGGGTTCGAACCATGTTGTAGAAGGTGACGAAGATGTTGTTAAACTCACTTTTATGTTTCATGAGATAAAACCAGCTGAACCGACTATAGTCACCGGTCAGGAGTACATAGTAAGCAAAACCATGTTGAGAGGAAGTAGGAGCTTTCCCCCATACATCACAGTGCACAAGGCGAAACGGTACAGAAGACCTTACATGTTTATGACTGACAGACAATCGTTTACTTTTACTAAGTTCACAGCTTGAGCAGATGTTGTCGACGGTGGAGGTGGAGGTGATGAGCTGCTCGTGCAGTAAATGGCGGAAGATGGAGTTGTTGGGGTGTCCCAGCCTTCTGTGCCAGACATTGCCGGAAGCTTTGGTGAAGCGGGAGCAAAAGAAACTTTGCGGCGAAGAAGCTGGTAGAGCGGGCAGACGGTAGATACCGTGATTACACCGACCCTGAGCCAGGGTGTGGTGTGTCTTGAGGTCCTTCACCATGACAAGGTCCTTAGTAAAAACAAAATAGCAGGGAAATTGAGAGGTTAGTTTGGATACAGATAAGAGGTGTCACTTAATATCAGGAACAACTAGAACATGTCTTATAGAGGTATTCGACAGAATGTCGTATCTCCGGTGTGTGTGATGGGTAGGAAACTACCATTTCCAACCATGATGGTGTCATCCCCTTTGTAAGCTCGAAGGTGGTGGAGGTTACCTGGAGTGTGGGTTACATGGTAAGTAGCACCCGTGTCAACACACCACTCAGGTAGATCAGCTTCATTGAGGCGGAGAGCTGCGAGGGCGGAGCTGTTGTGATCCATGAGGTGAGCAGGGATGTTGGAGGCCTGATGATTGTTGTCGAATCGGTGCCAACAACGGAGGGCAGTGTGCCCTCTCTTCTTGCAGATTTGGCAGACTGGAAGGTCATTGTTCTGGTTGTTGTAGGAGTCTGTCTGAGTTGGAGGATTCCCGCGACCACGCGAGGTAGTTTGAGGTGAGTGACCGAGGATGCTTGGAGAAGAGAAATGGTGTCAACCACGACCTCTGAAAGACATGCGTCCCCGTCCGCCGACGGAGTAGTTGGGATAGGGAGTGGTGTTGTTGTAATTGTTGTTGTTGTGTGTGTTGGAGTTGTTTTTGTTGGTGAAGAAGACGGTGGGGAACATGGATTGATGTCGACGTTCTTTCCGGCGTTCGAAGTCCTGAAGAAGGGGAAGGACATCGTTGAAGGAGGGAATCGGTGGTTTGAGCATGGCTACCACAAAGCCTTCATAGTCGTTGTTGTCCAGTTCATTGAGTAAGGTGAAAACCTTCTCTTGATCACTGACAACGTAGCCGATGGCATTGAGCCGGTCGCAGATGTTTTTGAGCTTGCGGGTGTACTCAAGTAGAGTATCATTACCTTTGCAGAAGGTTCGAAGTTGCGATTTGAGTTCAAATTCTCTGGTTTGAGAAGCTTGGGCGAACCTCTTGGTGAGGGTGAGCCAAACTTGATGCGAGGTGGTGCATCCAATGATTTCGCCCATAACTTCTTCTGAGAAAGATCCGGCGATCCAACCTTTGAGCAGGCGATCGGTGCGGGTCCAGTCTTTGTGCTTTGGATTGGCATCGGGCAGGCCGGAGTCATCGGTGATGATGAGTGGTGGGCACTCTTCTGTTCCGTCGAGGAATCCATCCATGCAGCATGATTCGGCAAGAGTTTTGACTTGAGCTTCCCATAGCAGGAAGTTGCTGAGGTTTAGTTTGAGGGAGATAAAGTAGGCAACGTTGAGTCCAACGGGGTAGGGGTAGGAATCAGTATTGGTTTTGGAGGAACTAGCAGCCATTATCTTGTTTGGTATAAGACAGGGTGTGACAGCTGGTGAAGGGCTGGAGGTAGAGGAAGGTAGTGGTGACGGATTTTAGGGTTGTGTTTGGAGGTAGAAGACGGTGAGTAGGGGCAGATTTTAGGTGCTCTTTGCGACGCACTGTGGAGGCTCTGATACCATGTGAATTTGTTTGATCTTGATATGATTTGAATGTTGTGATTGTCTTTCTTGATAATCATCAAACTAACTTACATACATTTATATATAGTCACAGGGGTGACGATTCAGTTACACGAAGATAATGGGAACCGCAATGGTTCTGTCTTGATTGTCAATTAAGCGCCGTGCGACTTGAAGGGTTGAGTCTGTTCATGTCCTTTGCATGCGCTTCAGTTTGTGGACGATCAACGTGCCTGGTTTGCTGACATGGCTCGGGTGACTTGGCGCCTGGTAGCTGATCTGTCTGCAGGCTTGTGTGCAGATTTGGTTGAGGTGGTCGATCATCTTGACAAGGGGTTCCTTCATGAGCGGCAATGAACACGAGAGCAGTACATGCCCCAATGCCAACTGATTTCACCAGGGGTTTTTCTTCGTCCATGTACACACATTACCTGTACGGGTTCCACGTCGACGTGATATCGCATCTGTGCGCGTATGATTTCGGAAAGAAATTCGCAGTGTATTTGTTTTTCTTATGACGGAGTATCTGGTTAATGAGTTTCTGTATCTAACGCCGGTTAAAATATCAGAACTATAGATACAGGTGATGTCACGGTGGGAAGATGGTGTCATGATCTATGTCGGGATTGCTGCCAGTTACACATGGCATTTGAGTACAGTATCAACTCATAGTTTATTTATTTTCTTTAAGTAGTGAATCGACAGTGTGTCTGTTCCAATTGTACAGTTCATTACTGAGAACTTGATTATTCACAGCACATCCAGTGCAATTAACTGTTCTGTGATTGTGACATGTAAGGCTCTTTAATTAAAAGACGTAAAGTAAATACCTATCGGTGGTACTTAGTTTTTAGTTGGTCTTAAACTGTTGAATTATCCCCCTTTATTATGCTGTTCTACACTTCACAATATAAACTTATACTACATTTTAATCTGGTTGTGTATGGAAGTACAGAGCCAACTTGCACAAATCTAGTGCTCGTCGACTTACTATGAGAATGACTTTTAGTTCAAGAACTATTTTTTTGTTAAAATAGTGTCATGAATCCCATAGATGCCTGCATCTTACAGTAACTTGCCTAGTTCGTGTCTACACAAAAAATGCATTCCTCTGATTGCAGCCTCCTGTCCAATGTAATTTTGAGTTAATGATTAAGCTTGTACCTCACATGCATGTTTCATACACAACACAAGAGTAAAATTTTCTATGAGGACTTGCATGCTAAAATGAGTGCTTAACTCACACTCCGACTCAATTTTCTCTAGTATTGTTCTTACAGCTTATCGAGTCCAATGCTAAATAATCCACTGTTACTAGACTGAAGCTTCCGCATTGTAATTGAAATATAACTGTCTGTAAAAAACTGAAGAGAGGATTTTATAGCATTGTTTATCGTAGTGTGTGCGTGTTCGCGTGCGTGCATGTGTGTGTGTGTAGCACGTTCGTGTGTGTGTGCGTGCGTGCGCATGTCATGGATAAAACACCCTACATACATGATACAACAAAAAATTGCATCACATGTTGATATAGCTAAACAGTGAACAATATATCTATCATGGATACCTTACTAGCTTATTTTTATTTTTGCATATCAATTATTCATACATTACAACATTACATTTGATCAAAGTACATTCTAAATTAGATAATAGTTAAATGTAATTTACTTTATACATTACAACAGTACCTTACTGAGATGACTTACATACAAAGTATATCTAAATTAGAACTACGGCTTATTATAGAATATTTAATGTATATAAGTTTGATATATTATAGTCAATAATACTTGAGCAATATAATTTACTTCATGTTATAGGTTTACAACAATGTATAAAAAAGCAGTCAAAAAGCAGGGAAAAAAGGGCAAAAAGCGGGAAAAACGGGTTTAGTGGCCGCTTTTGTAGATCCGCTAAGCGCTCAACGACAAAATTAAACGGGAGGTCTTGACCGATTAAGCGGCCGCTAAGCGCTCAACACCCCGTTCGTTAACAAGATAAGGCTGCTCTGCCCTCGCAACAGTGACATCAAATTACAAACTACACGAAAGTTGCCCCTTTTTTATGGGAATTTACCCATCACAAAGATGCACAGAGGAACAAAACGAACTTCATATATCCCTTTTCTACAGTCGGGGGATAAGATGCCCTTAAGGCTGTAAAGATAGATTCCCTACCTGAGTATGATGCCCCTGGGGATCTGGCTGTTTCCGCTTATGCTTTCCCTACACGGTTTAGGAATCAAGAAGTAGTCTAGCCGCGAATTCGGAACATCAAGACAGTTTCAGGAAAGTTTAGCAAAGATGTCCCAGCAGAATCTATTCACAACAACATAAAGTAGATTATACACATAATTCAATTTAGCTATGGGAGAAAATGCTTCAAATAATATAACCCCAAATTTCTGATTTCCTTTAGCCACCAGTCGAGCTGTGAATCTCTTTACAGACCCGTCTGGAAGGCATTTTATAACAAACACCCGACAGAAAATAACTGTCTTACAAGAAAGAGGAAGCTTAGTTAGAACCCATGTATTTCTGGAGTTCAATGCTTCCATGTCTTCCTCCATAGCAACTTTCCATCCATGATGTGCTAAAGTATCACAAACATTGTTGAGAATAGACATAGAAGATATTGCAACAATAAATTGATGCATAAATTCTCCAACATGACCTGTAGAGATTATTTTGGTTTATCCTCTACATGGTTTGGCTTAAAACTAAAAATTATGAATAGGTTTAATCAAGGATATTACAGTTTTATCATAATCCACATGTTTTTTTTAAGCACTCATTGGTATATCTATATAGGAACCATGTGTGTTGAAATTTAGTTTAAATGATCATAATCATTGCATTTATATGATTTTATCTTGATCATTGTATTGTGGATATGCTTCTACTTTTCTATCATAATTTTTGTGTCATGATCATTGTGTTTCATTGGTTTGTCTAGAATAATCTTTAT
Organism: Alisma plantago-aquatica; assembly: GCA_963693085.1. Classification (NCBI taxonomy): domain Eukaryota; kingdom Viridiplantae; phylum Streptophyta; class Magnoliopsida; order Alismatales; family Alismataceae; genus Alisma; species Alisma plantago-aquatica. Next base: position 1,996,935,959 of record OY856409.1, read on the forward strand.
ATACAAACCATGAATGGATATTATTCTTGATCATTGTGATTCAGATCAGTGAAAATGCCATTAGCATAAAAGCATCTTGACATAATAGATAATGATTATTGTAGGCATGGCTTGTAATAAAATAATGATGTTACTATGACAAGCAAAATAATGTATCTTAGAACAAGAATATTAATGTTTTATCTAGTTGTTTGTTCTAAGAAATCTAAAGCACGATCTTGACTTTAAGATATCAATCTTGCTTTCAAGGATATATATTTCTAAAGAATCTTATGATTAATCTACAAGAAGAAATGGGATTTGATATTTATGTACCCATAGAAAAGCTTATGAGACAACATTCATACTGTAAAACATACATTCTAGGAAAATCAAGAACAAAGACTTTACTGTGATGCCCTTATTAAGTTATTGATAAAACGTCTTCAAAATAGGTGTCACTTAATGTGCTTCAAATTGATACTTATTTAATCAAGCTACCTGCAGACATTATACTTCACATATGAAACTGTAAATATGCAGGAAATGCCTCTTCGTCGAAATAAAGCTCGACCAAGGGGCGCTATGGTCGAAGTCAAGGTCGACCTAAAATAAGCTTGACAAAATGCTTATTTGAACATCATTTTACTATACTCAATCTTAGTATCTTAATTCAAAATGTGCTTTTGATAAAAGGTCAAAATCAAATTATGACCTTAGAATTGCTCAAATATTAACGACCCATTTCTTCACACCTTCACATTTTCACTCCTCTAGCTCCTCTCTAGTGCATTCTTGTGCAAATCTTTAGCTTCTCTACATCCAAGTCTTGCTTGCTACTTCAAAACAACGTGATGGCTTCCTCATCAACGCGTGGAAAGAAGCAAGTTGCAGCTAGGAAAGGAAGGACGGTCTCTCCAGCGCTGCCGTTCATCAACGGCATCCCATTCAACGACGCAACTGCAGTAGATCGCTACCTCAGGCTCTCCTCAAGAACTCCTCTTCCACGACGGCCAGTCGACGTCATGGACTTCCACACAATTGTTGATCTGGAGGAACTCTTTGAGGTGCAACATTTGACTGATTTTCTCAATCCCTCCTTCCATTCCTACTCCTCCAAAGTAGTAAATGAATTCTATGCCAATTTAACCCCACATCCTGACCATGATTCCTTTTCTTCTATGGTTAATGGGTATGGATTCCATTTTACTGAAGAGGGCATTCTTGATATGCTTAACATAGACATAGAAGAATATAAAAATTTTCTTGATCTCACCACAGGAAATCCACTAAATAAACTCTCCCAAGATGACACTACCACTAGCCTTAGTGACATCAAAAGAGCCATTTTTCTATCCAATACGACTTGTCATGAAGATAGGGGTACCTACTATGCCATAAACTTAAAACCTGAAGCTAGGATCATCAATCTCATTGTTGCCACCAATATCCATCCTAGAGCAAACAAATCTGAAGTACCCACTTTTCGTATGTACCTTATCTATGCCATTCTAAAAAGTATTCCCATAAATTTTATTCGTTAAGAATATGCTTGAGTTTTCTGGCAATCCACCTTATGCTGACTTTGTGTGCCAAATCACTCAACATTTTCTTAAGAAGAATATTGAGGACCTAGGTTACACATGGGATATAAAACCTCAAAAGATAAGTAAAAATACGGTGGAAAAGATGGGAATCGATTTTGGCCACAAAAGGGCTAGGACTGAAGGGGAGACATCCACTCAAGAAATACCTCCACCACCTCCTCCTACAAACCTACCCCATGATCCTATTACAAACTCCTTAACATACATTGCTGGATCCCAATATCACTTGAGTAGGCAATTAGATTACAATCACCATGCCATGACTTATTTAAACCAAAGGATGTAAGTTCTCTCTCCTAACCAACCTGATGAATATCCTTATTCCCTAAATCCTGGCATGATAAATCCATACAATCCCTCCTACAACTACTACCAAATTCCACCTCCACCATCTCCTGATCTCACACATACTCAGTTCTCCCAAATTCAACTTCAAGACATTGCTGTCCACTTTCGCTTTGATCGTGTTCCCACCTTCTTGGAGGCTTATGCCTTAACCAAGACAGGTGCCATGGAGTGGCAGACACTGGTCAAATATTATGGAGCTGAGCCCTTTCTTGGGAAAGACCCAGATATTGATGTAATCCTTCGGTCTTTTCAGTGAGATTATGAGATATCTTTGTAATGGTTGTAATGGAATGACTATCTCTATAATGATTATAATGGATATCTTTTATAAGCAAGTATGTCATGCTTTATGAGTCATATTATAAATTGTATGAGCACTAAGTTATTACTAATAAAAGTGTTTGGACATATACATGTTGTATAAGAATATTATAGTAGAGTATACAAATAAGGGGGAGTAATATATGAAATGAATCAAAAAGGGTCAAAATTTTTGCAAATGATTGAGAAATAAATTGTGGCTAAATTTACCATTAATTGGTGTGCATTTATCCCTTGATTTTAAATTGAATATCTATTTAAGGGGGAGCATAGCATAAAATTAAGGTGGAGCAATAAAAAGTCATACTAAATGATTATCTTGGATATCTTTTTGAAATGACAAAGGGGGAGAAATAATATAAAATAAAAAACATAACATAAAATGAGTTTCATAATATCTCGGCCAGCACCCACTTGCAAAACAAGAATGGCTACAAAAGGTAAACTTCAGGTATGAACCTCATATGATTTATATTTCCTTATTTTATATTTAGGAAATGTTTGTCATCTTCAAAAAGGGGGAGATTGTTGGCTAAATTGGACATTATTGTAATCCCTTTGTTTCGATGATGACAAACATTTCATTCTTGTGAATCTAACGTGCTATTTGAGTGTTGCAGGAATAAGGTGGATGACAAATATTTGGGAGATCTATATGCTTGAATTGTTGTTATTTCATGAATGTAATCAATTGTAAAACTTGTACAAATATATAATGTACAAGTACTTAGACATCATGTAAATCAAGCGTTAGATCTTCCCTAGCCAATCACTACACTTAGATAGGTCATCCCCTTCAATAGTGTCACATATGCACACTCATACATACACTTAGCACTTCATTTAAAACATTGAAATAGGGTCAATCTCGGTCGACAAAATCCTCGACCGAGACACTCTCGGTCGACAAACTTCTCGACCGAGAAAGACCCAAGTAGCCGTTAGACACAACAAACAAGGTAGTTGGCAGTTGGAGTTGAACGTTGTATACACTTGCTCCAGACAGTCCCTCGGTCGACAAATCCTCGACCGAGAAGGACTCTCGATCGATAATTTGTCGACCGAGATGTGTTCTGTCTGCAACTTTCAGAATTAGCGTTGCTAAAGCAACTAAAGTGTACCTAACGACTAGTTAAGCACTTGGAACCCCCTAGAAAGTGTCTAGAACGTCCTTAAGCACTTGTAGGTCATTCCTATAAATAGGACATGCCTTAGGACACCAAAACTCACTTATATACACTTGTGCAATCCTTGAGCTTACACTTGCAATTAGCAAACAGTTTTGAGCAATTGAACAATACTAGCATTGGCAATTCTTTTCCTTGCTTTCAAAATTCGTGTCCTATAGACTAGCATCTCCTATCCACCAAACCTACACTTCTATATTCATTGGTTAGGAGATCTATACGCTTGATATAGGCAAATCAAGCCTTGTGCTTCAAAGTGGTAATTGTAATTTCCATTTCCTTTCTTGTTGACTCTTATTGCTTGTACTTTCCTTGCTACTCCTAGAGTTGGAGGCTGCGGATTGGAGAGAGTTTTATTCTTCTTGGTGAAGGAGGCTTTGGACTACTTCTAGAAGGCTGTTGCAACGGGAGGCTACTTCAAGAGGAAGACTACTTCAAGGGGGAGCTTGAAGTTACTTCAAGAAGGCTGCTTCAAAGTTGGTGCAACTACTTCAAGGTGAAGGCTGTCCAAAGGGTGTAGAAAGTATTGTAATTTTATGTAAATTCCTTGAGAGGTAATAAAATTTAATACTTTCAAAATCCCGGTTGGGTAAGCAACCGGGTAGTGGATTGACTGCCTTAGTATTTGCTAAGGTTGGAACTACTCTAAACACCTTGTCTCCTTCTTATTATTTCAATTGTGGTTGTTTAAGTTAAATTATATTAAAATTATCATAAAACCCTATTCACCCCCCCTCTAGTGGTTTTTTCAAAATCGACATTCATTAGACAAATGCCATATCATTGATTGGAGCACATGTTTAGCTAAATAAATGGATGTGGTCAGTATGCATTAGGTATATACAATCATCTTTAGTCTTTCCTTTTTGGATAATGACCACAACCAAATGTATCCAAATTGGATACATGTAAATGGAACTTTTTGGGGTATCCACCATGACAGAGCTAAATTCTACAGTGTTATCCTTTCAGCAGCCAAAAAGTATGTACTCTGGCAATAAAACTTTCAGTTCATGCAAATCGTGAAAATGATTGATTTCATAGACCTCCAAGAAAGATCTTCACAGATGAAGTAGATTCATTGCTATATGTCCCTCTTCTATTATACACTAGTGATAACAAAGTCACTTTGTAGATTAGAACTATATCCCTGTATAAACTTAGTTACTATGTTTAGGAAAATGTATATTGAGAGACTTAACAGCAAATATTTAGAACCCTTGATTTAGAGTGCAATTCGTTTCCTAAAGCAATCTTCAGGCGTGGAGTTATCAATGTACTCTGTATATGAAGCCACAATTTTCTCTTGGGTATGATGCATGAGAAATTGGAAAATAGTGCCTGCTTTCGTTGCCGTCAATTGAGTTGTTTCTCTTGAAACTAGGGAAGTAAAGGTCAAGTTACTTTTAATTTTGACTTAATGCTTTAAGTGACTTGTAATTGGTAATGTGCAAGGTTGTTAGATTCTTCATGTTTAGTTGTTCCTTGAATGGATTCTCCATTCTGAAGCAGCAGAAAACTGTCTTTAAAGGTGTGAGGGAATACGATATAGCCTTTTGTTAATTAGAGGGGTTAAAACACCGTAAAATGCGCAACCTTATTTCTGATTTCTTGCGGAAATGCAAGGCAGATGAATAACATGGACATGTCATTAGCTAATGAAGAGAGTGTCCACTACAACAAAGATTTCAATGCTGGTCACCTCATGAAGTTGCCCTAGAAATATTAAAGAATGTTTGAAATTTAATGGTTGATCATGCTCATGGGAATTTGGAAAGCATCAACATGGGATAAATCAGAGATCTGTGATGTGTAGATATCATTTAGGATGAACTGAGATCTTCAAGACACATGGTTCATTTGAGGATCGTAATGTTACATATGGCTTCTTGTTGAATTGCCAACCACCAGCTATCTGTGTGCAAATGAGTACTGCAGAATTATTGATGCGGATAAGATCAAAGCGGTTTCTCTTAGCAAAAAGGACAAGAAGACATAAATTCATTAGTCCTGTCCATGACGAAGAATATGCAATAAAATTGCTAGCTTTCTTTGCTTGAAGCATAAAGTCTAACTAGGTACTCACAAGGGTACAGTGCAATGGTGATTGGACCATAGTGCCATCTGGGAGGTCTCTGGTCTGTTTCAGCCGGGGTCTATTTATTATGATGTTTTCTTGCGAGTGCCATGCTTTTCACACGTGCCCTCGATGAAAACCATTCCATTGTCAGGGCCACAATGGGGTTATAGGATTCAAGTATGACTTCTTCCTATAGGGGGGCTTTCATAAATGATGTTGAACTGCTGCTGTAGTGGCACTGGTGTTCCAATTTGTTAAAGCCTCCTCCAGGAAAAAAAGAAACATTTTATAAATATGTTGGTTAATTGCATATTCTGAAATCAATTTAAGCAGACTTCATCCCTAATCTGGCTGTGTTATTTAATGGCATCATGCAACTTTTTCAATATTCAAGGCTGTCATGAAAAGACACCTTTTCTCATTATGCTGCCAGTGAATGACAACAATGGACATCTAACCTTGGCATTGAATTTCTTTCTTGTCTCCTGACATCTGGAACAAGCTCTTTACCTGGCAGAGCTTTCTTTTGATTACTGTTTTCCTCAACATTGCTTAGTACTGGCTTAAGTTATGCCAACTTTACCTTTTTTTTACATAAATAAAATTAAATAAAAGAGGGAACATTCTATAAACTTGAATTAACTTGATTAAGTATATAGGATTTCTCGTGGCTTCAAGTTTATGCCTTTTTATTTGAAACAGGCATTTATAAGGAGGCTTGACCTATATGGAACACTGGATGGTCACAATGGCTATGTGAATGCTGTCAGTTTTAACTCTTCCGGAAACATACTTCTTTCTGGTTCTGATGACAATCAAATTATATTGTGGGATTGGGAAGCAAAAAGCAAGACACTATGCTACTACCAGAATTCATGCCATCATTCCTATGTCTATGACACGAGATTTATGCCATTTACTAATGACCGGAGTGTTGTATGTGTTGGCGGTATTGGAGAAGTCAGTTCTATTCTTCATCAGCATCTTTTTATCGCACAACATGTTTTTTAATATTTTGTAGTAAGCGCTATGAACTAATATTTGCCAGTATAGGGCCACAGGTTGTGTTTTATTCTTGTAAACTTGTTTTTAAACATAAATGCTGGGCAAACATGTAGTGGTGTATACAATATGTGGACTGCCATCTGATACCTGTCCTGTATCAAATAGGTTTTGAATATTCGTAAACTCCCGATATAGTTTACCGCAGGTTTTGTTTTAATTTTTTTCACAGACAATTTATCATAGGCAGTACGCGTTTTGGATTTATTTCATGTTTGTAGTTGGTTAGGAATTTCTTTTCCAATTTGGCATAAGTACAGCAATACAAATTGATGATAAATGAAAGAATAATTGAACATTTCTGAAAATGCTATATCCAAATATAATCACTGTACGAATATAATCCCTAGTTTTACTTAGTAGTTAGTACACAACTACAAACAGTTCATCAAACTCACTTATATATATTTTTCCTGGTCAATCTGTGTGTGTTTAAATGAACATATGTAGTTTTCCATTTGTATACTGCAACATTGCTATGCAAGCATGTTTCTTCCTAACATAATCAAATAACAATATGGAATGTCTTACTAAACTAGAAAACTTTTATTTTTTTATATATTACTCAAGGTTTCCAGAACTGAACCGGTGATGTCATTTGTTCTCGGTTCACTGTTCAACCGATGGACGGATCAGTTCAATCGGTGCAGTCAGCATGGCAGGTGCTCACGTCTACTAGTGTAAAATCTATAAGGAGCTGTTTGGATTGTGTACTTAAACACAGGATCGTATTTCAAAGCAATACTCTAAATACCAGCAGTTACTTGTGTGTCGTTTGGGTATTCGATGCGACAGTTGATAATTACCGGTCTTTCAGTTCTGGTATTTGCCCTAGTATGAAATTTGTGTTTATAAATTATGCCAATATTGGCGTGATTCTAAACACCACGACATCTCTTGCCATCTCAAGCTCTCCGTGTCTTTCTATCTCCACTGTCTATTCTCTCTCCTTGCGCCCAACACCGGTCGGTCTTCTCTCTTTTCCAGATTGTGCCTCATTCTTCGCACCCTCCTCCATCGGCTCTTTGCATATTCCTTGTCCACCACCCCTCCTCCGACTCTTCCTCCACGCCACGCCCCACCTTCCCGCGCCACCCCCCCCCTGTTTTATCGTTCCCTCTCTCCAATCTCTGCCACGTCCTCCTACAGGAGGCCACCTCTTCCTTCCTCCGCGGCCGCTCGTACCCCCGCAGCAGATCTATCTCTTCCATCCTCTTTCGTTCCTCACCCTGGCTGCCAAACTGCGCATCTGGCTCAGGCGTTCCTCCATCGTTCTCAGCCCATCAGTCAACAGCAACAAACAAGCTGGACAGATACAATTCGCAGGACCTTATCTGGGTGGGGTCTGAGAGGGTTGTCCATGGTGTTTTCTGAATCTGGAATGGTCTCACTGGTATCCAAACCAATCAATTTGGAATGCCAGGATTTATATTGTATGTAGTTAAAATCCTAATAATAATAAATACATATGTATTAACAAATGTTGCGTCCAAACGGGACCTAGGTACTCCAAGAAACAAAAGGTATTTCTCTTAAATATCAAACAAAGTAATACAATCAATTCACAACAGTACACCAGCATACAAGGTGAAGAAATTTGTATTGTTACTACAAGTAAATAAGGAATGGAAATCCATTGCAACATTAAGCAGCCACAATGATGTTTCTCTACTAATACCCAACAGTGAATTCAAAATATTATCACATAGACATTATTCAAAAAGAGATTACATTAGGGGATAGTCAAAAGAAGAAGAATATACTAGTTTATGATACATGTATCATTTCAATTTCATTTTGTATCTTATCAATTTCTCTTTTGTATGTGAAGTTGCGCATATATATATATATATATATTGATATATATATATATATATATATATATATATATATATATATATATATATGGATAAAAATGTTTGCAAACCAAAACATCTACAAACATGTGGGAGTACATGATGAAAATAAAGAACGCAGAGAAAACAACACCAGCAATGTGTTTGTCTGTGTTAACCACAACCTAAACATAATTGAAATAAAGGATATATGAGAAAAAAAGTTTGGGGGAGGCACCCCATAACAATAGGCCTTAGTAGATGAAATAAATTACTGGAGATGAAACATCTAAAATAGTATAAGGTGTTGTTCTAAAAGCCACTGTCATCAGCCAGGATCTCTTTCGGAGTAAAATGACGTTCATATGTGCTATTGTCGCTGAAAATTGCCATCTGGGAGTCTTCACCCTCTATCTCCTGGGTTGATGTTGATGGTTGTCCTGCAGTGTAACATGATAGAATATGTGTGCTCAATCTCTATGATGGTGTGTGTAAAGGAATGAGAGATATTGTTATATTTTCTATTATTTCTCTCTAGCCATATATTCCATAGAATCACAATCATCATAGAGTGTGGTTCATGTTGTGAGTTTATAGGTTTTAAGCCTCGGATCAAAGATGGTGAGTGTAAGTAGTCTAATTCTAGATATGGTCGGAAGTGATGATTTAAGATCTAAACATTGTAAGGATAGTTTCTGAAAATATGTACCGTGGTTTCTTCATCTATGTGGCAAATGTAGCATCTAATTGGTCCCTTAAAACCCCTTTTCTGAGATCATAATCGGTGAGAATTTTATTTTGTGTAATAAGCCAAAAGAAGATCTTATGTTTTTGCGGACATTTGGTGTTCCAGCAATGTGTAAGATCAGTGGTATGGCCTCTGTAAGCGAGAAATTGGTAAGCTTTGTTTGGAGAGTATTTGTTTCCCCATTTCGAGGAGATGTTGTTATAGGTGTTGTATTCGAGAGTGTGTATGATATCCTCTATAGTTTCGGAGGTGAGAGAATGAGTGAGGAGTGATTTGAGGTTGTTTTGCCTGTTACTGGCGAGGAGGCTCAGAGCTATGGCTGTATTAATGTACCTCAGCATCTGGGGAATGTGGAGGTTTATGCTCATGTATTGGATTTGGTTGTTTTGGTACCATGGATCATTCCAGAAGTTTATGTTAGTGGAAGCATGGGGGTCTATGTTGATCATATGCAAAATGATGTCTAGATGTTTGTTTATGAATTTCCATAGAGTTGAGGATATGTTTCTGAGTCTTGTTCCATGGATTTTTGTTTTTGTAGTATTTGTGTATGATGAAGGGTTTCCAAATTTTTGAAGTGTTGGAGGTGAGAACATGAATGATCTTTGTAATGAGGCAAATAGCATGTGTATTAATGTCCATAATACCCCATCCTCTGCAAGCTTTACGTGCACAAATGGTTTTCTAATTAACCAGGTGTAATTTGGTCTTGTCTGAGTGTGTAATGTAGTGGTTCCAAGGAATTTTCTTCTAATAGAGTCGATCATGTGTCTAGTTTTGGCCGGTAAAGGTATGCAACTAAGGTAATGTGTAGCAATGGGAGTAATAGAGCTTCTGAGTAGTGTAATACTTCAATGTCTAAGATGATCATATAAAGAACCAATGGAAAAAATACTTCAATAAGCCTTTCAATGGAGTAACTGGGAACAAAGTAAGAGTCTTGGGTGACATGAATGTAAGAGATATCACTTACACACGATGAGTTTCACTATTTGAGGTAAAACTGCTTAAAAAAAGATGATAATGAAAAAGGCTTGCAGTCCATATAATATTCCCATTGATGTATGGAAGAGTATGGGGGATGAAGGAGCTATGTGGTTAACAAATTTCATTGACAAGATTATGAAGACAAAGAACATGTCAGATGAATGGAGAAATAGTACTATGGTCCCGATCTACAAGAACAAAGAAAATGTTCAGAGCTACACAACTATAGAGGTATCAAGCTGATGAGTCACACTATGAACCTTTGAAGAGGATTCTTGAGCAAAGACTAAGATCATTAACACATATATCATACAACCAGTTTGGTTTTATGCCAAGAAGATCAACAACACATGCTATTGTTCTGATAAGGAGGCTATGGAGAAGTACAAAGAAAACAAAAGAGATCTTCATATGGTGTTAATTGATCTAGAAAAGACTTATGATCGAGTACCCAGGGAATTGTTATGGAGGGTTTTGCATAATAAAGGTGTGCCTATCCAATACATTGACCTGATTAAAGACATGTATGATGGCTCAACTGCAAGTGTCAAGGACTTCCAGAGGAGAGACAAACTTTTCCTATCACCCTTGGGGTAAATCAAGGATCAACACTCAGCCCATATCTATTTGTTCTTGTTATGGATGGGTTGACAAATCATGTTCAAGACAATATCCCTTGGTGCATGTTATTTGTTGATGATATTGTGTTGATTGGTTAAAGAAAAAAACATTGAATGAAAAGTTGAACTTTGAAGAAATCCATTGAAATCTAACAGATTTACGATCGATAGAAGCAAAACTGTATATATGCACTGCAATTTTAGCCAATCTAGAATTTTGAATGACATTGAGTTGGATGGAATGGATGTACCAATATGTGATAAATTTTGTTACTTGTATTCTATTATTGAAAAGGAGGGTGAGGCCCGAGATGATGTTTGTCACAGGATCACAGTTGGATGGTTGAAGTGGAGGAGTACAACTGGAGTAGTATTGACCTAAAGATCCCTCTTAGATTAAAAAGTAGCTTTTATAGAACATTTATACATCCAACCATGCTATATAGGAGCGATATTGAGCAGTGAAGAAACAAGGTCTCAACAAGATAAATGTGGTCGAAATGTGTATGTGGAGATGGATGCGTGGGAAGACAAGAAAAGATTGTTTGAGGAATGATATATAAGGAACAAAGTGGGGGTAGTGAACATCGAGGACAAGTTGCGTGAAGGTCGTTTAAGATGGTATGGACATGTGCATCGCGGACCGACAGATGCACCTATTTGAAGCAAGGTTATCGAGTCAAGAAAAATAAAAGCAGAGGCAGACCTAAATTAACTTGGGAAGAGCTTATAAAGAGATTCTGAATCTTTACATCTTGACCAGAGTATGGTCTATAGTAGAGCTGATTGGAAAAGAAGGATCCATGTAATCACCCCTGACATGGTTGGGTTTGAGGCTTAGATGATGATAATGATGTTTTGTATTGGAAAGTCATAGAAACATGTAATGTTAATTTAAAGCACCAATATAGATTTATCTGCAATTTTACATCAATGTCCTTTTCACCAGGTAGCCATCTCAACTAAAGCCATGTCATGGAGTCAGACTTGAAAGTAGATGGGGAGGGTTATAGGGAAGTATGACACAATCAAAAACTCATTCACTATGTTTTTATCTAGGTACCACATCATTTCAACTGCAAAATTACGTCACTGTTTCACTTGATAGAAAAATGGTGGAAGATGTTACATAAATTATGAATATAATTAGCCAACTCTGCGAACAAGTCTAGAAATTCACTATCACGGTTGTTTGAATGCGCAACGTCAACTAGCACAAGAACATCACTTGCAAAGACAATTTTATATACATACTTTTGTGTCGTCGTTATTCCCAACTTCAACTATCTTTGCAGTCCAAACTCTTTGCAACATTTTACATGTGATATCAATGAGCTTTCCCTATTATTTCGCACCACTAACCCAAGTTTAGCATTATTGTCAAGCTAGATCGTTGCATCAGAGTTAATTTTTAGCCATGTGGTTGGGTGCCCACCACTTACCAATGGGTGCATGTGGCCTATTTGTGGCAGATGGGAACATTCCCATTGCATACTTTTGGTAGTCCTGGCCAAAGATGGAGAGTCCTATTGTTGAGTTACCGATATTTAGTGTTTTGCACCAAAAAATCAACTCATTTCTACAGGTCTATGACGACCGTAGGATGACAAAGAATTTCACACACCCATCCGAACTTAATTTTATAAAGACCAGTTCTTTATCTCTTTGAAGTTTTGTATAGGGGTATGATCTGATCACATTATGTGTTAGTTTTTCCACATGGTCTTCGGCATAGTACTTTTGTATAAAGCATGTGCAAGTGTTTCCCTTTGCGCACACTATATGTTGCAGGGGGGTTCTATGCCGATATGCATGTTGAATAGCTTTTCTTTAGTTGCTAAGCAGTCGACATGGGCCCATTCACATGATTGTTTTGGTGCATTCATCAACCATGATGTGTGGGGGTGTAAGAGGACAAAAGGAGAAACTGGGCTACTAGAATTTATCATGATGCAAAATAGTGCATAAGGGTAATCAATCACTTCATGGCATCATTGAAGCATCGAGCTTGTTGGGTGTTAATCAGTTTACACCAAACCCTCAGATGAAAAAAACTAACTGTTTATAACTGAAATTAAAATAATTATTCTATGATATAGGACCTTGTTTCCTGTGGAAACAAGTCTCTCAACAAGTGTATAGAATTTTTCTTTAATATTACATGGAATAGAAGAGGAAAAATTAGGTGGATACAAGGTTTGTTTTTCTAGTTCTACCCCATGCTGCAAGGTATGATGCATCTAGTTCTGATGCATTTTTGACAACCAAGAAATAGGCGTTTATTGGTGTGATTTAATCTGGAGCTTTTGTTAATTTGAAACAGAGAAATACACCGTGTTCTATATATAGCAACCGAAATAGAGATACACTATTTCCTATATATAGCAATGTACATGCTAAAAAACATAAGATAAAGTAGACTAACACTAATGGGCTTAAGTAGGAGAGGCCCATTAGCTCTATTATACTATGCTTGGATGAGTTATGGCGAGATAAATCAACTTCACAACAATCCGTTAATACGGTTCAAGATCCCAAAGGACCTCCCTGAGAAGTAGCTTTCATGTGGTAGTTCATTGGAGGAGTTACACATTTGTCATTGATCACACCAGAATCTTATAGGAGCTCTAGGAATGCTAAGAGAAATAAAAGTAACCTTTTGACCCACAAACAAATTCTAAACAAGTAACGTAATTTTTGAATCCCTTCATATGAATAAGTGTCTTGAGGGTATCTTTTAGCACATAAATCCTTGTAGTATCACTCGTTGTGATGATAATATCATCAATAGACTGCTAAGATGATGATGCCACTGACAGGCGTGGAGAAGAAGAGGGTGTTATCATTGGATGATATAGAAAACCAATGTCAAGGACCCTGCCGAGTTTATTGAGCATGCCCACTATGATTGCTTGAGGCCGTAAAGGAACCATTTGAGTTTGCATACTTCGGAAGACTCCCCTCCCCCACAACACTAAAACTGAGGGGTTGTTGCATGTAGACTTCTTCCTCTAGTTTACCATGGAGGAGTGGATTTTTGATATTAACCTAGAACATGGGTCAACCCATATGAGTGGCTAGTGAGATAAGGATCCACATAGAGGCAATGTGAGCAATCAATGAAAAGGTTTCAAAGAAGTCCACTCTGAAGGTTTGAGTGAAGTCGTTGGCTACAAGAAAGGCTTTTAGCCCCATTCAACAGAGCCATTAAAATTAAAATTGATGGTGAAGATCCAACAACCCACAATGTTCTTGTTTGTAGATGGTGGGACAAGAAGGTACCACTTTCATGTAGAGTTGTCATCTCTTCAAGCATCACAATTTTCCAACCAGGGTGTCAGGTCTAGTAGTAATTTTTAGGAATTTGGATGAAATATAAGTGCTAGGCAACAATATCAGCATTGAGGGACGTATGAGATCTAGAGTGGCATAAGGTGTGAGAAGGTATACCTTTCCTAAGTGCTACTGGGCGTGTTGAATCCTTAGAGTTAAACGAGAGTGTTAGATTTTGGAGCTAGGGATTCATATATGGATGTTGGTGGTAAACCTGACAAAACTTAAAAATGGTAGGTAGATGTTGAGGAATGTTAGGATGTGGAGAGTTGGTACAAAGGGAATTCTCATGATTGGAAAGATCTAATTTAACAAACTCATTTGAGGCGAAGGAGAAGGCAAAGTAGGCGTAGCGAAGATGTTAGATTCATGAAAGGTAACATCCACCTAGACATACGTATGTTAGGTACTTGGACTATAGTACTTGCGATTTTTGTGAAAGGTGCAGATCAAGATGGAAAACCATTTTAATTAAGCACAAATTAATTTTTTTAATCTTTAAATCAAAGTTATGAGTGAAGGCAGTGCATCCAAAAATTCAAAGAGAGCGATGAATACCTTGTCCTTAGGAAAAACAATAGAAAAAATGATTTTATTGAAGAATAGATGATGGTTGATGATTTATTAGGTAGCATGTAGTGAGGATGGATTTGAACTATTAGGATTTTGGTATTTTTACTTGAAAGTAAGGGCCGACTTGGTTAATATCCAAGAAAGTAGTGATTCTTGCGCTCAATGACCCAATTTGTTTGTGGAGTGTGGGCACAAGATCGTTGATATATCACTCCATTGTCAGAGTAGAAAGTCGACATGTAATGTAATATATATTTAAGGTGGTATTTGTTCAAAAAGTTTAAATGGATTCAGTAAACTGAGTACTACTCATATTATAATATTATATAAATAAGTCTGCCCATAATATCTCATGTATATTGGGATTAGTCCCATATTGTGTAATTGGGTTATTGGCATCCACCCTTGGTCCTATATAAAGGGCAGCCCATATAACACAAACAAGGTATTACAACCCAATTACCTCTCGATGATATCATATTAGAGCATCATATCTAGTATTAGAGAAAGGGAAACAATGTTGGGGGCACAACCATCGTCAGGCCGCGAGAGAACTTCGCCCTCTTCTATAAAAGGGCATGGAAATTGGTATTGGTCACTTTTTGATCTTCTCAACCGTTCATGCATGCACAAAGGCTTGTAGTTGCTAGTCAGAAGCCTCCTATGGTGTATATTGCAACTGCTATAGAAAAGGCAATGGAATAAATGAAGTTAAATTTTGGTCAAAGAGAAAGGGATTACAAGCCTATCATAGACATTATTCATAATAGGTGGGCTTATCAGATGAGTAGACCCCTTTACGGTGTAGATTTTTTGCTTAACCCCGCCCTCTAGTATGAAGTGGGAAAAAAGTGTGACCCGCTGTTGGGCATCTACAATTTTGAGTGTGTAGATTGTCTAGTAAAGATGGTTGTTGACCTAGAATTGGAAGACAAAATCTCAAATTTACTTAATTCTAGCAAGGAGGCATGTGAGTTGTTCGGCAAGGAGATTGCCATTCACCAAAGGAAAATTTGATTTTTAATGTCTAATTATTGTTCTTATTGTTTAAGATTATTAGTATATGTCATACATACATGTCTTAGACTCTTAGTTGCCAGGTCGAATGCATGGGGGGGGGGGAAGAGTCCATCACTTTAGTGGATGACCAAGTGTATTCTAGGACTTTGTTGCACGTCATTTGTTGCAGAAAGGGCGTCGAGCACATAGTCTATGAGTGATATTCTATGTTACATGAAACAAGATATTTTATATGTAAAAAAGTTGCATCATCCATTAAAACACCTTTTCTATGTAGGTTCATACTAAGAGAGGGAACAAGCTTGGGGTTAAGAGAATGGACAAGATTGTATACATCTAGTTTAACCACCAATTACATGGACGATTCTAGAAAAGGCAGTTAGAAAACTTACCAAAGAGCATTGATCACATTGCCCTAAATGATCTTAATTGGGAGAATGAATGGATGAAAATCATTGTAGATGATCCTATGGTTGTTGAGGGAGTTAGATGGAGTTAGGTTGATGCTAGGTTTGGGGCAACAGAATATCAGGTTGGCCTAGTAGACCGAGGAGAGGCACTAGTGCTGTTAGTTGGACTACTAGGGTCAGAGGGGGGGGGGGCAGATGATGTTGGTATAGATGACAATGACATGGAGGGCAAGGCATTGGGTTAAGAAGACTTCCATGAAGATCATCATGAAGATGAGCCGTATGATGGAGCCAAAGATCCATTTGCTTTTTGATATATTATCTTTATTTTGGCATCAACCATCGACCTTTTTGTTTTTATATGAAGTCTAAACAACATATCATTTTGGAGTTTTAGACTCACCATCTATTATGTCAATAATGTCCTTTATTTGGCTGTTAAGTCTTTTATATTGAAATTTGGAATATTGTTCTATAAAATTGAGTTACCATGGTACCATCTCTGCTATTCTTTGTATAAGTTTAATTTTTTGAGTTTGTTTTTATATATGTAAATGTATCGTAATATAAAAAATGTATATAAAAAGGGCTTTTCTTAGGACATCATATTATTTTTTTGATGCCATTGGAGTATGGAATCCATATATAATTATTATTGCATTATCTAAGAAGTCAATTTATGATAAAGAATTATTAACTGATTATAATAATTGGAAATGGACACAGTTATGTAGGATTCAAATGAATTTAAAGTATTAGGTCTAGGGTAGCACAATAAAACTAGCTATCTAACTCTCCAAGAAACCCTAATTGTCAATATAATGAGTATTGTTGTACCCATTTGTAGTTCCCCTTTTAGGTTGAGAAGAAACACATTTTAAAGAGAAATTTATGCTTTCACAACATCAATCTCTTAATAACCTGTTATGCATGTAATCACTACATTAATCCCTTAATAACCCATTATACATGCAATCCTATCCACGATTCTTTCTTTTACAAATGTATTCCTTGGCTTGTCAACATTAAACTCTCTTTGAGTGCTCATTCAAATTACTAGAATTAGAAAAATGTTAATTAGGAATAAATAATGACAATGAAGCAAGGGAAGAATGAATTATATTTAATAACCAAGTAAATACATAGAGAATTAGATAAACTAAAATTCAGTTCCCCGAGGTCATGTCTCGGGCCTTATAGGATGACTCTTCGTCTTGTGAGCGTTGCAAAATTGCAGTGTGTGAGAGAGGCAATGCGCTTCCTCTCACTTTATTAAGTATAGAAAAGGAACAATTATATTGAGGTCCAACAGAATAGAAAAAATTACATAATGAAATAAATCAGGATACAAACTAACTATATTAATACTCCCCTCAAGCTGGAGCGTACACATCATGTATGCCTAGCTTGTTACTAAGATTTTGAAAAACAACTGGACCCGAAGGCTTGGTAAGATATCATCAAGCTAGTCTCCAAATTTGACATGAGGAGTCATAGCCTTTCCATTCTTGATTTGATCTCTAATGAAATGACAGTCCACTTCTATATGTTTAGTGCGTTTATGAAAAAATGGGTTCTTGGCAATATAGATAGCAGTCTGATTATCACATCTGAGCTCTACATGGGACATCACTAAAATTTTCAATTCCGAAAGAACAAACTGAACCCAGTATAATTCACAACAAGCATGAGACATTGCTCTATACTCATTTTCTGTACTAGAACGAGCCACAACATTTTGCTTCTTGCTTTTCTAAGTGATAAGATGATTTCTGAGAAAGGTGCAATATCCAGATGTGGATCATCTATCACTCTGATCACTCCACTCATCATCTACGAAACCACTAAGAACAAGTGTAGACCTAGAATTCTTTGATATGAGGTATGCAATCCCTTTCCCAGGTTCTCCTTTTAGATACATCAGAATGCGACAAACAATTGTTCAATGTGATTGTTTAGGTTAACTCATATGTTGAATCATCATTCCTACAACAAAAGATATATCAGGGTGGGTGATTGTCAAATATAACAATTTTCTAACTATCTTCCTATAATACCCTGGATCAGAATAGTCAGGATCATCCACATTTCCCTTCACATGATAGTCTAGCCTGTAACCATCCGCTATCCTTCATTGCATCCATATGGTTCTTTGGAATATTCACAGAAAAACAATCCCAAGAGACAAGAGCGAGCATGCTAAGATGAGTTGGATAGACAACAAGCACCCACAATAGGATGACGAATAATAGAAGAATGAATACCTTTACGAACAACAATGGGAACATTGAGATCAGATGGATCTTCAAGATGCTTTTGAGCAGAGGAAGATGGGGAAGGCTCAAGGACTGGCATTGCTAATTCATCATGGTCTTGTCTTCCTCGTCTGTGATACACCTGTGAGTATTGTTGAATTTATGGAACATCTCTAGATGGTTCTTTCTAAATTGTAATATCCTCAAGAATAGGAGGTGACACTCTCTCACTCATTTGTGATGGTGGTACTCCCTTACTCTCACACAATTGCTCCCCTTTACTGTGAACACTTGAGACATATGGAGTTGACTCATGGAATGTTACATCCCTAGACACAAACATACAATGAAGGCTAGGGCAGTAGCACTTGTAACCCTTACTAGTGTTAGAGTACCCAAGAAACAAACTCCTAATAGAACCGATAGATAATTTATCAGCCTTAGGATCAAAATTGTGAACAAAGGAGGTACAACCAAACACCTTAAGGGGAACAAGGAATGACTCATCATTAGGTCACAAATCAGCAAAAGGTGTGCTTCTTTAAAGAACAGAGGAGGGCTACTTATGTATAAGAAAACAAGCAGTGAGTAAAGCATCATACCAAAATTTCTTAGGAACATTGGATTCGAACATAATCGTCCTGTCAATATTAAGGAGATGAATATTTTTTCTCTCAGCTAACCCATTTTGTTGTGGGGTGTAAGGACATGATGTACGATGCACCATTCCTACATAACTACAAAAATCAGCCATAACATGTTGAACATATTTCAAGGCATTGTCGAACTGAAATTTTTTAATATTGGAATCAAATTGGACCTTTATATATTGATGAAAATGTTTAAAAATGGACAACACAAACTCTCTACTCTTCAAAAAATATTCCCATGTAATACAAAAAAATCATCCACAAAGGTAACAAAATATTAAAATCCATTATAATTGCTTTCCTTTACAAGACCCCGAACATCACTATGAACTAAATCAAAGGGGCGAAGAGTCTTTTTATTAACACAACTAGGGTATGACATCCTATGATGTTTCCCTAACTGACATGAATGACACTCTAATGAAGACACCTATGATAACATAGGTTCTAACTTCGCAAACTCTCCAGAGAAGGATGCCCATATATGTAGTGCCACAGTAAGGGAGAATCGCTCAAAAGAATAGTAGGAGTTGGAGCAGCAAATATTTGATGAGGCAGACTTGCACCATGAAAGAGGTAGAGATCAACTTTTTTAGCCCCCCACCAATTGTTCTCATACTCTTGAGATCCTGCAATACAAAACAAGAAAGACTGAATGTCACTATGCATTATAAAGTATCAATCAATTTGGCTATAGAAAGAAATTAAATGGAAATTCAGGCACAAAATGTACGGATCTAAGGTCAACATTAGGAGTTAAGGAAACATATCCACTGGCTAACACTCTCCGTACTAATCCATTTGCTAATGTTACAGACTAGTGTGGCATATGTGAATCAATGGAATGAAGCAGTGTCTTCATACTAGTCATATGTTGTGAAGCTCCAGAATCAACCTCCCATGAAGGAGATGAACTGGAAGCCAGTAAAGAAGTGGCCTGATTACCAATAGTAGATACCCAGTTGTCTAAAGAAGAGCCCGTACTCAAGTGTTGGGTAGCCAGAATGAATCTATCATATTTCTCCTTGGTAAGAGTGATTCCAAAATTTGAAGCAGGAGGCTCAGATGACTCAGTAATGCCAGTAAAGTTGGCTGCCCTACTGGTGGCGCAAATGGTCTACCATGCTTCTTCCAACATTTCTCCACAGTGTGTCCCATACGGCCACAGAAAGTGCACTTAGGTCGTGTCCCACCTCCTTGGCCTATACTTGTACGACCCCCTCTAACTGCACCAACAACAAATGCATGAGACTCTCCAAGAGAAGGAACGACTATAGAATTAATCGGCTCAAATTTGGACTATATAATTCATGAATAGGATTCCTCTAAGATGAGAAGTTTTTCAGTAGCCAAGATAACACCCCAACTGAACTGAATGCAAAACTCATGGATAAGAACTTTGTGGTGGCTAAATCATCCATATCCTTGACTTGTTCTTGGATGGTCATTGGATGATGAAAACTTAGTTCTTGAATAATAGCTTGGATCACCCCAAAGTATTCTTCCAATGGTTTGTCTCCCTGTCATTATGCAAACAAGTAGTCATATATCATGAACCGACAAAGATAATTCTCTTGAGAATAATGCTTCTTAACTACATCCTATATATCTTTAGTAGTGGTGTAGAACATGAACCTAGAAGCAATTCCTAGTTCCATGCTCCCCCACAACTATGTCTTCACCAGACTGTTATGACGCTTCCATTCCGCATAACCTTTGTAAGTGGTTGCAGAAGGATCAAAATTAAACTTGCTTTGCCTTGTCTCGGGACTCCAACATTGTAAGAATAACATTCATCCATAGAAGATAATTCTTCCCATTCAACTTGATGGAGGGGATATGTGACACCTCTTTGTAGACAACTGATGCCTTAGTCTCCTCCATGATTCAGGCTGTGATATAGGGATGATCTAGGCAATTGAGATACATGTTATTGATGACATGGAGGTGACAAAGAGATACACGTCACGAGGAAGACACGAGCGACATAGATGTTGGCTAAATTGGACATTATTATACCCTTTGTTTTGATTATGACAAACATTTCATTCTTGTGGATCTAACTTGTTATTTGAGCGTTTCAGGGATAAATAAATAAGGAAGTGGATAGTTGAAGATCTAGACAAATTGGAAGATCAACATGCTTAGATTACTTTTATTTTCATGATTGTACTCAATGTAAAAACTTGTACAAGTATATAATGTACAAGTACATAGACATCATGTAAATCAAGAGTTAGATCTTCCCTATCCACTCACAACACTTAGATAGACCCTCCCCTAAGATAGAAGCATAATTACATATTGATACACACACTTAGTACATGGCTCAACACATTGAAACATGGACTTTCTCGGTCGACAAAGTCCTCGACCGAGACACTCTCGGTCGACAAAGTTATCGACTGAGAATAAACCCTCCTAGTCGTTAGACTGAGTTAGAAAAGTAGTTGGGAGTTGGAATCGAACGTTACAACACATTGACCTCAACCTCCCATTCGGTCGACAAATAGCTCGATCGAGACACACTCGATCGACAAACTCCTCGACCGAGAAAGGTTCTGGACTGTACTTTTCAACATTAAACAACTAGTCATTGCAATATAATTAGTAGACACCTAATGGCTAGTTGAGCACTAAGAACACCCTAGAAAGTGTCTAGAACATCCCTAAGCATTTGTAATCCATTCCTATAAATAGGAGAAGCCTTAGGACACCCAAAGTATCACTTGTGCATATAATTACTGAGATTCATTCTTGAGCAACAAGCTAAGCTACACTTGCAATATGTTTTCTTTGAGCTCTACATTAGTGTCCTATAGCCTAATATCTCCTATCCACCACACTACGACGTTCATCCAAAATGGATAGGAGATCAATACACTTGATATAGGATCAAAGTGTTGTACTCATTGGTAACATTATTTCTTTCTTCCAATCTTATTCCTTTGTATTGTATTTTGTTCTCCTTGACTACTCCTAGGTTGGAGGTTGTCAAAAGGAGGTTCGTGGAGCTACTTCAGGTGGTAAGGCTGCTCCCGATGACTTGAAGCTACTTCAGAAGGCTGTCTTAAAGGTTGAAGCTACTTCGAGTGAAGGCTACTTCAAGGGTGAGCTTGGAGTTACTTCAGAAGGATGCTTCTAGGAGGTTTGAGGCTACTTCAGGTGAAGTCTGCTTCAAGGGTGTAGAAAGTGATTGTATTTTATGTAAAATCCTTACGAGGTAATAAAATAAATCACTTTCAAAATCCTGGTTGGAAACAATCGGGTAGTGGACTGACTCCCTTAGATTTCTAAGGATGGAACCACTTTACATCCTTGTGTCTTCCTTATTTCCTCCTACTTCTTGTTAAAGTGCTTAATTGTTTTAAATTATTTTAGAACTCCAAAAAGCTCTATTCACCCCCCTCTAGATCTTTCAATTGGTATCAGAGCAGGTCTTCAAGGAGCCTTAAAAGGTCTTGAAGCATGGAGGATGGTGTGCTCAACAATATGAACTTGGAGGGAACCTACGTATCTTGTCCACCACCGTCTAATGGAAGCAACTACAACTAGAGAAGGATGCAATTTTACTTTCAAGGCATCAGCTGAGAGCTTTGGAGAATGGTGTGTACTCCATATGAGCTTCCGA
Source organism: Alisma plantago-aquatica (assembly GCA_963693085.1). NCBI lineage: Eukaryota > Viridiplantae > Streptophyta > Magnoliopsida > Alismatales > Alismataceae > Alisma > Alisma plantago-aquatica. The sequence goes on from OY856409.1 coordinate 1,996,958,605, forward strand.
AAACCGAGTATGCTACATGGGATATCAATACGGTAAAGCAAGCTCAACTAAATGCCAAAGCTGTAAGTATTTTATATTGCTCCATTTCGGTAAGTGAATTCAATAGAATTTCCTCATGTGAAATGACATATGATATATGGCATAAACTATCTATTACACATGAATGAACTATACAAGTTAAAAATTCTAAGATTAGTATGCTTAAAAAAAAGTTTGAACAATTTCGTATGGAACCAAATGAGTCCATTAGTGAAATGTATGCAAGATTCTCTACTATCATTAATAGTTTGAGTGCATTAAGAAAATTCATCAGTGAAGAAGATAAAGTATCCAAAATCCTTAGGTGTTTGCCTCAAAAGTACAAACCAAAGGTGACAACTATTGAAGAAGCCAATGATCTCACTAGATTGAGGATGGAGCAACTCATTGGCAACTTAGAGACTCATGAGGTCACCCTTGAAGAAGAAGAAAGATTGGCGGATGAATACAAAAAGGAGAAAAGAAAGGACATTGCATTCAAGGCAACAACTAAAATCAGTCATGATACAAGTGAAGAAGATAGTGAAGAAGAAACTCTTATTGTAAATGGTAAGCAGTATAGAAGATTTAAAACTAACAAAATTTCTAGTATTTCTTCTTCTTCTTCTAGGTGCTTTGAATGTGGCAAAAAGGGACATTTAAAAGGTGATTGTCCCAAACTCAATAAGGGAAAGAAATCATCTCACAAGAAGAAGGAAAAAGCCTACAAAGCTGCATGGGATGACTCAAGTGATGATAGTGAGGATGGAGAAGAAGAAGTGGAGTGCCTTATTGCTACAACAAATGAAGAAGAAAATGAGGTAAGCTTATTTGATTTATCTAAAGAAGAGTTAATTTCTAGCATTGAAGAATTACATGATAAGTATATTGATTGTAAAAAGAAACTAAAAAGAGTTACTAAAACTAATGATGAGTTGTATGCTCAATTAAATGATCTTACTTCTGAAAAAGAAAGTATTATTTCTGAAAATTCTATCTTGAAATCATCTTTTAATTATTGCAATACAAAGTTGCTTACTCTTGAAACAAACTATAATTTGCTTTGTTAAGAAAAGGTTGAATTGCTTGCAAAATTAAATGATCTTCAAACTCAACCTATCTTGTGTACTCATTTAGATTATGATGCTATTATTAAAGAAAGAGATAGTTTGTTATCTAATATAGATCAAGAAAAGTTAGACATTAAAAGGAGAATGGATGAAATTACTAAGTTACAAAAGGAAATTAGTAGTTTGAAAATAATGGCATTCTTGATAATATCCTAAAGATTTCTTCCGGCCAAATTGGAAGAAGAGGTTTAGGATATGTTCCAAAAAGAAAATCTCATCCTAAATCTAGAAGAACACAAGCACCCAAGACCAAGGTCATATTTGTACCCAAGAACAACTCAACTCAAAGGAGAAATGAGATTGATTCCATTTGTTGTCACTATTGCTTGCGTCTTGGACATTATTCTTTCTCATGTCCATACAAGAAACAGGATGTTGATCTAGTGTGGGTTTCAATACTTCAAACCTAGGAGATTTGAATATGATTAGTTTAGATTTGACCTAAAATGTTACTTTGATATTCAAAATATCTTATCTCAACTAAACTGAGCTTTAATTTGCAAAATTGTATTGGAAATAACTTATGTCTTTACTTGAAAATAATTACTGAAAACAACACATAAACAATCTCGATTGACAACAACTTCGACCGAGACATTCTTCGGTCGAGAAAATAGTCGACCAAAGAAGTTTCTGTCTCAAATCAACATTTTTTGGAGAAACAATACAATTATTGGTCGAGAAAATCATCGACCGAGAAAAGTTCAGTCGAGCAAATAGTCGACCGAGTAAGTTACTGTCTTAAGTCTAAAAAAACCTGAGAAACATCTGGCTGACAAGTACTTCGACCGAACCTTACTCGGTCAAGAACTTTGTCGACCGAGGAAAACTCTGTCAGAATTGTTTAATAAGAATAAGATATTTCAATTACAATTAACTTAGGTGACACAAATATGTAATGAAATTTGCATATTACGTTGCTTTAAATATTGAATGACTCTAATCAAAAGGAAGAATATATGGGAATCAAAACTTTATATTTTGCACGATTAAATTGTCCCAAACAAGCATAATAGAGGAAAAGATTGGTTTTATTCAAGAAAAGTAATAATGACAAATCTATTGGCATAGGAGATTTTGTTCAACATTAACATAACCAAAATTAAACTGCAAATCTAGTTATGACCTTAGTATACTTAAGGTAATTTAAGTTATAAGGGAGCTTACAACATTCTTGAATCCAATGTATATCTTTCTCTTAATTGAATTATCTACACTAATTAGGGCTTAACATCCCTCGTATTTGGTTAGAGATACATTCATTGATTCCACTATGAGTTTAAAAGAATCTCATATCATTTCAGGGCTTAACATCCCTTGTAAATGGTTGAGAAATATATTTATTGATCCTTCTATGAGCCTGAAGGAATCTCATATCATTTCAAGGCTTAAAATCCCTTGTAAATGGTTGAGAAACTATTAAAATATATGAGCCTAAAGGATTCTCATGTCATTTCAGGGCTTAACATCCCTTGTAAATGATTGAGAAACTATTAAATATATTCATGATCCTAAATGCTTCTCATGCCATTTCTGGGCTTAACATCCCTTGCAAATGATTGAGAAATAAATCATGATTTTTGAATTATGGCTAAATTTGACATTCTTGTTATAGTATACAATTAAGGGGGAGTATCCAATTCAGGGGAAGCAAAGTGGTTATATGGTTATCTTTTTGAAATGACAAAGGGAAGAAGTAATATAAATAAAAAATAATAAAAATTTTCCCAAATTTTTTGAGTTTCATAATAATCTCTTGGCTTTATATAAATTGTTGCTATATTCCCTAAGAGTTGGATATTATGTTCTATACCTCTTTGGGAATAACTAGCACACACTCCTTAAATACACAAAGAGAACATCTACATAAGGTAAATCTCAGGTATGAAATTCATGTATTTTAAATTCCCTTGATTTATATTTTAGGAATGCTTGTCATCTTTGAAAAGGGGGAGATTGTTGGCTAAATTGGACATTATTATACCCTTTGTTTTGATGATGACAAACATTTCATTCTTGTGGATCTAACTTGTTCTTTGAGTGTTTTAGGGATAAATAAATAAGGAAGTGGATAGTTGAAGATCTAGACAAATTGGAAGATCAACATGCTTAGATTGCTTTTATTTTCATGATTGTACTCAATGTAAAAACTTGTACAAGTATATAATGTACAAGTGCATAGACATCATGTAAATCTAGCGTTAGATCTTCCCTATCCACTCAAAAAACTTAGATAGACACTCCCCTAAGATAGAAGCACAATTACACATTGATACACACACTTAGTACATGACTCAACACATTGAAATAGGGAATTTCTCGGTCGACAAAGTCCTCGACCGAGACACTCTCAGTCGACAAAGTTATCGACCAAGAATAAACCCTCCTAGCTGTTAGACTGAGTTAGCAAAGTATTTGGGAGTTGGAATCAAATGTTACAATACATTGACCTCAACCTCCCATTCAGTCAACAAATAGCTTGACCGAGACACACTCGGTCAACAAACTCCTTGACCGAGAAAGATTCTGGACTGCACTTTTCAGCATTAAACAACTAGCCATTACAATGCAATTAGTGGACACCTAACAACTAGTTGAGCACTAAGAACACCCTAGAAAGTGTCTAAAACGTCCCTAAGCATATGTAATCCATTTCTTATAAATAGGAGAGGCCTTAGGACACCCAAAGTATCACTTGTGCATACAATTACACTTGAGATTCATTCTTGAGCAACAAGCTGAGCTACTCTTGCAATCTATTTTCTTTGAGCTCTACATTAGTGTACTATAGCCTAGTATCTCCTAGCCACCACAATACGACGTTCATCCACAGTGGATAGGAGATCAATACACTTGATATAAGATCAAAGCGTTGTACTCATTGGTAACATTGTTTCTTTCTTCCAATCTTGTTCCTTTGTATTGTATTTTGTTCTCTTTGACTACTCCTAGGTTGGAGGCTGTCGAAAGGAGGTTCATGGAGCTACTTCAGGTGGGAAGGCTGCTCTCGGTGACTTGAAGCTACTTCAGAAGGTTGTCTCAAAGGTTGAAGCTACTTTGGGTGAAGGCTACTTCAAAGGTGAGCTTGGAGTTACTTCAAAAGGCTGCTTCTAGGAGGTTTGAGGCTACTTCAGGTGAAGGCTTCTTCAAGGGTGTATAAGGTGATTATATTTTATGTAACATCCTTAAGAGGTAATAAAATAAATAACTTTCAAAATCTTGATTGGAAAAAATCAGGTAGTGGACTGACTCCCTTAGATTTCTAAGGGTGGAACCACTCTACATCCTTGTATCTTACTTGTTTCCTCCTACTTCTTGTTCAAGTGCTTAATTTTTTGAAATTATTTTAAAACTCCAAAAAGATCTATTCACCCCCACTTTAGATCTTTCAGGAGAGACACATGTCACTGTTCTAAATCCGAGATGCATATCTGACACATCCATAGCCCCCAACAGAGAATTTCATAATCACACATGGAGGTATGATCAGGAAGAAGCCTTCATAAGTGCGGACCTTCTGGCATGAGAGTTCAAGACTCCATTGTGAGTAGCTGATCGAGCCCATGTTGTTGCAGTTGTGCCGCAACGCCAACGATGGTTGTTGTGCTGGCGGCGACTAGTGCTGCCCTGTCTGACGACGGTTGCTGTTGTAGCTGACAGCGTCGACTGTTGTGCTGGATGTGGCCGGTGGCTGCGGCCCTTGCCTTGGTCGACAGTGGCTGCAACAACTACTGATGGTCAGGGTGACTGTACGGGAGGAGGGAGAGGGCACACATACCTAGGATCGAGTCCTCTCTGATATCACGTGAGCTTCACACGATTGTAGCATGCGAGAGAAGCAATGTGCTTCCTCTCCTTTTATTAAGTATAGAAAAGGAACACTTGCATAAAGATCCAACAGTACAAAAAGAATTACATAATGAAATAAGATAGAATATAAAGTACCTATATTAACAGTCTTGTTTGAGGTTACAATAACAAAATTGCAACAATTAACAAAGTACATTAGGAAAATTCGAAAGGAAAGATAACTCTATGGTGGAGAGAGAAAATCTCTTAATTTGTTCATCTTTTTCCTGTAAAGAGTCATAATCTATCTAGATCTTCTCTTTGATCTCCACCTTTGCTCCAGTCCTCTCTAATTCCAAAGTGTGTTTATTGACTCTCAAACGATTGATAACCCCTCCTCGTAGTCTTGGAGTATTATATCTAGGTTTGAGTACCAATGGGAGAACATCCTAGTTAGGATGTATTATGGCTCAATCAATCAGTTGCTCGACCAACTGGTCAATTTGCTTTACAATTGCTGGCCTGAAGACACCATAGTCGATCCACTGAAGTGGTAGTTGATTGTCTAATCTAGGGTCATTTTTGGCTGTTGTTGCTCAATCGATCGATTAATAATTGAGTTGGATGATCGAAGTTGCCTAGACTTCTATGACCATTTGATTGGATGATGAACTAGTCGTTTGAACTTCTCATTGATATTGTGATTAATTCATCAACTGTGTGTCCATTCGATACTTATCTTTACTTGTGTGCCTTCAATCAATTCGCTGACCTACAAAACGATCGAGTGGTGGTCCAATGAATCCATGAGAGTTTTCTCATTGATGTTCGTAGTATCTAGGTGAATGGGATGACTTCTAACCAGTCTTCATTGTCGAAGGTGTGCGAAACCATAATATGTTGTCGGTCAAGTTTGATTCTCACTTTTTGTGTCATTTTACATGTTCTCTTCATATAACTTTGACATCACACCAAGTAGAGCGAATACCATCAAAAGTAGAAAAATGAATTTATGATATGAATGATAATGAGTATGCATGATTTGATATACATAATTATATTTGATTATCTAAAATAGGTATCTGGAGCATATATCATTCATTATACATAATGAGGTTTAGCACACCCCCTCTTCAGGCTAGTTAAACCTAATATGGTTTGCAATGAAATTGAGATAGGCTAAAATCACCACCTATTGAATCTAATCCAAAGTAAGCGGGTAATGTTAGGTAATTGTTGATTAATTGGTAGTAACAATTTTCACAAATGACTTTACATTACAAACATGCCAAGACATGCTAAATAACCAAGCCGTTTTAATGTGTCTTATATCACATGCTCATACTTCATACAAATGTATGCATGCACCTTGTTTCAGGAAGGTGGAGGGAAAGAAACCTCAAGTATATCAAAAGATGCATATGAAGGCCAATCAAGTGCAACAATGCCAAAGTTTTCTTTTTCTTTCGAGGATGCACCCCCTTGAATTTTGTGGATCATTTTAGGACTGAGGCTTAAATGATAATGCTGGTGTTGATAAGTGTGTGGGACACTGTAATCGTTGTTATTGTTACATTGATGTGTACACCCCTGTCCTATATAAAGGAGAGGATGCAATTACAAGGAAGAGGACTAAACCCTAATAGGCCATAGGCAAACATACCTTTTGTGTGGTTTCTATATCAACTTTTCACATGTTTTCACACACAAATTCAGTTCATTTTGTTCTCATTTAGCCTCTATTCATATTACTCCTGCTACCTTTTTGTTATTTTTCTTATCACATGATATGTATCACAAATTAGCATCAAAAGGATCAAATTGGAGATAGACAAACTCAAATTCATCATTATTGAGACTTCTCCACACCTTGCAGACATTCAGAAATTTAATTCTGCTGAAACAACAATGCACATGACGTGTCTTATTTAACACACAGCGTGTGCATTTCCATACGGCCTATTACTTCAGACTCTGAAGAAAAGTACACAGTGTGTCCACAAAAGACACGATGTATACCTGGGAATTCAGAATTGAGTCTAACCTTTATGGTAACATACACGACGTGTATAAAATCAGACACGTCGTGTGCTTGACACTCAGAAACAACTGTCGGAGACAGGACACACCGTGTCCAGAGAAAGACATGCCGTGTGCCTGTCAGTTTCAACAATTTTCAAATACGACTCCTTTCATTTTAAAAGATGAAACCACTCTATGAAGCAGTTATCTTGGGTCATTATTCGAAACTCTTTCGTCCCAAAGTGAGGCTAGAGCAAGAAGGGAAATTTTGGAGGTGGAAGAAGGTGGTTTCTTGCTAAAGAACCCCATTCTTCTTTTCTTCCCCAATCCTCTTCTCTAAAGTGCAGCAGAGCTTCTCCACTCCAAAAAGCTTCTTAGTAGAGAGGTTTGTCCGGTTTGGAGTACCTGTAGGAGTGAGATTTCATGCTAAAGCTGGAATTCTACTCCTCTTGGGTTACACCTTGGGTTTTCTTAGCTTTTTCCTTCTCTAAATCATGTTGAACTCTGAAATTTCTATGCATTTTCTGCTGTACACTATTATGGACGAGTAGTTTCCTTTTCTTGGACATGGGAGAGTATCTCCCATGTCATAACATGTATGGAACATGAAAATTTCGTACTAAATGCTATGTTGCTTGTTTTTCCACCTTGTGAGTACTGACTTCTTCTTATCTGCATGTATGGTTGGCCACATTATGTGTATGTTTTATGCTCTTTTGCTTGATCTGAGAAGATAGGTAGGAGAGTAAGGAGGTATTCTCTTGGAAATTCCTTTACCACGAGAGTGGAAATTATGGAGTTGAGGAGTAGGTTTGTGATCCAAAATGAAATTCATACATGGGAGTGTTGAATTGAGTTAGGATCGTTGTACTTGCACTGAGAGGTGAAGTGCATCATACAAATCTCCTTTAAAAGAAGTGCTTAATATGTTTAAATTTAATGCTCTTGTTCTATGCTATGATATGTGGATGAAATCCTAAGTCTAAGATACTTCAAATTCTAAATTTTAATCTCTTTTAGTAAACCATTTACTGTTTGCTTAATTATGAAATTTTCTAGTTTAATCAACCAAATTCCACTTTTAAAACGGTCTAGATTGTTGAACCTTAGCACTTTTGCATTTAGTTAATTGCTTAAGCTCCTTGTATTCAATATCAACTATGACTACTTCCACATACTTGCAGAAATTGGTTAGTTGAGTAAAAGATCTTTCTTAAGATTGAAACTCGTTAGTGTAATAAACCAACAAGTTTTTGACGCCTTTGCCGGGGAGCTACAATTAATCTAATTAGAGTAAAAAGTGCTAACTATTATTCGAGACTAGATCATCATTTCCATTTTCAAATTTCCATATACCTTTTAGTTGTGTTCTCAATTTCTCTTACTATTTTTTAGCTTGTATGTGTCACTTGCAAAGAGGTCTTCAAACATCTGCGTTGTTAGACCTTGAGATCGAGCGTACTCTTTCAAGCTTAACAAGAGCAAGAAGAGTAGAACAACCACTGCTAAGAGGTGTTCCACCATCATCATCGTCACCATCTTCTTCGTCTTTTGAAGAAGCTACACCAAGGGATCCAACCATGGAGGACGACCGTCCTTTGAAGGATTTTGCAATGTCGGTTGCCACAAATATTTGTGGAGCCATTGACCTACCTACAGTTGAAGCAAACAATTTATCTATTTCTCCTTCTATGTCAAAGATGATACAACAGAACCGATTTGGAGGTACAGTCAATGAAGATCCAAATCTTCATGTGGTTGAGTTCTTGGAGTATATGAATATTTTCAAAATCAATGGTGTATCCGCCGAAGGAGTGAGGCTAATGCTATTTCCTTTCACCCTAAGAGACAGAGCCAAGGCATGGATTTTGTCTCTTCCAAAGAAGTCGATCAAAAGTTGGGACCAACTTCTAAATACTTTCCTTGCAAAGTATTTCCCGCCAAGCAAGACAACCCAGCTAAGGAATCAGCTCACCAACTTCTCTCAAAATGATGGAGAAACTTTGTATGATACATGGGAGCGGTTTAAGGACCTTCAACGTCTTTGCCCTCACCATGGGTTGAACAACTGGCTACTACTCCAAACGTTCCATAATGGACTATTCTACAACACCTAGATGACACTAGACGTTGCAGCTAATGGAGCCAAGGAATTAAATGCTGATACCGACACCTTATTGACGACGTGGAAATAGATATTTATAGGTATATCGATGAAAATATCGACAGATGAAATCTTGGACTTATCTACGCCTAAATGAATGAATTAAATCATGAAATTTTACGGGTGTGGTCTCAACACCTAGATGCAACGTTTTATGCAATAAAATTCTATATTGGGTATGTGGAGAGGGGGGTCAATCATATGGGAGGTAAGGAATCAGTCCTTTTTTTGGAGATTTCGATGAATGATTTCGATGACAAAATATAATAATTAAACGCATATGATTTTAGTAGCACAATCCATAAATGCATGTTTACACACTGATGCAATAATATTCAACTTACAACAAACATATAACAACATAGTAAGTTACTAACTCACATCAGTTGTATGTTGAGTGGCGCGCTGGTTCACTATACGTACGCTGCTGATATGGATATTGTTGTTCCACATATTGCTCCCATGTCATCAAAGCTCTATAAGACTTGTTGTATGAAACAACATGCTCCTCATACACTTCAGGATTGACATACTGCATCATCCCAATCTTTGGGAAATGTTCTTCTAAATCTTTGAGATATTTTTCCTTGTTTTCTGAATTCCTGGGAGGCTAAGAAGAAGTGGGAGGAGGTGCCCATTCTCGAGGAGCTTGAGGTTGAGGAAAAGGAGGTTGTAATGGAACACCGATAATAGGAAAAACTGTAGTATGTGTACCACTCCATGTTTGCCCTCCATATTTATAGTATGCTTCGATGTTCACCCGAAAGCATCCATAAGGGCTACAGACAGAGTATGCTTTATGATATCCCAAACCAACTTCTAATTATAATCTTAGTGGTGGTTCAACATGATATCCAGAATACCCATGTTGGGACTGAGGAGTCTGAGTCTCTTAGATGGGTATGGAAGTGTCTGCCCAAAATAACATATAATCTTAATTTTTTTGGAGTGGATCTAAGATTTGGGTGTATTTAGAGATTTTTGGAGAGCATTATGGAAAAAATAGAAGGAAATAGAGAGGGGAGGGGTTGGAAATGATGAAGAATGAAAGAAATTAAGAAAATATACCTTGATTAGGGCTGATTTGAGCTCCAAGGAAAGAAATCGCCCAAAATCTCCTTGCTTCTTCACTCCAACGGCAGCAACAGACTCCAGTTTGCAAATCTCGGTATGTCGGGATGACATACCGCCGATACCACCCTTATGTGGGAAATTTTGCACTGCAGCCCTCGAAAACCGCCGATATCAACCAATTTTACCGGTAAACCGGTTGGTTTACCAATATTTGCGAGCCTAACGACAGACTTGCGTGAACCGATGGAAAATTGCGTCAATATCGATATATTGAGCGATATATCGATGATATCGTTGATATCTTCTTCCTTGAATGGAGCATTGATGACTAAGTCTTACAGAGAGGCTTATGAAATCATTGAAGACATAGCCCTCAACCATTGCCAATGGGGATTAGATAGGAGAGCACAATCATCTTCTACAACTAGTTCTTCAACTGAGAAACAAGGAGGGAAGCATATTGTTGATGTCATTGACTTAATTGCTGCTAAACTTGATATTCTTACACAAAAGTTTGAGAAGATGACTACATTGCAAATCAAATCAGCTGAAGTGATATGTGAAGCTTGTGGGAAAGGGACACATGTACATCCAAAAATGGAGGTTTCCTCCTATGAAAAGGATTACAGGACCACAGCCCTACCTATAAGCCTATAAAGAGCCTCACCGACGATGAGTCTCCATGGCAAGAACTCTCGGAAAGTCCTTAATGACACCATGTTTCCTTAGCACTATGGTCCACCTCTCCTTCCCTCTGTGTGTGAAGAGCAATAGGATTGGGTTCCCATCACTGACTCTCACCCAAATGGTCATAAATTTCCTCATAACTATCCCATAGAATCTCCTAATTATTCATATCTTCTTCTTCATAAGCCCGAGAGAACTCTAGGGGAAGAACTTCAACTCCAGTCAGGGTTTCCCCCCTTGCATCTCCTAGGCTAGTCGTAGACACTTGCTAGGGTTTCTGGGCCATTGTAGGCCTTGAGTGAGGTTGTTGTAGCAGGGTCGTGGGGTGGGCACTTGGCAGTAGGTGCAACCCGTCGCTTGCTGTCACAACAACACGAGCATGTAGACATATATACGGGAGCCAGAGAGAGCTTTCTAGTGGTGTTTTCAAGATGGAGATGATAACACGAGGAGACATAGGGTTAATAGGATCCTAGCTCTCCAACTCGAGCAACAAGAGAGGTTGAGCCCTCTCCGTTCCATTGGCAGCACCATGCCCCACGTAGGAACCCAGACGCACAAGGGAGAGGGGGCCGCTAGACAGACACTGTCGGGTCTTCCCTGACCGGCCGGTCTAGGGGCAAAAACCAAGAATGAATCGTGGGTTGATTTCCTGGTTCCCAACCTTTTGCAATTGCATATAATACTAGGTAAGACGTGTCAGCGTGCCATTGGCCCATTTATCTTTATTTTTGCAAAAAACATAACTAAATATTGATAGGTCAGATTGAAACAAATAATATATGAAAATTGATCAGGAGAACATATAAAATCCAAAGAAAACATGTTTGAAACCTAAATATAACCTGATTATAAAAGTGGTGCAATATGTGCTAAAGTGGCGATTAATGAAGTCAAAGCCTAGATTTGGGTATTAACATGTCAAATGCGTTATTAGCCCTTGTTTTATGCTCTTATCTCATATTGTTTAACAAGATGAGAAATTAATATGATAATGATAATAAAGATGAGTAGTTAGGGTTTCTTATGTGAATAACTATGCATATGGACAATTAAGGTTAAAGATCATATCTTGCAATATTTTAGTGAACATGATTGAATCATAGTAATCATAATAAAGGCATGTGTTCGATTTGATGATCATGGTTACAACTAATGTGAATTAGGGTTCTAAAGTTATTAGATCAATGAAAAATGTGAATTGGGCTATCGAAGCATGACTCTAATGACAACCTGACACCAAGAGAACCTGAACCCTAGAATAGGACTCGAGTAGTGTCTAATATGTTTAATGTGATTGGTGACACTTTAGAATTTACATACATGTAAATATAATGTGATTTCCTAGATTCTTCTTTGGTTGATTGGATCGCTTGAACATAATTAAAGTGTATTCTGCATGATAATCTGCATGGCTCATCATCAAGGTATGTGGTTATGCCTAAGATTATCCTATATGTTTGACTGAAATTTTCCTAGTGATTCTCGAGGATTGAACGATTCAAATGTTGGAAGCATATTTAGTTCTGGTCAATTATAATGTCACTATGAATACGACATAAAAGAAAGATTATGTGAAGAAAATGCCGATCTATTATTCCTTGCCATATAAACGAGCCAAAGTACTCCTTGTTACTTGCCCTTACTATTTTCTTCCCCTCTTTCATAGTTATAGAAAGCACCTATGGGATGAGTATGTGTAATTGTCACTGGGAACATTTTTGATAGATCACATATATATATCTATACCTTTGAAGTATTTCCTTACTTATTTTACCAATTTTACTTGGTTGACACATTGAAAGCCAAAAAAGGAAAACATACATGGAACTGTAGTGGCTAATGAATTCTAGATTATTATCTTATCCCTCTCCATGATATACTCTTTATACCAATTATTCTCATTCCGTGGAAATTTATAAAACCTTTCCCAATTCATATTGGGATTTATTGGTATGTCTTTCCCATACAAAACTTGCTCTTTTTTTAAACGTTATTTAAACAATACCATTATCCCATGATATATCCTTTTTCTCCCAATTTCTATAATGCTCTTCATTTCTTATTATTTTCAAGTATATAAAAGATAAATCAAAATATTCTTATTTGATGCATGTAACGCCCCATGATTTGAGGCCTCAGATAAAATGATCTTAAAAGGAATGATTGGACTATCCATATCACCAAGGTACACCTCCTTTTCCGGGAGCCCATCACTAAAGAACTCCATAGTTAAGCAAAGTTGACCCCGACTTGTGCATGAGTGAGGAAAAAGCACGCAGTTAAGGCTAGTGGTGGTCTGTGGGGCCAGTCATCATTCCAAAAACTCTACTAGAGCCTAGGGAAGTGGGCCTGAACGTTACAAATGGTATCAGAGCCACTTCCCCTCCAGTAGGTGGGGCCCACATGGCCATCTGGCATGTCAGTCTTGAGTTGTGCGGTCCAGGCATTTGGAATGGGCTGTCAATGGTTGACGTAGCTACCCTTGTGCTGGTATTCCGTGATTGGGAGCTGGGTGTCCATGGGCCATTCTGGGTCTACACTGAAATGGAGAAATATTATCAGGCCATATAGTTGAGCCTTGATGAGGATGTAAAGAGTCTAAGAGGGGGAGATTGTAACGTCTCAGGATTTGAGGCCTCAGATAAAATGATCTTAAAAGGAATGATTGGAATACCCATATCACCAAGGTACACCTCCTTTTTTGGGAGCCCATCACTAAAGAACTCCATAGTTAAGCATGCTCAATTTGTAGTACTAGGATGGGTGACCAGTCGGGAAGCTGACCCCGACTTGCACGTGAGTGAGGAAAAAGCACTCAGTTAAGGCTAGTGGTGGTCTGTGGGGCAAGTCATCATTCCAGAAACTCTACTAGAGCCTAGGGCAGTGGGCTCGAACGTTACAATGCCTCAACATGGTGCTACCAATCTTGGCAAGATATTTTATCCTTTACACATCTTATTTTCTTTTAGAAAGTTGCTTATTATTTTATTTACTATATCAAAAGTCTATTATTATTTATTCATGTATGAATTCCTTCTATTTATTTGTCTTGTGCCGTAAGCACCCATGGAACAAAGGTGATTAATTTTATCATTCCACCAATAATACCATTGGGGAATTTACAAGCCAATTCATTTATGTAATTCAATTTTATCAAAATTGAGTATATATCCTTCACTCATCCTTAAAAGGAATTTTTTCCTCAGATTAAGGTGAGTGATAACTCATCTTTGTTTCAAACCTTAGGGCTAACAACCCTTCTTAGGTATCTTTAACATCTTTTATTGATATGCAAATTCCTCATATTATCACTAAGATTTGTACTTGAATTCAATTCAAGGTATACCCACATCCTTAGTATTATGATCTCTTAATGATTTCATTTTCATTTGTGATTCTAAATTCACTTGGTGATTATCTTTTTACCTAGGTTTCCAACCTATTATTCCTTTATTTCCTCATAAGGGTGAGGTAACACCTCCAACCATAGATCACGTCATTACAATTCAATTTAAGTAATTCATTCTTATATGTCATCTTTTAAGCATTACATGTGTCTACCCAATCTCTCTCCCTCATAATGGGATGAAATAAGCACTTGATTGTAGTGCAAACACAAAAGTTCATCCCATTCCAAGAGTAGAGATGATATATCCACACATTACCTCAAAATTTCATACTTTAGGTTGAATCATTCTCAACATAACTCTAAACCACAAATTACCTTTTTAATTCCCCAAAGTTATTATATTTCATGAAGTCAAATATCTTTTTCACTCTTGAGTTTGTATACAAATCCTCTTATGACTTTATTATTACATGACTTCTTTGTATGTTTTACATTTTCACCTCAAGTATGATGAGCCTTAGCCACTTCCTTGAGATCTCTAAGGGTACGTGTACTTTTTGGAGTGACCTAATCCTTATGCATTTAGGGAGTGCATCTCACATTCACCCATTGGGCCACATGATCATCATGAAGGTAGTTAATCTCTTGAGTCATGGCCCTTGGGCAAACCTAGCTATTACCTCCCGATCACAAGGTCTTATGCATTCAGGGCACAACCAACTCCTAATGCCATTGGTCCTATGTACCTTTTATACACCCTACTTGACCTTAGGATTGACATAGGAATCTATCCTTCCCAAGAGTTTCTTTGAGATGTCACACTTTTAACCATTTTCAAGCACATTATTTCCGTATGCAATTTTTTAAGCCGGATTTCCTCCATCTCTTATAATTCTCATTATTCCCTTTATGTCCCCTCAATGAACTCATGGCAACTTTCTTTTTTAGGCTTGGTCTCATACGGTCAGTCACTTCCATAGTGACTTTTCCTCATGTTTCTCATAGATGGTATACTTGGGTTTCAAAGAATCATACTTAATACATGTGCTTTCATCTTTTATATTAGGTGACATTCATGGTTACCTCAAATTTTAAATTGATTTATTAAACTTACCTTTCTAGGAAATGTCCTATCCTAGGGTGCCTTCTTGGCTCATAGGAGGAAGTTAGGCTCCCTAGCCACAACCTAACCCCCAAGGCCTAAGATTTTGCCTCCCCCATAGGTCATCTTCCCACTCTTGGGTTGACCCACCCCGGGTTGGCACACTATCCCAAAAAGTTTAATATTTTCATCTTTATGCTTTGTTTTTATTATATCTTCTCAACTTAATCTCTGTGGGGCACTCCCTCTTTAGAGTATTCATGTGGGGAACCCTTTCTCTAGGGTGGTCCCTACAGTGGACACAACATATATATAGGCCTTAGCCTGATCACTTGTCAACTTAATGCAAACCTTTCTCTCACATAAGCATATGACCTAGAAGTGATCTGATCATATGTCAACTTAATGTGGACCTTTCTCTCACATAAGCATATGACCTCAAAATGATCCGTCACCATAGTGACATTTCTTACATCCCACATGTATCAAATTACATCCACCAGACATAATTGAGAAGTTATTTATATAAGTTTGTTAAAACGTTTCTCATTAGTGCCTTGATACACATGCACATATGTATGAAAGACTGAGTTACCTAACTCATTTTTTAGAAACCATAATATGTTAAACACACATTTTATATTATAACTTTCTCATCCTTTATTTGCCCAATTTATGTGTTATACCCACTCACTAGGGTGTATCCATAATATCATACTCACTCACTGGGAGTATTCTCAATGACACACCCACTGGTTGGGGTTAGCACACCCACTCACTGGGGGTTTTCTTTATCCATCCATTCCTTTAGAGATTGCATTAGAGTGATGAACAAGTTATATTCATATTTTCATTTTTAGGTATAACCCTTGGTTATTTATGTTTCTCATGTATATTCAAATCATTTTTCCCACATGCATCATGCATACATTTCTCCACATTCGTACATGGAAATCTATGTCATATAGACCTATTTACATTTTCTTAATTCTCATTATTCTTACCCTAATTAGGATTTATATAGGTAGGGTTTCCATTTTACCCATTCTACTCCCATTTCCCATGATTAGGGTTTAGAGGTTATAGGGAATACACCCTACATCTTAGAGTTTCCATGTCCCTTGACTCACTAGAGTTTTCATAACTCAACCCTAGTTCCATCTGAAGTTTACAATTGCAACCCATTAAATCATTATTTCCATAGTTCATGTACATTATTATCTCCACATTATATGTAAACCATTATTTCCACATCACATGTATCTTATTAATTCCACATTACATGAACATTAGTATTTTCTTATTACATGTACATTTCATTTCCATATTATGTATACATTATCATTTCCAAATTACCTATGCATTCTTACATGTACATTAATTGGCAGAGGATGCCTTAATCCTAATTTTCTCAAAACCCTTACTTGGGTTGACGAGGGAAATCACTTCTATGGTTTATTAAGAAGGAGGATGAGAAATGGATGAATCGAGATGTGCAGAAAACCTAAAGGTATTTTACTTCGGGAAAAAATATCCAACTTTGGCCAGGCAGAATGCACAGGTCAGGGAGTCCTCGTAAGCTGACTAGCAATGCAGAGGAAACTTTTCCAACCCCTAGGTCATGGTCCCTTGTAGACACCTCAGTCTTTAGAAAACAACCTAACAATTCCCTCATATTTCTATAGATTACTTGAAATTGTAAACTATTGAATATTATTTGAAAAATTTGGCATTCTAATATCAAATGTAATTATCTCACTTTTCAACAACCCCCCAATTAAGGAAGGCCAATATGATGAGAGCCATTACCTACAAATTTTACCCAAGGATCTAGTTTTTAATTAAATAATATAAAATAGCAGATAATATCATTCATTTCAAAGGATTATAAAAAAGATGCTTACATGAACTTTGCATCCTCAAAACTGTACTTTTGAGAAGAGATGAATAACTAATACTCATTTTAAATCTTTAATGCTTTCATGACATTCCTATCTTTAGATTCATGTCCTTCATCATGCATATCAGTTTATACTTAAAATAGTGTAAAAAAATACGTGATCACTATGTTGCCATATTGGTAGATGGGGTGCATCCAAAATGTGCAAGTAAATAACCACATATATTCCAACAAATACTTGCAAATATAATTTGGAAATTTCTTCACATGATCTTTCTTTTATGTGGTATTAATAGTGGAATTATAATTGAGAAGAACTAAATTAACATCCAACATTTGAATCGTTATCACTAGGAAAATTCCGGTCAAACGCATAGGCTAATCTTAGGCATAACCTCATACCTTGATGGTGAGACCCACACCTAAAACATGGCATATGCTAAATTGGATATGATGACCTATATGCACATTTTGAGCCCATTCATTTCCATAATCAAAATAGAGGTAAAATGATATTTTTTCTATTGACATGTGATAATTTATTATTCAAAAAATATATATCATAAAAAAATTGAGAAAAACATCCTAATTGTTTTTTGAATTTAGTAATGTTCATATATTTTTTACCCAAAACTGGATTATGAGTGATTACAAAATATTAAATGATTTCATTTTTAAAATTTAAGACTTTATTTATACTGCTTAGATAATACACAATAATGGTCTAAGTTTTATGATTTTTTGGTTAATTTTAGATAAGAAAATAAATTTAAGAAAGATAAAGCTAGGTGTGGTTCATTGTCAAATAAATCAAATAATTTGAGATATGATAAATTGATTATTTGTCTCAAATTTAAAATGATAATGTAACATATATCTAACTTTTACTCAAATATCATGATATTGAGGTTTTACCTTTTAGTTTGTTTTTTATGAAAGATTTTATGGTTGTTTTGAGAGTAATTAATGATAGGAACAAATTTGAATTGATATATTTTTCATTTAGAAGAGTTAGGTGACAAATCCTTTGAGGAAATATAGACATTTTAATTTTTATAAATATTTATAATGATTTTTACATGTCATTTCATATTGGAAATAAGTTTTAAGAAGTTATCAAGATTTGTTTTAGAATTGTTTTTTAGGAAAGTTGGATAAAATAAATGTCTACTAATTGAAATCCAATTGAGATTGAAACAATTTATTCAACATAGAATTAGCGGGAACTTAAAGATATATTGAATTGTTTTTGTTAATATTCAAGTCTTGGATGAACTAAATATAGTATAACTAATTTTAGAAAAAAGTGTTATTGTAATTACAGGTTATAAGAAAGTGTTCGTATTGGACCATCACCTTCCCAATACAATTGGCAACCTTGGTATGGAAAAAGAAATCTAATTATGGGTATTTGAATGTGGTTTAGATAAAAAATGGAAATTATGTATTTAATATGCACAACTGAATATTGTTTCCCATTTTGTTAAGTAAAAGCTCATGTCAAAAAATATGAATTTAATAGGGATGAGTAATCTTAGTCAAATATTTTTTAGTAATTTGACCATATTACTTTTCATTTTGGGAATATACATGGAAGTAAAACTAAATGAAGTATTATACCCTTATGAATGATTTTCCTAGAGTGGAGTGATTGGTCCAAGCATCCTTGGTAAGAATCTAAAATTTTGAGGGTTTTTAACATAACAGAGTTAATGGACATGGAATGTTATGAAAGTAGATAGTTCTAGTTTGCTGTTAGAATAAGATAAATATGATAATGTGAAATGTGCAATAAATGCTTGATTATTTTTTGTTTTCATTATATATTTGAGTAACAAATTATAGTAGTATCAAGAAATGGGTTATATTTGTTGAGTTTTGAAAAAAGTATCAATATTCCACCGCTACCTTTCATTTGAAATTGGATGGTGTGAATGAAAAAGACAAGGTCAATTCTCAATGATGAGAGACTATTTTAACTAGGAAAAAAACAAGGCAATCAATGCATAAAACTAAAAAACCATTTATGGTCAAGTAATCCATGCAATTTAGTGGTCAACGACTTATTTTAGAAATGTGATACTAAAATGTAGACCTAGTATGTGAATTTGGAAATTTCAATTAACAATTCATTCATTTTTCAAGGTTGGATTCCTTGATGTGATTTGATTTCAAATAATTGGCTAAATGGTCCAATATTATCTTCGGCTCTTTTTCTAGATCTCAGAGTAATAATTTTTTGGAGAAAATACCTCCCCTAATTGAGATAATTACTTCAGAAGATAAAATATTTTATAAAGTAGAAGTTTTATTTGGACTTGACCTTTTTGCTGAAATTATGTAGAATATGTCCTTAACACATTCAGCCTCCACATCCTACAGAATGGAACAAAATAATGAATAAGAGTGTTGGTCTAATATGCACAATCACATAATTTAAAGGGAGCTAACTGGGGTTGTTGAAACCAATGCATTTCTATGACCCCGTGCATAGATGATATAGTAGTATACCAATCGAGATCTTCTTTATTTTCTACATCACTTGCCTTCACCACACAACAACATATTAAGGTTGGAAGAATGTGTAAAGAGGACACATGGTAGAAAGGATCAATCCAAGAGGTAGTAGAGGACTCCTCGATGCCAAAGGAGGATGCTTTCATGGTATGATGATGTTTCTCCAATCATAGGTCTTGGTGTTTCAGTTTGCATGAAGAAGCAAACAACAAAGTAGAAGCATGATCATACACAATATAGCAACGACTCACTTGGTGATTATTTGGATGGGTAGAGGAATGTTTTACTCAGTTGCACAATCATACACTTTTTTTAGTTGGTGCTGATATCAAGTAAAACTAAGGTGATTAGGCTATCAAAAGAGGAATCAAGAACACATTAAAAAAATCAGCATCAAAGGTAAGTGGGCCATGCCCATTGAATTTTATTTATGATTCAGCCTACACCTTACGACAATGTAACTTAGAGATTAAGTTAATTTTAGATATTAAGTATGTCATGTTTATTATATGTCCAATGATGCTTTGAATAATCAAAATTTTATTCAAATGAAGTTATGTTGTGTGAATATCAAATTTTAAATTTCTAAAATTTAAGCTACTTTCACATACTAGTATTTGTATATCAGTGTAGTTTACTTTTCTCTAGCCTTTAGACTCAGATGTCATGTATCGAATATTCATATTTAATAAAGATATTCTATTAAAACAAAGTTTCAAATTCAGATTTATTCAAATAATAAGAATATCAGAATTTAGATTCTGATTTAGATTCAAAAGAATAGAGATTTAGATTTAGATTTAGATTTAGAAGTCAACACATATCCAGTTATCAATATTCAATTCCAGTAAGATAAGTTCACATTTAGAATTTAGTAAGTTTAGATTTAACATAATTAAGTCAGATACCTACACGTAGGACGTTCTGTGACAAGTCTAAATTCAGTTACTCCTGGTATGATTCAGAGGCATGCAATGCCAATTCATAGGAGTGTTTACTCCAATTTTGAGGTACTTCGGTACCAATTCAGAGACACTTAGGTGTCATTTAGAGGCATGTAGTGTCAATTTGGGGGCACCTTGGTATCAATTCAGAGACATAGTGACATTGATTTAGAGAGGACATATCATATAATGGTGGCCATAAACAAATAAAAGACACGACCATTCATTATGAGTTTATAGCTTTCAGATCTTTTTTCATCTTTTAGTTATAGTATATTCATGTTTATCTCATTATAAATTCAATGTCACTTCCTATAAATATAGTTTCCATTTGCACATGGCTAGGGACAAGATGTCTGCAAGTTTTTATATTTAGAAAGAACATCCAAGTCAGAGTTTGTCAATACAGAGTTAGGAGGTTTTCTTGGTGGGGCACCATCTACAACATCCAAGATTGATATTTAGATTTCAGATTCTATACTCTTGTATTATATTTTGTTTCTAAGAATTTATGAGAATAACTTTATACACTTCTATGTATTGGTTTCTTCTATTTCTATTGTGATGAGTATCATGTTTGTAACACTCCCAAGTCTAATTTTTTTTGGTCTTCCGCTCGTGTGATATGAAAATTGATGTGCTACAGAAATAGGTACATTTTGTGTTCACGATATATATTAACACACAATGTCAATGAAGAGTTATCTTGTAATTGTGGTGACACTTATCATACCATATGGACCGTCCTTTTAGCAAGATAGGAGTTTTGGAGTTTGTTTTATGTCAGTCACCATAACATTTGCATCCTCATAGTCCAAGATTAGGATACATATAATGCTTTTTTGCATCCCGATCTTGTGACTATTATTACCCATGGAAATTGAACATTAGTATTTTAAATTGTTATTGTTTTTCCTTATTAGGCGGCATGTGTTGAGCACTACTGAATTTTTGATCCGTTCAGGAAGAACTAGGTAATTTCTTACATATTCTTTTTAGTTGATTCAATTTATATTGTTGGAGTGACTATAATAGTAATGTTGGAAGAACTATGATAAACTAGACATTATTAGCTTGACATGCATCATATATTAATTGACAACCACTAGTGTTATAGTATAGTCTTGTAAAGTTTAGTTAATGATCAATTTTTGTGATGGATGGCTTCAACCCTACATGAGTCCTAATATTCCCACAATAGGATTAGGTCCACATGCCTTTGAATCCTACCAATATTTATACACATGTTAAAATCTGTTGATACATAAATCTAAATCCTAAAGAACATACTAAGTGAATCTCCAATCAAATCTAGGTATAACAACCCACCCCTCATTAGATGTGTTTCAAAAACCAAACATTATGATATTGTCATGTGGGGGATATGAACCCAATACCTCCAACACTCGAGCAACCCACAATTGGATCTTGTTCCACATGCATATGAATCATATTTTTAATCCTTGTGTACGAGTTTGTGTATCCTATTGACACATGATTCTAGGTCAGCACATGTACTACTGTATCCAAGTGTATTCTTAGGCATAATAATGCACCCTTATGCATTGTTTTAGAGCAAAACCAAATTTTGTTAATATATTTAGGTGGGGGTTACAAACCTAAGAACTCCCACACTCAAAAGTAATTCAAAGTTGCATCATTATGCACCTATATTTGAATCATGTATCTAATCCCTGCATAAACAAAGCTACATTGGAAACAACCAGAAATTTTGTGTCTCTCAAAACACCAAAGTGAATGGTTCAAGGGATGTAGAAAATTGGAGACAAGATCTGATAGACACTCAATGATAGAGAAAACATAACAACTCGAATACTCTAGTTCACATGACGCTAAAAGGAAAAATATTCCTCTTAAGCACGTTTTTGAAGGAATATTTTGTAGAGAAATGTGGGCAGAGAGTAGGAAGAAGACACAAACATTTTATCTATCCATATTCCACAAGATCGCGTCAACGACTATGTAATAGAAAGGATGGTTTTACGAGTTCATACCTGGTCCTGGAGCAAGTCCACTGACTATAAATCATTGCAATAGTTCAACACTCCTAGTTGCAGTGAGACTCATCTGCAGTAGCTCTTGGTCTCCACCACAGACAACAGACTCGAACGATGTTTGTAGTAGTTCCATCGAGGTTTGTAGGCTGACATTGTCCTCCTAGCGGGAAAAGTATCCACATCTATATGGTAGTCTACACTGACCACCTAGAACTCCTATCATTCAAATAGAACTAATAGGAAGGAATTGTCGCTCCCATTGGTGTACTAGTCACTGAGTTTCTCTCCCACAATTGTTCACCCTTGATATCCCTCCCTTTATCTGGTGGGACTTGCTAGAGTTCTCTCAGTTACCACAACCAGAGAAGACAAACAATTGTCAGAGGCAATTGAGTAGTGTCTGAGAAGCCTCTAATACCCCTCTATTTATAGAAGGGGTTAGGGTCTGGGTTCCCTGTTTGTGTGGGAGTAAAAAGGATAGGAAGATCATAAATTTTCACAACCTACAAGTGAAAAACTGGTCAGTTCGCAAGCAAACTGTTAGATTCACATGCGAGCCAATTGGTTCACATGCGATCCGACCGACTCCTTTAGTGAATCGATCATTTTTCCATGTTTCCCAATTGCATATGAGTTGATAATTTTGAATCCAATTAATGCACAACATCAACACTAATCCTTGATGCAATCAAATTTCTCCACAAACTGAACATCTCATCCAACCAAGTGATCGATTGGCGACCTGAGTTGATCGGTTCACTACCTTATGCTCTTTTATGATCATATGACTTGAAAATAGAACACTATTACACGAAATTAATTTAATATGTCTTGGCCACTCTGTACAACACACAATACATGAATGTGATCCACAAACCCTCATAATATAGTCATATATTTACCCCTCATAATATAGAGTTATAGATTCACTCCGATAGTGGGGGCGAGTTGAAGTGCCTGATGACACTAAGATCATAGGTCTATAAATGAAAATATTGTATTATGGCCTAGAAACCCGTCTGAGATTTACTCATTAGGAGTAAATCTTAGATAATCCCCAGTTTGGAACTGTTGTTAAACATGTTATCTCACTTAGAATGTAAGTGTATAATGTATATTCGGTTATCAAGATGTTTCATCAACACTTTCTCATTTGTTCTCTAAGTAGATATGTTGGTGTACATATGCCCATCTACATTGATGTACTTGGAGAATTGTAGGAAAATGTTTCCAAAATTATCTTGAAAACTGAATACACATTATACAGTTACTAGTGAGATTAGGTGTTCAAAATTATGATAGGTGGTACACACATTCATTATTGAACCATAAACCCTAATCTGTAAATCATAAACCCTAATCTTTAAACCCTAAACCCTAATCTATAAACCGTTATCCCTAAATTTAAAACAATAAATCCTAATCTATATGTAAATCCTTAACCTAATATATAAACCCTAAACCCTAATACTTGTTTTCTCTTTGATCATATAATGGATAGATCATGGATGTCCATTCCAAATTGCTGCACCCCAGAGTTTATCATTGGTCTTGATCAGTTTATAAGATTTGTGGAGGAACATAGGGAACAACCTAGAGATAGGTTCTATTGTCCATGTAGGCATTGTGATAACAACTTGAAAGTCAACACTGGTGACAAAATCAAGTCATGTCATGTGCAACAAGATTGTACATGGATACACAAAATGGTACTAGTATGGAGAGATTCCAAAGTTGAGATCGGTAGATGTTGACAACAATACTTGTGTTAAAGAAAAAATTGTCACCTATGTTGTAGATGTGAACGAACCAAATCTGATAGACATAATTGATGCGATGCTATATAGTTGTGGGGTAGAGAACACCGATCCACCTTCCTTATTTAGGAACATTGTGCAATGATGCTGAGAGACCATTATACACAAGTTGTACTAAGTTTATGAAGTTGATCATTGTGTTGAGATTGTATAATATGAAAGCTAATAATAGATGAAGCAGAAAAAGCTTCACGTCATTGTTGTCTTTTTTGAAAGAAATTCTTCCTGAAGGCAACAAGCTTCCAATCTCAACATATGAATTAAAGAAAATGTTTTGCCCAATGGGAATGAAGGCTAAGAAGATACAGACATGTCTAAATGATTGTGTGTTATTTCAAAAGGACCATGTCGATTTGAAGATTATCTAGAATGTGGGGTTTCAAGGTATTAAGTGATGACTTTAGGGAAGTCCAAAACTAGCTCTCTTGTCAAGGTGATGTGGTATTTACCTATAATACCATAGTTTCAACGTTTTTTTGCCAATCTGATGGATGCAGATAATTTAAGGTGGCACGCAGAGGTTAAGAAAAACAATGATGGGATCCTACGACATGCATCTGATTCCCCATAGTAGAAGAAGATTAATTTATTGTACCCTAAATTTGGTGAAGAAGTCATGATTTTATGACTTGGGCTTTGTACCGATGGGATGAATCCATACGACACATTGAGAAGCTAACATAGCACTTGACCTGTTATGTTGTCATTGTTGATATTGGGCCCTATACAACCTAGAAATGATATCGACGTTTATCTTGAACCTCTGATTGATGACTAAAGAAACTCTGGGGTGAAAGTCTGATGAACTATGATGCTTCCTATAGAGAGACATTTTGTTTGCTTGCTATGTTGTTTTATACTATTAATGATTTTCCAGCATATGGGAATTTGTCTGTATATAGTGTAAAAGGATCCAAATCATGCCATATATGTGAAGAGAACACTAATTCGATACGACTAGGTCATTGAAGGTTTCTTCCAAAAGTTCATCCTTATCGAAGGCTGCACGAAGTGTTTAATGGATCGAATGAGGAACGAAGTGCCCCTAAACTTACACCAGGGGAGGTTGTTTATGAAAGAGTAAACAACTTTGTCAATGAATTTGATAAGAGATTACAATGTACCATTCCCACACAGAGTGGCAAATCTTTATTCAAGAAGAGGTGAAATTCTAGGATCTTCCTTATTGGAGTTCTTTAGCAGTTGGGCATTGTATCGATGCCATGCATGTTAAGAAAAATGTTTACAATAGCATCATTGGTAATATGTTGAATATGTCAAGTAAGACTAAAGATGGCATCAAATCCAAAATGGACCAACATGAAATGAGAATAAGGAAAAAATTAATAGAATTAGTTAGGAGTGATCGAAAAACATATTTACCTCTTGCTTGTTACACGTTATCTATAAAGGAGAAGAAATTTTTTTGCGAGTGCTTGCTTAATGTTAAGGTATCACATGGATACTCTTCCAATATCCATAGACCAATATCCATTAAAGATTTGAAGATGATAGGTCTTAAATTATATGATTTTCACACTCTAATGCAACAAATATTGCCCATAGAAATTTGATCTATACTACTGAAGCATGTAAGGTTTGCAATCAACATACTTTGTTTCTTCTTCAACACTCTATGCAACAAAGTTATTGATCCTATAAGTTACAATAAGAAGTGGTTGCTACCCTATGCCAGCTTGAGATGTATTTTCCTCGTTCATTCTTAAATATCATGGTACATCTTATTGTCCATTTGACTAGGGAAGTGAAAATGTTGGGACCAATTGTCATGCATTGGATGTATCCTTTTGAAGGGTACATGAGTGTTTTTAAAGATGATGTTCAAAACTGTTATCAGCCTAAACGGTGTATCATTGAGGGTTATGTGGTGAGGGAGGTTATGGACTTTTGTAGTGACTTTCTGAGTTGTAATGCTCCTATAAATGATAAGAATATTGAGAACTAGTTTGACAAAGGGAATTTAGGAGAACAAGTGCAAGTAATCAGTCATGGATTGTGGGAATAAGCTCACTTGTATATTTTACACAACATCGATGAAGTGAGAGTTTATATCACCGAACATACCAATTTCATCAAGAAACAATATCCTCAAGTC
The DNA here is from genome assembly GCA_963693085.1 of Alisma plantago-aquatica. NCBI lineage: Eukaryota > Viridiplantae > Streptophyta > Magnoliopsida > Alismatales > Alismataceae > Alisma > Alisma plantago-aquatica. Next base: position 1,996,985,255 of record OY856409.1, read on the forward strand.
AATTCAATGTGGCTTGCTAGAGAGTATAACAAGACATTCATTAGGTGGTTTGAAGATAAAGTCTTACGTCAACTATCTCAAACACTAAATAATGTTGCTAAACATATCAAATGGCTCTCCTTTAAACCAAAAATGAATGTTATGTCTTATGAAGGGTTTGACATAAATGGGTTCTCATATTACACAAAGCATCAAGATGATAAGAGCGCCATCCAAAACAGTGGGTCACCCTTCAAGCGTCTTCATTGTTTTTTTTTCTAGTGAGAAGGATAAAAGTCCATGTGAAGCTAAAATGTCATATTACGGTGTCATTGAAGACATATGGGAGTTTGACTACATAGATTTCAAAATTCCAATCTTTAAGTGTAATTGAGTTGATAACACCAAAGGAGATGTCGTGGATGAATTAGGTTTCACATTAGTGAATTTTGAAAAGATTGGTAAGAAGGGTGAACCTTTCATAATGGCATCACAAGTGAAGCAAGTTATGTCAATGATCCTGCACATGAAAATGGTCGGTTGTTATTCATGGTAAAAGGCAATTCATTGATGATCTTATAGATGAGGAAGAGTACTATGACAAGTATGATGACTCCAATTCTTTCTCAGTTGGCGTGCAAACACCAAATATTGAAACTGAAGCTGACTTATATGTATGTGGGGATCACACTGAGGGAATGTTAGTTGATAAAAGATCTCAATATTAGAGGCATGCTTTTACTTTTTTAAATGTTATATGTGCATTTTATAATCTTATATTTTTTAAATATTAGTTGTTAGATGTGCATTTTAGATAATATGAATAATCAAACTTATAAATTGTATACGTAATTCTCTTTGCATGTGTTTAAAACAAAAAACTTTGATATGTAAAAAAAGCTAATAGACATACGCATGTCCTAAATGAGAGAACAACTAGATGAGACACGAGAACAATGGGTAGAAGCCTTAGAAAGGAAAGTGAACTTTGAATTTGATTGGTATGAAGAAGATGAAGAACTTTGAATTCTATTATACATGTGATGCTTGACTTCTTGCAACTCTAAATTTGATGCATGCATATGTGAATGATGATCAATATACATGTGTGTGAATGTGAAGATGAATGAAGGAATGTTTCTACATGTCATGAGAATGAAATTGGTACACATGTAAATGAAGTAACATGTATGTGAGTGAATATGAAGATGAATGAATTATGATTGCACATGAGATGCAATGGAATTGGAGAATCAATAAAATTATGTTTATTATTACAGGTTTTGTGGCTTGCTGTTAAGATGAACTCACAAGATGTTGTTAACATGTAGTTTAGAATTGAATTGTAGATTCTACATCCTATTGACCACCTGGGCAACAAGTTGTAGGCCTGCCATTTAAAAAAAAACTTAGTCATCAGTTGTATTAAAAAAAATCAACACTGTAGATCTTAGTCGTCGATTTTAGTAAAATAACTGACATTAAAGGAAAAAACCCAAACGGTCATGTTGGACAACATGACCTCACTGGGTAGCATGTCATAGTCATCGATTTCTTAGATATAACCATCACTTCACATCAAAATCGTCGGTTATTTGGGCTGCAACCAACATTGTACATCATGATAGGTGTCACTTTATTTCAAACTGATAATGTAGGTTCCTTTATCAGTTACAAATGTAACCTGGTATGGATCTTTTGACGTCAGTTTTTGGCATGTAACCGATGCCTAGGACCCCTATCTGTGTCGGTTTCTTTTAGCCACACAACCAATGTTGGATCTCTGGTGTCAGTTTTGCCTTCCCCAAAGAACTGACGTCTTATACCTATGGGTATAGTGTCGCCCACTTAGCCGTTAGATTTTAACCAATGTTATAGGGTTGTTTTAACCGACGCCATAGTTAGTTTTTGTACTAGTAAAAACTACAAACACTCTTGCTCCGCACAACCCACTCTTTCCCTTTCATAAAGGTTTTACTTCTGATCAGATGATGCACATCAACATGTGTCAAATCTACATCCGATATCACATACCATGATGAATAAGTAATTAAATTTATCTTATAATGTTTATACCTAAATTAAAGGTCTTCTCCCCTTCTGTCTTCTTCTTTAATTCCTCCAAAAAGAGAGGGCAATCCCTTTCCAATGTCCAGGCTGGTGACAATTGCCTCCCTCCTCTACTTGTCCCTTCGCCTTGAGATATGAAGACTTAGGCTTCTAGCTAGCTTTAGAATTCTTGTTAGCTTTGCCTTTATCTTTAGACTTCCCCTTTGTCTTGATGATCATCATCACAAACTTGGGATTATTTTTCTTTATTTGTGCCTGAACTATTCCCAACATGCCCTATAACTCTATCAACGGCTTGTCAAAGTCATTCATATTGTAGTCTATGACAAACTGATTGTATGAATCTGGCAGAGACTACAAAATCACGTCAGTATCCAACTTTTGACCCAAGGAGAATCCCATTCTAACCAGGTTCTCCACATACCCAATGAGCTTGAGTACATGAGGACCTACTGCATCTCCTTCTTCCATGTTACAATTAAATGATGCCTTAGAGACATCAAATCTCTCATGTCTTTCCTAATCTTAGAACATGTTCTTAAAATGTGTGACCATATCAGTAACATCCATATTCTGATGTTGTATTTGCAACTCATAGTTCATGGAGTATAGAATCATACACTTGATATCAACACCATCTTCAATATGCTTCTTGTAAGCATCCCTGTCAGTTTAGGTGTGGTAGAAATAGGTTCATATGGCTCTGGTGTCTCTAGGACAGACAACTTACACTCCTATGTGAGAACAATTATCAACATCCTAAACCAGACGTAGAAGTTATTCCCATTTAACTTGTCCTTCTCAAGGATTTATTGCAGAGAAAAGTTGTTTTTATGTGTTTACATTTGATTCTATAAAAGAACTATAATTTTGTCATAACTCATTTTTATTTAATTTGAATTGATTACATTGACGATATTAATTAGGTATTTAATTAGCTATGGCTCTACCTATTTTATTCAAATTGATATCCTCTCATATCAATTTGGAAGATTGCAACATACAATATTCTAGTGAGACAAGATTCAAAATAATTATACTATTACCCGGCCAACACCAACGTCCATAGTCAACTATTAAGGTAAACAATGTTTGTCAATTGTGTCTTATACAATTCTTGGATAGATGATATGAACAACTCCTTTCCATAGTCATCTGTATTCCTCTGGTGCTTAATCTCATTAAGGTCACTCAGTTAAGCCTGACCCAAAATCCAACACAATAATAATGCACCCCACTTGGTAGGCCCACCTTATTACCATCACACTTCTATGAGATAGACAGCGCACCACCCTTGGGGTGCCCACGATTAGTCAATCCAACTTTTCATGTGTGGTGCTAATAGGAAGCATCTAAGACTTGATATTTTATTTGAGGGAGTTTGTATATATATAAAAACATATACTTTATCCAATCACCACATATATATAGTATATATTATATACATGCTATATCCCATAACATAAACATTAATTATAAAACCAAAAGGAGATGGTTATGGCCATTCTAATTTAATTTCTTGGATCCACATGGAATTACCGCAACCTATGTCTACATCACATGTATGAACCTGATGTTGGTGTAGATCTGTTCTTGCTAATCAAGGTTGTCTGGTTCAACCCTTGAACCAGTCGTCTCGCCTCTTGGCCGGTCAGTTGGTCACCTGAAATGATCGGTTGGCCCCCCATCCAACTTATGTCTGGAACCTCCAGACAGTCAATTGGGTCCATGAGTCGGTCGACTCACTTCTCCTATGGTCCACCCTCCTCGTACCTCATGTCGATGAGCTCGTTATGAAAAATGATTGGCTCGCCTGACGCTGATCGTCATCTTTGTCATTGCAAGAAAAGAAACTATCTTATTTGTTATTAAACTTACTACATGGTAAAGAGAAACATCGAGTTACATCTGAGGGGAGAAAAGGTAGGAAAGAATAATACTTTTACATTAGGAAGAAGAAGGTAGAGGCTCAACATGAAAATCGAGATAAAATAGGAAATAAACATACAACTACCATGCACATATAACTAGGGTTACTGGCCATAACTATGGTACAAATCCACCATCAAAAGTCACTTTTAGGACGACACACACACACACACACACACACACACACACATATATATATATATATATATATATATATATATATATATATATATATATATATATATAGAGAGAGAGAGAGAGAGAGAGAGAGAGAATCAGGCTAGAATACACTCGAGTGTACAGATCACACGAATACACTCAAGTGTGTTTGCATATCAAGACTATTTTTTTGCAAAATATAAACCATTTATTTTCACCGTCATACTATAATTAGGCTACATATAAATTTTGAGCCCATTTGGATGAGTGTAAGTCACTCATCCAAGGGCAACAAAATAGACGCGCGAAACTAATTTGAAATGCATAATTTTTACGGTCTTTATAACATGACCTATAAATGTCCAAATGTGCTCAAATTTTACGTATGAGCTATTCACAAGATGTTTGAGAAGATCAACATATTAGATTTTAAAAAAAAATATTGCATCATGAAAAACTACTTGAGTATATTCTGCTCTGAATACACTCGAGTGTATTCTAGCCTGACTATATATATATATATATATATATATATATATATATAGAGAGAGAGAGAGAGAGAGTTATGCTAGAATACACTCGAGTGTATTCAGAGCAGAATACACTCAAGTAGTTTTCGTGATGCAATGTTTTTTTAATCTAATCCATTGATCTTCTTAAACATCTTGTGAATAGCTCATACGTAAAATTTGAGCACATTTGGACATTTGTAGGACATGTTATAAAGACCGCAAAATTTATACATTTCAAATTAGTTTCGCACGTCGATTTCGTTGCCCTTGGATGAGTGACTTACACTCATCCAAATGGGCTCAAAATTTGTATGTAGCCTAGTTATAGTATGACAGTGAAGATCAATGGTTTACATTTTACAAAAAATTGTCTTGATATGCAAACACACTTGAGCGTATTCGTGCGATCTGTACACTCGAGTGTATTCTAGCCTGACTATATATATATATATATATATATATATCACTTTGGGATTATAAGTGGTATTTGATTGGATTTGCACATTATCAATGTAATTGTTTGCATCATATGTAATAAATAAACAATAGAAAACTAAAAATATGATCATATCGATTATCCCAAAATATAGTAAATTGATGTGGATCTGATACCACTCTAGGAAAATATGGTCATAGAGTAGGCAATGGAAATAAAAATTTATCTATCTATATTCCCCGGAACAGTAAGACCGCGTCAACAACTATATAATGGAAAGGATGGTTTAACGAGTTCATACCTAGTCCTAGAGTAAGTCCAGTGACCATAACTTGTTGCAGTAGTACAACACTCATAGTTGCAATGGGACTTGTCTGTAGCATCTCCTGGTCTCCACTACAGACAAAAGACTCAAACGACATCTGCAACATATCCACCACAGACTACATCTTGATGTTATCCTCCTAGTGGGAAAAGTATTCACGCCTCTATGGTAGTCCAAAAGGACCATCTAGAACTCCTGTCGTTCAACTAGAACTGATAGGAAGGAGTTGTCCCTCATGTTGGTGTACTAGTCACCAACTTGCTCTCCCACAATCATTTTACCTTGCTATCCCTCCCTTTATTGGTTTGGGCTTGCTCGGGATCTCTCAGTTAGCACAACCAACAAAGACAAATAATTGTCAGAGGAAATTGAGTTGTGTCTAAGAAGCCCCTAATATCCCTCTATTTATAGGAGGGGTTTGGGTCTGGGTTCCCAGTCTGTGTGGGAGTGGAAGGGACTAGAAGATCATGAACTTTCAAAACCTGGGAGATGTGAACTGGTCAGTTTGCAAGCAAGCCAGTCGGTTCACATGCGAGCAGATCAGTTCTCTCAGTGAACCAGTCATTTCCCCCATGTTTTCTAATCACATATGAATTGGCCATTCGAATCCAATTAATGCACAACATCACATCAGTACTAATCTTTGATGCAATCAAATTTCTCCATGAACCGAGTGTCTCACTCAACCAAATGATCGATTGGTTACTCGATTCCATCATTTCACTATGTGAGTTGGTTGGTTTGCTCCTGAGTTCAGGCAGAACTCAACCAATTCAATTTCTAATCAACCTGACACTCCAACCAATAGGTTCAACACTTGGATCGGTTGGTTGGGAGTCAAGTCAGCTGATTTGTTGCTTGAATATAATACCTAAACACTTTAGTAATCAATTCAATTATCATTCATGATTAAACTCCTCTTCTAGGTGAATTCATGTGTGTGTGACCCTATAGGTCCCAAATCATGTTGGCAGTGGATGTCTATAATTAGTTTATGACACCAAAAGCAAAGAGTGGTGCCTAATCACACATCAGTGCTATCCAAGTGAATGAAAAGTTAGAGAACAACTTTAATCTACAGCCTGTGTAAGTTATTATAGTGATTATCTATTTATCACTGATATCTAGAATGAGCTCGAGACATAGAATCTTCATCCTCTCAATGTTCAATCCATGTTCCTTGATCCAAGAGTAGATTGTCTGAGATATAAGTGACCTCAATATCATATATTGATCCACATGTGCATGTACATGCTTTTCTCAGTCTCGCTTATCAGGTGGCATGGATATCATAATCTATTAGGAGGGACAAATCCCATCTACATCACTCATAGTCATCCCCATATGTCACATTGCACCCAATCATCACCTTAATGGCAACCCTTATTCAAGATCATAGTGGATGATGTCAAAGCACACCAAACGACATGTGATGAGTGTAGTGATTTTAGGACTAAGAACCACAATCACCACCTTCACTATGAGAGATGACTATGACCACCAAGCATGGTTTCCAAGTGTCAGTCTCAAGGTGGGTCTATCTGATACACTATTCTCTAATAAGTATTTATGTGCTTGGATTGATATCACGTATCATGACTGGTGAGATTCTGTCATCAACCAACACACACTCTAGTCTTTATTGTTATTGCTGTCTATCTTCCTTCCACAGTAACAATCGACTCAGGACATAACAAGAATGTGCATACTCTTAACATCCATATGATCTCATTGTTCAAATCACGTACTTGAAGACATACATCATTGAGTAATTGTCATTCTATAGACATTCATTCCATTTCCTCATTATCCCATAACTGACTGAAATAGGATGAATTGGAAGCTTGTCTTTATATTATTAATCAAATCTTTTATATGATATGCCATCACAATCAACATATGATTGGATCTCTGGGCATGCATACCAACATATTTAAGTATTGTGACAAGACTTACATGGTGTACAATTTGGGTGGGGTCATGTCACTACTAAAAGAAATTGTACTTTTGATAATTTGGGAATGGGAAACCCATCACACCTATAGTGAACAATGGTTGGATGATACAAGATCACATCAATGACATAAACCCAAAAAGGAGAAGATAAAACTAAAACAGTGGGTGAATTACTCTCTCATTGTAGTCATAAGTGGGAAACGCCTAAATTAAGAAATTGTTCAAGAAAAAAAGGAAATAAAATAAAATGTTACTAAGAAATATAAAACCCAAATATGGACTCATTTGAAAACCACAAAGAAAACGAGTCTTCAAAATTTTAATACCCCAGTCCTTTACCAATTACAGGAGCACTACAAGCTGGAATATATGATTGCCTTTACTACAAGTGTCCAAAAAATAGGATAATGGAGTAAGCTCATGAGGTGTAGCTCAATACCTTAGATACCCGCAATGATAAAATAGAGTCTTCAGTAATAAGCGAGGTCAAACATAGGGACAAGGGTAACAAACTATTTAGGTCTTTGATCTTTGCTTCGATAAATTAAACAAAGGTAAGTTTTATGTCCTTATGGAACTACGTAACAATTGGGAACAAAGAGAATAAATCTACTATTCTCTCAATCTAAATGTCACTACTCGTCTCCGTCCTTAGCATTACCAACAAGACACGGGCTCTTACTCGTCTCCGTCCTTTGCATTACCAACAAGGCACGGGCTCTTATATGTGAACCTTACGATCTAGCGTTTCTTTTGACTTTCTTGTTTTGACGACCGATTCTCTGATTACCCCGATAAACATGTAAATCGATAGGGTTTTTCTTTTAAATATTTATGAAAACCACGTTAGCTGTCAGGCTCCTTGTTTCCTGTTACCTTTTCCGGGTGGCGGCCGCTCCTTCACCTTGGTCGTTGCATGTTGCATGAGTGAACAAAGACATCAACGGGTACATCTTCCCCAGCAGTTGTAGTTTCTGCCTTTTTTTGTATGCATTGTCCGTTATAAAGAACTAATCTGAAATTCTTGCCGCATCGGGACCTAGAGTCTGTATGCTCATCGATCAAGCAACATCTCTGCTGTCAAGATGCGGGCATCATGTATAAAGGGCTTTTAGCATCAACGACATGCATCATCTCACTTCCCTGCTCACTCTCCCTTCCTCCGATTCGTAGAAAAAATTAAAGTTCCCATCGAGATATATTTCCAGCTGATAGAGTCCTGGCAGATATCCTCAGTTATTCCCTATTGAATATTCCTCATGTTTCGTACGACTGTTTTTACTCTTATCCATGTCCCTCAGGATTTGCTGTTCCTTGTTTAACAAGGAGCAGGCTACACCTTGTGTTAGATTGCACCATCTTTTGGATTTAGATGAATAACATGAAGACGATTCATATCATTGATTCTTTTTATTTTCTATCAAAGATGTAGAGCGAGCATGACCATGCATGACTTTCAACATCTGGGTTTTGGCTAGAAAGGGAGTCTACGGAAGGGCATTGCCATCCTATTCGTAATTCAATCAACGTCATGTTAACTACTAGAATACGTATGGCTCTCAGAGCCAACAAACCCGCAATGGCACAATATTGTTGTCAGAAATCCAGAACGGCGGAACGACATGCATCCTAGAGACTTTGCAGTGCATTCTGGGTAGGGTGAATATGAATGATAGTCAACGGTGAAGGCTTACAAAGAGGCTAACGCTAAGGAACTAGAAGAAGACTGGACTATCGTACACTTTGATCATCCACTGCACTACCACAGAAACAGTCACAACCTGGATTAGGAGGTCAGTTGCAGTAGTCATGGCCTGAGTCAGTGTTGGCTTTTCTACTATTGATTTACCAGTATCACGAGTATGAAGAAATCACATCCTATCAAACCAAACAGTACATGTGGGAAATTATGATGGGCGCTGCAATTCCTACATGATCATGTGATCGACTCACTACCTTCCATCATAACAGTTGAATAAGAAACCGCACTGGATTCTTGCAGATGACGTGGACTGGTATATGAAAAAATGTATGAAGCTTCAAAGAAAATATAAGAACTTGAAAACTTGACAACATTTAATCGTTATTTTTAATCATACAATTTCTATCCAGTGCCGAATTCATGTTGTCGGTAGATCTACCACAAAATAGATGATGATCAATGACAATTCTAGAACTCATTGTCGGTAAATCTACCATGTACATGAGGGGTATTATGTCTTCTGCCAAGAGATCATAACAACCATGCAATTAAGTAAAAAGACCCCAACTCAATAGGCTACTTGCTAAAAAGAGTTGATTTTGAAATGGGTTACTATGTAAACAATCTTGTTGATATCGGTTGGCTCCTGTAGAGCGTATTGATTCTAACATTGCTACATAGAGTTAGATTCGACTATTGCCCTGAATATCATCAAAAGGATGTTTTTGAAAGCAACCTTTGTCGAAAGTGATGTTAATGAAGAGTCTTCCATATTTAACAATTTAAATGGTAGTGGTGTGAAACAATATCAAGGTTTTTTCAAGTTCTCACAATTTTTAATTGGTCCAAAAAGGGACTCCATATTAATATAGTCATTCTATTTGCTAAAAAATATTTATATGAGATATGTTTATGCAAACATTTGTGGTTGTATGATTTATTTGAATAAATGCATGCATGGATATTATTGGCTAACTAGCTGAAAAGGTGAGAAGGACTTCCACTTATTGTCCTTGCATCTGCAAGACAATCATCAATACATGGATATTAAATCTGGTGCATAATATTACTATGACTATGTAACAAGATGACGTGAATGATAAAGTTGTCACCTTTGATGTTAAGCCTTATATGTTATAATTTTCTTATTGTTTTTTGATAATTGTTATTATCAGATCATGAGGGAAAGGTCTAGCTCTATCACCAAAAATGTGAAGTGGATCCTTTAGATATTTATATAAAACTCCCTTCTTTTTCTTAGGTGCTCCAATTGGAAATTGAGCCAATAACCTATGTCTAACAAACTGACCAAACATACCAGTTGAGACAATTGATAGGTGTTGTAATTCACTTACTGTCATTTTAGAAAATATCCAGAAATATTATGTAATGTTAAACTTACACTACATGACATTATCTTTTCACTTGAAAATTAGAAAACGGTGACATTGTTAACATTCATTTGGTTTTAGATTTAGCAGTATATATGATTAGAAATCCCTACAATATTAGTTTGATGCCTATCTTGTTCAAAGTATTTCATTACTAAATTTCAATGTGAAAAAAATATTATTAGCTTTATAAACTCTTGAAACTATTATATGTTCATTCAAATGGAGTATGTATGGTAACCATTAACTATGAAATCTAAGTAATGCTATAAACAAGTTTCCTTACTAGAGCAAGATTGTGCTACCTTTCTTTCGCTAACCAATCACTCAAAAGTAAACATACATAAATCTATGTGGAAAACAAGTATAGACGAATCTTAGCATGTCAACTGCGAGCACGTAACCATTAAGAATAGAAAAAATTAAGAATAGAAAAATTCTATGTACACATAGATTGTGGAATCCATGAAATTAAATGGTACATGAATAGAGGAGATGCACTTTAAGATTTTATAGCATGTGCCGCATGAATTCATTTACAATGAAAAAGATTTTATAAAGTAAGAATTATGTGTTGTCATTATCTAAGTCATATTTCAATATCCCCTTGCAATAATGTACCATCACGATTGTAACATTCTAACAAATAAGTTAATTTAACTTTGGGAGAGCACATAAGATGGATACGTTATTACATATATAGCTAAAAGATCAAAGCCATTATGTGGAGCATGAAAGTCACATTAACAATTTTGGGTCTCAGATGAAACTTGATTAAAAGAGAAGGAAAGATCCATGCCATATATTTGGATACATTTTTATCAAACATTAGATCATCTTATATAAAATAAAACATTTAGAGTACAAATGTTCAAGCTAGAAAAAGAGATATGAATTTATTTATCCTTTACAACAAAAGGTGATCTTAGCTTTGAATTGGTCTCTTAGATTCTTGAGAAGTAAGAAAAACTTTAAAAAATTAAATTCCAAGCATTTTGTCTCGACATAAAATCTAAAAAAGTATGTATTCACTTCTTATTAGATTTTAGCTGCCATTGGAAATTCAGAAAGTTTATAGTGAGCACAATAACCTAACCATCTTTGAGTATTCATAAAGATCTAATGCTACTATTTATATCTAATCGCAACAAGAAATACACATTTAATTTTACAAGACTAATAAAAGTTAGGATGCATATGGGGCATAAATTAGACCATGTCTACTATCTCATGAATGGTTTTAGTTAACAATTACATTTTGATCCTTTTTTGAGTGACATACGGTATATTTACTACTAGAATTAAATATATTTCAATTTAGGTTATTCATAATCTAAAACTATGACACCTAAAGTTTGAGGATGTATATGCAGTTGCACCCAGAGTATAGCTGATAAAATGAATTTTTATAGGTAAAAAATGAAACCACAAATAAGTCAACCATTTATAGTTGATCAAGTTTAACTAGAGAATTATATTATACTCATTCTTCAAAAATAATGGGGATAGAAACTTCCAGTTTGATTTTTTATTCTAAAGAAGAATGCATTAGGTATTTCAAGATAGTCAAATTAGACATGATATTTAAATATGGAACCTACATGTCAGAGTGATTTATTTTAAAGTTTTTATCACATTACATGAGTATTAGTGATATACATTACTGACAACAGATGGTTATAATGTCTAATAATGTTGATTTTTGTTATATCTAATGAAAAGGAATGATAAATTCCATGTCACATTTATTCTATTCTTTATAATAGATGATTTGTTAAAAAATGTAACTATATGTATCTAAATATTATGTGTCTGAAACACAATAACTAAAATTGCTAGAAGTTTATCATTGTAAGTGCCCAATAGAAATATAAGTAGAATGAATTTATGTCTATTGTTTACACTTCTTGCTGAGAAATTTGAACAAGTGTTTTTTTTACTGGACAAGATATCTATGTCGATATAAATATGTCATTACTATATATAATTAGCATACAAACTTATTCAATATGATATATGTAAAATGTAAAAAATACTTACAGTCTTGTATTATTACTTCTTATTTTTCTATCAATGTAATGAATTGGTCAAAATGATGGATCCTTTTGGCTTATGAAGCGATGTTATCCAATAATTTAATTGCATTATTATTATAGTGACTCTAGATTTATTTAATCGTAAATTTCTATTTAAATATCTTTCATAAATTAGCTTACAAATATTTATTGATGCAATCTTCATTTCAAAATAGTCAATCTTACTAGGAAAATATAGAATTCTTATCTAATAAGGAATAACAATGTGTTCATGTTAAAGTTAATTATATATAAATTTAAAATAAAGATAAAATATATTTTTAATCAATTTCAAAACCATTCATCCCTACTTTATTCAGAATAGACAAGATATATCTATGTAAAATTTTCCTTTAATGATAGTTATAAATTTGTGAGACAACTAGCATAGTATTTTGTTAGTACAACTCTCAATATATATGGTATATTTATTTGTGTTCATTTGAGAAATATGTGACAAATCTTTTATGCAAAAGTGTGGGAACTTTATAAGAGAGAATGATTAGTTCAATTATTATTATTCATTATGAATATGGTGTCTTTTAACTTTCCAATAAAACCACACCCGGGTAGGGCCACTTCAAACCCAATCCATCAACTATGTCTTTTCTAGGAGGTTTTGTGTTCCTCTATTAATTCGTGAGGGAATTCAAACTAAGATACTCCTACTTAACACAATATTTTTTAGCCATTGATCCAACATCGGGTTGCAATTGTTTGTTATATTTCTCCCACATAACTTTATTTTACATTTATAATTGATTAGTCTTATGTTAATGTGTTTGAAACTTTAGGATACATCACTAGAATATAAGGTATTTAGTCACAAGTTCAAATACAACTAGAACACAAAATTAATCTCTTGAAGGAAAGTGTGTCTTGTTTTTTGTTATCATTATTGTTAATATGTTTGATCAACAAGTTCAAATGTTATTCTCTTTGATAACTACTCTTCAGATAAAGAAATAGAGAATCTGGAATTTATGGTCAACATATATGGATATATGTATGGGTATCTACTTCTTTTCAAGTTTGAAAAAAGCAATTAGTTTTTTACATTGTAAAAATGAGTAAGATGTGACAAGGAGGTGAGAAATACTCCTTAAATTTCAATATCATGATGACAAAGAGATCCAAATTGGATCCATTGATAGGGATTTCCTTTGATAAAAATAAACATATTTTCATTATCTAACATCATAAATGTCTTCATGTGCACATATATAATCATATATATATTCATACTTACACACAATTTACTTCCATAACATCAAAGAAAACATGAATGTGGTTGGCAAAACGCAAGATAATTTCATCTTGTCATGCTCTCTTTACAACATTAGAATAGGAATCAAAATCATTAACAATTTACCTATTCAACATGCAAAGTTTAATTCAAGAAACATTGTAGTAGACAAAAAACTTTTGCATGCTAACTAAATGTATATGAAAGATTTCCTTGGTTTCTCTATATTTATTGTTTTCAAGATAGGTTAGTTGATCATTCTAGAACTAGAATATAACAAATTTATAGTTGGTTTATGCACTAGGTGATAACGACTTTTATAGTGAATTTTTTTTAGAATAATCCTACAAATTATGTTAATTTACAAAAATGGATCATTGTGAAACCTCAAACCATTGAAAAGTAGTTATGGAAGATATTATTTATAATTAATGTAATAAACTCCAAGGAATCAAACTCCATCAAGAAAACAACAAATATAATTAATAAAAAACTAAACCTCATGATCAAAATACACATATATCTCTTAAAAAATTGAGATGTAGGATATCTCTCGTCGATCAACCACATAGTGAATATATGAAACTAATCGTTTCCATATGACATTTGGTAATGAAACCTTTCTTACAATAAAATATCTATATTATAATCACATTTCTAAAAAGTTTCCATAACATTAAAAATATATTATTAATAAATATCATGTGCAAAGCACATACACCTACTAGTTAAATGAAAACTAAGAACAAGAGAAAAAAAAGCAGTAGAACTTTTTGGTAGATTTTAATATTTTGGATAGAATTTTGATTGGATTTCACCAACCAAGCACACTCACTACATGCAAACACTCATACCCATTGTATGCCATTAGCATAGTTCAAGAGTGTTCATGATTGGTGCCTATTCTCTCCTCTATTGATATTGGGTTAGATCTTGATTATAAGCATATATATCTCTCAAAATGAAAAATAAACAATCAAAACATACATACATATGACCATTAAATCTAGTGATCCAACAATTTCATGAATTCACACCACTTCTTATTGCCAAATTCTAAACTAATACTATTCTTTCAAGGAATTAGAAACCAAACATCACACAATCGTATCTAATCATGTAAGTGATTGATTCATGAACTAGACTAAAGAGATAATTATTGACAAGAGTATATACATGCAATATAATACAAATATTACACGTTAAGAGGCATTAGTGGCTACTCCCAACCTCATTTAATAAGTCTACTTACTCATTTTAAAAGTATGTGGCGGGTTTGCATGATACAAAGGCAAAAAAAAAAGAATAGGGGAATATGAATCAAGTGGGGAATATGGGGGAACAAAATAGATCAGTAGCCTTGGGTATTGATTCTCAATGTAGACATCTTATTATTCTTCAATGGTGGTGATGATGGAAAGGAAATCTTCTCCATCCTCCTTCTCTTATAGATAGGATGCATATGCCTCCAAAGAACAACACCATTAAACTTGGACTCTTGTCCTTGTTGGATGATGAAAAGTAATGGTGGAATTCGGTAACACTACATGGAAGAATACATGCCTCCTTTTGAAATCTTAGGATCCCTATTTATAGGTCAAGTCACCTAAGGGTGGGGGGTTTACTTGAGCCTCAAGTCTCATGGAGTGTACCTCAAGGTGCTTTCTTAACTAACTTGGCTGTGATAATTGACACAAAAAGTCCATTAGTATACAAGAGCTTGCTGAATCTTCATCGATATGTAGAGCATGATCTTTCAAAGATGAATGGATTTCATTGATTGTCAATAGGTGTTGTGTTTTCATCAAAGGGAAATGGAAGGAAAGCCATCAGTAGGTGAAGTTTGTGTTATCGTCAATAATCGTTTGTCTGGATTTTCATTGGTTTCATTAATTAGAGATCAATCTTTTCATTGGTCTATGGCCATTGATGAAAATATCATGTCTTTAATGTCTTCGATTACTAGAGTAGGTGAAAAGTTAGTTGATGGATAGTGATGAAGATGTAGAGTATACATATCATTAGGTTTATTGATGATATTCTAGGTCTTCAAGTTACTGACATGCCTATTTACATGTTGATGTGCTTAGACATTTCCATGATTGTTGATGAGAATGTCTGGAGTGTTTCCATCAGTTGAAAATCCAATGGTTTTCTGCATGATGGATCAGCACCCTTTTATCAACTAGCAGCCATTGGTTGTTAGATACGCATAACAGGTGAAATATTTGTTTGATCTAAAACTAGGTGTTTTCCTACAAAAAGATGCAAATTTTTAGCAACAAGAGAAAATATAAATTTATGTTAGTAAATACAAGATTAATTATATAAAATCCTTGAATAATAAAGGAATTGAAGGGAAATATAAGCATATAACTCTACACAGTTTGATGCTATCAAACCACCCAAAATTAGAGTCTAGCCTGTCCTCAAGATAATATACATAATCACATATAAGTTAACAAATAACAAATTGTTAGTTAGGTCAATCATAGTATTGTGGCCATGCCTTCAATCATCAAATGATAAGATTTCTACCTGGTTGCCTTGTCTTGCTATTATGTTCTTGGAATTTCCCCTAAAACTTGGAGGTTTTCAACCTTTCATATGTTACTCCCACCCTACTCAAGGTTGGGGTCTTCCTTTGTGGTATACACTCTGATTCCCATTTCGTGACAGTACCATGGAGAATTGTCGCATAAGGTAGCATGCACTCCCAACTTCTCATTTTTTGGATAATCAAAAGAAAGTGTAAGGTAGGCTAAGGATGAGGTGTATCTTGTTTTATACGGGTCACCCAACCACATGTTTGAAATAGTGAGCAAGTGGATTACGTGAACACCATTGAATAATAAGGATTTATACTTCCTTATAGGTTCTAGGTTCTAATATTATTTTCTTCATATCTAGATTCATGAGCACATCTATACACCATATGGGAATCACCCTTGGCCTATAACATGACACAAACTCTTATCTTTTTGGTTCTCACTCAGGATTTTAGTCTCTCTCTTTTTGGTTTTTTTTTGGATAATGAAATTTGAAGGGTTTTGTGGGCTTCAAATCCTCTTCACTCCTTTTTAGGATTTATTTCACTAAGAGGGATACATGATTTGTGCATTTCCATCATGTACTCTAGGTTTTAGATGATCACTCATAAGCGTAATCAAACTAAGATCCATCCTATGTGTAAGAGATTTCTAGGACCTAAGACATTTTATTTGCAATATGTAGTGTCTTAAAACAGAGTTGTTGTGAAAACATAACCATTTAGCAAGCTATGTGAATTTATTGCCCATATTTGTCACTTGATACACTAAATCATTGAAGGATAGCTTGGAGATAGTTTGCTCTAGTTTAGGAGTGAAGTAAATACCCATAAGATTCGATAAAAATGTACCTAATACCAAAACATTACCCTTCATTTCTTAATTTTTTTCCCTTAACTATAGATTAATACATTAGCTATAAGCTAACATGTGTAGTCTAAACATTTTCATAATTGTATAAGAAAAAAATAGTATAATAGCTAAGTGTGGGTAAATGCAACAATAAAAGCAAGTTAAGGTAGAGGAGACAAGATAGTACCTACCTCATCCATTAAAGTCCCCCAAACTTATTTTTCACTATGTCCTCATAGTGTTAAAGGATGAGGTTAAATATAAGTGATCTTCTAGCCCCTAATTTTACCCATGGAAGCACAACAAGCAGACAACATAGGTTCTGCAAAGGTGTTTGTATTAATCATCTTGGAATGCTTCTATCCTTATCTTTAGACTAGTTAGCACTTACATCCAAAATATCACGTGAAAACTATAATTGTTATATTGTGGTATCTATTTTGGGATCCTATGAAAGAATTGTGATTTTCTAAAGTCTCCATCTTCTATTGGATAACCCCTCCTATATTCCTTTGTTATCTAGATCACGTCTTCTGAGTGATTTTTCAACTTTCTACTTCATTGCACTTGTAGGTTTTGTAATGTTAGTGTACTTCCTCATGCTGAAGAGGGCTTTAAATATTTTATATGAGATGGATCTCTTTTATTTGTGTTAATGTACAAAAGTGTCCAATTTTGTCATGAAGAGAAAGAAGGAAAATGAATCAAGGGATATGTATATTCAATCACTCGATTAGTTTTGCATCTTCCCTAGATCCTTTTTCTATTATCATGTCATGTAGGAGGTTGTATTTGTCTGTGTAAATGTATTCAAGCTTGTCCCCTAATAGTATTTGGCAATATGTCATTATGCTCACTGTCATGTTTCTTCAAACAGTAAGGATATCTCAAATATATGGTTTTAGGACTTGCAAATTACCATGCTAAAAGATGACTATGAGATCACCATTATTTGGTTTGAGCTTCTCTGTGATGATATCCAAGTGTGCCTATGGAAAACCCATGTTTGAAATGCCCAGACCCACTGTCCAAGACTCTAGTAGAGTTTCAAAAATGATGAATGGACCCAAAAACCACCACTATCCTCATCTGTGTGCTTTGTCCTCACTCACGCACAAACCAAAATCAACTCCCCAACATGTTACCCATCCTAGTACTACTCTATTAAACACTCTTAGTAGAAAAATTCTTAGTGATGGGTTCCCTGAAAAGGAGGTGCACCTCAGTGATATGGGTTGTCCAGTCATTCCTTTTAAGATCATTTTTTCTTAGACCTCAAATCTTGATATGTTACAATCTCACCCACTTAGACTCTTGAAATCCTTGTCAAGACTCAACTAAATGAGATCATAATCTTTCCCCATTTCATTGTAAACCTAGAATGGACTATGTACACCCAACTCCCAATTATGGCTTCTAGTGAAATGATGTCCCCATAAGCTAGGATAGCCCTTTCTAGCATGCCTAGACCGCACAATTTAAGACTGGCAAGTCATATGTTCATGTTGCATGTCCATGTGACACCCACTGAATGAGGTTAATTTTGATACCATTTTTAACACCTAATCATATTGCTCAAGGTTCTAGTAGAGTTTCAAGAATAAAGAATGGCCCCAAGACCTCCACTAGCCTTGACTGCACACCTTGTCCTCACTTACTCGCAACCCAAGATCAACTTGCCGACAACTCAGCCATCCTAGTACTACTCTAGTCTAAGCAAGCTTAACTACAGAATTATTAGTGATGAGCTCCCTAAAAAGGACGTGCATCTTATTGACATGCATAGTCCAATCATTCCTCTTAAGATAATTTTATTTGAGGCCTCAAATCTTGGGATGTTACAATGTCAAAGTTATCCAACATTGAAGTTATCATGTTGTCTTTCATATTTTATAGTGACATGTTCATGGGAGACCTCTTGAATCATGTCTACCATTAGTTCTACTTTAGGCTCGCCGATGGGTTGTGAGGTCGCTCCTAGAACAGGCTCAGGTTGTGTTGGCATGTGTTTCCTATATTGTTCATAATCTACACTTTTCTCAAAAAGTATTTTGTGTTGGTGTGTTGGTTGAGTAGTTCTTTTCTAGATAGTTTTGAGTTATTCTCTCCACAAATTCTTCTCTGGAAGGGGAATTTACATATACATCTACCTTGGAATGGAGTCCATGTATGGGTCATAGAAGAATCTCTTGTCATGGATGGTCTTAATGACATACTTCCCTCATAAACCATGGAAGTTTTTATTGGCACTTTCTAAGGGGGGTCATTTGGTTCAAATCTTATATCATATGTAAGATGATGTAAGAGTCATTCCCCGAGTCAAGAAGTTGATGGGGGATTGATGCAGCCCTATTTTCGGCCTTCATCTAGTGTCATATTTCATTTCAATCACATCTATACATGTTAGATTACATGTTATTTTCCCTAATATGCATATTTGTAAAAAATGAACTTATGGACATTATTTGCATATTTTTTAAACATTTGGACCACACTTGCTGGAAGAGAGACCTAGGGTTTCTTTACCCTTGGAGAGGCCTAAAGTGAAGTCTAATGCTCCCTCAACCTACTCCTAGTGGCCAAAGCTCCATTGAAGCAAACATGTCTAAGAGAATCCAAAGAATCAAGTCAAAGTGCTACAACAGAGACCACCACGGCCATGGTACCTCAAAACGGCTGTGCTGCCTCATCCAAAACCAATAGAGTCACATTGAAGCAAAGCAAGAATCACCACGGGCGTTCCACTCAGAATGGATGTGGTGGACTGACCCAGAACGATCATGCCACCTTGCACTACCGTGTGATAGCTAAAGTAGAATGGTCATGGAGCCAAGAATGGGCACATTGATCCAACCCACCACGACCGTCCTGACCACCATGGTCGTACTACCCTAGCCCCGCCAAGGCCATGCTACTTCATGTACAAAAATGACCAAGTTCCTATGATTTTTCTCCATTTCTTAGTACGGTCCTTCCATACCACCATGACCGTTCTCATCCCTTCCCACCACAGTCGTGATGACCACCACGGCCGTGCTACTCACAACCTAGCTGCTTTTGCACTACATTTCCCACTTTACCCCCACTTGACCTATTGCTTCCCCCACACCTATATATACCTAGGTGTCGGCTCTAGTACAAGGTTGGCCACCCTAGCTCACTCTTACCACTCCATTTTTCTCCTTATCCATTCCACTCCATTTCCACCTCCATTCCACCCCATTGCACCATTTTCACCACCAAAACCCTAGTTTCCTAGTATTTTGACCCTATTCCACGATCATCCCATGCCATTGCATCCTTGGAGAAGAGTCGAGGATGTCCTGCAACAGCTAAAGAGGAGGATTACTCCTGCTACACCAAGCTCTGTGACTTCTTCTACCTCTTTCTCCATTCTTTTTGTAATTTGCATTTCCATGAGTAGCTAGGCCCCTTGGGTGGGCTGTTTGGGGTCGAAAATGTTACTTTGATACTATTTTGGGGGAAAATGATATGTAAACATTGTAATTTCATCTGATAATGATTATGTTCTATTTATATTTCGCTCTTCATGAATTTCTTGCTGGTTTATGCTTGAAATCACCTAGGAATTTAGAGAAATTACTTATATGTGAGAATTTTTGGATTTGCTCCTAGGTCCAATTTTGGGATCCCTAGCTAGCTACACATACTCCTACATTCTAATAAATTCTCTTAACCCTAGTTGAGAGATCTAAGTATCTAGTTTAGATGAATTAGGTGTGCTTAGCATGGAGCTTTCTTAAGGCTAGAATGTGGGTAATGGGAGGCTTAAAACCTCACTTCCACTCCCATTACTAAACTCAGTCCCTAGTCATCCTAAGATCATCTAACCTAGAAGCCTAGGCTTGTTTAGACTCTAATACCTAAACCCTAACTCAATTGTGCTTCACAAGGGTAGTAAGGGGTGTTAGGGACTACTTCTCCTATACACAACCTAGCATATCCATAGCCAGTTAGTAGTTTAGGATAATTCACTAGACTCTAGCATGTTGTTTGGTTTGGTAATCTAAATGAAATCATTATGTTCACATGTCACCCCCAACCTAATTGATAAGTGCATCCCCTAAATAGACCACATTTCCCTTAATTGCTTTAAAACCCTATTTTCCATCTTGCTTATCTAGTGTTAGCTTAGTTAGTTCTTTACTTGCTTAGTTAGATGATGCACATGATATTTGTTATTTTCACAGGCTATTTTATATTGATTTTTTGTGCATTTACTATTCACTTTCATATTAATTTGTGCATGATTTATTAATATTATCCTATGTTACTCAATTGCATAAGATAAATATAATTTTAATGTTTCCGAACGATTTATTATATTTCAAAGTACTTATGTATGTTTTTTTTGCCTTTCAGGTACCACAAGAGTCTCGCAGACTTGGTACTACCGACTTCATAAGTCGGTACTACCCAATTCACATCAGTAGAAGACTAAAGGAAGTTCACATACTCGATACTATCGAGTTCAAAGTCGATAGTATCGAGATTGCATCAGAGACAGAGTAGGTTCAAATTCCAGACTTGACAATATTGACTTTCCAAGTCGATACTATCGAGTCTGCTCGATCAGGCAGATCTGAAAATCAAGTTAATCTAACGGTTGAGGATTTATTTTGCTCTAAGTCACATCTACGACTTAAGGGGAGTTTGGTTAGACCTAATCTATCACGTTCTATTCCATTATACAACGGCTACAGTACGGGAGCGGAGAACGATAAGGATAATCGTACGTTTGGGAGGTTCTGGGCACGTTCGGTGGGTAGAATTTGTAGTTTACATATCCGTTCGTCAGCGTGGAGCGTCCTAGTCTTGTTTCTCCAGGGGGTTATTTATTTTTCTATATTCTCTACATTTTTTCTTCTTCCTATCATGTTTCTCTCCATGTAAACCATGACGAGGTAATCCATGTGTTCTCTAAGACCCAGAAGTAGCCCGGTTGTACAATATATATGGATTTTTTGCGTTAGTATATTGTTTTCTCCTTATTCTTGGGAATGTTGCTATGAAATCACATTGAATTATTTATGTTGTGCATCGTAGGTGATTAATTAAATCCTTGATAACCTCGGGAGGAGGATTAAGGATTGGAAATCCATTGTAACACACGTTTTATATCGCCCTTTGGGAAAGGTGGCTTACAAATGTGAAGAGATTATCCATAGGATTTGTTAAAGCACCTAACTAATTAACCAATTACTATGGAAATAGGATTGGAATTAAAATAGGTAGTGAACCACTGCCGGAGTGGGTAATTCTTGCTACAAGCTCTTTTTCCAAGAGTGGGAGGAATATATATATATATATATATATATATATATATATATATATATATATATATATATATATATATATATATATATATATCACTAGATCGTTGTCCTATATGGGTAGAGATTGAGTGAGAAACATGCTACGGTGAGAGCATGAGAGGCAATTTAAACAAGGGAGCCATCACATGATAGTTAGATTCATGTTTCAATGTGATAGTGGTGAATGTGATCCTCATACATGAAGTCATTTGATGAATGCATATCCATCATTGTCTTAGTCACATTGTCAACTAGATTTTACATTTATATTTTTTTATTTTGCTTTAAAATAATCTTCCATATAGTTTTCTTTCGTTTTATAATAATTTGTTAATGTTTTAATCTAGTTGCTTGGTTTTCATGACAAATTTGATCTTGGTTCCTTGTACACCAGCGCAGGTTACTTGGAACAAATTTTCATCTATATTTAGATTATGTTTGGTATGTGGGGAAAAAATTGATGGTGATGTGGAAGGGTATGGTGATGGGGAAGGGGGCGGTGATGAGGAAGAGGATATTGTTAAAATGTGTTGTTTGGTAATATTTGTATCATGAAGGGGATAGGGATGGTGAAAATTATAAACAATTTTGTTTGTTACTGGGTATAAGTATGAGGAGGGGAAAATTCTTTATAAAGAATACCCTAACAAGTAAGAATACTATTTATTAGAATTTTGTTTACATATGTTTCTAAATAATTAGTGAAGTCTTGAAAGAAATTTTGCTGACCATGATTCACCATGCTTTTCTATGGGGACAAATATAGACCAAATTTCACTACGGATTCACCATGGAATATTTCCCCTTCCCTTTCACCGTGAAAAAAAAAAATTATTTCACTATCATTCCCCTCTCCGTGATTCACAATGTAATGAATGTAGCCTTATAGTTTCATCAACATTGGTACGCCATCAATCCCCTTAGAATGTGCATTGTCTAAAATGAGGGCCCAAAGACACACCAATTCTCCCTGATATATCTCGATTGATTTGTAGCCTCATCAATCACAGTCGCATAACCAAACAATTGAGACACTATCTGGTGCACCTCTTCCCAATGAGACTCCCACGACCCAATGACCCACAAACTGATGGGTATTGTGGGTCAATGACCCTGATGGATAACAAGGTTCTTGGTCGATGGCATCCAAACCCAACAGAGTTTGATGATTGATGTGAGTCCTATCTCTGGTGAATATTCCACTTGATCAGGCTTGATGAATAATGAAACTCCTTTCCTTGGTGAATATTCCTCCTAATAAGGCTATGGAACCGACGAAGCCACACCAAATGACAAGGCCCCTAACCGATAGAGATTTTTAATGACAATGTCTTGGCGAATATACCCCCTGTCTCCTAAGACATTCATGGCCGATGTTGGAATTATGACAAGAGGATGTGGAGTTTAAAACTCTAACTCTAGGCCTATAAACACTAGCGCTTTCCTCCATGTCAAAGGATCATCTTGATGGTTGTAGGATGATGAACTCCATCCATGCCTAGTTTCCATCGGTTGATCGATCGACCCCATCGGTGTGATTCATCAACCATAGCTAAGTCGACGCCTAGACTTGACCTGAAGAGATGCAAGATGAGGCAATACTAGAAACCTTCACCAAGTATGAAAGGCTTAGACCAAGTCTAAGACTAAACCAATAAAGACAAACAATGCATGTATGCCATTTATTGCCACCTATCATTGTCATACAAGATCAAATACAGGCCCCCCAAAGAAGGAATATAGATGAACATAGGGAACCTAGAAAAATGTCTTAGATCATCTTGGTGTTGTGTTGTCCACCCTCATCCCAAGCATGAAGACAGTCAACTCGACACCAAAACTTCCCTTCATATTCTACTATGAGAATGTCTTTCTCCCATTATTTTTGTTTTTATCTTATTACTATGATGATAAGGATGTAGTCCCCTCACGTAGGCATAGGGAGTAGTCCTGCTATCCATTTTTCTCTTTTTACTATTTTATACTTGTATGAACTGTGCTATGTTTTGAAAATCAAATGTTTTATCCTTGCAAATCTAGTTTGGCTAATAATTTTGCATGTTTATCACATATTAGATGTAGATAACTTCGAATATAAGATCCAGATATCATTTGTTTCATGTTTACCCTTGATGAAAACTTAGGATATGTGACAGCAAGCCTAGAGTGATATATGATGCAGTGTAGTCCTATAAAGAGTGGCACCTAAAAGGTGTCCACCTCCTACTTCTAATTTTGGAAAATAAATCAAACAATCCCATGCGTGCAAGGGGTGCATAATTTTATCAAAATAGCATGAAACAATGAGAAGATAGTTGTTGACACCCCCATTTTTGCTCACTCATCTAAAAATCATGATAACCTTCATTATTTGTCTTACGATAGATTTATTTCTATTTTCCCACCTTTTTCAAATTTCTACTTTCATACCTACTTAATTCATTCATTTTTTCCATTTGCCACTATTTGAGTGTTTGTATATACAAGGTGGTTTTCTATCAATTTTAAGTGAAGTTTGCCCCTTATTTTTACTTCTATAAGATTTTTTTATTAATTATCCATTGGATTATCCTAAATAAAAAAAATCATATTTAAACCCATGGATATTTTGTTGTATCTATCTTCATGAAAATCCCTATTTTTGGATAATAAGGAGGAATAATACTACTTCAATATGCTATTGTATTCCTTCATCATATTATTGAAGTTTATTCTATCTCACAAATTTAATCACTTTTATCTTATTTTTATCCATAAATTTCCTAAAATATCCCAAATAAAAGAAATCAACTTTTTTCTTATTTGGGGACACCTGATGCATCACAGCCATATGTTGCGTCACATGGAATATTAGTGTGATTTGCAAGCATGTCCATCATGGAACATCTGGTCTGCTAGGTTTCTAGAATGTTCCATTAGGAATTCCTCACTCCTAATTTTATCATATAAATACCCTCATACCCACCATATTTTAGGCCCCTTTTGATTCTCCTAAATCTAGAGAATCAACTATCCCTATCTTTTACTTTCCTTCTTGCTTGTGACTAGAGGATCCTTCCTCTAACACAATGATTATTTGAATGTCGTTAGGTTGAGTGGTGGTAATATTAAGTGTCAAAATCTGTATATCTTTAACTACTTATAACTGATAAAAATTCTTATAACTATCATGATCTAGTCATAGTTACACGGATCTATGTATTTGGACTGCTCTACTCTAGTGTGATTCGGTTGTCTTATTATTCCATTAGGGTTGAATATTTCTCCTAATTGAATCATTTTCATACATCATCTACTCTTTTTCCTAATGCATCGATCCTAACCACCCTAGAGGGATCCCCTCTGTGGGAGATGATGAGGAAGTTAGGACCTCACACCTAAAAATAGGACTATTAGGGTAATGTTAGGAAACCATGGTTGTCTCTATCTCCAGATATCCACAAACATAAACAAACCTATAATGACCCCGCCTCCCGGTAACCCCCAATTAAGGGAGACCCGAAGGTCAGAGTCGCTATCCCAATTAACAGGATCAAAGGTTCGACAAATAATCAGTAATAATTATTAAATTCTACCAAACTATACTAAAAGCTGGAATAAAAGAAAACTTTGCATACCTTTTTCAAAAACTTGGATATCTAACTTCTATCCACATCAAGACTCTATTCTAACTAATCTCCTTGTACTTTATTTCTTAATTTCACAATATGCTGCTTTGTTGTTTGTCTTTTTCAAACTTGTATCTAAAACGCCGACAAACAAAATGTCGGTAGGCATATCGAAATATGTTGGTATGTGGGGACAACCAAAATTTCACAAATATGGATAACAATCTAAATATCACAATCAAGATAATTAACAAGCCAATTTACACTTTCAATGTGACATTCTCCACTGCTTTTGCCCTAACCCTGGCATACCCACCTTAGGGTTTCTCTTTTGCCAATGACTTAAGGCCACCTTCTCAATCCTAAGCTTGGTGCATGGGGTCAACTCTCATAGTGCCCATTAGTCATTCTATAAAGACCACCTTCTCAATCCCGAGCTTGGTGTCTGGGGTCACCACTCATGGTGCCCACTGGTCTTCCCTCCTGGGCTTGACCTTTTGGCATCATCAATCAGGGTGTCATGTAGGTGTGAGAAAACACACTTATATTATTATTGTGATAATCATAGTGACTTTATGATTTGCAAGTATGAACATCCAAACTGATAAGTTTCATTCAATGTGATGAATCATCTGGGAAACTCTTCGAGAAACTAATGTGATTAACCATAATTAACCACATACATGTTAGGCTGATTTGAGACAGAATTAATCCAATCAATGTCAGAAATCTAATAGGCAAGCAAGCACACAAAGAGATCCTGAAATGCATATAATTTCCTATCATTGATCATGCCATCAAGATCTATTAAACCTAACTCTCTTCCTAGGGTTTCTAGTCCACTTTTAGGGTTTCTATTGCAATTAGGGTTCCTCTTCATTTTTACTCTTTTAAACCCTAATTTTATACAATTAATCACAAACCCTAATTATCTCATCTATTCTTCACGAAAGATATTAAGATTACCTTATAACAACATATAACCTTAATTTCGGATAAAAGACACAATTAAACATCAATTAAGTCTAGTGTGCCTCTTTTCATTAAAACTACCAATTTTATCCTTTTAATTCATGACAAGATCATTAGGCCCAATTATCATCTTTGGTCCCTTTCAAATTAACAACTTATCTTTCATGAACTCTATTTATCACTTATTCCACCATTATCCATTAGAAAACCCTAATTACCATATTAAGGGTATTTATCCCCAATTAGGAACTTTTATACTCAAAATAGCTTAGAACCATCATATCTCAGCTTTATTCATGAATTTGAATAATTAAAGCCATTAAGAGTTACAATTACTAACATTAGGGTTTCAAGTCCCATTAAAACTCATTTATACACATGGAATTCTAAATTACACTAATTACGTGCAAAGTTCATCCTTTTTGTTCTTAATGTACCTTTTTATAATTAATAGGTTAATATCAACTTTAATCATCTATAAAACCCTTCTAAATACATTAATCATCTCAAAATAGGGTTTCTTAATCATTAATACATTAAAGTTGATATCTTCCACTAATTTTCGAATTGCAAGAGGAATTATCTTCTAAAACTATTTTTAATGGATTCCTCTCATTTTTCTGAGCAACTTTCATATTTTATACGCATTCATCCGAGTTACCAATAAAAAGATACGATTTTTGCAAGAATTACTTACTCAGACCAATGGCAGGCTGGCTCGTCACCCTTTCCCATGCAACACGGCCGATTTGGAAACATAACTGATTTACCCTTTTGCTCTCACTTAAGCAGCCGGATCTGTACAGCACAGAGGGGCAAAAACGTCCAACAGCCCTGTGGTCATCTTCTACCTCCTGATGCCCTAGCTGTGCCGACCTGCAGCAAATCGTACGTCTGCCCTGTCCTCCTCAGGGCTCGGGAGTGGTTTCCAGCTACTGCCCAAGCTTCGCTGCCCTCCACCGCACATGGGACACTGCTTGGTCACAGCCAGCACGGTCGATACCACGCTCGTCGGGCCTGCAACTCACGACCATCGCTGCAGTCAAATAATTGCTGATGCACGGGCTTTAGGGCATGGACACGATGGCTAATCTGCTCTCTGGCATCGTGGCGCATCAAGCTACCATCGCAACCCTTCATTGGCTCCTTGTAGCTTCATGCTCACGCTTCTCCTCATGGTTAGGGTTTATGGATGAAAATAGGGAAGGAGAAGAGACAACGATGTGTGGGATCCTCTGGACTCGGCCAAGGGTTCTACCCCTTATATAGGGGAGTGTAGAAACGCCCTTAGATGCCCATCCACGAGATCCAAGTTCCTTTCAAAAAAGGAAACCATATTCCTTAACTAGGAAGCAATCTTCTCTCTCTTCATGATCTTCTAAGATAACTATATTATTTGGATAATTAGAAATTCGAAAATTATCTCTCCTATTCTCTTTATGCTTGACTTTTTAATTCATTGGCACAAATTTATATTTTCTTTTAGTAGAAAATACCTCCTTTTTAACAATACCATTAAATTCATTAATTATGCATCACATTATCCTCTTATTTTGTATTATTGATATTTTCTCTTTCTTTTTCTCCATTGGGGCTCCTTGGACCCCAAGGAACTCTAATATTTTGAAATCCTTTTTAGTGGATACTCATTATCCTTCTAGATGCATCTATATCCATAGTTTCTCATTATCTTACTATTTCTTTATTAAAATACCCCTTTTTGAGGATTTCGTTTTATCTCTCTTTTATTTTCCTTATTGGAATTCCTTTTAACATTAGGAACCTTATGGATACGAAAATCCATCAAGGATGACTCAATCTTATCTTTTTCCACTTATTTCCCACATTTTATCATTGTTTTCAATTTCTTTCTTAATAAAGAAATACTTAATTGATCTTTTCTTTTCTTGTTGCATTGTTTTTGCAACTTTGGACTCCTTGGAACCCAAGGAACCCAAGAGGAACGAAATCCACTTTTGGATTATATTCTTTTGCCTTCTAGAGGTTTCTACATCTTTCTTTTCTCCATCTCTTATTAATAATGGAGTTTCTTTTGTCTTTTCCTTGTTATTGGGCCCAATAGCCAATAAAGCCCACAAAACAACCAATAAGGCTATTGTACACGAAATCCTTTTATTCAAAACAATTATATCATTATTTTTTCAAACATCTTTAATAGGAGAAATTACATTTCTCACCAAAAGAACCCAAAAATTGGGGTTGTAACATCCTTCCCCTCTTATAGGAATTTTGCCCTCAAAATTCCACCAGGCATACAAACAAACAGGATAAGCCTTTCTTATGTCCATCACAGCTCCCATATGGCCTCACCCTTTCCATGGTGATTCCCAAGAACCTTCATCATCTCATATTCTTCCATCTGAGTTTTCTCTCACCTCCTTATAGGCGACTCAGGACATTTCAGCCTCTCATAAAGCTGCATAGGTTCATGGCTCAACACATGGCTTGGGTACCTCACATAGTGCTCTAGATTGGACTCATGGAACACATTATACATCATGTTATCCTAAGGGGTAAGGCTAAACACAACCATCTCCATCAATCCATCTCAAATGGATCCATATATCGAGGACTCAACTTTCTCAGTTGTAGCTTAGAGGGGTCGGATTTTCACATCACATACTCTCCCACAGTGAACTGCATGTCAGTCTACTTTACATCAGCTCATGACTCATGTCGCCCCTGGGCTCTCTTTCAGCCATTGCACAGTCAAAGCGACTTCATCTGCACACACTATGGTCCTTTCTTGACCTTCGCGAGGTCCCTTCACCAACATCATCTTAATGAAGTGGTGACCTACACAACCTCTCTTACAGAGCTTCTTTACATCCCAACACTGGCTATGGTGGTTATCATCACATCTTACAGAGGACAAGAACTATCTCTAGATAACACCATGAATGAGCACACATGCTCTCATCAGACCCTCTAGTATGGATCATACTAACCATTAGTTAGGGGTGATAAACTGTACTAGCATCGAGTTTGTCTACTTCCACCTCATGGAAGTGAATCTTTAGGTTATAAAGAACTTTTAAACTTGCATCATGGTGTAGTTGTACCATCTTTCTCTCATATGTAGTTCAACCGGATCCGTCCCTTAACAGTATTATTTCTTTCTCATGTCATCTAGGTAAGGCTATCTACCATAACCCATATTACATCTTGACCTTCCTTGGTCTAGGGGAGACTTATCACAACATCCATAGTGATCAACTCCCATTCCCTCTTGGGGACTCTTTATCCCCTACATCAACTCTTTGGGTTATTGGTGTTCGTCCTTCACCTCCTGGCTTGCATGGCGACAAACCACGTGCAACTTCATCTTAAGCATCCAATGTACTACTACAACTTACTATCTTAGTAGTACCATGGGGTATGATGAACTTAAATCATGATCTCCTGTGTGTCATGATTCCTCAAGATTGATTCCTCAGAAACCCTAAACCACTCTAGTCGGGGTTTCATCACCTTCCTCTCCAGAGAAGTGAATCTGAGGTTCTGCAACCATCCTTTTATTGCATCAAGGCCTAGGCTGGCTAACCAAACAACTACTAACTTATTCAATAGATCTCGTTACATCTGAGTGTTAGCCCAAACATATCTCCTTTTTCAAACTTAGGGTTAACCTATAGCCTCTTCTAGCCTCTAGCTAACTAGGCAGCTGCATCTCAACCAGATCATCCATTATCACCTCACATCCTTCTGTGTTGAAAAAATACACCTCCATGTATTCCACTTATCATCTCATCTCGGACTCTAAGTCTATCTTCATCAAGAAACTCTGAGCTCATCCTCTTGGTTTTCAAACTCAACCTTGTATAACTCATAGCTCAAGATAAAAACATCCTCATAAGATGACTACCTTAGTTCTCTTGATGTTTGTAAACCATCAACATATCGTTTACTCCATAAGGGTATGTTAAAATATATGTCCTCATACCTCTTAGCAATGTTTCTACTCACATCATCTTTATTCCTGGTGTATGGTATGCGTACTGTCCTATCTCTCACTCCCATAACAATAGGAAATAAGCATTTGGTGGCCGTCCAAACACAAAGTTCTTCCTGCTCCAAAAGTAGAGATGGTACATCCCACATTTCCATTACACCTTCAAATCTAAGTTGAAACGTGCAACTTATGTCTCAACATCACAATCATCTCGATATCCAAGTTACTTCCATGGAAAACTGGTCTTGAAGCTACTTGGGTCATCACACAATTCTTGGTCATCTCCCCTAGGTCTGTAGGGTGCCGACACTTTTGGGGTCATCCCTCTTCCCTTATGCATCCAAAGAGTGCCCTACTCATCTGCCCTTTGGGTCCCATGAGTTCACGAAGGTGATCAATCTCCTAACCCATGGCCCTCAGACAATGATAGTTGTTACCTGCCGACCCTATGGTCATATGCAACTAGGGAATTAGGCATCTCCTACTTCCATCGGTCTTATCCCTATTGACCCTCGGATAGACTTAGGATTCTATTATAGTACATGTCCAACTTATAACCTTACCCAAGTCTCCATCATCTCTCTCTACATTCCTAGGTTGACTTTCATCCTTTCATAGGGGTCATGGAAACCTGCTTACCTTGGTTTTGCCCATATCGGTTACCTCCATGGTAACACACCCACATGCACTTAGAGATGGGTATCTATGGGTCTACAGGTTGATTCTCTTACTATGTACTTTTCACTTAGCTTCTCAAGATCCTATGAGACCTCTTTAGGTTACCTCAAATCCAACAAAACTGGTATACACCCTACAAAAGGGTCCCTCTCCCAAGATGGGAGGAAACTACACCACGATAACAAAGGTCACAAACGTGCTTATGTCTAGGGTTTACATCATGCTTAACTCCAACAAGCTACTAAGTCATAAGCAGACCACCTACTAAACCATGCTAGGTCATACTTATTCTCATTCCTCAACATTGGACCAAGAACATACCTTCCCATGTCACCAACTTAGCTGTGAGGGATTCATCAAACATACCTTAGACTTAAGGGGTTTCCCTTCCCTCTAAACATGAGGAGTAACATGCTCGAATCTATAGAAACTCAAATCTCATCATGAGCATCAGGTACACCACTTACCCTATTAGGTCTAAGAACCCTAGGTTCACTTTTTGGATGTCCAACTGCATTCTCAAACTTTTACCCACAAACCAAGCATGTGCAAGGTATGACATGCACTTCCCATGATCCTTCTACTTGAACAACACTTTAGAGTGGAGTCCTCCTCAAGGACAACCAACAAGGTATAAGGCCTCACAACTGGTTACTCCAACCTCCTCAGAGTCAAAGGAACTCTTCTTCCCATCTCAGAAGGTAAACACCTATACCATAGGCACATTGGTACCAGAAGCCTCATCCTTTCTCTAGGGTTTGGTTCCTCTAAAAGAAACCCATATACCATCAGCTTCCAGGAAACATGCATGAGGCAACCTCAACCATCAACTTAGGTCGCATCATCCTCAACTCCCCACTGTTCCTCATATCTCGGAGTTTAAGCTTCCAACCTTCTTACTTGGGTCCTGCTCTCTTTCTCTAGAGCTAACTCCACAACTAGCCTTACTACCAGAGGTCCTCTCCCCATGAAGGATCAAACTCACAACATACCCCTACATGGGTGAATCCTATGTTCAAACTTACGTTCGTTCAAGATTATCCAGAGCTCCTCATACTTATCTAATAAGCCATCCAACATACTCTCCTAGCCAGAGTTTCAACCTACTGCCCGCACTACTGACGTACTCTGGGTGCATGTTATGCCCTACTCGCATAAGCCCATAGGGTTTCTATAGGATCTTCACTAACCTCGTCATCGAAGGAGCTATCCTTCACTCTAACATGCACGATTCTTTCCAAGGTTGGGTTGTCAAAGGTACTAGGTCATCCAACCTCACATGGCTCACATCGTCATGGTCATCTGAGAGCATGTCCTCCCACACACCTGGTCTATCATGACATCTAACTCATCGTGTCATCTCTCTCTAACCACCACTTAGGGTTAGGGTTAGCATCATCCTCAGAGGATGTTCCAGGTCTCTATTTATAATGGAGGTCTCTACCTCAAAGACTAATTTCTCCACTCATCCTCCTGACAAGGAGGTCTAGCCTCAGGTCTTTCCTGAGGGAATGACAACATATGTCATCCAACCTAAGCATGCATCTATTCTTTAGTTTATGCTTAAACTATTAAGCTTATGTCCATGACATCTTATTTACATGATTTTCATTAATTTGGTGGAGGATTCCTTAAACCCTATCAACTTTACTCATACCTCAAGAGGGTGAGGAAGAGACAGAAAACCCTAAACCTTATAATCCTAATAAAATTAGGGTAGAGAAGGGATGAAAATAGGTGAGAGAGTCCTAAAGGTATCTTATTTCAAGTCAAATCCTGAGACATTGGCCAGGAAGTCACACTAATCCAGGAGTCCTCGTATTCTGACTAGCAGTGCGGAGGAAAATCTTGCCAGCCCCCAGACGTGATCCTTTTCTAGTCACCTCTATCTTTCAAAAAATCCTCTAATAACTCCCTTGGGTTCTACAGAGTTTGTAAAATTTAATAATTATTAAAGATTAAATGAGGAACCTATACTATGATACCAAGTGTAACGACCCCGCCTCCCAGTAACTCCCAATTAAGGGAGATCCAAAGGTTAGAGTCGTTATCCCAATTAACAGGATCAACGGTTCGACAAATAATCAATAATAATTATAAAATTCTACCAAACTATACTGAAAGCTGGAATAAAAGAAAACTCTGCATACCTTTTTCAAAAACTTGGATATCTAACTTCTATCCACATCTTGACTCTATTCTAACTAATCCTCCTTGCACTTTATTTCTTAATTTCACAATATGCCACTTTACTGTTTGTCCTTTACAAACTTGTACCTAAAACACCGACAAACAAAATGTCGGTCAGCATATTGAAATATGTCGGTATGTGGGGACAACCAAATTTTCGCAAATATGGCTAACAATCTAAATATCACAATCAAGATAAATAACAAGCCAATTTACACTTTCAATGTGACATTCTCCACCGCTTTTGCCCTAACCCTGACATACCCACCTTAGGGTTTCTCTTTTTCCAATGACTTAAGGCCACCTTCTCAATCCCGAGCTTAGTGCCTGGGGTCACCTCTCATAGTGCCCATTAGTCATTCTATAAAGACCACCTTCTCAATCTCGAGCTTGGTGTCTAGGGTCACCACTCATGGTGCCAATTGGTCTTCCCTCCTGGGCTTGACCTTTTATCATCATCCATTAGGGTGGCATGTAGGTGCGAGAATACACACTTCTATTATTATTGTGATAATCATAGTGACTTTATGATTTGCAAGTATGAACATCCAAACTGATAAGTTTCATTCAATGCGATGAATCATCCGAGAAACTCCTTGGGAAACTAATGTGATTAACCATAATTAACTACATACCTATCAGGCTGATTCGAGATAGAATTAATCCAATCAATGCAAGAAATCCAATAGGCAAGCAAGCACACAAAGAGATCCTGAAATGCATACAATCTCCTATCATTGATCATTCCATCAAGATCTATTAAATCTAACTCGCTTCCTAGGGTTTCTAGTCCACTTTTAGGGTTTCTATTGCAATTAGGGTTCCTCTTCATTTTTACTCTTTTAAACCCTAATTTTATACAATTACTCACAAACCCTAATTATCTCATCTATTCTTCACGAAAGATATTAAGGTTACCTTTTAACAACATATAACCTTAATTTCGGATAAAAGGCACAATTAAACATCAATTAAGTCCAGTATGCCTCTTTTCATTAAAACTACCAATTTTATACTTTTAATTCATGACAAGATCATTAGGCCCAATTATCATCTTTGGTTCCTTTCAAATTAACAACTTATCTTTCATGAACTCTATTTATCACTTATTCCACCTTTATCCATTAGAAAATCCTAATTACCATATTAAGGGTATTTGTCCCCAATTAGGAACTTTTATACTCGAAATAGCTTAGAACCATCATATCTCAGCTTTATTCATGAATTTGAATAATTAAAGCCATTAAGAATTAAAATTACTAACATTAGGGTTTCAAGGCCCATTACAACTCGTTTATGCACATGAAATCATTTTCTAATTGCAAGAGGAATTATAAACCAATTACTCATTTATACAATTAGAAATGTAGGCACCAAGAGGCACGAAATCCACTTTTGGATTGTATTCTTTTGCCTTCTAGAGGTTTCTACATCTTTCTTTTCTCCATCTCTTATTAATAATGGAGTTTCTTTTGTCTTTTCCTTGTTATTGGGCCCAATAGCCAATAAAGCCCACAAAACAACCAACAAGGCTATTGTACATGAAATCCTTTTATTCAAAACAATTCTATCATTATTTTTTCAAACTTTTATCTAAGTTTTTTTTCTTCTAAATTTTATGAATAAGTAGGGAGAGTTTAGCTTTTTTTAACCTTTTTTGTGTGTTTTAGCTACCATCAAACTACCTTCCTTGGAACATTTGTTTGAATTGGTTGAATAGATTGATGACTCTTTTGAGGACCTCTAGATGATATGGGTTGTTTTCCCCTTTTTCTTTTTTCTCGATGTTTCTATTTGGTTTAGGTTTATTTACTCCACTTTGTGTTAATTATCTCTTTTCCTTTATGTTCAATGCAAAGACCTGAGATCAGAGACAACATGTAGAACTAGAGATTTTGAAACTACTAAAGAGGCCATACAACCCGACATTCCACCGACACCTGAACCCGTTGATGGGTCCTCTATCTCTGGGTTTTTCCTCCCAATATAGCATCTATTTACATATTTTGTTTTGTTTCTTTGTGTCTTTTTAGGTTTTGCTTACGCTTCCCTTTTAGGGTTTCTCATCTCTTCCTTGTTTTATTTTTTTTACCTTTTCTATTTTCAAAAATTAAATCAAATGAAATATTTGGAAAAAAAGGAATGATAAAGAGAACCCTTCCATTGTGAGAAATGGTCCTTTCTATTAATAACAAATTTTTCTTGCATGACTGATATGTCATTTGGAAAGAGGTTTCTAGTCTGCATTGGGGTTCCTCACTTATTTTCATTTTACTTTTCTTATTCATCATGGAATTGCACCAAAAATTGTACGACTTACACTTGCATTTATGCACACTGATAAGCCCCTATTTTATGGAATGGGTGCAAACACTCATGTTGGATCTCTAGATGAAGTGCAGAGTTATTGGTAAAGGTATTGGCACAATACAATGATGCATGTCCAAAGTCCTTTAGGGCACCCCCTCTCCTAGAACTCACGACCGATTACGGTTGTCATAGTCGTGAGGTGTATTGGGATAAATACCCATATGTGAAGAAACTGGGTTACCCCTACGATGAGTTTCATCATGCCATATTGAAGATAAGGACAAATCCCTCCTACACAGGTCACACTTGAGTAAGGGGATAAACTAATCATAATTGATGTGCTAAAATGGTGGGTTTTGATCTTGCGACAGTCCACCTTACATGTTGGTTTATCTTGTAGGAAGGTGAGGTTGTTACTTTTCATTTCTTTTTCTAAGATTGTTTCTTATTGAGAAATTTTGGATTGTAATATTCATTTATAGATTGTTTATGCCCTAATGCCAATATTTTCAATATTTAGAAAATCTTCCAAAGATTAGCAATATTTTAAAATTCAAAAATCTTCCAAAGACAAACAACTTATCTCAAATTGGTAATCTTTTCATGGTTAACAATTATATACAAAATCATATTTTCTTTCAAAATCAAATAATAATCTTCCAAACATTCAAAATCTTTCAAATTTAACAATCTTTTAAGGATTAAAATTTTGATAATATTTTAAAGATTAACAATTTGTTGCAAAATTCAACAATCTACTAAAAAGTTTATTTTTTTCTAAAATTAAATAATAATCTTTAAAAAGTGAAACAACCTCTCAAAATTTTAACGACCTTTTGAAAATAGAACAATGTTTTAAAAGGATGACCAATTTCTAAAATAAACCAATCTCTTTAGGTCATGTAATTCTTCCAAGCTTCCCTTCTCCCCGGTACACTTCTAAAGTGAGCAATTTTTTCCAAGGTGGAATGCAACCTTCCCATCCATCCGGTATACAATCCCTCCACTTACATTAATCATATAGTTTGTCTCAAATATGTTGGGCCTTTCGACCCAAAACCTCTGAGCCTATTTATGTGGAAATTATTGTACTAACAAATTCACCTATGCAAAAGTCCTTAACTTTTTACCTAAACTAACGTGCAATAATCACCACCTACAAGAGGGTGGATCTTGTCATAGTGTATCTATAGGATTAAACTCAAAGGAAACATAATTAAGAATCAAATGAATTTGTACCCTAATTAAGAAAAGATAATTAACAAGGATCACTATTTCAAGTTTTATTTAATTAAATATTTAAAGAAGCAAAAATGATAAAATAAACTAATCGAGAATTGATTTTTAACAATGATAAAATTATCGGGATAAATAGTTTCACTGTCACTACCAACATGTTTTCTCTCTTGCATTCTGTAACTCACTCCTATGATTATTAGATTGGCACCTAGAATATTCTATATCATATCAGAATATATAAACTCATAAGAACAAGTCTTCCAATAGGCTTGAGGTTTTGTTATCTATGGATTTAAAACATTTCATCTCAGAGAACACCTTTCTATGATTGTAATTGGGATTCAACTATGATTAACTAATATTCTAATCCCAAGTTTTACAATGCAAAATTTGGAGTCATTTTACTAACTGGGTACACTTTAATGATCGTCATTGCAATTCATGGAGTTGGGGACTGAGGATTTAATATCTTGACTTACTTAATGGGAATGTGTAAAGTGTTTATGACTTATCCTCTTCTCCTATCATAACAATTCTATGATTTCTTTGTTTGCAACTTTATAGATAATTTATGACTTCTTATCTTCTCTTTGTATCAACCTACACCTAAATATAAAACTAATTAAATACTAAATAAATTTCATAAACTATTAAAAAGCTAAAAAAAGTGAAATATCAAGTAAAATTTAATCAAAATATGAAAAATGAAATCTAAAATTAACTTAGAAACATGAAATAATATATATTCATAACCTACACCAACCATTAGGCAATCAAGATCCACCCTTGTGCATAGTCTTGCCTTGAGCATGTGACTTGACTACTCTTTCGGTGGCCTACTTTGTGATGGAAGGATTAAATTAGTGCTCAAGAAACTAGGAATATCTGTCAAAGGGAGTCATGGATGGACCCAAATTTCAAATAATGTTGCACCTTTGATTAAAAATTGGCCAGAAGGCAACTCAAATTTTAAAATCCTATGTAGGATCTCTTCTTCTTATCTCTGACTTTAATTTGGAAGGCTTCCCAATTTTCTATACAAGTAATATGTGTTGGATCAAGGACTCTAGAGGAGGGGGTGAATAAAGCTTCACAAATCTCACAAAACAAATTAGACCACCAAATTATATTAAGTGCAGAAACTTAAACATTCATCCAATTTGAAGTCCTAACTATCATACATAGTAAGGGTGAGAGACAAGGAAGAACATACACTTGGACAAAGTGGTTTAGAGTGGTTCCACACTTCAAACTTGAAGTGAGTCAGTCCAGTATCTAGAGGTGGTTAGGCTCTAGGACTTTGCAATCTTGGTACTCTTATATTCCATCATAAGATTACAAGACAAAACCACATTCATCCAAGGGCTTAGTACCTCAAACAAGGATCTTCAACATATAGAAGGAGCTTACCCACTTGAACCATGGAGTCTTCAGCCATCAACATGGACTTACCCACTCCTTCTTCAAGTCTTTGGCCTTAAAGGAATTACCTATCCATCTTGAGTGTCTGCCTTGCCTATCTCCTTCACTTAGAGATCTGGAACACCATGCTTTCTTCAACCTTGAAGAACAACAACTCCTTCTCCTTCACTCAGAGAAGATCTTCAGCATTTTCTTCAATATGAAAGGGGGTAGGAAGATGGAGGTGGAGAGATTTACATCAATACAGGGAGTACCTCTCATACAAGGGAACCTATCTCACTCATACTCATGAATTTGACTTGAAGGTAGAGAGATAAAGGGGATCAAAGGGTTAGAACACTCTCAACTAATCTAGGACCAAGCATGTAGTGAATGAGCAACCTTAGAATGAACTCCAAGAGGTCTTATTTATAGCTGAGGGTTCCCCTTTAAGTTGTGGGACACTTAGGGCCAAAATATAGCCATTTTTCTCAAAGTAATGACTCTATTTTTTATCAAATAACACACCAACGGTCACAAATACTTTTTCTACAAATTCTGTACAGTTCAATCGGTCGAGTTTCAATAAAAGTAACCCGACCGATAGGGTAAAAGACAAACCCAAATTTCAAACCATCGGTCGAGTTTGTCCTGGGGAAACTTTACCGACCAATGAAAGTTGTGTTTGGTCAGTAACCCCATCGGTCGAGTTCTGTGAAAACACAACTCGACCGATGCTCTCTTCAAAGAATTGATCCAAGAGGATCGGTCGAGATTGGAACTCGACCGATTGACTGCATGTGATCAATTTTTTAAAGTGCATCAAAAGTGATTAAAACTTGGTGTTAAGTGTCCCAATCAATTTTCTCATCTTAGTTACAAGCCAATACATCAATACAAGTGATTACAAAAATCTTCTAAGGTCATTTACATGTATTTCCAAAATTACACACATATAGCTTTTGACTTGAACTTGAGCAAAATTAGGGCTTTTGATTTTTTATCCTTTTCATGTATCTAACACCTGAAATCAATCTTGAATACACATATTAGATACATATGAATGGAATGGTTAAGTCATTATCAAAATATGGACAATGTATAACCTCTAGGTCAACATTCTCCCCCTTTTTGACAATGACAAACCATTCATCAAGGATATAGAAAAGGATATACAAATTAAGGGGATTTAAGATGTGAACAATGTGAATTGCTCCCCCTCAATCTATGCTTCCTCTAACTTGCATAGTTAGTCTATCAACACAAAGCAATAATAGCATACATGTACTATATGGGCCTTTGCAAGTCACATGATAAACCATTAAATGAATAAGAAAATGATCTCATAAGAAATAAACAACAGTATGACAACTAACAACAATATGATTGAGTTTCAAGACATTGAAATTTCTCTCCCCCTTTTAACACTATCAAAAAGTAGGGGGGTAGAAGAGCATATATCCAGGTCTTCCCAAAACACAATCAAGCATATAATCAAATATGCAATCTCATACCATATGGAAAATAGAGACAAGAGAAACATACAATCTCAATCATAATCAAAATATGGTGAAAATGTAGCACCAACTCATAAGATATAACAGAGAAAAGAGCAAGAGTGCACATCACATATATTACAACCCAGAAGCATGTTCTCATGAAAGCAACTATAAGCAAGAAGCGATGAAAACTGAAGAGAAAAAAATAGTACATCTCAGATAATGTGCCCAGATGTTTCTAATACAAAAATAGCCTAGAAAGATGTATATGATCAGCATACTAGACTAAAAACTAAGAAACAAACTAGACATCTAGACTATCTATGTCCACAACATCATCATCATCAACTCTAGGCTCTTAGTCCTCATCTCCATTTGAAGGTGCAGTTGTAGTGCCTTCATCACCAGAATCAACACCAGAACCATCACCATCATCAAAAGTGTCCTCGCCATCACCATTGTCATCATCAGCAGCCTCAACATCATCAGCCTAGTCAGGCATCTCCTCGTCTACAGGAGAACCAAAACCATGACCGGGCCAACGAGCATTCTGTTCATCCCAAGTCATACCAAGAGCATAGAGCTCATTGGCCTGAGGAAAGGATGGAGCAGAATCACCAAGACTGGAAACCAGGGTGGCCAAGGGGCCAGCAAGAAGTGGTAGATAGGCTGGAGCAGAACCACCAGTAGTAAAGGGTGGAGGAGAAGCAACATCGGAAGGCTTAGGGGTAGGATAGTAATGATTGTATGCATATGAAGCATAATCACTACCAAGGAAAGGCTGGTAGGTGGGGTAGGGGTGTGCACATGATATGTTCATGGTAGACATGATGGAACATAGATCCTGATGCAGGTGCTCTTGGACCTGTTGGTTGTATGCTTGTTGGTGCATCATGTAGCCCATAAGGATTTCATTGGATACACAGAATGAAGCACGGCTAGGTCGAGGAGGAGGCTGAGGAGGTGGAGCTCGGGAAAAGCAGGCAGGGTCTGTAGAGGTAGAGGCAAAGGGAGAAGCATCAGGGGTGGTAGAGGCAAACACAGGCACAGACTTCTGAATTGTGGTTTCACTGATACATACACCCAACCTGGCTAACTTTTAATGAAAGTCAGAAAAGAGTGATTTCTCATTAGCAAAC
Organism: Alisma plantago-aquatica; assembly: GCA_963693085.1. Taxonomy (NCBI): domain Eukaryota; kingdom Viridiplantae; phylum Streptophyta; class Magnoliopsida; order Alismatales; family Alismataceae; genus Alisma; species Alisma plantago-aquatica. Next base: position 1,997,026,781 of record OY856409.1, read on the forward strand.
TGAAACAAACCACAGATCAGGGCTGGGTACGGAGGATGGGTGCCTCAGGTGTTCTTACTGGTGTCAAAGTAAGTCATGTGGTGTAGAATGTATCTGGCCTACTTGACACTGATATTCTCAAGGATGCAGTACACAATGACCGCAGTGTTCTCTACAATATTCGTTTAGATTTTCTTTGGATGGATGTTGCATTTGATCACTAGGGACAAGATGCGCTTCCTGAGATTGAGGGAGGAGGAAGGTTGGGTGCTCTTCTTCTTATATGGAACATCAGGTTTCTTCAAGTAGTGATGAATGTCAAGGAGAGTAAGTTCATTCTGCTTGTAGAAAACTTCGGGATCCAAAAGATTGAAGTACTCACAATAATCCTTGCACCAGGTATCGTTTTGCTCATCTCCGAAAAAGAAGACATTTAAAATATCCTCAGAGATTTGAAAATGCTTATCAGCAATCATAGAAGTTAGGATTACTTGAGTATTCGGTGGGTGTACGAGGGTGTCGTAGTTCTGATGGAGCTTCCACTTACGTGGAATTACGCGTACCACTAAAAATCCTAAGGATGGTAAGTCTTTAGGTTTAGCCTTGCTTATACTAGATAGAGAACTCCACCCACGTATGCTAAGATACGTGGAAGTCTTATCGTAGTATAGTTAAGGGTCGAATCCATGGGACAACGGTCTTGTTGGTTACAACAAGATAGAAAACGTTGGAATTTCACTTAATCACTTATTAGTTGGTATTTAGATCGAAAGGTTGGTTTTGTTGTTTTTAAACTAAGAACATGTAAAATAAAGCAAGCAAGTAAATTTAAAGAAGTTAAACAATGATAAAAGTCACTAGGGTGTGATCGGTTTTCACCGCCACTACACATGGATCAAGACATGCAAAGTAAAACATAGCCTGCAACAAGAGTTTTAGTCAGTTAGTATCTTCATATATTTAGTTTCCTTTCGGAGAACTAACTACAAGAAGTGTGGGAATGATGCAACGCCAGCCATCCGCGAACGAATGGTCAACTGCTTTGCATTGTTCCCTTCTCAAAGTGTGTTCCTCGACTTACCAAGGTTGTACTTTCACACGTCAACTGATTCCATTTCATAGCATGAAAGTACAACGATGGGAGTGAGTATACTCCACTTCTTGAAAGACACTCCTAGATACTGAAACAGATGCATGGTGGATACATGCACCAAGAACCAACATTCAAATGGGTTTCGTATCTAATAGTACAAACGTAGACAATTCATACTAAAAGACAAAAGATAACACAAGTTGGTGATCAAGCAACAAGCATTCATTAAACGTTTGATGTTGAACTGAAAAGATAACAACTCTATATTACAAACTATGGATTACATTTACATGATATGAAAACATTGGCAGCGGGACTACTCCCCGCACCCTAGTGAGAAAGACTACTCGCTCATAACTAGGACAAGGAAGGAGGCAAGAAAAGAGAGAGAGAGTGTCATCCCCACAAAGGAGAGAGGAAAGTCAACCCCTTGGAGAGAGAGAGAAACGATCCACCAGCTTCACAGGTTGCGCGATGACGAGATCTCCCTCTTCCCACCTTCTTTGTCGGAGAGAGAGAAAATAGCTTCAAGATGGAGTATGGGTCTCAGACCGGCAGCCCCTGGGTGGAGGATGGAAGTCGGATGTGCTCTAGAGTGATTGAGGCAGCCTTTGGATGTCTGCCAAACTTCCCTTTTGAAGGACCCTTGGGGTCTTATTTATAGGCCTTAAGTGAAGCCCAAACGGTTTGGAGACCGTTTGGACCTCAAGACCGTTTGGGTCTCAAGACCGTTTGGGCCTCAAGACCGTTTGGTCCCTAAGACCGTTTGGATCTTAAGACCGTTTGGACCTCAAGACCATTTGGACCTCAAGACCGTTTGGCTTCATGCGGTCTTGGGACCGATTGGCTTCAAGCAGTCTTGGGACCGTGTGACTCCATGCAGTTTCGGGACCGATTGGCTTCATGCGGTCTTGGGACCGTGTGACTCCATGCGGTCTCGGGACCGTGTGACTCCATGCGGTCTCGGGACCGATTAGCTTCATGCGGTCTTGGGACCGTGTGACTCCATGCGGTCTCGGGACCGATTGGTTTCATGCGGTCTTGGGACCGTGTGACTCCATGCGGTCTCGGGACCGATTGGCTTCATGCGGTCTTGGGACCATGTGACTCCATGCGGTCTCGGGACCGATTGGCTTCGTGCGGTCTTGGGACCGTTTGAGCCCATGCGGTCTTGAGGGTAGTTGAATCTTTTATGATTTTTTTGTGTCTTTTTCTGCAAATAAAAAGGGGAAAAGTTAATCTAACAATTTATTTGCAATAAAAGGGGATAGCTAGGGATTTTGTCTAATATATCTAAAGAGGAGTGTAGAAAATGGAAGAAAAATACTAAGATAACATCACGAAATTGGAGGTTATCACCCCCCTAACTTAGAGTCTAGCTTGTCCTCAAGCTAGATAGAGCTGAGGCATGTAATGGTGAGGTGATTTTATTTAGTTAAGATTTCCATAGTCTTGCTTCAGTTCTAAATCAGAGATCTCCTGAGGTCATATTAGAGCTTCTGCTTGCCTTAATTCTTTCAGGTATAGAGAGTTGTGCGGATCTCAGGTTTCCTCTAAATCACGTAGCTCGTATTGGGACCACCTTTTTCCTGATGTTATTATGTGCATGTCATTGACTCTAATCAGCTTTGTACTTCTTTTGAAAACCTATCGGAAACTAGAGTGGTTATGAGGGTTGGCTAAGGGCTTTTGTGTAACTCTCCCTTTTAGCGGGAGAGGGTTTATCTATGCTTTTAGGAACTCACTACCGGGAATGACACATCTTCCTTCATGAGGGTAGCTGAGTGTACCGGCCGGGCGAGCCCTTTATCAGCCTTTTCATATATTTGGAGACCTTAGGATCTCACTACCGGGCATGACACATCTGCCTTTGTGAGGGCAGCTGAATGTACCGGCCGGGTGAGACCTTTATCGGTTCTTCATATAAGTCCTTATTCATGGCACAACTCTCATGTTTTTATTCAACACTCTGGCTTTTATTCAAAAACTCATAGGCTTGGGATTTGGATATTTGGGTTTTTGGTTGGGCGGCCAAGCCTCTTTTGTTAAAAAGAAGAAAATTGTTCTTAGAGTTTCCCGACATGCACTTATTTTCTGGTTGGTGGTCCACTTGCGAGGTTCCTTGATTTGTATTTCACTGATTTCCCTCCTGTCCTTGAGAATATTTGGCTTGCTTCGGCTTTGATATTTACTTGTTGAAGAGTCTGATGTAGAACTGAAGCAAAATCATGAAAGTCAAGCGTGAAGGAAATTTATTAACTCGCTGTTACATGCCTTTATGCTATTATTATTCTTATTCTTGAGGACTACTGGATTCTTAAGTCAGTAGGGGTTGATCTTGATCCAAGAGGGATGCTATTCTATATGAGTGGGGTTTATTATTAGGGAATCTAAAACAAAAAAACAAAGACTAAAAGTGTAAAAGAATTTGTACAAAAATAAAGAGAAGGGAGAATTGAGAAGAAAGGTTTGTAGAAATGATACCTCGCCCTTGTCTAGTGTACTCCCCCCTAACTTATCATTCACTCTGTCCACAGAGTGTCAAGGTGATAGGGTGAGAAGTACAAGGACAAGGGCATGAGGCTTCTGTTAATCCTTTATTTGCGCCGTGTGTGCGGAGTAGGTTAGCAGCGAACTTTCCGCGAAGGGTGTGGTAATCCACATCTGTCATATCCTCTACTGGTCTTTGAAGGGCCATGATGGTGTACATCCAGTAGAGGACATGGAAGCCATAGTCATTTGACTGGCGAATTTGTTGTGGACATTTGTGGTTGAAGGTTGGGCGATGAAAATGTTCTTTGCCATAATCCCTTGAATGCTGACTTAAAAAGGTGATTCATTTGTCCGTGCATTCCTTCGCTACTACCTCTGTGGGCATCTTTGGTGTCACGACAGAATTCCTCTGTTGTGGATTGTACTGGCTGTCGGAACTATTATAGATTGTAGTTGTTCCGTCTGGTAGGTTTGTTGCCAGGAGCATCCAGTGCTCGTGATAAAGGAAGGGTAGCATGATGAATTTCGGCGTTGTGTGTTAGAGAAAGGAGATCAGCGCTTTAGTTGTTCCGAAGTTCTTTAGCTTTAAAAGATCATCCTTCATGTATGGGGACGCCATATATGTTGTGGGGTTATTTTGGCCGAGGAGAAATTGATAAGCGGTCATTAAGCTGACGGCGAGAGATCCTTTAAACTGTATAGTCTCTCGAAGCGTGTCTGTCATTATTAGAATGTCACCAGACATGAATACGAGTTCATCCTTCTCGGTAGAGAGCCTCGACATGATGAGGCGTAGTTCAATGTTGGAGAGACCTTTGCAAGCACTGAGGTCAAAGTCCGGGAAAGTTGGTTCTATGGCAGACAAAGGATCTATGTCACTCTTTCTTTGCTCGGGAGTTGTGGTTGTCACTTTGGATTTCTCCAACTCTTTCAAAGTTTTTTGAAAAGGTCACCTCTGCGGCCATTGTATTGCTGAAAAACATAACGAGGGACGTCATCTGGTGCAATTATCGGATCCTTGAAGAACCTTCTATCACAAATGAGCTCCATGGCGTAACGTCCTCGCAAGGAGTGAAAATCTTCAACGACTAGATCAACAAAAGGGATTTCTTGGTTCAGCGCTTGGATGTGACGGATGGTGCAAAAAGTGCAGTCTCCAGATCCCTCAGCAGCTTGAACATGTGGGTTAATGATTTGGAACCAGGGTTGGCTCCAGTCTTGGCGGAGGGATGGGCACGCAGCCCAGATTAACTTGAGAAGCCTGAAAGGTATGCATTGTGATTCACCTGCTTCTTCACCAATAAAATTTATTGTACCGGCAGGTAGCTCAGTGCCACAAAAATTATAAACCTTGGCATCCCAAGCCTCGGTGTCTACAATCATAAAAAGCCAGTGGTCCGAAACTTGGAAGGGCACTGTGAGATAACGTGCCCACCGTGCTAAACCAGCACGCAGCCGCTCTATGGATTTTACTCGTATATATTTGTATAAAAGGCCGATAGATAGAGCAGGTGAGGCGTTAAAAACTGGCTGCTGCCTCTTAGAGCTTCTGTACACTTCTATATAGTTGGTGAGTAGGACACGGAAGATTGCCATTGGCATCGTGGACCGTGGTCGCAGGATGTTGCGGAAGTCTTCTCGTGTCAACTTGCGCTTAGTTTTTGTGTTATTATAGATGGTGTCTTCCCCCGCTTTTGCATCGTCGACAATAGTGTTCAGTATAAATATATCCTGAGCATCTAGTGTGGAGATGGCCGCCATATCTAAATCGTGCATTTTATGTGGTAGAGGTGGTGGCGGTGGAAGCTCCTACGGAGGAGGGGGGAAGAAGGTTGTTCCAGGACTTCTGCATAGCCTTGCAGATCGTCATCCGAGTCAGAAGCAAAATCGAGTTCTTCATTCATATCTAATTGCACTCATTCTGACTCGTCCTGGTCATCGGGGAAAGGCACTGATATGTCAAGTGCGGAGAAAGGTTGAACGGTTGTTGCGGGTGGGCTTGTGCTGGTTCCTAATAGACATTGGTGGAACTCAGTGAAAGCCACATTTTTAGTAGACTCCCCAATGGATCCCAAATTAGAGTGGTCAAAGAATTGGTCCCCGTATGACATGTTTACATTGTCGTTGTGGGTGGGGGACTTGGGAAGGTGTCCACCTTCTTGGTGACCTTTGTTATAACCTTTTTGAGAAGGTTCTGCTGCTTGGCCAGGATCCTCTCCATCATCAGATTTGTCATCTGAGGAGGTAGTATCGTTGTTAGAGTCGGTAGAGGAGTCAGAGTATTCTTCGTCGTCGTTATTGCCATCTTTGTCAGTTGCTTCCTTTTCTGCTAGCTTCTTGTTTGCTTTCATTTTGCACCGCTGATGGGTGGCTTGTAACTCATCGAACGCCACTTGCACATGCTCGTGTGTTTCGAGCAGTGCGACGTGTGTTTCTTTGATATTGTTATATCAGCCCTCGGCGGAGAGGAGTCGTGTTGTAAGATCTGTTACTTGAGCACGTAGTTGCTGGATTGCAGTATTTGTTGACTCCTCTTGGCGATTGTTTAGGTGTGTGAGGGTGCTGCTGATGGTGTCCAAGCGCGTGCTAAGAGCTACTTGTTTCTGTATGAGCTCGCGGAGAGTCTCGGGCAGAGGCTGAGTCTACGTAGAGATCTGATCGAATTGCTTAGCCATCGCTTCTTGCTGGCGCTTCGCTTCAAGGACCAGCTCAGGTAGGTTGTTGTAGTGGATGTTGATGTGATCAACTTGCTTAGCCACCTCATCTTGTCATTGCTGAAAACCTTGGAGAATGTTGGGCAAGGCGCAGTTCTGTTCGTCGATCGTGGCCACCTATTTAGATAATCCCTGCACACAAGAAAAAATAGAATGTAAAATGTTATAAGGATCGGTGAGGAGGTTTCGGATGACGTCAAATTGCCGTCTGAATTCCTCACCGGTATTGGGAAAGGGGACCCCAGAGGCGGAAGGGTGGGGTGGCTGGGGTCTGTGTGGGAGAGTGGTAGTGCCTTGCGGAAGAGACACTGATGGTGGCGCGAATTGTGTGGTGACTATGGATGGGGTCACCAGCGGTGTCGGGGTAGTGGTGGATGAGAAAGGTGGTGGTATCTCTGGTGAAAGTGGTGGAAGTGATAGTGATGTGGTAGAGACTGTGGAAGTGGAGGGGAAAGTGGTAAAGATGGGCGTAGGAGTGGAGAAGGGAGAGCCCAAAGGAAAAGGGGGTGAGAAAGAGGATGCGGGTGGTTGTGTAAATGTGGTGAAAAAAGGAAGAGTGGTGGATGTTGGAAAGGTGGAGGGTGGTGAGGTGGTGGCGGTTAGCTCAGCATTTAGACTCATAATGAACGAGTCTAAAGATGAGGAGGTGATGTGATCGTCAGGAAGTAGGTTTTCTACTGGATGTGGTTTTGAAGTTGGTGTCCCCGACAGCTGTTGATTCTGTGAAAGTCATGTGAATGGTCATTTCACAGGAATTTTTGGTATTCTGGTTGTCGGGGCGTTGATGCTGAGTTCAGTTTGCCCCGCCTTTATTTTCTGTGTTGGTGCTTTTACCATAGCTAAGAGATTGGTAAGCTCCTCGACAGTGAAGAGGAGCTTTTCCTTGTCATAGTCTGTGAGCTCCGATAGCAGTAGCAGGGTTCTGGATGATTTGACTGTAGGGCAGAAAACATAGTGTAGTTTCGCATCCTTTTCCTTGATAATGAAGGATTTCTTTAAGGTTTGTTCGTTGGTGAGGATGTCGCCCTTTATTTGTGTGCATCTGGGTAGAGGTTTATCCATCTTGAGATATTTGATGATGGATGTGACATGAACTCCCATGCAGATTTCCTTCCCCAGGGAGTAGGCAGATAATTTCTGGATCAGATGTCGTCCAATGTTGACTGGCATTCCATTTAGAATGGACCAGAGAACAAAGATATCTGAGATTATAACATTCCCTCTTTCTGTCCTGGGGAAGAGTGCGCCTGTTAGGATTTTGTGTAAGGTGTGCACTAGTCCAGAATGTATATTCGATTCTTTGCATGTCTTAGCATCATAGGTGGGGAGCCCAGTCAGAGATTTCCAAAAGTTATGCCTATTGAAATTAGGATTCTCAGTTCACACAGCCTTGGCTTTCTTTAGCTGCTCCTGGTTGTCAATAAAAGTTTCATTCAGCATGTTTTCTGTGATGACAACCTTGCTACCGAAAAGTTGGGTGACCAGCCTACGGTCACCTCCATCCCGTGATCTATCCATAATTTCGACTGGCTCTTTGTTAAGAAAGGTGAAGAATCCAGTTGTGGGTTCGGAATATGAAATCTCAGGTACTAAACACAACCTTGCAAGGTTGGCTTTGTCTAGCATGTTGAAAATTCAGTCATGGATCCCCATTTTAAGGAGTACGCTGGAGCAGACGTACTTTGTGGGTTTGAGGATTTTGTCAGTGGACTGGATGGTGTGGATGAAAAGGTTTTCTGGTGGTGGTGCGGTGGTGGTGATAATTGAGAAGACGGGGGTAGTGATGGTGGTGGTAGGAGGGGGAGGGGTAATGGTGGTGGTAGTGGTTGGTGGGACATACCCAGCTAGGGTTTGTTCCCTTGTCGTGGCAGGATGAACTTGCTTCCTTGCCCGTTTCTTTTGTTGTTGAGTTGTAGCAGCTTCCTGGGCCTTCCGCTTCCCCTTGGTCTTTGTGGTGGGGGATTCTGCCTCAGGAGTCGGCTCATATTTTGAGCCTTCATCATCATCGGAAGAAATTTCTTCCACTTCTTCGTCTGGTGCCTCGGCTAGGCATTTGTTTATGCGGTCAATTTCGCACAGAACCGTCATGATTTTTACATTTGGAGGGGCCTTTCCAGTCGCGTTGTAGTTATCTATGATCTTTTGAAGCTTGGTTCGGTCTTCTATGAGTTCCTCTGGTGTCCAGAAGGGAGCAGCCTCGCATCCGGTGGGTTGTTTTGCTGGTGATGTCATTACTGAAAGTAAGATAGTCATGTGTTAGAAAGAGAAGTTTATTTAAAATAAAAGATGTGTTTATGTGTTTTTATTAAAAGCAAGCGAAAAAGACCAAATGGTTTGAAGACCGTTTGGTCCCAAACGGTTTCAAGACCGTTTGGTCCCAAATGGTTTGAAGACTGTTTGGTCCCAAACGGTTTCAAGACCGTTTGGTCCCAAACGGTTTCAGGGCCGGTGGGTCCCAAACGGTTTGAATACCAGTTGGTCCCAAACAGTTTCAAGACCGTTTGGTCCCAAATGGTTGCAGGACCGGTTGGTCCCAAACGGTTTGAATATCGTTTGGTCCCAAATGGTTTCAAGACCGTTTGGTCCCAAACGGTTTCAAGACCGTTTGGTCCCAAACGGTTCCAGGACCGTTTGGAAGGTGAAACGTCAGATGAAGCGTCCGGCAAAAAGAGGATCACGGCGCAGCCGGCGGCGATGGAGAAAGTGGAGCCGACGACGATAGAGGTGGAGCCGACGATGGAAAAGGTGGAGCTAACGGCGATAAAGGTGATGGTAAAGATGATCGCGGCGGAGCCGGTGGTGATAAAGATGAAGGCGGTGATGGGAGGTGCCACGGCGACGCCAAAGATGACGGCAAAGGTGAAGAAGATGGTTGCGGAGGTGAAAAGATTGAAATGGTTTCCGCGGTGGTGGATGCAGGCATCGGCGATGGTGGGACTACCTTGCGGTTGAGGTGAGGTTGCCGTGAAAGAACACGGAAATTGGGTCTACGGAGGCGGAGGGAACCTGGGTTGCGCGAGAGCAAGACGACAGAAGCAATGGAATAGCTCTTGCGTAAGAGTATGAGAAAGCTCGAGAGTGAAAGAGAGAAGAACGAGGGGGTAGGGTTTATATTTATACGGATCGGGGGTCGACCCTACAAATTCTCCAAGTCAAACGGTTTTGGGACCGTTTGGTCCCAAACGGTTTCAGGACCGTTTGGGAGGGTTAAGGTCAAAAGGATTTTTATATTTTTATGTTTGTTTTGGTTATGTGAAATTTTTATATTTTCAGAAGATAAACCTAAGGTAAATAAAAGAACGGAAAATAAAAGAAGAAGCTGAAATCTTGGGTTGCCTCCCAAGTAGCGCCTGGGTTTTACGTCGCTAGCTCGACGAAGTTGTGATGTTGTTATGTTGATGGCTTGGCGTCTTTGATTTCAATGGTCTGTCTTGGCATTTTATCTGCTGGGGTGTAGTATTTCTTTAAACGATGGTCGTTGACCGTCCTTTCTCCTCCATTGTTGTCGACAATTATGACAGCTCCAATTGGGTAAATATGCTTTATGGTGAAGGGCCCGGACCATTTTGTTCGAAGTTTTCCGGGGAACAAATTGAGCTTAGAGTTGAAAAGGAGCACTTTGTCACCGATGGCGATGTCTTTCCTTTTAAGATGACCGTCGTGCCATATTTTAGTTTTCTCCTTATAAATCCTGGCACTTTGATAAGCAGTCATTCGAAGCTCCTCGAGCTCCTGCAGCTGGAGTTGTCTATTTTCTCTGGCACTTTTAAGATCGAAATTTAGCTGTTTGATGGCCCACCAAGCTTTGTGTTCTAGTTATACTAGAAGATGACATGATTTTCCGTATACCAAACGGAACGGGGTTGTCCCAATTGGTGTTGTATAGGCTGTTCGGTATGCCCAAAGGGCATCGGGAAGCTTGGCGGACCAGTCAGTGCGGTTTATGTTGACTGTTTTTTCTAGGATCGCCTTTAGTTGTCTATTAGATACCTCGACCTGACCACTGGTCTGTGGATGGTAAGGCGTTGCTACTTTGTGGTTGACTCCGTACTTTTTTAATAGGGCTTCAAAACTTTGTTCCAGGAAATGGGTCCCGCCGTCTGATATGATAGTTCTGGGGACTCCAAATCTGGGGAAAATGATATCTTTGAACAATTTAATAACTGGTTTGGAATCGCTGGACACAGTGGGTGTAGCTTCGACCCATTTCGAGACATAGTCCACCGCAACCAGGATGTAAGAGAAACCATAGGAAGAAGGAAAAGGGCCCATATAGTCTATCCCCCACACATCGAATAGCTCAATTTCTTGCCACATTGTGAGGGGCATTTTGTTCCTTTTGGATATGTTACCAGAAAATTGACATTTGTTACAAGATTTCACAAAATCATAGGAGTCCTTTGCTATGGTTGGCCAGAAGAAACCATATTGCAAAACTTTTATAGCGGTTTTCTTTGCACTCATGTGCCCCCCATGGGTCCTGAATGGCAATGCTCTAGGACGGGGGTGATCTCTTCTTCCGATAAGCAGCGACGGAAAAGTCCGTCAGCACAAAGGTGAAACAAGTAAGGTTCATCCCAATAATATTGCTTTATGTCGTGGAGGAATTTCTTTTTGTCATGGTGGGAAGAAGATGGATGAATGATTCATGTAGTTAGATAATTGACAATATCCGCATACCAAGGGAATCCATAAGTAACTTTCATCAGTTGGTCATCTGGAAGGGAATCTCAGATAGGGATTTTATCTTCATCTTCAACTTCAATGCGACTCAGATGTTCGGCTACGACGTTATCCACTCCGCTTTTATCTTTAATTTCCAAATTGAATTCCTGAAGCATCAACACCTAGCGGATAAGTCTGGGTTTAGCATCTTGCTTCTCAATTAGGTATCGAATGGCGGAGTGGTCGGTGTAAACGATAACCTTAGATCCAATCAAATAGGAGCGGAATTTCTCAAACGCATAGATGACATCCAGGAACTCCTTCTCTGTAGTAGTGTAGTTCCTCTGTGCTTCATCTAGTGTTTTAGATGCATAGTAAATTACGTAGGGTTTCTTGTCGATCTGCTATCCTAACACTGCCCCTATGGCGTAATCACTACCGTCGCACATGATTTCAAAAGGTTGTGACCAATCTGGAGCTCTCAGTATAGGTGCAAAAATTAAAGCATTTTTGAGAGTTGAGAAACTTTGCAGGCAGTCTTGGTTAAAGATGAACTCAGTATCTTTGGTCAGGAGTTGGGTCATGGGTTTTGCTATTTTTGAGAAATCCTTAATGAATCTTCTGTAGAACCCCGCATGACCCAAGAAAGCCCTTACGCCTTTTATATCTTTCAGTGGCGACAGCTTTGAGATAACATCAATTTTTGCCTTATCGACCTCGATCCCTCTATCACTCACTCTGTGCCCGAGGACGACACCTTCAGTTACCATGAAGTGGCATTTTTCCCAATTTAGTATAAGGTTCGTTTCCTCGCAACGTTGTAAAACTTGTCCAAGGTTGATTAAAAAGTTATCGAAAGAATCTCCGTAAACTGAGAAATCATCCATGAACACTTCCATTATGGATTCTGTTAATCCTACAAAAATGGCAGACATACACCTTTGGAAGGTAGCGGGTGCGTTACATAACCCGAAAGGCATTCTTCTAAAAGCATAGGTTCCAAAAGGGCAGGTGAAGGTAGTTTTCTCTTGCTCTTCTAGGTGTATGGGTATTTGGTAGAACCCGGAATAACCATCTAAATAGCAGAAGTATTTCTGATGGGCTAGGCGTTCTAGGACTTCGTCTAGAAAAGGCAGAGGGTAGTGATCTTTCCGTGTGGATTTGTTTAATTTCCTATAGTCGATGCACATCCTCCACCCCGTCACCGTCCTGGTGGGTACTAACTCATTTTTGTCATTAAGCACGACAGTAGTGCCTCCCTTTTTAGGAACTACTTGGATGGGGCTGACCCACTGGGAGTCAGAAATCGGGTAGATTATGTCGGCTTTTAGTAATTTAAGGACTTCTAGGTGAACTACCTCTTTGAGATTAGGGTTCAGCTTCCTCTGATGTTCGCGTGATGGCCTAAATTCTTCGACCATGGGTAGTCTGTGCATGCATAGGGCAGGATTTATGCCCGTCAGGTCAGTTATCTTATATCCAATGGACTTTTTGTGTTTCTTCAGCTTATCTAGAAGTCTTGCTTCCTGGTTTTCTGTTAAGGTGGAACTAATGATGACGGGGCATAATTTTTCCTCGTCCAAGAAGGCATGTTTGAGTCCCATGGGAAGAGTCTTCATCTCAGGAGCCTTTGGTGGCTCAGTTGCTTCTGTAATGGTGACAGCTTTGAGTTCTTCAAAGGTGGCCTTCGGTGCTTCTTCGGCCTTCTCTAAGTGTTGCAGACACTGTTGAACCAACTCATTTGCAGAGAATTCGACTTATGGGTTGGTTAGGACATTCTCTAACTCGTCCGCTGGCTCAGATATTTCTAATTGAGACATTTTCTGTATTGCGTCTAGAAGAAAAACCTCCTCTTGGATGTTGGGGCCTTTCATGCTGTTGAGGACTCAGAATTGAATTGCTTCTTTTCCGAGCCTTAGAATGATGGTACCAGCTTCAACATCGATAAGCGCCCTGGCAGTAGCGAGGAAAGGTCTGCCAAAAATTATCGGGTATCTCAGATCTTCCTTAATATCCATGATGACAAAGTCGCACGGGACATAGGCATCCTTGCCTATCCTAACTGGAATATCTTCAATAATTCCAAGAGGTGCGGTGATTGTAGATTTAGCTAGTTGAATTGTCATTGTTGTAGGCAAAATTCGGTGAAACCTAATCGTTTGCACATAGAATAGGGCATAATGGATATGCTGGCCCCTAGGTCAGCTAATCCCTTTTTGGTTGATGCATTTCCAATGCAGCATTGAATTCTGAAGGAACCTGGATCCTCCTTCTTTGGCATTTTATTCAGGATGATATCAGAGGTGTCTTGGGCAAGCTTGACAGTTTCTTGTTCCTCAGTGATGTACTTCCTTGATAACAGAGTTTTGAGGTATTTTGCCCAAGCCGATACCTCAGAGAGGGCATCAAGGAGTGGGATATCGATGTAAAGTTTTTTCATCGCCTCCTTGAATTTTTGGAACCTGGTATCCATTTTCGTTTCTCGCAGTCTTCTTGGATATGGGATCCTTGGTTTATACTGTAAGATTTCTGGCTCTGTGGACACTTGTTCTTTTCCTTTGCCCTTTGCATTCTCTGTGGACTTCTCCGTTCCTGGCTTCGGGCTCTCATTTATCATAAAGGTAGGTGTATTATCATCATCAAGGGTGATCCTGGTGGTTTCATGAAGGGTACGCCCAGATCTCGTAGTAACAGCATTCAACTGTTCAGGCCTGTTCTGTCCGTGTCTAGGATTCGATTCAGGCTGCCCTGCAAACGTGCCTGCTGGAGGCTTCAGTTGTGCAACAATTTGGGCAAGTTGAGCCTCTACTGCCTTTTGCTGAGCTTGTTGATTAGCAAGCATAGTCTGTTGTGATTGCAGCATCTGCCTTATCAAAGTCATCTCATCCTCTGACTGAGAAGGAGTATTCTTCTGAGGGAGTTGTTGTTGTCCTTGTTGAGGTTGTTGTGAAGGCAGCGCTAACTGAGGTTGTTGCAACTAAGGGTGCAGTTGTGGGTGGAGAGGAGGATGATTATACTGATAGTAGGAAGATGGATTCCTGGGGTCGTTGGATCTCAGAAAGTTATTCCTGGGGTTCCCTTGATTTTGATTGAAGTTGCTTGGGAATCCAGGTGGCAACCTACTGGAAGATCCGCCATTCGTCTGGTGTTGTGGATTTGCGGTCCCAGCAGGGTTCCCGTATTGGAATCTCGGGTGGTTCCTTGGCTGATTAGGGTTATAATAGACTTGTCCAGGAATGGTATGAATAGAGTTGACTTGTTCTGGCAATTGCTCTTCAGACTGGTCAGTGATTGGTTCATATTGTTGTGGTGGTGGATGCATATCCATCATCACATTGTAAAGCATTCCGCATGAAAGGGTTGGATGATCAGAAGCATGACAGGCTTCACAGGTCCCTGTGGCAGCCTTGACCTGTTGAACCTGAGAATTTTTCATCTTGTCAAATTCTCCAAGAGAAGTTTCGAGAGCTTGTTGCTTATGAGCTATGGTTTTCAAGGCTTCGGCAATAGCCTTCATCTCTATTGATTCTCCGGCTTTATAGACCTTAAGGAATCCTTTTCCAGCTGATCGTCCCCAATTGGACTGATTCTCAGCTCCGAGTGTGACTATTTTCCAGGCATCCTCGTAATTCTTTCTCATAAAGTTTCCTCCAGATGTGGAATCCAGAAATTGCTTTATGTCATCACTCACTCCTCTATAGAATGTTTCTATTAGTTGGTTTTGGGAGATGCCGTGATGAGGGCACTTTCACAGAAGTTCTTTGAACCTTTCCCATGCTTCAGCAAGTGATTCTCCGAGAAGTTGAGAGAAGTGATTAATCTGCCCCCTAATCTCGTAAGTCAGTGAAGGGGGGAAGAATTTCTCCAAGAACTTTTCTTCCAGGGGAGCCCATGTGGTGATTATTGGATCTCTATCAAGTGAGTTATACTAGCTCAGAGCTCTCCCAGATAGAGTGAAGTGAAACAGATGAAGCATTATTGTGTCAAAGGCAACTCTGGCTTGCGGGACCAGTCGGCATAGTGCCTTAAACCTCTTCAGATGATCCATGCAGTCATATCCAGAACCTCCAGAGAATGAGATGCCCTGCATGATCTGAATCCATTGGGTCCGGATCTCAAAGTTTGGAATGTTGATGATCGGAGGTCGGACCGGATGGTTGTCTTCATAGTTCTTTGGGACAGCATAATCCCTCAACTGCTTGTTCCTTAGTTCCGACTGAGCAGCTTGGTTTGCTGCCTCATTTTCAGCTCTGATGCAGGCTTGTTCTTCCGCGCAAGTCTCTGCTTGGATCTGAGCACGAGTCTCGGCGATGAGTTGTGCTCTTTGAGCAGTGATGGCGGCATTGACCCTCTCCATCACCAATACAGCCTGGCGTTGATCTTCAGCCATTTTCCTGGCTCTTTGGTGATTGAGTCTAATGCGGCGATGGAAGCTTCTATCTACCTCAGAGTTGTACTCTGGATCAGAGTAGAATCCACGGTTATGCGATGATTGCATACATGTTTTCAACCTGAGTAGAGAAAAGAAAACACCTTTTAGATTATGGCAAAGATATAATGATTTCAAGAAGATATGGATTAATGATTGAAACAAAGTGAAAAAACCTAACCAACTAGCAAGATACTAAATGAAATTAAAACGTTCTGTTGTCCCCGGCAACGGCGCCAATTTTTTGATGGAGCTTCCACTTACGTGGAATTACGCGCACCACTAAAAATCCTAAGGATGGTAAGTCTTTAGGTTTAGCCTTGCTTATACTAGATAGAGAACTCCACCCACGTATGCTAAGATATGTGGAAGTCTTATCGTAGTATAGTTAAGGGTCGAATCCACGGGACAACGGTCTTGTTGATTACAACAAGATAGAAAACGTTGGAATTTCACTTAATCACTTATTAGTTGGTATTTAGATCGAAAGGTTGGTTTTGTTGTTTTTAAATTAAGAACATGTAAAATAAAGCAAGCAAGTAAATTTAAAGAAGTTAAACAATGATAAAAGTCACTAGGGTGTGATTAGTTTTCACCGCCACTACACATGGATCAAGACATGAAAAGTAAAACATAGCCTGCAACAAGAGTTTTAGTCAGTTAGTATCTTCATATATTTAGTTTTCTTTCGGAGAACTAACTACAAGAAGTGTGGGAATGATGCAACGCCAGCCATCCCCGAACGAATGGTCAACTGCTTTGCATTGTTCCCTTCTCAAAGTGTGTTCCTCGACGTACCAAGGTTGTACTTTCACACATCAACTGATTCCATTTCATAGCATGAAAGTACAACGATGAGAGTGAGTATACTCCACTTCTTGAAAGACACTCCTAGATACCGAAACAGATGCATGGTGGATACATGCACCAAGAACCAACATACAAAGGGGTTTCGTATCTAATAGTACAAACGTAGACAATTCATACTAAAAGACAAAAGATAACACAAGTTGGTGATCAAGCAACAAGCATTCATTAAACGTTTGATGTTGAACTGAAAAGATAACAACTCTATATTACAAACTATGGATTACATTTACATGATATGAAAACATGGGCAGCGGGGCTACTCCCCGACCCTAGTGAGAAAGACTACTCGCTCATAACTAGGACAAGGAAGGAGGCAAGAAAAGAGAGAGAGAGCGTCATCCCCAAAAAGGAGAGAGGAAAGTCAACCCCTTGGAGAGAGAGAGAAATGATCCACCAGCTTCACAGGTTGCGCGATGATGAGATCTCCCTCTTCCCACCTTCTTTGGTGGAGAGAGAGAAAATAGCTTCGAGATGTAGTATGGGTCTCAGACTGGCAGCCCCTGGGCGGAGGATGGAAGTTGGATGTGTTCTGGAGTGATTGAGGCAGCCTTTGGACGTCTAACAAACTTCCCTTTTGAAGGACCGTTGGGGTCTTATTTATAGGCCTTAAGTGAAGCCCAAACGGTTCGGAGACCGTTTGGACCTCAAGACCGTTTGGGTCTCAAGACCGTTTGGGCCTCAAGACCGTTTGGACCCTAAGACAGTTTGGATCTTAAGACCGTTTGGACCTCAAGACCGTTTGGACCTCAAGACCGTTTGGCTTCATACGGTCTCGAGACCGATTGGCTTCATGCGGTCTTGGGATCGTGTGACTCCATGCGGTTTCGGGACCGATTGGCTTCATGCGGTCTTGGGACTGTGTGACTCCATGCGGTCTCGGGACCGTGTGACTCCATGCGGTCTTGGGACCATGTGACTCCATGCGGTCTCAGGACCGATTGGCTTCATGCGGTCTTGGGACCGTGTGACTCCATGCGGTCTCGGGACCAATTGACTTCATGCGGTCTTGGGACCGTGTGACTCCATGCGGTCTCGGGACCGATTGGCTTCATGCGGTCTTGGGACCATGTGACTCCATGCGGTCTCGGGACCGATTGGCTTCGTGCGGTCTTGGGACCGTTTGAGCCCATGCGGTCTTGAGGCTAGTTGAATCTTTTATGATTTTTTTGTGTCTTTTTCTGCAAATAAAAAGGGGAAAAGTTAATCTAACAATTTATTTGCAATAAAAGGGGATAGCTAGGGATTTTGTCTAATATATCTAAAGAGGAGTGTAGAAAATGGAAGAAAAATACTAAGATAACATCACGAAATTGGAGGTTATCAAGTTCCAATGCAAGTTAGTGTAGAACTCATGAACTGCTTTTGTGCTAGTCATCGAATCGAAAAAGTAGTCACACTCGACAGCCAAGGCGGAGAGGTGGTGAATGGCTAGCGACCTATCAACTTGGTCTATAACCGCTTGACGCCTAGGGCTAGGCTCAAACAAGGAACAAAAAGGGAAAGGACTCCTAGGAAGAAGGTCCTTATACCTATTAACAGCCTCTATTGAGACAAAGGAGGTATTGTCAAAAGGAATCAAGAGATTAGATGAAGAAGATGAAGGAGCATTGCTAGCGGCGGGTTATTTTCTCCTATGAGAGGCCATGGAGGTGAAAAATAAAAGGAGAAACGAACAAACACACCAAACAAACCGCAAAAACCATCCAACCACCACCAGGGAGCAACTAGGGAGGTCTAGGTCAACCTATCTAGGTCGAGAAAGGGCTAGGATAGGGAAGGTTAGGGAAAGGGTAGAGAGCTTAGGGCTAGAAGAAGAGGAATCGGTCGGTTATTCTCTAGTTGAGAGGGAGAATCGTCGGCCAAACCAAACTTAAGTTGGCTTCAACCCACAGATCGGTCGAGTTCTGAGAGTTGAAAAATCGACTGATTGGCCCATTTTAGAATAGCTCTCGGCCACTGATCATTCGAGTATGTCTTGGGGAAACTCGACCGATGGTCAACCTGACCTAAATCCATCAAACTTAATTTCTTGCCATATGAATGCTAATTAACTTCATTTTTCGAGTCTATTATGTATTTTGAACATACTTAGGCACATATCACTCATCATTGAGTACTATTTAGCAATAAAACTAAGAAATTCAAGAAAAGCCCCAAAACAAGCAAAATTAAGCTTGTCAACAAACAAATTAAGAAAATTTTAGGAAAGCAAAGGTGAGTAAAGAATGAGAAAGACATATAGGATAAAAGTAACTAGCTAGATAACATGCCAATATCATCCAAAGCAACAATGAGCAGCTTAGATCTAATAAAGTTAAATTGCTCTCTAGTTAAAGGTTTAGTGAAAATGCCTGCCAACTGATTTTCTGTGTCCAGATGTGTGATATAAATATCCTTTTTGGCAATGTGATCACAAAGAAAGTGATGGAGAACCTCTATATGTTTAGCTCTACTATGCAATATGGGATTATAAGAAAGATTGATTGCACTAGTATTTTCACAATAGATAGGAGAAGCATCAAAATGTATGTTAAAGTCTTGGAGTATTTGCTTCATCCATAGGACCTGGGCACAACAACTCCCAGCTGCAATGTATTCAGTATCAGTAGTTGATAATGCCACGGTGCTCTATTTCTTGGAAAACCAAGACAGTAAGCACGGTCCTAGAAGGAATCAAGTGCCACTTGTGCACTTTCTATCAACCAAACAGCCCGCGTAATCCGCATCACTATATGATATAAGAGTAAAGTCCCTTGACTTAGGATACCATAGACCAAAGTTTTGAGTTTTGGCTAAGTACCTCAAAATCCTCTAAACAGCAATAAGATGTGATCTCCTAGGACTTGATCGAAAGCGAGCACACAAGCCAACACTAAACATAATATCAGGTCTAGAGACAGTTAAATAAAGTAAACTTCCAATCATACCTCTATAGAGCTTCTCATCTACCTTCTCACCTTCTTCATCTCTATCAAGTTTGGTGGTGTTGGACATGGATGTGTCCATCGGCTTCAAGTTCTCCATTCCAAAGCATTTGAGTAGTTCATTGGTGTACTTGCCTTGGTTGATGAAGTTTCCATCTTTGGTTTGCTTGATTTGGAAGCCGAGGAATAAAGTCAACTCACCCATCATACTCATCTCGAACTCACTCTGCATAAGAGAACTAAACTCCTTACAAAGATCAAGATCAGTTCTGCCAAATATGATATCATCAACATAAATTTGAATGATAAGAAAATTTCTAGAAGTGTGTTTTAGAAATAAAGTAGAATCGACTTTTTCCATGACATAGCCATTGTCTAACAAAAAGTTCTTTAATTTCTCATACCAAGCTCAAGGTGCTTGTTTGAGTCCATAGAGAGCTTTTTGCAACAAATAAACATGATTAAGTAGCCTGTCATTTTCAAAGCCCAGAGTTTGAGCAACAAATACTTCCTCCTTGGTTGTACCATTCAAAAAGGCACTTTTAACATCCATTTGATATAGTAAGAAAATTTTATAACTAGAAAAGGCAAGTAGCATTCTAATAGATTCAAGTCTAGCAACAGGAGCATAAGTTTCATCAAAATCAATACCTTCCTACTGATTGTAACCTTGTGCCACTAACCTTGCTTTGTTCCTTACCACCTTACCATTCTCATCAAGCTTGTTTTGGTAGACCCATTTGGTGCCAATGATTTTTCTATCACTTGGTCTTGGTACTAGAGTCCACACTCGGTTCTTCTCGAATTGTTGTAGTTCCTCTTACATGGCTAGGATCCACTCATCATCTCCAAGAGCTTCCTTGATGCTCTTTGGCTCCAGTTGTGAGATGAAGGCATTTTCTGCTTGTTCTTTGTTGTAGGCAGCTTGTGTCTTCACTCTCTCAAATGGGTTGCCAATGATTAGCTCTTTGGGATGATTCTTTGCAAAGCGAGGAGTGGGATCCTTCTTCTCTTCACTGTCTGCTTCAACCACCTTCTTACCTTTGTTGTCGATGTTGAGATCTTTCAAGATAGGAATTAAGTCATCTGCAACATCATTATCAACAACATTCTTGCCAACAATAGGGTTAGTTTCAATAAGCTTAACATTAATAGATTCTTCAATTTTAGACAATTCAATATTGAAAACTCTATAAGCCCTGCTTGTAGTGCTATAGCCTAGGAAGAAAGCCTTGTACAATTTCAGATCAAACTTGTTAAGAGAATCCTTCGTGTTCAAAACAAAACAAAGACATCCAAAAACATGAAAGAAATCAATGGATGGCTTTCTACCACTCCATAACTCATAGGGGGGTTTCTTCAAAGAAGGATGTGTGAAAACTTAGTTCTGCACAAAGCAAGAGGTGTTAATGGCTTCAGCCTAAAACTTCTAAGGAATGTCATATTCTAGAAGCATGGTCCTAGCCATCTCTTGTAGTGACCTATTCTTTCTCTCTACTACCCCATTTTGTTGAGGTGTACGAAGATAAGAGAAATTGTGTGAGTAACCAGATTTTCACAAAAATACTCAAAAAGATCATTTTCAAACTCTCCCCCATAGTCATTGTGGATAGAAACAATCTGACAAGAAGCTTCATTTTCAACTCATTTACAAAATCTCGAGAAAACATCAAGAGTATCACGTTTAGAAATGAGAACGAAGGTCCAAGTATAGCGAGAGAAATCATCGACAATCACAAGACAATACTTGGAACCACAAAGCGTTTGAGTTCTCATAGGTCTGAATAGATCAATATGAAGAAGCTCAAGAGCTCTTTTGGTACTATGAACTCCTTTGGATTTGAAGTAGGACTTGGTTTTCTTGCCTTGTGTATAAGGTTGGCATTCCTCATCCTTTTCAAAATCCAATTTGGGAAGTCCCCAAACCAATTCCTTTTTGTTCAATTTCTTTATTTGATGCATGTTCACATGACCCAACCGGCGATGCCAAAGAGAAATATCATTTTCATCCACAACCAAGCATCTATCAAGTATGGGCTTTAGAGCATAAAGCACAATAATATAAAGATTACCATTTCTAGTTCCCTTATATATGACATTGTAAGTGAGGGAATCTAGAATCAAACATTCTAAATAAGTAAACAATACAAGATATACATTATCACAAAGTTTGCTTACACTTATCAAGTTGTGATGTAGGCCATCAACAAGAAAAACATTTTGGATACTTAGCTCATTGCCTACATCACCCTCACCTATTACCTTACCCTTTTTGTTGTTCCCGAAGGTCACCGATCCTCCTTTATTTTTCATGAATTTGTTGAAATAGCTGATTTCACCTGTCATATGTTTTGAGCAGCCACTATCAACAATCCACCTTATTTTGACCTGCATGAAAGAAGGATGTCGGTACCAACTCAAACTTTGGGATCCGGGGTTAGCTTGGGGACCCATTTCATCTTTGGGTTGGTCCCCTTTGGCGTGTAAGGACAATAAGTAGAGTAATGATCATCACATTTATAGTGAACACATACCATTGGGTTCTTAGAGACAAAAGTCTCTCCATGAAAGATAGGAGGTTCCACACTCTTCTTCTTACCCTTACTCCTATTCTTGTTCTTACCCTTGGGAGATGTCCCATCATATCCTAAACCACTAGTACTAATTTGTTTGGTAGAGTGTTCTAGGACAACATTAAGGGATTTCTTTCCCATAAGAAACTTTTGCAAAGAAGCTCTTAACTTAGCATTATCATCACTAAGGTTAATGACAGTAGAAGATAAACTAGCAAGATCATCTCTAGCATGCAATAAGTCAGCCTCTAAATATAGGGCTCTAGTATGAAAAGAATCACATTCTAAAGCAGTGCTAGCTACCTCATTACTTTGCAAAATAGGTCTAGATGATAGATCATTAACTTGAGCAAGCAACTTAGCATTTTTAGATTTAAGCAAAAGAACTTCCTTTTGATAAGCATGAGTTTCTTGCTTCCTAGCTTCATGAATGAGATTAAGTTCTACATTTTCAGTTTTAAGAACATCTATCTCATCTTGGCATCTTTGGTTATCTTCCTTAAGAGCAGTAATGGTCTTAAGGTAGACACCATTCTCAACATCTACTCCATTGTATTGAAGCTCAAGATCAAGAAATTGCCCTTGCAAAGAATCTATGCTATCAAGGTGTAGCTTTTCATTTTGATCAAGAATCTCAATTTTAGCATAAAGATCATCTATTATCTTTCCTAACCTTTTCTTTTTAGATTTGCATTTAGTAAAAGATGACCGGCAATCATTAAGCGTATGAATAAGAGTTTCTTTGGACAACTCATTCAAATTGACTTCACTTACCTCACTTACCTCACTTACCTCACCTACATCTTCACTTGTAGAGGCCATGAGAGCAAGGTGGCATTCTCCATCTTCGGAGCTAGAAGAACTTGAGGAAGACTCCTCCCAAGCTACATGAGTTGCATCTTTGCTTCTTCTTTCTTTCTTCTCCTTTCTCTTGTATTTGCCTTCTCTCTTGTACTCCTTGTCCTTCTTGTGGCTACTCTTGTGGTGGCTCTTCTTGGCCTTTGGGCAGTCACTCTTATAATGGCCTTTTTGGCCACATTCATAGCATCTAGGAGTTGATGAAGAAGGCTTCCCCTTGAAGTGTTTTCCCTTAGAGTAGTTAGCTTCATGTTCATTTGGGCCTTTATCTTCACTTGAAGAAGGAGTAGGGGACTTGAGAGTAAGTTGTTGCTACTGAACCATCACTTCAATTTGAGCTTTGAAGGCTGTGTCCTTGATCTTCTTAGACTCCTCCTCTTCTCTCTTTTCCTCTTCTTCTTGCTTGCCAAGCCTTGGCTCATGAGCTTGAAGGTTGCCAACCAGCTCCTCGGTTGACAATTCACTAAGCTTGTACACTTCTTCAATGGATGTCACCTTGGGCTCCCATCTCTTTGGAAGAGATCTTAAGATCTTGGAGTTAATAGTGTCTTTGTCCATCACACTACCAAGGGCTGCCAATCCATTGATGATCACATTAAACCTTGTGTACATATCTACCACTCTTTCATTCTTACCCATCTTGAAGTTCTCAAGTAGACCACCAAGCATGTAGATCTTGGCTTCCTTCACTTGCTCTGTTCCTTCATAGGTGACACATAGCTTGTTCCACATTTCATGTGCGGTGTCCCAAGAAGAGATTCGGTTGAACTCGGATGGGGTGAGGGCTGCATAGATGATGCTCGCGGCTTTGGCATTGAGTTGAGATTGCTTCATTTGGGCTTCCGTCGATGTAGAGATTTCCCCCTTTGGATCTTCATACTTTAGATGCACCACCTTCCACATCTCATATCTTACTCCTTGGAGATAGAACTGCATTCTTCTTTTCCAATAGAGGAAGTTGGTGTCGTCGAAGACTGGAGGTTGCATGGAGAAGCTTCCCTCCAAGTTGAGAGATCCAAGTGCTAAATCGCCCATCTTCTCCTACTTGTGGAAGTAGCTTGGAGAAGACCTTCTCTAATACAACTTGTTGGATCAAGGGCTCTAGAGGAGGGGTGAATAGAGCTTCACAAATCTCACAAAACAAATTAGACCACCAAATTATATTAAGTGTAGAAACTTAAACATTCATCCAATTTGAAGCCCTAACTATCATGCATAGAAAGGGTGAGATACAAGGAAGATCATACACTTGGACATAGTGGTTTAGAGTGGTTCCACACTTCAAACTTGAAGTGAGTTAGTCCACTACCTAGAGGTGGTTAGGCTCTAGGAATTTACAATCTTGGTACTCTTATATTCCATCATAAGATTACATGAAAAAACCACATTCATCCAAGGGCTTAGTACCTCAAGCAAGGATCTTCAACCTATAAAAGGAGATTACCCACTTGAACCATGGAGTCTTCATCCATCAACATGGACTTACCCACTCCTTCTTCAAGTCTTTGGCCTTCAAGGAATTACCTATCCTTCTTCAGCGTCCACCTTACCTATCTCCTTCACTTGGAGATCTAGAACACCATGCTTTCTTCAAACTTGAAGAACAACAACTCCTTCTCCTTCACTCGGAGAAGATCTTCAGCCTTTTCATCAATAGGAAAGGGGGTAGGAAGATGGAGGTGGAGAGCTTTACATCAATACAGGGAGTAGCTCTCATACAAGGGAACCTATCTCACTCATACTCACGAATTTGACTTGAAGGTAGAGATATAAAGGGGATCAAAGGGTTAGAACACTCTCAACTAATCTAGGACCAAGCATGTAGTGAATAAGCAACCTTAGAATGAACTCCAAGAGGTCTTATTTATAGCTGAGGGTGCCCCTTTAAGTTGTGGGACACTTAGGGCCAAAATATAGCCATTTTTTCTCAAAGCAATGACTCTATTTTCGATCAAATAACACACCAACGGTCACAAACACTTTTTCTACAAATTCTGTATAGTGTAATCGATCGAGTTTCAATAAAGGTAACTCGACGGATAGGGTAAAACACAAACCCAAATTTCAAACCATCGGTCGAGTTTGTCCTGGGGAAACTCGACCGACCAATGAAAGTTGTGTTTGGTCAGTAACCCCATCGGTCGAGTTCTGTGAAAACACAACTCGACCGATGCACTCTTTAGAGAATTGATCCAAGAGGATCGGTCGAGATTGGAACTCAACCGATTGACTGCCTGTGATCAATTTTCTAAAGTGCATCAAAAGTGATTAAAACTTGGTGTTAAGTGTCCCAATCAATTTTCTCATCTTATTTACAAGTTGATACATCAATACAAGTGATTACAAAAATCTTCTAAGGTCGTTTACATGGATTTCCAAAATTACACACTTGTATAGCTTTTGACTTGAACTTGAGCAAAATTAGGGCTTTTAATTTTTGATCCATTTCATGTACCTAACATATGAAATCAATCTTGAATACACATATTAGATACATATGAATGGAATGGTTAAGTCATTATCAAAATATGGACAATGTATAACCTCTAGGTCAACAATATGCTTTGATAAATGTATTGCATCCAGCTTTTGCTTTATCCATGAGTTACTTTCTAATTTAAAATCTCATTTGTCTGTTTGAAGGATATCCTTACTTATCTTGATTCCCTCTAGGAAAGACTTCATGATTTGACCATAAGGATTCTCGATAATCTATCTCGAACTTAATTCTCCAAATCAGTCATGCTTCAAATGCATGTCATGAGCGTTTCACTCTACGATGTGGATTTTCTAATGTGAATGAGATATCACGTATTAAAACATTGATACACATGTACAACAAAGAAAGACTATGGACTATGACCAAAAAACTACCCTAAATTCATACAGTCATGGACTATGACCTAAAATTGGACTATTATATCCCTTTCATACTCATACCTATGATGTCCTGGACTATGGACTAAAAATAAACCACAACCCATCCCATACATCCTCACTAATTTGGAGTAGCTGGTGATCGTCCTCAGACGCGGGTCCAGAGAGTGGAGACGTGTCTAAGTCATCGGACTTTTCTAATTTATAATACTCGAATGTCTGAGAGACCTACAACTAGCACAGGGTTAAAGTAGTTTGGGGTCGAACATAGGGATAGGAAGAATGGCACTTTGAAACTCGAATTTCACTTGTCTCAACACATCAAATAGGTAAAAGGATAGGTTTGGTTGTAACAAGAAAGCACCACAAAGAAATCAGACTAAAAGGCTATCTCCAACTGGAGTTACTAGAAAGATTATAATTTTAGGGTTTAGCAATTTTTATAGGGGTTTTGTATATCAGAAGCCAAGAGAGTAAAATGGTCATCAAGGTAAGGCGTGAAGGAGGAAAACTTAGGCATAACAAGCAACGTCGGAAAACATCCCACATTCTCTTCTCTCAAAGAGGATGCCTCTAACCATGTACCAACTCCCTCTTTCAAGGATAGTGGTCATAGATTAGAGTGGTAAGGTAAACTGAAGCAGCCCTGATCTTGGGTACTCTCGTACACCCGGATCAGACCAAACTCTAGAGTTACGACAGCCCCCTCTCAAGGGCGTCAAAATGGGAAACACGATTCGATAGCTAGTCAAGAGCACGATCCATTAGAAGAGACTAGAGTTCAGATGCTATAAAGAAATCATCCAACAAAAAGGAGCCATACACAAAACAATATGAGATAAACTCCATAGATTCCAATAAGCTTAAAGAGAGTAAAAGGTTTAGTTACAACGCATAGGAAAATGAAAATAAAATGTAGTAGAAAGGGGAAAATAAGTATCGGTCTCCTTGATTTAGGAGGTCGATATATAGAAGCGGACCCCTAAGGTTCCCCTAACCTGGTACCAGGCAGGAGCTCTGCCCAATACGTCCATGTCGGGCTCTTGACCATGTCGGGTTTTGAGCCATGATGACTAGGGCGTATCGGGAAGGACTCCCTACCAGATACGGCTGTGTCGGATTGCCAGCCCTATCAGGAAACATGCCATGACAGTTGATCTGTATCGGGTTCAGTATCGTGTCGGGTTAGGGAACACTTAGACTCTCGGGTTCCTTGTATTGGGTGTAGAGGGGCGAGCCATCTCGGGTTGAGGCCCATCTAGGAACCCGGCACACTGGGGTGGCCTTCTTGGTCATATTGTGCTGCTGCGGCTACCGGGACGGGTTCTAAGTGAACTCCTCCCGCCCCTTTCGGGTTGGGGGTGGGCTCACTTAGTATCGCTCGGTACGCCTAAGAACTAGATGCACTAGCTCTGCTTCCAAAGTTAGCTCTCGTAGGGTTCTGACCCGTCCCATCGAAGTCCTGTAGCTGCTATTTATAGGCAGCAGTTGGTAGGAATTGCAGCTCTTGTTGGGTTACGTGTCCTTCTTCTGCTCCATTGATGTGGTTTTGGGAGATGGATGACACGCCTGTCGCCCGGCACACCTGGGAGGGTCGTCATGTGCCGGGTTGTGAATAAATTGTGCCTGATCGTGTCGGGTTGGCTCTGGTAGGCTGCTGTACCGAGTGGTGGCTGTATCGCACGAAGGACTATGTCGACCGATGGGTCACAGTGGGAAAAGCTCCGTCTCGGGTAAGTAACATGTTGTCCGTCAGAGTCTCCTTGCATGAAATGCATGTGTCGGGTTGCTGCCATATCGGGTGACTGTGATGGGTAAGGGGTGTGTCACCTCACGTTGCTAACTGGGATGGGATAGGTCAGTTGTTGCGGATTGGCTAAGAAGGGCCCATTAAGATTCTTTTCATTGGAAAATAAGAGAAACTTCTACAAAAGATAGGAAATATTATCAGGAGCATAGTGGTGATTATTTCTATACAGAAAATAGGATAAAATGGAGAGGAAGTCAGTTTAGGAGGCAGTTCTAATAGTAAAACATAGGCTTTAACAGCCATAAAATGGGTGTTATCAACTCCCCCAAACTTAGCATTTTGATTGTCCTCAATCAATCTGTATCTATTTTAAAACTTTGTTTGTAATACTTCTTCAAAGCCAGGCGTAGTCTTTGTACAAGGGGTTGAAAAGAATTTTTGAGATGCCCCTGAGGAAAATTACGTCTGACTACGGGCAACAAACTTTATTTTTCCCGCCTTATTTAAGTAAAAAAATTCTCTTCAGCCTCAGCGAGACTTTTAGTGCATGGTTTTGAAGTTAGATTTCACACCAAACAACTTTGGGAGTAGGAAGTTGGGTTTTTGGGTAGGCTTAAGGCCTTTTGGGTTTTTCTTACTTCCCATAATTCCATCTAGGTATGAATCTATTAACGGGCAAGTGGTCCCTACAGTCCAAGCCAGTTAGTTTTAGAGCAGTGATTTCACATCCTACGTACCACTACCCTAGATCTACCATGCCTAAAGATGGGTACTTTTGGAAAGGCAAGTGTATTTTTTTTTCATAGGCACAACTCTCATGCTTTTATTAACTCTCATAAGGATTTCCTCTCTTTTTGGGGTTTTTAATGGGTAGGGAAAAGAAGATAGTTTGTTGTTTGGGTAGCTTTTTTCCTTCACATACACATCTCTTAGCTGTCGTGAGATTATTTTTCAAATTTGGCATAGAAAAGTTGTAGTATTTGTCATTTGAGACTACGTTTTCGAAATGAGCATAATAGAAAATCACACCGCCTTAGACACAGAGAAAACAAACTAGGAGAAGTTGTATCAGGTTTTTACTATAAAGTGTTTTGTACAGTTTTCGAGAGACAAGCAATTGTGTATGTATTGTTCTCTATCAGACATCCGTATGTATGTATATAAAGAGTATTGGTGTGAAAGATAGAAGATCAAAAAGGGGAAAAATTGAGTACCTCCCCCACTGATGCTATAGAGTACTCCCCCCCAAACATACCCCACACTCTGTCCTCGGAGTTGTGAGATAAGTAGGGAAGGGCAGACATAGGTCAGTGAGGTTTTAGCTTGTGCGTGCGCCTTCATCAGATAGAAGTTCCATCACATATCGTCTGTGTTTGTTGTGACAGTCGATGTGGTGGAGCTTGTCAGGTGTTTTTTGTAGAGCCACCGAGCTAGAAATCCATTCTAGCACGTAGATGCTGCAGTCATTTGATTGTGGAGTTTTTTGTGGACTGTTGTGGCAGAATTGAAGCTCGTGCCACTTGGTCTCCGGGTTCTCCAGGAATGGCTAGATCAACATTGCCACCTCGATGTAATATTTCCTTGCTAATCGCTCGAGGGGTGTCAACGGGGTTGATGTGCATTGCACCGGATGGTCTTTGTTGGCGTCAGAGATGTTGTAGAAGATTATTGCCCGCATGTGAGTGTACATCATTAGGAGCGTCCAATGGTTGTAATGTATCATTGGAAAGAAGATGATGTGTGTCATGTTGCTTTGTATCCGATGCAGAAGTAGTTGCTTCACTCCTGATTCGTCAGCTAGGCAAATATTGTTGAACACCATCAGATGGGCGATGTAGGCATGTTCAAACTTCTTCTATAGAATCTAGATGTAGGCTGATGTTGTCGATAGCACTAGACATCCTCCTACCTTTACTAAGTCCCGAAGATCGTCGAGAGGGACTACGACGCTGTCTATCTCATAAATGACGTCTGCAGGTGTAGAATCAGCTAGCTTGAGGAGGATTTTGTTGACCTGTTCTTGAGACAGTGAAGCACATGTGGAACGGTCAAAATCACTGAGAAATGTTTCTGAAACATCAAGCAAAATGGAGCCTTCATTGGAAAGTATTTCTCACAGAACTTCAATCTGCTTACCTGCCCCATAGACGTATGTGGCTATCTGTACTTCTTCTCTTAAAGGGTTGTCAGGATGAAAAGATTCTGACTCTACATCTATATCCATCTGCATCTGTATCCAACAGCTCCTCTGGCAGATTTGCATCTCAGAAGTAGTGCATGTCCTTGATTAGAAGCAGCGCGTACGTGCTTCTTAGTTGGTAGAAGTTTTGCCCCTGGAGTTGCCTTATGTATCATAATATATTCAGCAGCTCCATTGCACGCAGGACGATGAAGTCGCTATTTTTGCTTCCCAGCTCCTCTTGGACTGGGAAGTCTGAGATTGAGAAGTAGTTCCAAATGTCACTATGGCGTCAGACTCCTTGTTTTATTATTCGATGAAGATGCAGCGGGAGAAATTTGAGCCGTTTGTCTTCAGGGCGTACGAAACTTTATCCTGTGTGTGGGACCTCCACGTTGCAACAGTAGAGGAGGGAGATGTCGTGGTTGCAGAGGTCCGCCACACAGAGGAACCAGTTCTTTCTGTGCTTGTAAGGGGCTAGCACCAGGCTTGGACTATGCTCTTCGATGTGTTGGAGCATATCTACCACCTACTTCGCATCGTACACCCTTGCCATTATTCTTCTTGCTAAGGTCGGGGTGGCATTGTAGACAAATTGTCAGCTTGTCCTGATGGTGATGTTTTCGATCATTGTGCCCTACATGACCCTGAAGAGCACTTTTGCCATGATGGATGGTGAGCAAAACATGCTTATTAGCACTCTCCATTGTATAGAGAAGTAATCGTCACTCCAGATGACGGCTTCTTCATCTACCTACGGCCTTAGGACCATGTTCAGCAGCTTCTGGTCCCAGATCGTCAGGTAGCCGATGACTCTCCTATCGAAATCATCCATATCTAAAGAATGGATCTCCGACAGCATAGAGAACGCATCTGTCGTTGAAGTCTTTGCTCTGGGGGTGGTTGTTGTTGATGGAGAACTATATATCTCCCTCTTCTTCCTCTGATTCTTTAGATGAACCCTCCTCTAGCCCGATAGATATGTTTTCATCTTCTGGCTGGTCTAGGAAGGGTATGGGAGCAGCGGTGTTGACGCCGCGGGCACTCTCTTATCCTACTGGAGCCCTGTCAGTGGTTTTATTCGTCGCTTCTTTCTTGGGCATTGTGGAGGGCCCGCTGGAGGAGGAGGAAGATGACGATACAGAGGATGGCGACAAAGATGTAGGTTGAGAGCCGGAGCATGGAGGTGAAGGGGATCTCCTGGGACACCTTGAGCGGGGATGGTCGTCCCTCTGGTTCCACCTTTCTTCAATTGTGTCGAGGCATTGGACCATCGCATGCATTATATTGTTTAGCACCTCCAGTTGGCCAGGTAGTCTAACCAGGGTTAGCAGTTGGCACACCTATTCATTCAACCTCCTCCAGAAAACATTAAACTTGCGGGTTAGGGAAGCGAATGTAGCTGTGTGATTTCTTATTACCTCCCGCAAGTTATCAAACTCGATGCTAAACATCTTCCCTATCAATGAAGGGGTTGCAGCTGGTCGGCTTCTCATTCGTGTACCACTCCTCGTGTGAGAAGATCGACCCAAAGAGTGTGTGTCTTCGATCGGGTTCGAGTCCATCTGAACCGTCCGTGAGGGTGTTGCTTCAGGGCGAGGCGTTAGAACCCTTGTGATTACTTTCACCTCATCAGTTTGGGGTGGTGGAGAAGGGCACGGAGTGGGCGGATGTTGATTTACCATCTGACTCACAGCATCCTCCTCCACAACAATGATCGGCGTCACAAGCGGCAGTGTCGGTGTTGGATGCATAGCCCTGAGCTCCGCCTCCAGGAGCTCAGTGAATGTGTCGTCACTGTTGTGGGGCACGTTCGGCTGTGTCGATGCCTCTACCGTCTCAGGAAGGGCTGAAGCTTTAGGGGTTGCGACCACCTCTATCGCAGTGGCCTTTGGGGCTATCATCATAACATCTGCCCCAATGGTCTGGACGACCTCTACAATCATCGTTATCTCCTTAGTAGCCGAGGCGGGTGTAGTTGTGGTTGTCGTGGCTGATTCGGTGGCGGCAGTGGCTATCGCAAGAGTGACAACTGCTAATTGTGTGGTAGCGGTGGATGGCTCAATGGTGGCGATGACAGGTGAGTTGTCGACGGCGACTGCCGATGACTTGTCTTGTCGAGTGCCAAAAGGGATTGTCCTTCGTGTAGCCGCCACCCTCTCCTGTATGATTCATGTGGCGGCGTAGCTGGCTTCAACTATACTTGCTTGAATTTCTTCCTTAGTGAATACCAGCTTCTCTGTGTCATAGTTGACACAGAGTGGGAGGGGCAGGAGCAGGTCTGTCTTTGTGAATCTGTAGAAGAAGCAGCTCCTCTCCTTCTTTATAATGTTGGCCCTCACGAGGAACTTTAAGTATATCCTATCATCACCCATTGTCCTCGATAGGCTGTACGGCTCTTTAGGGCACCCCAACCCTACCGTGATCAGATTGACCACCCCTCCCATGTTGTACTCCTTGGTGGTGTCTTTCACGGGATATAGCCTATTGAGTAGGAACCACCCCAGGTTGATTGTGTGGTCCTCCATCATGTGCCACATGAGATGGAGCTCTTCAGTGTACATGTTGCTTGTTTTGTACTTACTGAAGAGTAGGCTTGCCACGATCTTGTGGATTATTCTCCAGAAGTAGGAGTTTATCGCCGCCACTTTGCTTCCCAGCTTGAATGATGATTCGCAGGTTAGCTTCCTCCAGAGCGCGACTGGGTTGAACCCATCACCTATGGTGATTCTGACACCGTTGTTCAGAAGGTCTCTTTCAGCTTCACTGGAGGAGAAGATCTCATTGAGCAGCTTTTTCGAGATATCATGCTCAACGTTGTATAGGAGCCCCTATAGTCTATCCACTCCAATGAATCTCTTGGCTTCTTCCGGTGTATTCGACACCCGGTGGAGGGATGACATGAACTCTTTCGTCAGTTCAGTGTAAGAGGCAGTGTAGCTGAAGCATATCTTCCTCAGCCCAGTAG
This sequence comes from Alisma plantago-aquatica, assembly GCA_963693085.1. NCBI lineage: Eukaryota > Viridiplantae > Streptophyta > Magnoliopsida > Alismatales > Alismataceae > Alisma > Alisma plantago-aquatica. Next base: position 1,997,059,153 of record OY856409.1, read on the forward strand.
CTCTTAGGATGTTCTCGAGCCTATCAAAAATACCTATTTGATGGAAGGATAACTGGTGGCAGAAGCGGGTTGGCCGGTAAGCTTTGGCTTCCAGCACTTCATACTGTTGCATGTGTGTTTCGTCTCTGGGCATGAACCTGCCCGATGAGTGACCCAATGGCTCTAGTTCTTCTGTTGTTGTTGAAGTTGTTACTGGGGTTGGTTCTTCTAGTCTGGGCCACTTTTCGGCCTCGGATGGCCCCGCTATATCGGGGTTTGGGCGCTTTTGCCCTGTAGTGGAGGCCTCGTCTCGGCCTCGGGATTATTCCTTCGACCTTGCTCGTTGACCAGGATCACAGTTTGCTTGGTGCGGGCCATTTCTACATTTTCAAGCAGCAGAGAGTAAGTCACAAAAGAGTTGGTTCATAAAATCACTTTGTCTGATATCATGCAGCAAACCAAGAGGAGCATGTTGCCCGATACAGGTTAAGCGACATACGAAAAACCGATATCGGGCAACCATCTTTGAAGAAAGATCGTTACGCGATACAAAAGTGCCCAACAGCAGCAAGTTGGTATCAGCCAAGGGTAAAAACTCATTTGCCGCCAGATAGGTCATGGCCGATAGGTCAAGCCGATATCGGGTTGTTGAAAACGTGCCCTGCCCGGCACGGGTGCTTGATAGGCTATCGTGTCGGGCAACAACTTGTATCGCCTGATACGAGCCGAACCTTTCGTAAAACAAACCGGGCGATAAGGGTTACCTGTCACGAACACGTGAATCTTGCCCGACATGGGTGCTCAAGGACGTGTCACTTGGGCATCAATATAGCGCGATACGCATGTGGCACGATAGGGAAAAAGACTGACACGTCAATTAAAGAGGCAAAGAAAACCTATCACGCGATAAACAAAGCACGGTACAGGGTGAAAGGCCAGCCCAATATGAGCTCCTTATGAAATGGTATCGCGTGATACAAGCCTGACTGACACGGTCCATGCGATATGACTCAGCCAATATGGTCGGCACGATACGAACGATCGAATCAGCATGATAAGATGCATCGGGTTTATACCTGTATCAGGCGGGGATAGTTGATGCGCGACACAGATGTCGGGAAGAGGATGGCCGACACGAGAGCAAACACTTGCACGATACAGGAGCTGGAGTAAGCAAGAGGATGTGCGATATGGGAGCAGGTGAAAAAGTAAACTATGTGCCCGACACAGTTAAATGGAAGTTACTATATATAACTATGGTGAGCAGGGTAAAATGGGTAAAACTGGGACACGCGTCATGCGATAAGGCGCATCGTTTTCCATAACATAGTAAGATCAGTCTAATCCATTATATTGGGAAGTAGTTTTCCTTCCCAGGCATGCTTAGAGCATGTCGCACAAAATCTTTATGTCGGTCGACATGCGCTTCCCTTCCACTCATTTTTTCTCGATATCAGAGTCGTGTTGTGCTACGTGATATGCGTCGCTCGATACTCATGCCCGATACGACCCTTATTCCCATTACCCACGATGTCAGGCAAGGGTAAAGGTTCGGCTCGATACGAGAGAACTGGTTGGGCGACACAATATTCATAAAGTGTGTCGTTCAGAGCAAAAGGGTGCATTCAGCATACACACCTGATATGCAACAACAACAAAAGCTATGGCTAAAGCAAAACAAAGAGCGCTTTGTGGGTAAAACATCATTGGCACAAGAGTAAATTTTCAGCCTTAGATGGTATTACTCACCAAGCTATATATAAAACTGAGTTGGTGGCCCACAAAACAAGTGAGTCTGTGTATGTGGTGCATACACTGACTCGGGCCTTATTACAATGATAATGTTCATAACGTTTTTCTACAGGAAAGGAAATAATGTCCTATGCTAGAAAAGTAAATATTTGGGCTGCCTCCCAAAGAGTGATGTGGTTTGTGTTGTCAGCTCGACAGCTTCAAATCCTTCAACTCTGCCTTGGTGGTTGTAGCTTCAGCAACTTGTAGGGGCATCTCTGATCTTAGGACAAATGCTTCGTCTTCATAAATCCTCTTGACTCTATGCCCGTTCATTGGAAAAACTTTCGTCAGATCTTCTTTGTCATAGAGCTCCATCATTCTGGATGGATAGATCTGCAATGATGAAAGGCCCAGACCATCAGGTTTGCAGCTTTCCTAGAAAGAGGCGGATAGAAGATTTAAATAATAAAACCTTGTCACCTTTGTTGACGTCCTTCTTCCTCAGGTGGGCGTCATACTAGGTCTTGGTTCTTAGCTTGTAGATCCTTGCATTTTTGTAGGCATGGAGTCTCAATTCTTCAAGCTCCTGAAGCTGAAGAAACCTTTTCTTCCCAGCTAGCGTCGGGTCAATGTTGAGGCGCTTGATCACCCAGAACGCTTTGTGCTCCAGCTCCAAGGGAAGGTGGCATGCTTTCCCATAAATCTAGTGGTAGGGTGTGGTACCTAACGTCATCTTAAAAGTTTTTATGTATGTCTAAAGAGTGTCATCTAGTTTAGCCGACCAGTCCTTACAGGACTTGCCAACTGTCTTTTCTAAAATCTACTTGATATGCCGATTAGAGACCTCAACCTGTCCGAATGTCTGTGGGTGGTATGGCGTTGTGACCTTGTGATGTACGTTGTACTTCTGCAAGAGGGATTCAAACTGTTTCTCTGCAAAGTGAGAACCGCCATCACTAATGACAGTTCTCGGCACTCTGAATCTTGGAAAGATAATCTTAGTAAAAAGCTTTATTACTACTTTAGCATCGCACGTAATGGCGGGCACTACTTCAACCCACTTATAGATGTAATCAACCGCAACTAGGATATATTTAAAACCATATGAAGAAGGGAAGGGCCCCATATAATCTATACCCCAAACATCGAAGATCTCAACCTCGATCCAATCCGAAAGTAGCATCTCATTTCAGCGAGAAATGTTTCCAATTTGTTGACATTCAGTGTAGGACTTCACATAAGCATGCACATCCTTGAACAGAGTTGGCCAGTAGAAACCTGACTAGAGGATCTTAGTAGCAGTCCTTTCACCTCCCAGGTCTCCTCCATAGGGAGAGGAGTGACACTCAAATAGAATTTTGGGGGATTCCTCCTTAGGTATACATCTTCTATATAACCCATCAGCGCAACGCCTAAACAACAAAGAATCGTCCTAGTAGTAATTCCTTAAATCAGAGAAGAATTTCTTCTTCTGATTATAAGACATGTTCGGAGGAAGTCGTTTACAAGTTAGGTAATTTTAGAAATCTACATACCATGGCCCCTCAAGGTTGGCTATCTGGACAACATAGATGGATTCATCGGGATAACTTTCATTAATGGGCAGTGGGTTGTCATCTTCCACCTGAATCCTTGAGAGGTGGTCGGCAACCACATTTTTTGAACCCTTCTTATCTTTTATCTCGTGATCAAATTCCTATAACAACAACGCCCAGCGTAGTAGCCTGGGATTAGCATCCTTTATCTGCATCAGGTATTTGATAGCCCCATGGTCAGTATGCACTATTACCTTGGAACCCATGAGGTAGGACCTGAACTTGTCGAAAGCATACACAATAGCCAGCATCTCCTTTTTAGTAGTCATGTAATTCAGCTAAGCCTCGTCTAGGGTCTTACTTGCGTAGAAAATGACGTGGTGCTTTTTGTCTTTCTTTTGGCCTAGAACATCACCAATGGCGAAGTCACTGGCGTCGCACATAAGCTCAAACGGAATATTCTAGTCGGGGGACTGAAGAATAGGTGTAGATACTAAAGCATCTTTCAGCCTGGAGAATGCCTCCATGCACTCATTTGTGAAGTTGAACTTCACATATTTCATCAAGAGGTTGGAAAGAGGTTTTTCTATCTTCGAGAAATCTTTAATAAATCACTAGTAATAGCCGGCGTGACCCAAGAAACTACGGATACCTGTAACTATTATGGGCGGAGGGATCTTAGCAATCACCTCGACCTTAGATGGATTGACCTCAATACCTCATGTGGACACCTTGTGCCCCAGAACTATGCCCTCTCGAACCATGAAATGACATTTCTCCCAATTCAGAGTTAGCCTTTTCTCTTCACACCTTCTCATTACAAGCGACAGGTTGTTCAAGCAGTCATCAAAGGAGCTATCGTACACACTGAAATCGTCCATAAACACTTCCATTTTGTTTTCGAGATCAACAAAAATTGCATTCATACACCTCTAGAAGGTAGCAGGTGCATTACAAAGCCCGAAGGGCATCCTCCTGAAGGCAAAAGTTCCATATATTCAAGTGAAGGTGGTCTTCTCTTGGTCATCAGGGTGAATGGGGATCTGATAGAAACCTGAGTATCCATCCAACCAATAGAAGTAGGAATGATGGGCCAGGCACTCCAGCATCTAATCAATGAATAGAAGGGGGAAATGGTCCTTACAGGTGGCAGCATTTAGCTTACGATCATCGATACACATCCGCCAGCCGGTAACCATCTTGGTGGCGACCTCGACTCCGTCATCTCCCTTGACCAATGTCATACCTCTCTTTTTTGGAACCACTTGGATTGGGCTTACCCACGTACTATTGCTAATAGCATAGATAATACCAGCGTCTCGAAGCCTTACCACTTCCTTACTGACAACTTCTCGAAGCTTTTCATTTAACTTTCTCTATGGTTGGGCATACGGCCTGGAGTCCTCCTCCAGATGGATTCTGTGCATGCACATGGAGGGACTTATCCCCTTCTAGTCTCTGATTGAGTACCCCAAGGCTTTCCTCTGCAGCCTTCTCCTTCTATACTTCGTCACATAACTGTTGATACCTTTCAACGAAATAAGAAGATTCAAAGAACGCGGGGGCCTTCATACAATCTCAGATGTTGAAGTCGATATGGTCTCTTCCAACCCGGATCGTAATCATACATGCCTCCACGTCGATGAGGGCTCGAACGGTAGCTAGGAAAGGTCACCCAAAAATGATAGGGCAGCTGGGATCTTCTACAATGTCGATCAGAACTATATCACAAGGAATAAAGAAACTCCCTACTTGAACAGGCACGTCCTCGACAACTCTGACCGGCCTGGTAAAGGTATGATCGGCTAGCTGGATTCTCATATTGGTACTTACCATGTCGGTGAGCCCAATCCTTTTAGCAAGGGACAGAGGCATTAGACTGATGCTCGCCCCCAAGTTAGCCAGACCTTTGTGAGTTACATTATATCCAACCTGAAAGGGGATCACAAAGGCCCCAGAATCTCTCTTCTTGGATGACATAGTTGCAGTGATGAAGGAATTAGACATCTGTGCCAGTTTCATTGTCTATACATCCTCACCTCTCTTCTTCCTTGATATTAGATCCTTTAAAAACTTGGTGTAGGTTGGCATCTCTTCGATGGCATCCTGAAAAGGGATGTCAAGGTGTAGATTCTTTATTGTGGCTAGAAATTTCTCATATCTCTTCTTCAGCTGGGCTTTAACCAGATTATGGGGGAAAGGTATGTGGGGTGCGTACTTGTCTGGACGTTCTTTAAAGGAGACGTTGTTGACCTTGTCTTTAGTTACTTTCTCTGACTTTAGCAGAACTTCTTCCTCTTTCTCTAGGTTGACTTCTTTGGCAGGCTCTGTTGGTGACATTACTAACTTCTCAACGGCTGGTGAAATTATCGTTCCTGTCCTCAAAATGGCCATTTTTGCAGTCTCATGTCCTCTTGGATTGGTTTCAGTTTTAGAGGGGAAATTCCCTACCTGATGGTTGATAGTTTGGGCGAGACTCACAAGCTGTTGATCGATCTATTTATTATGTTGTTGGAGCTCTCCAATCTAGGATGAAAAGCCCCCCATCTGCTGTTGCATCAGCTTCAACATCGCTGCACTATCCACTGAACTTTTGTTCATCTTCTCATTCATTTAATTTTGCCTTTTTGCAAAAGACATCAACTCCATCATCATAGACGGTCTTTGCTACTAATTCGGCTGGAAAGTCCACTACTGCTGGAACACCGTCTGGCGTTGCTGATTTGACGGTCTTCCGAAGGGATTTCTGCCCACCAACTTGTGGGAGTTCTTAGCAGCATTGGTGTTCCCATAAGGGAAACTAGGATGGTCAGGTCTTTGGTACTAGATGCAACTCACATTCTCTGTATTGATTTCATCAAAATCTTCTTGGGGTGTCGTGTGTGGGTAGAAGTCAAACAGGTGGTATGGCTCTCTGCAGGTGACACATCTTTTTACGACTTCCTGTTGAACTTTCCCTTTGTATCATTGCTCTTTGAGGGTCTGGACATCTGTCATTGTCTTGTCAAGCTTGGCTGCAAGGGCCTCCATATCCTTAGATTCACCTGGAGTGGTGTGGTTAGTCGACTCCCAGTCGTAATCGCCATCCTGTTGATTCGTGGCCATGTTTTCAATGATTTCCCTGGACCTTTGAGCCATGAGTCCCAAGAAGTTGCTGCCAGCTGCAGTGTTCAAGGACTTCCTCTCTTCGGGACACGCCCCATTGTAAAATGTGGTGATCAGCTTGGGTTCAGAAAAATCATGATGAGGGCATTCACGCTGATAGCTCATAAATCTCTCCTAAGTTTCATGAAGATTTTCCGATGGCTTCTGGGAATACCTCGTAATCTTGTTCTGGCATTTGATTGTCCTCTCAATAGGAAAGAACTTGGAAATAAAAGTATTAGCAAGATGCTCCCAATCGGGAAGACTTCCATCTTGAAGACTAGTGTACCATTCCAATGCCTTATCCCTCAACAAGAAGGGGAAGCACTGGATGTAGATATGCGTTAGTGGAACCCTATTAATCTTGAAAGTGTGGCACCTCCTCTTGAACGTCGTCAGATGGTTTTACGGGTTCTCATCGATGGTGTTCCCACCAAACCTATTGTGTTGAAGAAGCTGAAGGAAAGAAGGCTTCAGCTCAAAGTTGGTGATGTTGAGGGGTTGCGTAACAACGGGATTCCTTTCCTCATTTGCCCACACTTAGACAATTGAGCACAGGGAGTGGGCTTTGGGAGGTTCGTCATCCATGACTTGTGAAAGAAGGAAAAGTGTCTAGAAATGAAGAAAGATGTAAAAGGTATCAGTGTGTTGCATAAATATTATGTGCAATAAATATTATGTGCAGTAAATATTTGCATTGTTATATGCATATGTACATGGGTTTTGGCAAAATGCAAGTAAAACTCAAGTTTGTAGAACAGTTTTCATTTCCTATCCCCAGCAACGGTGCCAAAAAGTTGATCGGCCTCAAACGCGGGTCCAGTGAGTGGAGACGTGTCTAAGTCATTGGACTTTTATAATTTATAATACCCGAATGTTTGAGACACCTACAACTAGCACATGGTCAAAGTAGTTCGGGGTCGAACGTATGGATAGGAAGAACGACACTTCGGAACTTGAGTTTCACTTGTATAAGCACATCAAACGGGTAAAATGATAGGTTTGGTTGTAACAAGAAAGCATCACAAAGAAATCAGACTAAAAGGCTATCTCCAACTGGAGTTACTAGAAAGATTATGATTTTAGGGTTTAGCAATTTTTATAGGGGTTTTGTATATTAGAAGCCAAGAGAGTAAAACTATCATCAAGGTAAGGCACGAATGAGGAAAACTTAGGCATAACAAGCGACGTCGGAAAACATCCCACTTTCTCTTCTCTCAAAGAGGATGCCTCTAACCATGTACCAACTCCCTCTCTCAAGGATAGTGGTCATATATTAGAGTGGTAAGGTAAACCAAAGCAACCCTGATTGTGGGTACTCTCATACACCCAGATCAGACCAAACTCTAGAGTTACGAAAACCCCCTCTCAAGGGTGTTGAAATGGGAAAAACAATTCGATAGCTAGTCAAAAGCGTGATCCATCAGAAGAGACTAGAGTTCAAACGCTATAAAGAAATCATCCAACAAAAAGGAGCCATACACAGAACAATATGAGATAAACTCCATAGATTCCAATAATCTTAAAGAGAGTAAAAGGTTTAGTTACAATGCATAGGGAAATGAAAGTAAAATGTAGTAAAAAGGGAAAGATAAGTATCGGTCTCCTTGATTTAGGAGGTCGATATACAGCAGTGGACCCCTAAGGTTCCCCTAACCCAGTACTAGGCAGGAGCTATGCCCGATATGTCTGTGTTGGGCTCTTGACCGTGTCGAGTTTTGAGCTACGACAGCTAGGGCGTATCGAGAAGGACTCCCTACCCGATACGGCTGTGTCAGATTGCCAACCCTATCGGGCGACATGCCTTGACGGTTGGTCCATATCGGGTTCAGTATTGTATCGGGCCAGGGAACACTTAGGCTCTTAGATTCCTTGTATCAGGTGTAGAGGGGTGAGCTGTCTCTGGTTGACGCCCATCTAGGAACTCGGCACACTAGGGTGGCCTTCTTGGTCATATCGTGTTGTTGCGGCTATCGAGACGGGTTCTAAGTAAACTCCTCCCACCCCTCTCGGGTTGGGGTGTGCTCACCTAGTGTCGCCCAGTACGCCTGAGAACTCGATGTACTAGATCTGCTTCTAAAGTTAGCTCTTATAGGGTTTTGACCCATCCCATCGAAGTATTGTAGCTGCTATTTATAGGCAGCGGTTGGTAGGAATTGCGACTCTTGATGGGCCACGTGTCCTTCTTCTGCTTCGATGATGTGGCTTCGAGAGATGGCTGACACGTCTATCGCCCGACACACCTAGGAGGGTCGTTGTGTGTCGGGTTGTGAATAAATTGTGTTTGATTGTGTCAGGTTGGCTCTGGCGGGCTACTGTACTGAGTGGTGGCCATATCGCGTGAAGGACTACGTCAACCGATGGGTCGCGGTAGGCAAAGCTCCGTCTCAAGTAAGTAGCATGTTGTCCGTCAGAGTCTCCTTGCGCGACACACCTATGTCGGGTTGCTGCCATATCGGGTGACCATGACGGGTAAGGGGTGTGTCGCCTCGCATTGCTCACTGGGCTGGGATAGGTCAGTTATTGCGGATTGGCTGAGAAGGGTCCATTAAGATTCTTTTCATTGGAAAATAAGAAAAAATTCTACAAAAGATATGAAATATTATCAGGAGCATAGTGGTGATTATTTCTATACAGAAAATAGGATAAAATAGGGAGGAAGTTAGTTTAGGAGGCAATTATGATAGTAAAACATAGGCTTTAACAACCATAAAATGGGTGTTATCATCTTGTGTGTTTCTCAAATGCAACAAAACAAACTGGAAAAAGACGGTGCCAAAGGGGAGAGTCAACACCACAACTACTAGGTAGCTATGGCACTTTCTGTCCCCGATAACGGTGCCAGAAAGCTTGGTGTGTCAAGCTAGAGGTGTACACACTAGCCAACAAGGGGTGACTAGATGCACTCCATGAGACTCAAACACATGGGATCTCACAAAATTTATATTAACCCTAACAAGATTTGATCAAAAAACTAAATAGGTCACCCGCAAGCACAATGGGTACTATTATAGTACAGGTGATTGGCAAGAGTAGGGGTCGATCCTCAAGGACACAGAGGGCACTAGATCTAGGTTAGTGTTGGCTACGTTCCTATTATGGAGACTAGGGTTGAAGGGTTTAAAAGGGTTTGTTTGATTGTTAAAATAGGTGAACAAGCAAGTAAAGGCAATTATGAAATCTAAGTTATCACAACCCAAAATTATCTTGAGCAAGCAAGTCTAAGGAAGTAGATTAAGCAACTAGCCAAATAAGAGCAAGGTTAACTACACTACACTAGTAGAGAAATTAACAACTAAAAGCTAAATTAACCACTAGAGAGAGTAAAAACCTAAGTTAACTCTAAAGAGCAAGACAAAGTAATTAACCAAATTGAGCAAAAGCAACTGAACTAGATTAGCATAAATAAGATAAGAATGCAAAGTGGGTTTTAAGCAGTAAGATTAGGTAGGTGGGCCGTTTGGGAATGTGATTTGATATTAGTTGGGGGATTCAACATAGCATGCAATTATCACAATTCTATCTAGATTACCAAACCAAACAACAAGGCAAGTGCTACTAGAATATACCCTATATTACTAGTTGGAGAACTAGGGTAAGGTGTAATTCTAGTAGGACTTGTCAAGTCTATGTATCTAGGGTAAGTGGTATTAGGACAATTGAGAGCCAAGGGTAGAAATGGGAGTAGAGATGAGGGTTTTTCACCTCATGCCACTAGCCATCTAGCCTTTAGAAATCCCTAGGCAATTGCACTAATCACACTTACACTAGCCACTTAGATCTCACACTCACTTGTAGGAGGATGGATGTGTATGTAGGAACAAAGGGGGCTAGATAGAGATCCACTAATTGGACCTAGGAGCCATTTCTAAGATTGCCACATACACTCCAATTCCCCCTAGAAGCTAAGTGTCATCAAACATCTCAAAGCAAGCAATTCATGTTATAGGCACAAACCACATGTAATAAAATAGGAAATGAGATAGAAGTAAGAAGTAATCATCATAGATATAAATTATGTTCATTACATGTTCATTTCCCCAACATGGTATCAAAGTCACATTTTAACCCCAAATAGCCCACCACTAGGGGATTAGATAGACATGATAAAAGAAATAGCAAAAGAAAGGGGAAGAAGGGGGTAGAACTCCATGGATCTTGAAGTAGAAACCTCCTTCTTCACCTCCTAGTAGCTTGGGGATGTCCTCTCTCCTTCAATGGTGCAAATGGGCATGAGAATATGGGAAATTATGGAAGAAACTTTAGAAATCTAGGTTTCCAAGGTGGAAATGAGGTGGAAACGGTGGATGGAGAGCATAAATGCAAGTAGGATGAAATGAATGCTTAAGGAGTGGGTGGAGAGGAGTAATGTCAGCTAACCTAGTGTTGTGGCCACCACCCATGTATATATAGGTGGTGGTGGAAGCACTAGGGTAAGTAGGGGCATTGTTGGAAAAATAGTGTAGAAAATGGTAGGGTTTAGGTGGTAGAACAGTCATGTTGGGCAGCACAGCCATGGTGGGTAGTAGTGGGAACGACCGTGGTGCTAGGGAACGGCCATTCCAATAAAGTGGAAAAATCATAGGTTGATGTAGTGGAATGAAGGCTGGTAGCACAGTCGTGTTAGGCAGTATGACCGTGGTGAGGTATAGGTAGAACAGTCGTACTGGGTAGCACGGCCGTGGTGGTGGAGTTTGAGAGGAGGTAATTCCCTTGAGCACGCTCGTTCTATCTTCAGCTAGCACGATCGTGCTGGGTGGCATGGCCATTTTGGGGACTTCATGGCACGACCATGCTGGGTAGCACGGCCGTGGTGGCTGAGTTGTTGTAGCTTGTAAATCTTGAGAATTCCCATGTAACATGTGCATTTACCAGCACGGTCGTTCCTTGGCACCGCGGCCGTGCTGGGGTCTTTAGTGGCAAAAAGAGATTCAATCTCCATCATCAAAGGACTTCTTTTCTTGATGTCGAATCTTGGCCATTAGGGGTAGGTTGAGGGAGCTTTGGGGCCTTATTTGGACCCCCTCCATGAATGGAGGAACCCTAGAACTTCTTCCTTCTCTCTCATCCATCCAAAGCATGGTCCAAGTACCTGAAAATAATGCAAAGAACGTCAATAAGTGTATTTGACAGTAATACTCATATTGGGGAATTTAACTTGCATTCTACTATGTTTAGATGTGAATAAAGTACAAAATGGCACAAGATGGAGCCCTAAAATATGGCTACATCACTACCCTAAACTTAAAACATACTTGTCCTCAAGTATGCTCCAACTTAATCTCTCTTTTCAGTTTCCTTTCAATAAGAAAGAATGAAAAATGCATAGTAATAGAAAATTATTGACTACATGGTCTTGGAAGTGACTAAGTGCATGTGCTTCACCTCTATCATCTCCACTTTCAAAAACTAATCATGAAATGAGCACTGAGCATACAACCTTCAAATATAAATCATAGAATACAGAAGCTATCCGTATGTCCTTCATATCATTTTGGGTAAACCATTTTATGTTGGTGTTAATCAAAGATGACTAGGAGTGTCATTCCACTTTCATGCATTCAATATTATGCCTCAAACCACACCAAATGACCCACATGGATATAGAAAGGGTAAAGTGAGCTAGATTTGATATTTTCTAGCTCAATGGGTATGAAAATAGAAGAAAGGGTTGCGAAAATATTTTTGGAGTGCTATTACATAGAGCACTCATATTTTCTTTATTTGAATGCTCTTAAATAGGAGCATCCTTTTATTTTATTTTTTCTTTTTTTTTCTTTTCTTTTCTTTTCTTTGCCCTTGGTGTATATAGGGAATATGGTGGATAGATTGAAGCAGGGAGATATAGATATGGCCACCCCCAAACTTTTGGAGGTGGCCAAGGCTGATTATGTGCACTAGGGCATCCTTTCATGAGGTAGAGAGGTATGAAGATGGTGAAAGAAGGATTGGATCAAAGAGGGGTCATTAGTGTAGTCTTCAACATAAGATTCTCTACATGAAAGCTAATCCAACACTTCATCAAATGATATCACACCACATGATAGAACAACATGACATTCACATTTATATCAAGTGATTCCATAAGCTCTAAGCATTAGTAACTTGCTCACTTCATAATTCAACTGAAACATTCACAAACTTGAGAGAAGTGGTGCACATGTAAAAAGTCAACAATCAACACCATATAGTAATAAAATCTAAGAAAATGGCATGGATTTGTCAAAGGATTAGACATTTCATTTCAAACAGTGGAGATTAAGTCAAAACATGCTTTTAGGAAAGAACATTCAAGTTTGGGAAAATTTGGCCAAAATGGTGCCAATTTGCCTTCAATCACATCTAAACCTAACTTTTAGGGAATTTAAATAATAAAGTAGTAGATCCTAGTTAAAACACACAAAAATTACAAAAATCTATATGGAAATGCAATGCATGACATGGGGTGACAAAAATAGAAAAAAAAAATTGAAAAATTACGCAAAAATGCATGGAAGTAAAATACATGTATGCATGCATGCAAGAAAAAGAAAATCTACACTAGATGGATTAAGATCAAAGAAACAACGATCAGGTGGAGTAGGAAAATGTCAAAATAAGCTGAGACGGAGAGCTTATCGCCCTACCACCCCAAACTTTTGAACCATGGTGTCCTCGACATGAAACTAAAGCTTAGGGATGATAGGGTAGAAGTCATGGTTGTGGTGGTGTGGGATCCTGTGATGGAGGTTGTTGAGCATTCCCATGAGGGTTTTCTACCATGTGGTCACCCATCTCAGCTTCTTGGTGTTGGTTGCGGCAGTTTTGGCATCTCCTCCTACCTATCTTGGGATCGTACAACACCAAGTTGGTACAAGTAGAACGTGTGTGGTGCATGCACAGCTGTCACCTGCACAATACACAAACAAGCAACAAGAAACCAAGTTAGAATGACAATATGCAAAAGTAAACAAAGAATAAAGAATAGCAATGATGAGGGCAAAAGGAAAGGCTAAGCTACACTAACTAGCTAGGTCGAGCACCTCTATCCCCGGCAACGGTGCCAGAAAGCTTGGTGTGTTTCTCAGATGTAACAAAACAAACTAGATTAACTAAATTAACTAAATTGAGCAAAATACCCATGTATATATAGGTGGTGGTGGAATCACTAGGGTAAGTAGGGGCATTGTTGGAAAAATAGTGCAAAAAATGGTAGAGTTTAGTTCATGACCGTGGTGGTGGGGAATGGTCGTTCTAAGAAAGTGGCAAAATCATAGGTTGATGTGGTGGAATGGAGGTTGGTAGCACCGCCGCGTTGGGCAGCACAGATGTGGTGAGGTCTAGGTAGAACGGCAGTGTTGGGTAGCACGGCCGTGGTGGTGGAGTTTGAGAGGAGGTCGTTCCCTTGAGCACGCCTGTTCTATCTTCAGCTAGCACGGTCGTGCTGGGTGGCACGGCCATTTTGGGGGCTTCATGGCACTACCGTGCTGGGTAGCACGGCTGTGGTGGCTGAGTTGTTGTAGCTTGTAAATCTTGAGAATTCCCCTATAACTTGTGCATTTGCCAACACGGCCGTTCCTTGGCACCACAGCCATGTTGGGGTCTTCAGTGGCAAAAAGAGCTTCAATCTTCATCATCAAAGGACTTCTTTGCTTGATGTCGAATCTTGGCCATTAGGGGTAGGTTGAGGGAGCTTTGGGGCCTTCTTTAGACCCCTCGATGAATGGAGGAACCCTAGAACTCCTTCCTTCTCTATCATCCATCCAAATCATGGCCCAAGTACCTAAAAATAATGCAAAGAACATCCATAAGTGCATTTGATAGTAATACTCATATTGGGGAATTTCACTTGCATTCTACTATGTTTAGATGTGAATAAAGTACAAAATGGCACAAGATGGAGCCCTAAAATAGGGCTACATCAGTAGCCTAGTCAAGGCTCCTCCATTTTGACCTCTTGTTGATTCCATGAAGGAAGTCACCCAAGAGAGAATTTTTCAAACATGTCAGAGATATCGTGTCGAGGATATAGTCAAGGGTCCTAACTAAGATTGAAGATACTATCAATGACAACACCTTAGGGGAGATAGTTTCCAATCAAGCACAATCACTATCCTTGGATAAGCTACCATAATCCCCATCTCCCCCTCTTTTCTTGAATATGTTCTCAGTGTCACCAACCTAAGGAACATCACACTCCACTAGCCATGTAAAGTAGGTTGTTATCATACACCACCATCTATCATCAAACCCATTTGATTCACTCTTTCATGGTGTTACTGAGTACATATTATGTCAAAACTAAGAAATCTATCTCACCCAAGTCACATACAAGATCTCATTAAGATTAGCTATCAATCATATAGTAAAAATCACAGAAGACCACAGAGTATCCATTATGACTCTCCTAAATGAAGGGGGGTTACTTTTAATTTTCATATGATATAATATGTGTGGAGTAATGTATCGCAAAGCATAAATATTCTTGTGTTTTGTACTTAAATCTACTTTTGAATCTCACTAACCTGAATTTAAGAACATCACGACATACTGAATTTTGGGCATTTTGCATTTTTGATCCTCTTTTCCATCTTTTCCTTTCATCTATATCCTTTTTGGCTTTTCTATTTAATTTCTGAAGAATATAATGGCCTAATGAGCATTTGTTCACCTTTTCTCTCAATAATTGGGTTTAAGCACAAATACATCAGTGAAAGCTTAATAATGGGTTTAATATGTAAAATGTCCACTTAAGTAATAAATATAATAAAATATTTCATCCTAGAACATTCTAGTGCTTTTTAGAATATGAAAAAAAGGAAATCTCGAAATATACATAAAGGAGATGATAAATGTAATAATTGGAGATAATATTGGATATAATGGATTAAAAGAGGATAATGAGGAATATGTTGTTTCAAAAATCATAAATAGGAAGACATAATATAATTTGATAACAAATTCGTTTTCTTGATCTAAAAGAAACTTATTGGCCAAGTATCATCTAATTTGGATAATAACTAAATATATAAAAGCCTTTATTACAAGATAATGGGAAATAAGCCAATAAGGAGAAATAAAATATCTAATTTCCTCAAATTGGAAAAATAACTCCAAATTCGTAATATATATGTCAAAATGAGTCTATGTGTGAAATTGTATTTAATTTGGTCCACGTTAAATATTTTATTTTATTCGGGAGAGAGAAAATGACTTAAAGACCAAAAAATATTAAATATATGTTGAAAAAATTAATTAATGCCAAAATCGTGTTCCATATGTTTATTATTTCTTATAGGCCAAGTTTTACATTTTTAGAAAGTTTCTAGATGCTTCTAATAAATTAAAAGGATAAATAACTGGTAAAATGTAAATTAATTAAATAAAATAATAAAAATCTTCAAAAAAATGAAATAATTCCAAATTCGTATTCTACATGTTAAAATAGACCTTTGGATGAATTTTGACTCAATTTGGAAAATATTTGATGAGAAGATAAATTAAGGAGAGAGAAAGTGTACAAAACTTTTAACTCATTATTTAAAATAATAAGCAACTTTAACAAATGGAAATAATACCAAATTCGTGTCCAACATACTTTATATGACTTGTGGGTCTAGTTTTATTATCTTTGCATAATCCTAGAGTCATTAATGTATGAGGAAAGAGAAAATGATATTTGAATTATTTAACCTATTAAAAGTCTCCAAGGCAAAACTAATTCTATATTTGGATTCTACCCATCAAAATAAGTCAGAATATAAAATTTGGTAATTTTTGGATAACGTTTGAGCCTCCAAATGAGGAGAGATAAAAACATTTAAATGAATATGCCTTTTAAGTCGATTTTGAATAGGAATAACTGATGGCAACTGTTATATCGCGATGATCATCGACAAATCCTAATATCTCGAGGTCTACTAAATGAAATTCAATGATTTTTTATCCTACGAATTCCTTATGCAATTCCGCACCAATTTATCCCAAAGTTTTTGGGTTATGGCAGAGATTTGAGAAACACCCAACTTGGGCGCCGCCCCTCTCTACCTCCACCTAGCTAAACCCTAGCATGGGCTCCCTTGCCTATATATATCTATGCCCCTAGGACCTCCATCACCTTAGCAACTCACCTGTGCCTTCGATTTTGGATTTTGTGAACGTTTGGACCTGCAACTGGAAGCCGTAGACCCCAGCTTGCGGCGCCTTCCTCTTCCTCCACGGTGCACCTTCTACTCGATTTGAGGTATGTTTGAATCTGGTTTTTCCTTGGCTTTCCGTTGCATATCTTTGCGTCGAGTTCCGTTGATAATCGCATTTTTGCCCAAAATCTACCATGGCCTCAGCCTGCTACTCACGCAGCCATGGCATGGGTGGGAGGAAGGGGACGATCCCCGATATTTTACCATTTTGCCCTCTCACCCGAAGTGGCTTTGCCTACGTGGCACTTCCCCATTAGTTGATCTTTGAAAAATCGTATCTTTTTACTCTGCTGTCCAAATTTGAAAATGAAATATGTTTTGAAATCGGGAGAATGTAATATATCTAATAAAAATATTTTTGTGGTTTGATTCTGATGTTTTCGAATATGTATTTTTAAGGATGATTTAAATTACTCCAAAATATGGAAAATAGCCTAAAAAGTCAGTATCTCAAAAATATACAAATATATATGTTATTTTGATTAGAAGAACGTAAATAAGATAGTAGTGAGGTTTTCAGTGTCTAATTCGATCGTTTGTGGAAAAATTTGATGGTTTTGAGGTTTTAAGCCTTTAATGAATATACATAGATCTAATACATGGATATAATGATGAAATTAGGGCAATTGGATCTGATCTCGTATAAAGGTTATGAAAATGTCTTATTTCATGTAAAATAATTTGTTATAATTAATAAAGTGGTAATATGAGGATAATGAAGTATAAATCTGAATAATTAAGGACAATGATTGTTGGTTGTTTACACTAACGAGTTTCAATCCAAGTAAAGGATAGTTTACTCAACTTAACCAAACTCCGCAAGTATACGGAGGTAGTATAGTCAAGGTCGAATACAAGGAGCTTAGTTAACTTAATTGAGTGCAACAGTACTACAATTCAACAATCTAGACCGATATTTAAGAGTAGAGAAGATTTGTGTAAAAACTTAAAATTCAGATTTTAACTACAGGAATTACATATTCTAATTAGCAAGTAAGAACCACAATAGAAGTTTGATTTCAGAAATTTAAGGAATCTTGGACATTAGGATTTCACTCATATATCATAGCAATCAAGAGAACAAAATAATTTAAACATACATAAGATCATGTTTCAAAGAAAACTTGTGTTACATTTCACCTCCCGGTGTAAATGCAACGATCATAACTC
The DNA here is from genome assembly GCA_963693085.1 of Alisma plantago-aquatica. Classification (NCBI taxonomy): domain Eukaryota; kingdom Viridiplantae; phylum Streptophyta; class Magnoliopsida; order Alismatales; family Alismataceae; genus Alisma; species Alisma plantago-aquatica. The sequence continues at coordinate 1,997,076,893 of OY856409.1, forward strand.
AAAACAACACTCTCGTGTATGATTTTTGTTTATGATCACAAATAGTTTCTCAACTCATTCCTCTCTACTCTCGTAGGAGAAGAAGAGTTGCCAAGAAGAGCACCTCCATACATTCCTACTTGTCTTCTCAAACTAAGCAAGAAGGTAGAAAATATGCACATAAAGTGGCCAACAGTACATGCAAGAAAAAGAGTAAACTGGCACCTTCATGGTAACAAAACAAGAAACAAATGCGGTACGAAATTACTTGTTCTATACATGCTATGACATGGGAGTTACTCTCCCATGCCCAAGAAAAAGGAGTCTACTCGTCCATAATGGTGTACAGCAGATTTGCTACAGAAATTTCAGTTCTAGGCATGGTTTAGGAAGGGAAAGACAAAGAGAACTGAAGATGTAACCACAAGAAGCAAGAATTTTGGCTTGAGGATGAAATTCCCCTTCTTTAGCTGCTCCAAGTCGAACTAGCTCCTCTCCCAAGAAGCTGCTCGGAGTTGGGGAAGCTTGGCTGCACCTTGAAGAAGACAATGGAGAAGTGAAGAAGAAGAAATGGTCCCTTTATGCAAGAAACCACTTTGGATCCCTCCAAATTTGCCTTCCTCTGCTCTCCCCTGGCTCTGGGACAAGATAAACTCTTCAAATGACCTAACGTAACTGTCCCTTGGCTTCCCTCTTTGTTTTAGCATCGTATTCTGAAATTTCAAATTTCTAAAACTGCCAGGTGCACGCCGTGCATTTTGGGTGCATGTCGTGCACCTGCAGTGCAGTTTGCTTCGGGCTGATCGGTGCATGGCGTGCACTGAGGATACGTACGCCGTGTGACTTTCCAGAACGTTTCTTCAGCAGTTTGCGTTCCAGGTGCACGTCGTGCATTGATGTGCACGCCGTGCGTTAGTCCTTCTGTGCATTTCTGGAAACAAGCACGCCGTGCGTTTTCTCCGTGCACGTCGTGCATTCTTCTGGCTGACGAACTGATATTTCTCTGGAAACTCGCACGCCTTCCGTCTGAGTTGCACACCGTGCATTCTTCTATTTTAGCGAATCAGTCTTTTTTTCTGGAATGGTACACGCCGTGCGTCTGAGTTGCACGTCGTGCATTCTTCTGTTTCTGTAGAAATAACATTCGAATTTAGTTCTTTTTGTGGCAAATTTGCAATACAAGTTATGAGATAAGTAGAACAACAACAAAAATGGCAAAAACTAATATGAAAGAGACTAAATTATATCAGAAAGAACCAAATTTGTGTGTGATAATATGTGAAAAGATGATATATAATTCACACAACAAATCCCCCTAAGCTTAAACCATTGCTTGTCCTCAAGCAAGAAGAGCATAGAAATATAAATGTAGAATTGTCAAGAACATGAATAGATCAAATGAAATGAAAGATGTGTATAAAACCAAACCAACCATGATCAACATGTTTATGCTCATAGCCATCAATTCACTCAAACACCCAAGAAAGAGATTTTTAGTTCAGCAGGGGTGGTTTCAATTTAATGAATCAATCAATTAAACAACACTAGATAGAATTTGGATGACCAAACCAAACAATTAGTGGATGTGCAACTCAAACTCTCAACTATTAAGGATACAAAAGATGAAATCTTAGTTTAAAAAAATGACAATTTTTGTTGTACTCTCCTTCTTTTCCCAAAAGATGATATGACAAAGGATTATGGGTTCCGACACTCGGCTGCTAATGTAGGCTTATGCACACGTGGAATGTCGGTTGGGGTATTTTACCCTCTTTTAATACATACCACCTAACCATCATGGCCAGATCGGACTTACACTAGGCTAGCATGATATGTGGGCAGTTTAGCCATCTTTAATGGGGTATAAGAGTTATTTAAATTTTTCCAAAACATGGGAGAGTCAACTAAATTGCAACATTAGCTAGATTTCATTCATTTGTTTTGAAAATTTTTCATTGAAAGAGTGTTTGCAAATGCACTAAGACCTTGTGTAACGACCCCGCCTCCCAGTAACCCCTAATTAAGGGAGACCCGAAGGACAGAGCCGTTATTCAATTACAGGATCAAAGGTTCGACAAATAATCAATAACAATTAATAAACTTTACCAACTAAACCGAAAACTGGTATAAAATAAAACTTCTCTTACCGTGGAAAAAGCGGGATTTCTAAACTTCTATCCATGAAGATGCTAAACTAACTAATCCTCCTGTGCACGTTATTTCTCATTTAATTTCACATCTGCCACTTTACTGTTTGTTCTTTTCATTTGTACCTAAAACGCCGACAAACAAAATGTCGGTCAGTAAGAAGCTGGTATGTGGGGGAAACAATAATCATGCAACTACAATAACAAAGTAATCAGCCAATTATCATTTAACAGCCAAGATTACATTTTAAACCATACTACTCAATCCTTTCCTATCCCCTATCTTTGTGATGTCCCAGCAGCGGATTGAGATACTACCTCTCTCTAGGTAGATCCTTATTAGACCCTACATGATCCTACCTAACAGGTAGATCAATATATAGGGTTGAGTCGCATGGCACTACCCATAGGTAGTCCAATCTCTAACTCAATGTGACTTGATGGACCTACCCCATTGGTAGCCATTTACTAAGTCATTCAATGACATGATGGGCCTACCTCTTTGGTAGCCATTTACTAGGTCGACCCATTAAGCTACAGAGGGGACTAGGATCTGAGCTAGTAGGCATATTTCTTATGTGATAGTCATATTCACATTATACTTTGCATGAATTAAATACATCCAACAGTTTAATTCAAGACACGATGGAAACATCGATAAAAATCCCGGAAAACTAATTCGGGTAGTCATAAGCGTAACCACATACCTGATTTGATGATTTCAAAAGCATTAAGTAAATCCAACCCAGCATGCAATCCAAGTAATTCAACAATCACATAATTCCTGAAAAGAATATGTACTCTATTTATTACACACTTTATCAAGAACCTACTTTATTAACTTGGATTCACTTTCTAGGGTTTTTGTATCCATTTTAGGGTTTTATTAGGGTTTTATCCATCATAACATTGTTATCATATTTAATGCCTTCTTATTTCACAAACCCTAATTTCAACATCATAGGCACATTTAAAGTCCATTATTTCTCTTTAATACTAAAACTACCATCTTTCTCCTTTTAAGTTATTTCAAAATCAATGGACTCAATTGCCACCTTTAGTTTCCTTCGAATTGACAATTCACACTTCATTATGATTTAATTTCATAATTGTATTCCATTAATATTAATTCCTCATTTATCCATTAGAAAACCCTAATCACCAACTTGAGGGTATTATATCATGAAAACTCAGTTCTATAATTATATTTTCAAATTTAACCCATTAAAACCCATATTTTCTCAATTTAGGGTTTCTAAACATAATTATGTGCATAAAAACCCTAAAACAAGCATGAAACTACCTTTTTTCAAAATTAACTCTCCCTTTTACTCTTATTAGGTTAGTATTTCTCATAATTAGGGTTCCAAACCAAATTAACCCAAAAGAGTTATTAATTCTGAGTTCCATATCAAATTAGGGTTTTACCATAATCTAATACACCAAAGGTGATAACTTTGTGTACCTCTTTAATTTCAAGCAATATCATGTTCCAATTATATTTTTATTGGATTCTTCACGTTTTTCTGATCAACTTTCATGTATAACATATCCTTATTTGACCTACCAATTATTTACTATGAATTTAGCAAATTAGTTACCTTTCGGCCAATCGATGGTTGCCACGTCGGCCCTTTTATTTTTCTTTTCTTTTCTGCAAGCAAGGTGCCTATTCAGCTGATTGTACAAATTTACCCCTTCGTCCATTCCTTGAAGTCCCTCGCGCCTAGGGGCAAGGAGGTAATTTCCTCCTTTCTTCTTCAACCTCCGCGTGTTGCTCTGCTTTGCGAAGCAGGTCCCTGACTCGGTCAACCGGATGTTTGACTTCGAGTTTCTAACCATCCCAGCGTCAACGAAGGGTACCTTCACCTCCGCAGCCCTGCTCCGAACTCGCAGAGAAACTTAATTTCTCGAGTAGCTGTTGGAGCAGATGGGGCATGGTTGAAGTTCTTTCGGCGAAGAGGTAGATGGGATGGAGGTGAAAACAGCGTCCAAGGGGAAAATTGAGGGAGGAAGATTATTCGGGGGTCTCGGCCGCAGGTCTAGGTTTATTTTTTTTCCTTTGCAAAGGGTCTAAGGACCTCTATATATACTTGCCCATGGCGGCAAGATTCCTGGAGATTGGGCGAATCTCCTAGAAACCACAAACCTAGGTGAAAACCAGGGTGGGTGTGGTCGGCTCGATCTCCCGGATCCAATGGAAGTATTTCCATAAGTGCTCGCGCAGGTTTCATCTAGGAAATTGCTCCCGAAAAATGTTGGTCTCATGTTCCCACTTCCCTAACTGATCGTGAGCTAGGAGATGAAGGGATCGTCGTTGGATCTGAATCCAACGGCCCACAACGTGCATGACATGCGCATGGGATGGGCCCAAGATTCCTATTCCAATTATAAACGTGACATTTTCCATAATTATAACACATTAGGGAATCTTGTAAAAGCCATAACTCCCAAACCGAAAATCCAATTTCTCCCAAATTCTGAGGGAAGGTTAATAATAACTTTATCTACCTCTATACCAAAATTGGGCTCATTATCTAAAAGAAAACGTGTCTTTTATTTAAGTTCAAGATATTACTAAATTATGAATATCTCTCACCTATTTTCTCTTTCCTTTGCTATAGAATTATTATTCTGAGTTCCTTGAACCTCAAGGAACCTTAATGGCTCGATTTCCCCTCTTGGGAATATTTATTTAGCCTCTTTCCTTATCTTTCATCCTTTTTCTTATTATCTTACTTGTTCTTTATTAAAATATCTCTTTTTGAGGATTTCTCTTTATTTCTCTTTTATTTTCCTCATTGGCATTCCTTTTATCAATAGGAATCCTTGGGATATGAAATTCCACCAAGGATAACTTAATTATACCTCTTACTTATTTTCCACATTTCATCAATATTTTCAATTTCTTTCTTAATAAAGAAATACTTAATTGATCTTTTCTTTTCTTATTGCACTCTTTATGCAACTTTGGACTCCTTGGAACCCAAGGAACCCAAGAGGCATGAAATCCATTCTTGGATTACATTCCTTTGCCTTCTAGAGGTTTCCACACCTTTCTTTTCTCAAAAACTCAATTATTCATTTACTAATTGAATTTCCTTGTTATTGGGCCCAATAGCCAATAAAGCCCACAAATCAAACAACAAGGCTATTTTAAATGAAATCCATTTATTCACAACAAATTATATCATTATTTGTCCAAATATCTTTAATATGAGAAATTACATTTCTCACCAAAGGAACCCAAAATTTGGGGTTGTAACAGCTTGGCAAGGTCATCCCATATTCTAAATGATGTTGTAAAGTTGATTTACTCACAAAAATTGAAACCATTACATGTTTTAAGCAATCAAGGATGTGAAAGATGAATGTTCAGGCTAGAAGCATAAACCAGAGTTAAGCACATGTTGATGGCCAAAAGGTTTCATTTGATTAATGCATGCCTTTTACAATTTCTCCAAATGATATTTCTCATCAAAAGAGGACAATATGTTAAGCATAGGAGTTTTATCCACATATAAAAGATACACCTCATATCATACTAGATTTGCCACCAGAAGAGGAGAACTGAAAACAATGACTGAAATGTGAACACAAAACAAAAGCAAATGACAAGAAGCAAATAACATGAAAAACAAAGGCTAAAAGAACTAGGATACCATCCATCTGGTTGCTCCCCCTAAGCCTGATATCAGCAGTGTCCTCACTGCTTTAATCGAACTTATGGAGTTCACAACCGGATACCTGTCATGAAGAGATCAGAAAAATGATCTGCCGCCTTCCTGCTCAGGGAAGAACTGACTAAAGATGTCAGGGATGTCCATCGGCGTGGCGGACAATTCTGGCTGCTGTTGCTGGTGGTCCAAGGGTTGCTGGTCCTGGGGGAACTCGTGTTGTGGAGCTACTGGAACTGTAGTCTCCTGGCGGGTGGAGGACTGGAAAGACTATGGTGCAGGGTAGTGGCCTTGCGAGATGTGCCATGCATCCATCATGTTGACCATGTCGTACATAGTCGAGTACTGTGCACTCAAATGGTCAAACTAGGTGTCGTACTGCGTGCCCATCTGGTCTAGGTGGGTGTCCATATGATCAAATCTCCGCTGCACATAGCCGTAAAGGTGTTGAACATCCGGCATTGTCCAACTGTACTCAGTCTGAGTACCAGTGGACTGTGGCAGAGGGGTAGAGGCTCCTGGTGTAGGCCCTGGTGTAGAGCTGCTGGCACCCCGGGTGGGTGTCTCCTCATCAGTCTCTGACTGTAGCTCTACTTTCCAAGTAGCCTTATTCTTGATGTCATTCCGACCTGCATCAGGAATTGTGATGAACTACTTCTTTGTGATAAAAACCTTTAATGTGGATGTGTTGTTGCCATGTCTGGAGATCAGACCGCAAGAGATGAGATAGTTGACATCGACAAGGTTCTTCCCCGGTGCAGGTTCTAGGGAACCCAAATTTAAACCCAGCTGCATAGCAATGATGCTAATTAGCCCGCCACACATGATGTCACCTGCCTCCCTTTTCTTTTGCTTTTTTAGTGTCAAGAAGCTTGTTGACAATGTAGTATCCAGAACTTATTTGCTCATTTTGCACCAAACACCATAAGAAGAAAAGATCAGCTTTTCCCACAACACCTTAAGTTTCATTCTTTGCAAAAGGTCATGTGCTAAGAAGACGATGAATAACTCGGAAAACTGGATTGTGGATGCTAGAAGCCCGAGCATTCCTTGCTCTATGCACTGTATCAAAAGTGATCTCAGACCAGAACATATCGCTATTGAAAGCGGGAGGATAATCAGTGTAACCGCCGAAGTTGCATTTAAGCAAAGTGCAAAACCGCTCAAGATTCATAGAAAATGGTTTGTCCAAAAGGCAAAAACTGATATTCTGATAAGGGATGTTGCGGCGTTGTGGGTCAGTCTCAGCCTTGAAAGTGGTGAGAAACTCATAGACAAGGCGGGGATAGGTCTTAGCAACCTGGGTGCAGAGATAGTGTAAACCCAAAAATGTTAAGTAATTGACTACCTCATTTTTGAAACCCAATTTGGTAAGGGCTTCATCGTACATGTACCGTGAAGGCAAAACATGCCTTGTGATGAGAAATTGATAGTCGACGTCTTCTTTGGGCTTGACCCTGAATTGAGTTGATGGTATAAACATTGGAGGTGTTGGTGCGGAAGATCCTGCTTCAGTTGTGGGAGGTGCAAGAGTTGAGTGATATGTTTCATGGCGTCGGCCGGACTTCTGCTTGATCGGTGCCATTCAGTCTGTAAAGGTGCACGGTGTGTCTTGATGATGCACGGCGTGCAGATGTACTATAATCTTCTTCAGACAGCTAGACGCACGACGTGCAGATTGAGTGCACGGCGTGCACCTGTAGATTTGGGGCAAACCGGAAATCTACACAGACAGCTCCGATTTTGGGCAAGGTGGTTGCTGGAAGGGGTCGGCGGCCTACGACTGCTGCTTGGGTGGCTGTGAGCTACTAGCTAGAGTTGTTGATTGCTGCTAGGGTGGCGCCGGCGACTTGCGGCTGGCTTCACGACGGTGAGGCTGGAGCTGCTGCTGCTTGGAGAAGAACGGCGGAAGCTCGGCGGGCAGAAAGGGTTGCGGTTGCTAGCTGCTTCGTCGGAGTTGAAACGGTGGTTGCTGCACAGCGGCGAGGTGGCTGTGACAGCACGGATGCTAGCTGCTTCTGCTTGGAGAAGAACGACGGGCAGAAGGGCTCGCACAGAGCTGGCGGCTCGTGCGGAGGAAGGAGACGGATCCATGCACGGCTGGGTGGTGCTGGCGCACGGCTGCTGGCTGGAGGCAGAAATGGTGCACGACTGCTAGTTGAGGTGCACAGCTGGCGAACAGTGTGCACTTGCTCTTGCTTCAGTCGGCGGCTGCTGCACGGCTGTAAGGGTCGGGGTGCACGGCTCTAGGGTTGGAGTGATTAGGTCGTGCACTCCGACCCTTTTTGTCTAAACTTTATTAGAAAGTGCACAGCGTGCATTTTGGAAATGCACGGCGTGCAAGTTTCTAGAAAGTTTTCAGAATCTCATCGCCCAGGTGCACGGCGTGCATTGAAGATATGCACGCCGTGTCTGTTTCCAGAAGTTTTATAGAAATTTCGAAGACCAGGTACACGCCGTGTAGATATTAAACGCACGACGTGCACGTTTCCAGAGAGTTGTCGAACTTTTTATTTACCAGATGCACGACGTGCGTGTTGATAATGCACGTCGTGTCATTTTCCAGAAAATTTCCGGAACTTCAAATCTCCAGATGCACGGTGTGCATGTTGAACCTGCACGCCGTGTGAGTTTCCACAAACTTTTCTGCAGATCCCGTATACCAAGTGCACGGCGTGCAAAGTGAAGATGCACGCCGTGTCAGTTTCCAAAACTTCTTTCTGTTGTATTTTGTATTGAAGTGCACGTCGTGCGTCTGACTTGCACGCCGTGCACTTTGCGATTTCTGCAGAAAATTTTAGTCAGTCAACAGTAAACTATGACGGATAGAGTAGAAATCAAGTCTAGATTATTACATTCATCCATGACAGGCTTATTAACGAAATAAAGAGTGTTTTTTATCGAAAAACTTAAAAGACATCTATCCTAATGTGGGGTCAACTCCCACAAGGTCCTCCATTTAGAGTCTGGAGTTAGACTTCTTCTAAAACTTCAGGCATCTTGGAGGGAGCAAGAAGCTCCTTTCTCCACTTCTTCTCTACAAGTATAGTGTTTGCAACGTTGTCCATTGACTTTGAAGGTTCCATCTTTGCCTTCGAGTTCTACAGCTCCATATGGAAAAATCTTTAACACTAGGAACGGCCCGGACCACTTGGATTTAAATTTTCTTGGAAAAAGCTTCAATCTAGAGTAGAATAACAATACTCTATCTCCTTCTTGGAAGTCTTTCCTGCGAATTCTTTTATCATGCCAAGATTTTGTTCTTTCTTTATACAACTTTGCATTCTCATATGCATCAAGACGAAGTTCTTCAAGCTCCTGTAGCTGCAACAGACGTTTTTCTCCTACTCTCTTCATGTTGAAGTTCAAGAACTTAATTGCCCATAAAGCACGGTGCTCCAATTCGAGCAAAAGGTGACACGATTTGCCATTGATCAGCTTGAATGGAGTAGTCCCAATGATGGTTTTGTAGGCTGTGCGATATGCCCAAAGTGCATCATCTATCTTTAATGCCCAATCTTTCCTTGAACTAGAGACAGTCTTTTCAAGGATGTTCTTCAGTTGCCTATTTGAAATCTCTACTTGCACGGATGTTTGGGGATGATAGGGCGTAGAGATTTTATGAGTCACACCATACTTAGAGAGGAGACTGTTGAATTGTTCCTCAGCAAAGTGTGTACCTCCATCAGAAATAACGGCACATGGAACTCCAAACCGAGGGAATATAATCTTTTGAAAAAGCTTAATTACAGATTTTGCGTCCGGTGCTTGGGTTGGAATGGCTTCAACCCACTTAGATACATATTCACAAGCAACAAGAATGTATTGATACCCGTAGGAAGATGGGAATGGTCCCGTGTAGTCCACTCCCCATACATTGAACACCTCAACCTCTAAGATAGAGTTGAGTGGCATGTCGTCGCGGCGGGATATGCTTCCTGTTCTTTGGCACCTATCACAAGATTTGATGAATAGATTGACATCTTTAAATAATGTGGGCCAATAGAAACTAGCTTGAAGTATTTTTGCAGCAGTCTTTTCTCCTCCAAAATGTCCTCCATAGGGAGAGGCATGGCAATCAGCAATGATGTTTGGGACTTCCTCTTCAACAACACACCTCCGGATTAGCCCATCACTTCCATGCTTGAATAGCAACGGGTCATCCCAGTAATAGAATTTTACATCATGAAAGAATTTCTTCTTTTGTTGATATGTCAAATCTGGAGGTAGCCGTCCAGTAGTGAGAAAATTAGCAATGTCTGCAAACCATGGTGCTTGAATGGATGACAATGCATAGAGTTTTTCAATAGGTAAATGATCCTCAATTGGCAATAGATCTTCAGCCTCTGTGGTCAATCTAGAGAGGTGATCAGCAACACTATTCTCAGTACCCTTTTTGTCTCGGATTTCAAGATCAAACTCTTACAGGAGTAGTATCCAGCGAATAAGGCGTGGTTTGGCATCTTTTTTATTCAGCAAATACTTAATGGCAGCATGATCAGTGTATACAATCACCTTTGATCCTACTAGGTACTGTCGGAACTTGTCGAATACATATACAATTGCAAGCATTTCTTTCTCTGTGGTTGTATAGTTGATTTGTGCTTCATCGAGAGTTTTGCTGGAATAATAGATGGCATGGATTTTCTTGTCTCTCCGCTGTCCCAAAATAGCTCCCACTACATAATCGCTTGCATCGCACATGAGTTCAAAGGGAGAATCCCAATCCGGAGGTTGGATAATTGGGGTTGAAATGAGATCCTCTTTGAGTTTGGAAAAGGCTACTTGGCAATCGTCATCAAATACAAATTATGTATCCTTTGCAAGAAGGGAACACAACAGATTTGCAATTTTTGAGAAATCTTTAATGAATCTTCTGTAAAAACCTGCATATCCTAAAAAGCTGCGAATGTCTTTTACTGAAGATGGAGTAGACATTTTCTCAATTGCTTCGACCTTTGCCCTGTCCACTTCAATACCCTTATTAGATACAACATGTCCTAGCACTACACTGGATTGTACCATAAAATGGCACTTCTCTCAGTTTAGAACAAGGTTAACCTTTTTACACCGGGCTAAGACTAGTGACAGGTTCAATAAACATTGATCAAAAGAATCGTCGTACACGCTAAAATCGTCCATAAAATCTCCATTATATTTTCAATAAAATCAGAGAATATGGCCATCATACACCGCTGAAAAGTAGCGGGAGCGTTACAAAGACCAAACGGCATACGGCGATAAGCATATGTTCCATAAGTACATGTGAAAGTGGTCTTCTCTTGGTCGGGAGGATAGATGGGAATCTGAAAAAATGTGGAATACCCGTCCAAGTAACAAAACTAAGAGTGCTTGGCAAGACGTTCAAGCATCAAATCAATGAAAGGCAATGGGAAATGATCTTTGCGGGTTGCTTTATTCAAATGACTGTAGTCAATACACATACGCCAGCCGGTAACCATGCATGTTTGTATTAACTCATCATTGTCTCCTTTAATGATAGTTGCACCCCCCCCCCCTTTTAGGTACCACGTGAATGGCACTAACCCAGGGGCTGTCACTTATGGGATAGATTATTCCAGCGTCAATTAACTTGAAAATTTCTTTCTTTACCACCTCAAGCATATTTTGATTTAGACGTCTAGGTGGTTCAACAGTTGGTTTAGCATCATCTTCCATATTTATTCTGTGCATACAAATTGAAGGATGAATGCCTTTTAAATCTTCTATGGAATAACCAATGACATCTTTGTACAAACGCAATTCGGCAAGCAATTTATTTTCTTGATCATCGGTTAATTCATTATTTATTATAACAGGAGATGTAGAATTTGGGTTGAGAAATGCATACCTTAGCCCAGGTGGAAGGGCTTTTAGTTCTACCTTTTTTCCTGATGTACTTTCATCAGATTTATCTTCAACAAGTGGAGCATCTTCATTGGTAGCTGCTGCTTTAGAAATATAATGTGCTCTAGAAATTTCAGAATTGTTGAATTCATTTGCATCATCATAAAAAAGATTAACCATAAAATCACCATCATCTTCATTATCATTTTCAATAGGATCAACAATATCAAGCAAGCATATTTCTTCAACATGTGTGGGTGCTTTCATAGCTTCATAAATAGAGAATTCCATAGCCTCTTCCCCAACACGTAGAGTGAGCTTCCCTTCCCAAACATCAACAAGACATCCGACAATCCTCAAAAATGGCCTCCCAAAAAGAACAGGGTTGGAACATGTCAAGAACAATAAAATCACAAGGTATATAGAATTTCCCGATTTGTACAAGTACATCTTCCACCATACCTTTTGGATATTTAATAGAATGATCAGCTAATTCAATAGCCATCCTTGTGGGCTTCAAATCCCCAAGGTCTAATTCTTGCCATAAGGTAAATGGAATGAGGCTAATACTCACACCGAGATCTACTAAACCTTTGTCAAAAGTGGTGTCATTAATCTTGTAAGGCAGTGTAAACACTCCCAAATCATCAAGCTTTTGTGGAAGACGATTTTGAATAATAGAACTCACTCGTTTAGAAAGCATTACAGTTTCTACTTGATCAACTTTTCTTATTTTAGTTAGAATGTCCTTTAGGAATTTAGCATAAGAAGGCATCTCAGCAATAACTTCAGCAAAAGGAAGATTTACATGCAATTTGTTGATTATGTCCATAAATTTCCTAAATTTCTGGTCTTCCTTCTTATTGGCTAATCTTTGAGGAAAAGGTGCAGTGGCTTTGAAAGAAGGTGGTATTTCAGCTTTACCTTTCTCTTCGCTGTAATTTGGAGTGTTGGCCTCTTTTTCAACAGTTTGCTTCATGTTCTTCTCCTCAGATGGTGAAGGTCTTTCAATCTCAGCTCCGCTTCTTAAGATAATTTCATGAGCTTGCTGCCTTGGGTTTACTTCCGGTTGGCTTGGAAGAGAATCGGATTGTGGAGTCCTTTGTTGATTTAAAGCTTGTTGTGCTATTTGGTTTTCCAACATCTTGGTGTGAGTGGAAATTCCATCCACTTTTGCAGAAAGTTGCGCAATAGAATCTTTTAAAAGCTTGTCATTTCCTCGGAGTTCCTCATTCTGTTGCATCTGTGTTGATATGAATTTCTCTATCATAGCTTCCAGAGAAGAACCTTGGGGTTGTTGTGGTTGTTGATAACCCCTATTGTTGAAACTCGGCGGATTTCCTTGACGGTTTACATGTTGTTGTTGTTGCTGTCCTTGCTGGAAATTTTGAGTGTTGCTTGCATTCCAATAAGAGAAATTAGGATGATCTCTCCATCCCGGATTGTATTGGTTGGAATAGGGATTGTATTGCTTATTCCCTTGCATACCAACCGCATTAACCTGTTCAAAATTTCCTTCCATTGCATTAGGGGCAAAACAAGAAGAAGAAGTATGTCCTACATTACCACAAGCTTCACACGTTGCTTCAGCAGATTGAATTGGCAGAGTGGTCATCTTCTCAAATTTTTGTGTAAGCACATCTAGCTTTGTAGCAATAAGATCAACGGCATCTATGGTGTGTTTTCCTCCTTGTTTTCCGGTTGAAGAGCTTGCTGTAGAGGTTGATTTTGCTCCTCTATCTCCTCCCCATTGGCAATGATTGAGTGATATATCTTCAATGATATCATAAGCCACTCTATAAGACTTGGTCATTAATGCACCACCAGCTGCGGCATCTAGAGTCAACCGGGTATTGTAAAACAGTCCATTATAGAAAGTTTGCAGCAGGAGCTAGATTGTCAAACCATGGTGTGGGAAAAGGCGTTGAAGATCCTTGAACCGTTCCCATGTATCATATAAGGTTTCTCCTTCACTTTGGGAGAAATTTGTGAGTTGGTTCCTCAAGTGAGCTGTTTGCTTGGCGGAAAGTACTTTGCAAGGAAAACATTAAGGAGTTGATCCCAATAACATAAGTCTAATCCCATCAACAGACACTCCATTAATCTTGAAAGTATTCAAATATTCCAGGAATTCTGCAACATGAAGACTTGGTCTTCATTGGTCGTTCCCCCAAAGTGATTTTGTTGAATCATTTGCATCATAGAAGGGGCAATTGAAAAGTTATTTGCTTCTATAGCATGTAAGTCAATGGCTCCACAAATATTTGTGGCAACCGGCATCGCGAAGTCTTTTAAAGGACGATCGTCCTCCATGGCTGAAATGCTTGGTGTAGCTACTGTAGAAGATGAAGAAGACGGTGGTGGTAATGATGGTGGTGGTGACGGTGAAGTACCTCCAAATAGTGGTTGTTCTACTCTTCTTGCTCTCCTCAAACTTGAAAGAGTTCGCTCTATTTCAAGGTCTAACAAAGCGGATGTTTGGAGACCTCGTTGTGAATGACGCATAAAACCTGAAAAATAACAAGAGAAATTAAGAACACACTAAGAGGTATATGGAAATTTGAAAATTATGAATGATGATCTAGTCTCGAATACTAAATAGCACTTATTATTCCAATCAAATTATCGTAGCTCCCTGGCAACGGCGCCAAAAACTTGTTGGTTATTTATACTAACGAGTTTCAATCCAAGTAAAGGATAGTTTAAACTTAACCAAACTCTGCAAGTATACGGAGGTAGTATAGTCAAGGTCGAACACAAGGATCTTAGTTAACTTAATTGAGCGCAACAGTACTACAGTTCAACAATCTAAACCGATATTTTTGAGTAGAGAAGATTTGTCTAAAAACTTAAAATTCATATTTTAACTACAGGAATTACATATTCTAATTAGCAAGTAAGAACCACAAAAGAAGTTCAATTTTAGAAAGTTAAGGAATCTTGGACATTAGGATTTCACTCACATATCATAGCAATCAAGAGAACAAAATAATTTAAACATACATAAGATCATGTTTCAAAGAAAAGTTGTGTTACATTTCACCTCCCGGTGTAAATGCAACAAACATAACTCAAAACAACACTCTCGTGTATGATTTTCGTTTATGATCACAAATAGTTTCTCAACTCATTCCTCTCTACTCTCGTAGGAGAAGAAGAGTTTCCAAGAAGTGCACCTCCATACATTCCTACTTGTCTTCTCAAACTAAGCAAGAAGGCAGAAAATATGCACATAAAGTGGCCAACATTACATGCAAGAAAAAGAGTAAACCGGCACCTTCATGGTAACGAAACAAGAAACAAATACATTTAGTACGAAATTACTTGTTCTATACATGCTATGACATGGGAGTTACTCTCCCATGCCCAAGAAAAAGGAATCTACTCGTCCATAATGGTGTACAACAGATTTGCTATAGAAATTTCAGTTCTAGACATGGTTTAGGAAGGGAAAGACAAAGAGAACTGAAGATGTAACCACAAGAAGCAAGAATTCCGGCTTGAGGACAAAATTCCCCTTCTTTAGCTGCTCCAATTCGAACTAGCTCCTCTCCCAAGAAGCTGCTCGGAGTTGGGGAAGCTTGGCTGCACCTTGAAGAAGACAATGGAGAAGTGAAAAAGAAGAAATGGTCCCTTTATGCAAGAAACCACTTTGGATCCCTCCAAATTTGCCTTCTTCTACTCTCCCCTGGCTCTGGGACAAGAGAAACTCTTCAAATGACCCAACGTAATTGTCCCTTGGCTTCCCTCTTTGTTTTAAAATCGTATTCTGAAATTTCAAAATTTCTGAAACTGCCAGGTGCACGCCGTGCATTTTGGGTGCACGTCGTGCACCTGCAGTACAGTTTGCTTCGGGCTGATCGGTGCACGGCGTGCGCTGAGGATACGCACGCCGTGTGACTTTCCAGAACGTTTCTTCAGCAGTTTGCGTTCCAGGTGCACGCCGTGCATCGATGTGCACGCCGTGCGTTAGTCCTTCTGTGCATTTTTGGAAAAAAAGCACGTCGTGCGTTTTCTCCGTGCACGTTGTGCATTCTTCTGGCTGACGAACTGATATTTCTCTAGAAACTCACACGCCGTGCGTCTGAGTTGCACGCTGTGCATTCTGCTGTTTTAGCGAATCAGTCTTTTTTTCTGGAATGGTGCACGTCGTGCGTCTGAGTTGCACGGCGTGCATTCTTATGTTTCTGTAGAAATAACATCTGAATTTAGTTCTTTTTATGACAAATTTGCAATACAAGTTATGGGATAAGTAGAACAACAAAAAATGGAAAAAACTAATATGAAAGAGACTGAATTATATCAGAAAGAACCAAATTTGTGTGTGATAACATGTGAAAAGATGATATATAATTCACACAACAATGATCAAATATAATAATAAATGTGGAAATAATTGAGTAACCTCTAATTTTGCATAATAATAAAATATAACCCTTTTGGCAATAAAGTGAATATGACATGACATAATTAAAATAGAGATGATAATGTGATATCATAAATATGATCCTAAAAAGAATATCTCAATAATGGACCCTAGGTGATCCATGAGAACCCGAGCTATGATTAGTGGATGTATGTGAAGTTTCTGAACCCTTATGTGTAGTTGAAGTATATGTTTTGGTGGAAGTCGTATGGTTGAAGGATCAACATGAAGTTTTGTAATGTGAGGTTGCACGGTCACCCTTCCCTAATTTGTAGTGATTTCGGGGACGAAATCCTCTTTAAGGGGTGGAGTGTTGTAACATACCGAATTCTGGGCATTTTGCCTTTTTTATCCTCTTTTCCATATTTTCCTTTCATCTATATCCTTTTTGGCTTTTCTGTTTAATTTATGGAGAATATAATGGCCTAATGAGCATTCGTTCACCTTTTCTCTCAATATTTGAGTTTATGCACAAATACCTCACTGAAAGCTTAATAATGGGTTTAATATGTAAAATGTCCACTTAAGTAATAAATATAATAAAATATTTCATCCTAGAACTTTCTAGTACTTTTTAAAATATGAAAAAAAGGAAATCTCGAAATATACATAAAGGAGATGATAAATGTAATAATTGGAGATAATATGGGATATAATGGATTAAAAGAGGATAATGATGAATATGTTGTTTCAAAAATCATAAATAGGAAGACATAAGATAATTTGATAAAAAAATTCGTTTTCTTGATCTAAAAGAAACTTATTGGCCAAGTATCATCTAATTTTAAATAATAAATAAATATATAAAAGCCTTTATTATAAGATAATGGGAAATAAGCCAATAAGGTGAAATAAAATATCTAATGTCATCAAATTGGAAAACTAACCCCAAATTCGTAATCTATATGTCAAAATGAGTCTATGTGTGAAATTGTATTTAATTTGGTCAACGTTAAATATTTTATTTTATTCAGGAGAGAGAAAATGACTTAAAGACCAAAATATATTATATATATATGTTGAAAAAAAAATAATTAATGCCAAAATCGTATTCCACATGTTTATTATTGCTGATAGGCCAAGTTTTACATTTTTAGAAAGTTTCTATATGCTTCTAATAAATTAAAAGGATAAATAAGTGGTAAAATGTAAATGAGTTAAATAAAATAATAAAAATCTTCAAAAAAATAAATAATGCCAAATTCGTATTCTATATGTTCAAATAGACCTTTGTATGAATTTTTACTCAATTTGGAAAATATTTCATGAGAAGATAAATTAAGGAGAGAGAAAGTGTATAAAACTTTCAACTCATTATTTAAAATAATAAACAACTTCAAAAAATTAAAATAATACCAAATTCGTGTCCAACATACTTTATATGACTTGTGGGTCAAGTTTTATTTTTTTTGGATAATCCTAGAGTCATTAATGTATGAGGAAAGAGAAATGATATTTGAATTATTTAACCTATTAAAAGTCTCTGAATGGCAAAACTAATTCTATATTTGTATTCTACGCATCAAAATAAATCAGAATATAAAATTTGGTAATTTTTGGATAACGTTTGAGCCTCCAAACAAGGAGAGAGAAAAACATTTAAATGAATATGCCTTTTAAGTCGATTTTGAATAGGAATAACTGATGGCAACTGTTATATCGCGATGATCATCAACCGTTGGAACTCGATTGGATGGTCTGTGGATTGTCTTCTTTGTTGGCCCGGTTTGGCAATAGGTTGCTTGACTGCAAAGTTTTCAAATCCTAATATCTCGAGGTCTACTCAATGAAATTCAATGATTTTTTATCCTACGAATTTCTTACGCAAATCCGCACCGATTTATCCCAAAGTTTTTGAGTTTTGGCGGAGATTTGAGAAACACCCAACTTGGGTGCCACCCCTCTCTACCTCCACCTAGCTAAACCCTATCATAGGCTCCCTTGCCTATATATATATGCCCCTAGGACCTCCATCACCTTAGCAACTCACCCGTGCCTTCGATTATGGGTTTCCTGGATGTTTGGACCTGCAACTGGCCGTTGTAGACCCCTAGCTTGTGGCGCCTTCCTCTTCCTCCACGTGCACCTTCTACTCGATTCGAGGTATGGTTGAATCTGGTTTTTCCTTGGTTTCTGTTGCATATCTTTGTGTCGAGTTCCGTTGATAATCGCGTTTTTGCCCAAAATCTACCATGGCCTCAGCTTGCTACTCACGCAGCCATGGCACGGGCAGGAGGAAGGGGATGATCCCCGGTACTTTACCATTTTTCCCTCTCACCCGAAGTGGCTTTGCCTACGTGGCACTTCCCCATTTGATGATCTTTGAAAAATCGTATCTTTTTACTCAGTTGTCCAAATTTGAAAATGAAATATGTTTTGAAATCGGGAGAACATAATCTATCTAATAAAAATATTTTTGTGGTTTGATTCTGATGTTTTCGAATATGTATTTTTAAGGATGATTTAAATTACTCTAAAATATGGAAAATAGCCTAAAAAGTCAGTATCTCAAAAATATACAAATATATATGTTATTTTGATCAGAAGAATGTAAATAAGACAGTAGTGAGGTTTTCAGAGTCTAATTCGATCGTTTGTAGAAAAATTTGATGGTTTTGAGGTTTTAAGACTTTAATGAATATACATAGATCTAATACATGGATATACTGATGAAATTAGGGCAATTGGATCTGATCTCGTATAAAGGTTATGAAAAGTGGTTGTATGGCTCTAATGATAAGGTATGTGCTTAATACACTTCAGTTGGGAATTATTTGTTCCTTAACCTATGTTGTCCATAATGAGGCTTATTTGCACCTTGTATTCTTTTCTTTTGAATCTATTGCTATACTTGCCTCGTAATCATTTTGGAATATTGTTCTTGGGTCTTGGTACCCCTTTGCCATGTTCTATTTAGATGATGCTATTACTTGTCAATGTTTCTAGCATGTTGATTTTATTAGACTAATTAACTAGTGTAGTGGTACTTGTATGTACAACCGCTCATAGTTGGGGAATGTGTTATTTCTCCCCTGGGGAACGTGTTACTCTCCCTTGCACATGAAATATGTGCAGGTGACTGGGAATGTGTTATTCTCCCCTCACCCTTTTGGTTGAAGGTCTGGTAGGTGCCTCAACCCTACATAGTTAAGATAGTCAATATTAATCATACATGTAATGTTGTTGTTTTACTATGTTTATGGCAAGCATCTATTGAAATATTCTTTTATATATGGCCTCATTCTCTTGATGTCTCATCTTTTGATGAATCCCTAGCCTGATTTACTTGTTATATTTATCTTGTCACCTTTAGTATAGTTTAGTGACACATACTTTTATTTCCCTTCCCTCTTGCTGGGTGCTTTCCCAACCACCCAGGTGTGGAGCAAGGTGATGAATAGGACTTGAAGATCTTAGCTTGGCTTGGACTTAGCTGATGGATATGTTCCTTGGTGACAAAAGTGGAGTAGTCTAGACTTCCCTCTACTTAGATCCTCTTTTTGTATAAAGCATGTACACCCATATTGGGGAAAATTTTTATGTACACTTTATTTAAATTGAATATAGTCAAAATTTTATCTTCCGCTGCTATCCCAATTGGATTTTGTTTACCATTGTTATTAGTAGAGAGGTGGATTGATTTCACCTCTTTACAGCATGGTATCAGTGCCAATGGTAGTCAGATCGTTGACTATTTCAATTTGTCTCCCTAGTTATAACCCTAGATTTGCATAGTTTCCCTTAAGTTACATGTTTTTCCTAGATTTGATCTAGCTGAAAGATTGACTTAGAACCCTATAGTTTCACCTTAGAGTCTTGATGAATAAAACTCTAATATGCTCATAATTAAAATATGCATAACTTGATGTTGTTTAGGTTTTGCCTTTAGGCAGCTATTAGGGCATGAAGTTGAAGCAAATGTGTCTAGAAAGGATCAGGGTTTCGGGGGTTGGCAATATTTTCCTCTGTGCCACTAGCTTGGTCTACGAGGACTCCCGTGCCCATATGATATCGGCCTGGCCTGAGCTAATATTAATTGCCCAAAATAGTTTTCTTTTAGGCAATAGTGACCTTAGATTCTATGATGTATATCTTTGGGAACCATAAGTTGATTTGTTTGAGGATGGATACCAAGATAGTTTCTTTATGTCCCTTACGACCACATGCTTGGATAATTTTATCCCTAGAACCTATACCTTAGAGTTTGGGTGTTTGGAAATATATCAGAGTGCGCAGTGGAAGCATGATGGATCTTGAGAATGGTTTAGTTAGACTCATCCTTTAACCCTAGTTAGTTTGGCTTGATAGGTCGAACCCTTTAAGGGGTGGAGTATGGTTAGTTGATGATGTTGAGTGGTTAGATTTCGAGGACGAAATCCTCTTTAGGGGGGTGGAACCCTATGACATCTCGATATCAATCTATCTTTAGAAACCCTAACTTCATGCTTAGGAGGTTGTTGTGCTTAGTGTTCTCCAAACAAGTAAGAATGGTAACCCTAACATGCTTGTTTACATATTAATGAACATATAATTATCATCTAAGGAATAATGCATGTGCTTGAACCCTAATGTACATCCAATGCACATAATATGAATATCAATGCTAATTGTCAATAAGTAAGATGTTAATAATGTCATGAACCAATAAACCCTAATGATATGATGAGTAAGGTTATAATTCGTAATTAATACATGCTAAGGATGAATAAGTGAAATATAATGGTCATGTTGACCTAAACCCTAAAGTTGTAATCATCTAACCTTAACATATACACCCTTATGCCTTTCATGGTACATTAATGATGTTAAGTGTCATAATTAGTTAACATACCTTGGTACACATAAATATTATATATATAATCATCTAATCATATATTAATCAAGTCATCAATATAAAATGTAAGTTACCTTGTTATCTAATACACATGTGATTAGTCACTTAATGCGAATCAATTCATTGATAAGTAATATGTCTCACCTTGATCATTAAAATACATGTAAAGGCTTCAATGTGAATATGAAGTAATTGGATTCACATAAGTGTGCACAAATCAATAATATAAATGAATAAATATGAGGAATGAATAATGGTGACGTTAATGCGAGCAATAAAGATAATGTGACAATGTGAACCATGTTTAATATGAATATAAGTAACTAATGTGACATTAATTGAAATAATTATATGCTTAACCATGAATTGAATAGAATATCTTATTTCATGTAAAATAATTTGTTATAATTAATAAAGTGGTAATATGAGGATAATGAAGTATAAATCTGAATAATTAAGGACAATGATCAAATATAATAATGAATGTGGAAATAATTGAGTAACCTCTAATTTTGCATAATAATAAAATATAACCCTTTTGGAAATAAAGTGAATATGACATGACATAATTCAAAATAGATATGATAATGTGATATCATAAATATGATCCTAAAAAGAATATCTTAATCATGGACCCTAGGTGATCCATGAGAACTCGAGCTATGATTAGTGGATGTATGTGAAGTTTCTGAACCCTTAGGTGTAGTTGAAGTATATGTTTTGGTGGAAGTCGAATGGTTGAAGGATCAACATGAAGTTTTGTAATGTGAGGTTGCACACTCACCCTTCCCTAATTTCTAGTGATTTCGGGGACGAAATCCTCTTTAAGGGGTGGAGTGATGTAACATACCAAATTCTGGGCATTTTTCCTTTTTGATCCTATTTTCCTTTCATCTATATCCTTTTTGGCTTTTCTGTTTAATTTATGGAGAATATAATGGCCTAATGAGCATTCGTTCACCTTTTCTCTCAATATTTGGGTTTATGCACAAATACCTCAGTGAAAGCTTAATAATGGGTTTAATATGTAAAATGTCCACTTAAGAAATAAATATAATAAAATATTTCGTCCTAGAACTTTCTAGTGCTTTTTAGAATATGAAAAAAAAGGAAATCTCGAAATATACATAAAGGAGATGATAAATGTAATAATTAGAGATAATATGGGATATAATGGATTAAAAGAGGATAATGAGGAATATGTTGTTTCAAAAATCATAAATAGGAAGACATAAGATAATTTGATAACAAAATTCATTTTCTTGATCTAAAAGAAACTTATTGGCCAAGTATCATCTAATTTAGATAATAAATAAATATATAAAAGCCTTTATTACAAGATAATGGGAAATAAGCCAAAAAGGTGAAATAAAATATCTAATGCCCTCAAATTGGAAAATTAACTCCAAATTCGTAATCTATATGTCAAAATGAGTCTATGTGTGAAATTTTATTTAATTTGGTCAACATTAAATATTTTATTTTATTCAAGAGAGAGAAAATGACTTAAAGACCAAACAATATTAAATATATGTTGAAAAAAATTAATTAATGCCAAAATCGTGTTCCACACATTTATTATTGCTTATAAGACAAGTTTTACATTTTTAGAAAGTTTCTAGATACTTCTAATAAATTAAAAGGATAAATAAGTGGTAAAATGTAAATGAATTAAATAAAATAATAAAAGTCTTCAAAAAAATAAAATAATGCCAAATTAGTATTCTACATGTTAAAATAGACCTTTGGATGAATTTTGACTCAATTTGGAAAATATTTGATGAGAAGATAAATTAAGGAGAGAGAAAGTGTACAAAACTTTCAACTCATTATTTAAAATAATAAAAAACTTCAAAAAATAGAAATATTACCAAATTCGTGTCCAACATACTTTATATGACTTGTGGGTCAAGTTTATTATTTTTGAATAATCCTAGAGTCATTAATGTATGAGGAAAGAGAAAATGATATTTGAATTATTTAACCTAATAAAAGTCTTTGAAAGGCAAAAGTAATTCTATATTTGGATTCTACGCATCAAAATAAGTTAGAATATAAAATTTGGTAATTTTTGGATAATGTTTGAGCCTTCAAATGAGGAGAGAGAAAAACATTTAAATGAATATGCCTTTTAAGTCAATTTTGAATAGGAATAACTGATGGCAACTGTTATATCGCGATGATCATCGACCGTTGGATCTCGATCGGAGGGTATGTGGATTGTCTTCTTCGTTGGCTCGATTTGGCAACAGGTTGCTTGACTGCCAAGTTTTCAAATCCTAATATCTCGAGGTATACTCAATAAAATTCAATGATTTTTAATCCTACGAATTCCTTGCGCAAATCTGCACCGATTTATCCCAAAGTTTTTGGGTTTTGGCGGAGATTTGAGAAACACCCAACTTGGGCACCGCCCCTCTCTACCTCCACCTAGCTAAACTCTATCATGGGCTCCCTTGCCTATATATATTTATGCCCCTAGGACCTCCATCACCTTAGTAACTCACCCGTGCCTTCGATTTTGGGTTTCCTGGACGTTTGGACCTGCAACTGGCCGCCGTAGACCCCTAGCTTGTGGCGCCTTCCTCTTTCTTCACGGTGCACCTTCTACTCGATTCGAGGTATGGTTGAATCTAGTTTTTCCTTGGCTTTCTGTTGCATATCTTTGCGTCGAGTTCCGTTGATAATCACGTTTTTGCCCAAAATCTACCATGGCCTCAGCCTGCTACTCACGCAGCCATGGCACTGGCGGGAGGAAGGGGATGATCCCCGGTATTTTACCATTTTTCCCTCTCACCCGAAGTGGCTTTGCCTACGTGGCACTTCCCCATTGGCTGATCTTTGAAAAATCGTATCTTTTTACTCGGTTGTCCAAATTTGAAAATAAAATATGATTTGAAATCAAGAGAACGTAATCTATCTAATAAAAATATTTTTGTGGTTTGATTCTGATGTTTTCGAATATGTATTTTTAAGGATGATTTAAATTACTCTAAAATATGGAAAATAGCCTAAAAAGTCAGTATCTCGAAAATAAACAAATATATATGTTATTTTGATCAAAAAAATGTAAATAAGATAGTAGTGAGGTTTTCAGAGTCTAATTCAATCGTTTGTGGAAAAAGTTGATGGTTTTGAGGTTTTAAGCCTTTAATGAATATACATAGATCTAATACATGGATATAATGATGAAATTAGGGCAATTGAATCTGATCTCATATAAAGGTTATGAAAAGTGGTTTTATAGCTCTAATGATAAGGTATGTGCTTAATACACTTCAGTTGGGAATTATTTGTTCCTTAACCTATGTTGTCCATAATGAGGCTTATTTGCACCTTGTATTCTTTTCTTTTGAATCTATTTCTATACTTGCCTCATAATCATTTTGGAATATTGTTCTTGCGTCTTGGTACCCCTTTGACATGTTCTATTTGGATGATGCTATTACTTGCCATTGTTTCTAGCATGTTGATTTTATTAGACTAATTAACTAGTGTAGTGGTACTTGTATGTACAATCACTCATAGTTGAGGAATGTGTTATTTATCCCCTGGGGAACGTGTTACTCTCCCCCGCACATGAAATATGTGCAGGTGACTGGGAATGTGTTATTCTCCCCTCACCCTTTTGGTTGAAGGTCTGGTAGGTGCCTCAACCCTACATAGTTAAGATAGTCAATATTAATCATACATGCAATGTTGTTGTTTTACTATATTTATGGCAAGCATCTATTGAAATATTCTTTTATATATATGGCCTCATTCTCTTGATGTCTCGTCTTTTGATGAATCCCTAGCCTGATTTACTTGTTATATTTATCTTGTCACCTTTAGTATAGTTTAGTGGCACATACTTTTATTTCCCTTCCCTCTTGTTGGGTGCTTTCCCAACCACCCAAGTGTGGAGCAAGGTGATGAATAGGACTTGAAGATCTTAGCTTGGCTTGGACTTAGCTGATGGATATGTTGCTTGGAGACAAAATTGGAGTATTCTAGACTTCCCTCTACTTAGATCCTCTTTTTGTATAAAGCATGTACACCCATATTGGGGGGAAATTTTATGTACACTTTATTTAAATTGAATATAGTCAAAATTTTATCTTCTGCTGCTATCCCTATTGGATTTTGTTTACCATTGTTATTAGTAGAGAGGTGGATTGATTTCACTTCTTTACAGTCCTATAACCAGTCAATTGAGATGAATGTGACAAGAAATGTAGAATAAAAACTTGAGGGATGGACCAAAGGATATGTCAGAAAAAAAAATAAGATAAGCTAGCTGGAGCATAGAATTCCAAGGAGGTCGCACATGTTCCCCAAGATTCTACTTCCCTAGTAGCCTGTCACAAAAAGCATGCTAGAACAACAAGCCAACATCCCTTTTATGCATTCATATGGCATCAAATACCTAAAAGGAATGCACTATCTTGCATTCATAGGATAGGGAGCTCATACGCTAGTTTAGCGATGCACTCAACCCCATACTACATATCGAACCCCTATCTACACCAACTAGGGCCTTTCCATATGGGGCCATGCCAATATTCACCACATATGAATGCTGAGGAAAACCCATTGGCTCCTAAGATGGAGGAGATTGTTCCAATCCTAGGTGGAAAAGACAAGAAAGAGAAAAAGGAATAAGAAGTCAAAGTCATGGGAGAAAATACTAAAGCTACATAGAAGAACAAAACTTCCACAAATTTTCATGCACAACACATTAACAATAGGGGACTTTTCCCCATCATTGATTCGTTCTATCCACCATTGCCCTCCCAGTACAATATGTATATGGGATGATCATATAGGCTTCCCCCACCAATATATAAGTCATTTCCAACAAAAATCAAACTACAAGTGGTACCTATGGAAAAATACTACCAAGAAGATGCCATTATGGAGCCTACCACCAAATATTTTCTCATGCTTAAGATTCTACATATGCTCAAACGTTTTGAAGGTACATGGTGATAGAAAGAGCTTTAGGGATTGATATTATTTCCCTGATGCAAAGTTACCTGATAATTTTAGCGTGCCAAAGAAATACTCTAGAAAAGGAATTCTGCTAGCACATGCCAAGTAAAATAGTTCGGATATGGTGGCGATACAAGATGACAACAAGGTCATGATCTACTACTTTGTAGGAACCCTAACATGCCAAGCCTTGGAATGTTACAATGAGAAAGACCTGAAAATGACCACCACTTGGTCACGATTAGCTGAAAAGTTCATTCATCAATACACCTAGAATCTAGATCAGATCCTAATCAATGTGGACCTTGAATAACTGAAATAGAAGGTGGATGCTAAGTTCATCATTTGGTGGAGCGAGTTAGCCTCCTAGATAGAGATCAAGCCTACAGACAAAGAAGTCCTTGACATGGTGATAGGGGAAATTTCACTTGCGATCATAGCCTTACTATCCTTACAAAGTAACAACACGTTCTCCAAACTAATTCAAACAGCGGTCCAGGTTAAGAATTCCATCGAGAAAGGGTCTATCTAAACATAGGCCTCACCCTTCAGCCTCAATCTGCATCCACAACAACCAACTGGAAGTCAAAGTAGACGAATAATAAGGCAGCTGAACTAACAATTGGTTCCATGTTAATTCTAGATGGCAACAATAAGAGACAACATCCATCCATACAAATAGCTCCAGCTTAGGAACAACCACCTCCATCTACCAATGCCGCTATAGCCTGGCAACAAAAACAAATTCAAATGGAACCAACAACTACTCAATACTTCCAACCTCAATATGTACCACCTCAATGTCGCTTGCAACCAAACAGTTCTATAGGTTCACACCACCGCTATTTTATCCACTTATACAAGAACCTACTTCAAACACCCACATGTTGCAAGCAACACATAACTCAAGCAGAACTTCCCACAAATACTCATGTAGAAGAAGAGCCTACTAAGCCAAAAAGAAATTTTAATCATTTAGGATCTTCTCTCATCTCTATCCTCCCCACCATACAACATCTTGTAAAACTTTCAGCCATAAGGGAACCACCAAATCCCTTACCTAGGAATTACTATGCTAATGCTTATGCAACTATCATCTCACAAAGGGGCACAAGATTGACACAAGCCTCACACTCAAACACACTTTTCAAGACCCGATTTAGTTAGAAGTGTTGCCTAAATGGACATCTATAAATCCCTTTGTTTTGATTATGACAAACATTTCATTCTTATTGATCTAACGAGCTACTTGAGTGTGCAGGATTAAGGTGGATGACAAAGTACTAGGGAAATCCATATGCTTCCATATTTATATTTTCATGCAATGTAATCGCCTTGTAAAAGCTTGTACAAATATATAATGTACAAGTACTTAGATTGCATGTAAATCAAGCGTTAGATCTTCCCTAGCTAAACACCACATTTAGATAAGTCATCCCCTTCAAATAGGATCACTAATGCACACTCATACATATAATTAGTGCCTAAATTGAAACATTGAAACAGGATCAATCTCGGTCGACCAACTCCTCGACCGAGACACTCTCGGTCGACAATCTTCTCGACCGAGAAAGATCCAAAGTAGCTGTTAGACACAACTGACAAGGTAGTTGGCAGTTGGAGATAGACGTTGCAAATCACTTGATCTAGAGAGTCTGTCGGTCGAAAAAACTTCAACCGAGTAGGTATCTCGGTCGACCATTCCTCGACCGAGATGAACTCTGACAGCAACTGCAGAGTAAATTAATTAGTCGTTGCTAAAGCAACAAACTTGTACCTAACGGCTAGTTAAGCACTTAGAAACCCCTAGAAGTTGTCTAGAACGTCCTTAAGCATTCTTAGACCATTCCTATAAATAGGACAAGCCATAGGACACTCAAACTCACTTGTTACACTTGAGAAATCCTTGAGCATACTTTGAGCAATCTGTTTGTAAGCAAATTTGAGCATTGTGACAATTGGACACTTCCTTCCTTAGCTCAAAAATTCGTGTCCTATAGGCTACTATCTCCTACCC
The DNA here is from genome assembly GCA_963693085.1 of Alisma plantago-aquatica. Taxonomy (NCBI): domain Eukaryota; kingdom Viridiplantae; phylum Streptophyta; class Magnoliopsida; order Alismatales; family Alismataceae; genus Alisma; species Alisma plantago-aquatica. The sequence goes on from OY856409.1 coordinate 1,997,104,794, forward strand.
ACTGCAATCACAAGTCCATACACTTGGTTAGGAGATATATACGCTTGATCTAGGCAAATCAAGCCTTGGGCTACAAAGGATAAGTTGTAATTTCCTTTTTCCTTTCTTGTTCTCTATTACTGTTTGTACTCTCCTTGCTACTCCTAGGTTGGAGGTTGCGGATTGGAGAGGGTGGAGATCTTCTTGGTGAAGAAGGCGACCTTGAGCTACTTCAGAAGGCTGGTGCAACGGGAGGTTACTTCTAGAGAGGAAGGCTACTTCAAGGGGGAGCTTGGAGTTACTTCAAGAAGGCTACCTCAAGTTGGTGCACCTACTTCAAGTGAAGGCTGTTCAAGGGGTGTAAAGGAAAGTATTGTATTTTGTATAAATCCTTGAGAAGGTAATAAAATAAATACTTTCAAAATCCCGGTTGGGTAAGCAACCGGGTAGTGGACTGACAACTTTAGTATTTGCTAAAGTTGGAACCACTCTAAACACCTGTCTCCTTCTTCCAATTTCAATTGTGGTTGTTTGAGTTCAATAAATTGTTAAAATTATTTTAAAACTCTATTCACCCCCCCCCTCTAGTGTTTTTCAATTGGTATCAGAGCGGGCTTCAAGGAACCCTAACAAGGTCTTGAAGAAATGGGTGACGGAGTGCTCAACAACCTTAACCTTGAAGGGACACTTGTTGCTAGGCCTCCAGCGTTCGATGGAACAAACTACCAATATTGGAAGAGAAGGATGTAGTTCTACTTCCAAGGCATCAATTGGGACTTATGGAGAATGGTTTCAACCCCATATGAGCTCCCTCAAACTCAATTTGCAGAATGGGATGCAAATACAGTAAAGCTGGCTCAAATGAATGCAAAAGCTGTAAGAATTTTATATTGTTCTATTTCGGTAGGAGAATTTAATAGAATATCTAATTGTGACACAGCCTATGATATTTGGCATAGACTGTCCATAACCTATGAAGGTACAATCCAAGTCAAAAATTCTAAAATTAGCATGTTTAAACAAAAGTTTGAACACTTTCGTATGGATCCTGATGAATCTATTAGTGAAATGTTTGCAAAATTCTCTACTATTGTTAATGGTTTAAGTGCCCTAGGAAAACCTGTCCTTGAAGAAGATCAGGTATCAAAAATCCTTCGATCACTTCCTCCAAAATATAAGCCAAAGGTGACAGCTATTGAAGAAGCAAACGACCTCACTCGACTGAAAATGGAGCAACTTATTGGCAACCTAGAAGCTCATGAAGCAACCCTAGAAGAGGAAGAAAGAAGAGCACGTGAACTTTAGCAAGGAAAGAAGAAGGATGTGGCTCTAAAAGCTTCAAAAGTCGTCACACAAGAAAGTGAGGAGTCAAGTGAAGAAGAAGGAGAAGAAGCCTTGATCATCAACGGTAAGAAATACAAAAGATTTAAATCTAACAAAATTTCCAGTTCTTCTTCTACCCCTCCTAGGTGCTTTGAATGTGGGAAGAAAGGGCATTTCAAAAATGAATGTCCTAAAGCAAAGAAAGGAAAGAAAAGCTCACACAAGAAGAAGGGAGAAAAAGCCTATAAAGCTGCATGGGACGAGTCAAGTGACAGTGAAAGCGGGGAAGAAAAGGTGGATTGTCTAATGGCAAGAGAAGATGATGAAGACTCTCAAGAGGTAATCCTACTTGATCTTCCTAAAGAAGAGTTAGTTACTAGTCTACAAGAAATTCATGATAAGTATGTTGATGTCAAGAAGAAACTAAAGAAGGTTATCAAATCAAATGATGAGCTAATTGCTAAATTAGATAATCTTTCTTCTGAAAAGAACAACATTGATCTTGAGAATTTGTCTTTAAAAACATCTTTAGATGATTGCACTAGAAAGCTACTCACTTTAGAAACAAATGTTGATCTTCTTTCTAAAGAAAAGACTGAATTGTTAGCTAAACTAAAATATTTTCAGACTCAACCTATTTTGTGTAACCATCTGGACTATGATAATGTTGTAAAAGAAAGAGATTCATTGTTATCTGATTTAGATCAAGCAAGAAAAGATCTACACAAGAAGATGAATGACATTGCTAAGCTGCAAAGAGAACTTTATGAGTTAAGAAGAAAAGATATACTTGATAACATTCTAAGCGTTGGTACTGTTTTCAACGGAAGAAAAGGTTTGGGATATGCTCCAAAGAAAAATCAACCCAAAAGAACTCAAACTATGTTTGTACCCAAGAACACAATGGCTAGAAAGAGAAATGAAGTTGATTCTATTACTTGCCATTTTTGTTTACGTCTTGGACACTATTCCTTTTCATGCCCTTATAAGACTAAGGATTCCGAATTAGTTTGGGTCCCAAAACCCCAAACTTAGTAGAGTCAAATGGAATTTAGTTGAGATATGGCCAAACGCTCCATTTTGCTATTTATATTGTCTTATCTCAACTAAACAAAAGATTTCATGCATATTGTTAAATTTTCTACACTGTTGTACTGAAACAGAAACTTAGTCGGTCGAAGTATTGTCGACCGAACCCTTAATCGGTCGAAGTATTGTCGACCAACCGGATGTCTGTAACAAATCAAAATCTACAGCAATTATTTTGGTCGAAAATTGGTCAACCGAGCTAAATTTCTGTATTTCTTTGTTTGTAATACAGTAATCTTCTCGATCGACAATTAGTCGACCGAGACAGATGTCGGTCGAACAATTGTCGACCGACTGGATTTCTGATTCAGAACTTTTATACAAGTTTGTACTTAAATGATTCTAACCATATCGGACCATCACATGGGTACCAAAATCTACATTTTAATGCAGGAATGGGTGGTTGATAGTGGATGCTCCAAACATATGACCGGGAACAAGGATGCATTTCAAACCTTTGAAGAATAGAAAAGTGGAACGGTCACCTTTGGAGACAATGGTAAGGGCAAAATTGTTGGAATAGGTAATGTTGGTACAAACCTCAAAATAAAGAATGTTCTACTCGTTGATGGTTTGCACCATAATTTGATAAGTGTTAGTCAATTATGTGATAGTGGTTATGATGTGTTATTTAACAAAACTTGCTGCAAGTTATTGATAGAAAACACTACAAATGTTATTTATGAAGGAAATAGAGTTGGAAATCTTTATATCCTTAAACCTAACTCTATGAAATCAGTAGTGGGAAAATGCTTGCTTGCAAATGAAAATACCTTACAACTATGGCATAAAAAGCTAGGACATTCTAGTTCACATGTTATTAAAAAGTTAGTGAAATATGATCTTGTTCGTGGATTGCCTACTTTATCTTTTGATCAAGTTGAAAACTGTGAACCATGCACAATGGGAAAGCAAACCAAACCCTCTTTTAAACCAAAACATGTACTTAGCACTAGTAGGTCTTTAGAATTAATTCATATGGATTTATTTGGACCCATGAGGACACAATCTATTGGTGGTAAAAGATACTATTTTTTTATTGTTGATGATTATAGTAGATACACATGGGTACACTTTATTGCAACTAAAGATGATACTATTCATGTTTTTATACAATTTTGTTCCAAGATTGAAAATCTATTACAAAGCAAAATATGTACCATTAGAAGTGATCATGGTGGAGAATTTGAAAATCATACATTTGAGGAATTTTGTACATCTCAAGGGTACACTCATAATTTTTCTGCTCCACGCACCCCACAACAAAATGGTATAGTCGAAAGGAAAAATCGATCACTACAAGAAATGGCTAGAACTATGATGCTCGAACACAACACACCCAAAACCTTTTGGGCTGAAGCTGTAAACACTGCATGCTATGTGTTAAATAGAGTAACTGTTCACTCTCACTTGAAGAAAACTCCATATGAAATAATACATTCTAAGAAACCTAGAGTTGACTATTTTCATACCTTTGGCTCTACATGCTATATTTTAAATACCAAAGATGATAGAGATAAGTTTGACTCTAAATCACACAAAGCATTCTTTTTGGGATATTCCACTTCTAGCAAAGCTTTTAGAGTATATAACACTATCTCTAGAAAAGTTGAGGAATCTATTCATGTTTCTTTTCATGAAGAGTCCAAATCTGAAAATCTAGAAATCATAGATCTCACTAATCAATTCAAAAATGTAAACATACCAAATGATAGTGAGAAAGTTACTACAAATAATCACCAAGCTGAACCACAACCTACACCTAGGCTTATTAAGGATCATCCTCAAGAACTTATTATTGGAGATCCTAATGATAAAGTCAAAACTCGGTCTTCCTTCAAAGATGTTGCAAACATGGCTTTTGTTTCTATCATTGAACCTAAGAAGATATCCGAAGCTCTTAAAGATGATTATTGGATAATAGACATGCAAGAAGAATTTTTTTTTTTTTAGTCTTAGGGAGACCCCGCTCCCCCTCCTCCTCAAACAGGTGGCATGCAAGAAGAATTGAATCAATTCACTAAAAATGATGTATGGGATTTAGTTCCTAAACCACAAGATAAAACCATCATAGGAACTAAATGGGTTTTTAGGAATAAGCTAAATGAGGCAGGAGAAGTAATAAGGAATAAAGCTCGGTTAGTAGCACAAGGATATAATCAACAAGAAGGAATAGATTTTGATGAAACGTATGCACTGGTAGCTAGACTTGAAGCTATTAGAATGTTACTAGCTATTGTTGCACATAAAAACATCAAACTCTACCAAATGGATGTAAAAAGTGCATTTCTAAATGGCATCATTCAAGAAGAAGTATATGTTTCCCAACCACCTGGTTTTGAAATACCAGAAAAAGGTGACTATGTTTATAAACTTAAGAAAGCACTTTATGGTTTAAAACAAGCACCTAGGAATTGGTATGAAAGGCTCAAGACATATCTCTTTGATAATAGTTTTTCTATTGGAAATTCAGATTCTACTTTAATTTTCAAAACATATACATCTGATTTCCTAGTTGTGCAAATATATGTTGATGACATTATTTTTGGAGCTTCTAATGATTCATTGTGCACACAATTCAGTGACATTATGCAAAAAGAATTTGAAATGAGCCTCATGGGTGAACTAACTTTCTTTCTTGGTTTTCAAATTAAGCAAACACCTGCCGGAATATTCATAAGCCAAGAAAAATATACTAAAGAACTCTTAAAACGTTTTGGGATGGATCAGTGCAAACATGCTACTACTCCTATGGCTACTTCTATTAAAATTGATAAGGATGAAAATGGGGAACCTATTGATGATTCCTTATATAGAGCCATGATTGGTAGTTTGCTTTACTTAACTGCTTCTAGACCGGACATTATGTTTTCAGTTGGTCTTTGTGCTCGATTTCAATCACAACCTATGCACTCTCATTTTCTAGCAGTTAAACGAATTCTTCGTTACCTAGACGGCACTACTTGTTTTGGTTTATGGTATCCAAAAGGACAATCCTTGGATTTTAAAGCTTATACTGATGCGGATTATGCTGGTTGTCGACTTGATCGCAAGAGTACTAGTGGTGGCTGTTTCTTGTTAGGGAGAGCTTTAGTATCTTGGTTTAGCAAGAAACAAAATATGGTTGCCCTATCTACAACTGAAGCTGAATATATGGCAGCCGGGTCTTGTTGTGCTCAAGTGCTTTATATGCAACAAGTATTAAACGATTATGGTTTTACTCTTTCATCTACGCCTATTTTTTGTGACAACACGAGCGCTATAAACTTAGCACACAATCCTATTTTACACAGCCGAGCTAAACATATTGAAATCCGTCATCACTTTTTAAGGGATCATATCTCCAAGAATCATGTTTCCCTTCATCATGTTGATACGGAAGATCAATTGGCTGATATTTTTACAAAACCGCTTCCACTAGATCAATTTAACAAAATTAGGAAGCAACTGCTTATCACTCCTTTGGAAGATGTTTTCTTTGATATCTGTGCTTCTTAACAAAAACTTTTAATGGACATCTTTTTCATTAGATTTGATGGGACATCTAATTAAGGGGGATTTTTTATTCTTAACGGATATCTTTTTGAAATGACAAAGGGGGAGAAATAAATATAAAACTAAAACTTAGTAATTATGAAAAACTCAATCAATGAGTTTTATAAATAAACTCTTGACTTTACATTGAAAGTTGCTATATTCCCTAGTGAAGTGGATTTCATGTTCCATAATTCATGGGGAATAATAAGCACACATTTTATAAATAAGAGGAAAAGCTACAAAAGGTAATCTAAAGGTATGAAACTCATATGTTTTATATTTCCTTCATTTATATTTTGGAAATGTTTGTCATCTTCAAAAAGGGGGAGATTGTTGGCTAAATGGACATCTATAAATCCATTTGTTTTGATTATGACAAACATTTCATTCTTATTGATCTAACGAGCTACTTGAGTGTGCAGGATTAAGGTGGATGACAAAGTACTAGGGAAATCCATATGCTTCCATATTTATATTTTCATGCAATGTAATCGCCTTGTAAAAGCTTGTACAAATATATAATGTACAAGTACTTAGATTGCATGTAAATTAAGCGTTAGATCTTCCCTAGCTAAACACCACATTTAGATAAGTCATCCCCTTCAAATAGGATCACATATGCACACTCATACATATAATTAGTGCCTAAATTGAAACATTGAAACAGGATCAATCTCGGTCGACCAACTCCTCGACCGAGACACTCTCGGTCGACAATCTTCTCGACCGAGAAAGATCCAAAGTAGCTGTTAGACACAACTGACAAGGTAGTTGGCAGTTGGAGATAGACGTTGCAAATCACTTGATCTAGAGAGCCTGTCGGTCGACAAAACTTCGACCGAGTAGGTATCTCGGTCGACCATTCCTCGACCGAGATGAACTCTGACAGCAACTGCAGAGTAAATTAATTAGTCGTTGCTAAAGCAACAAACTTGTACCTAACGGCTAGTTAAGCACTTAGAAACCCCTAGAAGTTGTCTAGAACGTCCTTAAGCATTCTTAGACCATTCCTATAAATAGGACAAGCCATAGGACACTCAAACTCACTTGTTACACTTGAGAAATCCTTGAGCATACTTTGAGCAATCTGTTTGTAAGCAAATTTGAGCATTGTGACAATTGGACACTTCCTTCCTTAGCTCAAAAATCCATGTCCTATAGGCTAGTATCTCCTACCCACTGCAATCACAAGTCCATACACTTGGTTAGGAGATCTATACGCTTGATCTAGGCAAATCAAGCCTTGGGCTACAAAGGATAAGTTGTAATTTCCTTTTTCCTTTCTTGTTCTCTATTACTGTTTGTACTCTCCTTGCTACTCCTAGATTGGAGGCTGCGGATTGGAGAGGGTGGAGATCTTCTTGGTGAAGAAGGTGACCTTGAGCTACTTCAGAAGGCTGGTGCAACGGGAGGTTACTTCTAGAGAGGAAGGCTACTTCAAGGGGGAGCTTGGAGTTACTTCAAGAAGGCTACCTCAAGTTGGTGCACCTACTTCAAGTGAAGGTTGTTCAAGGGGTGTAAAGGAAAGTATTGTATTTTGTATAAATCCTTGAGAAGGTAATAAAATAAATACTTTCAAAATCCCGGTTGGGTAAGCAACCGGGTAGTGGACTGACAACTTTAGTATTTTCTAAAGTTGGAACCACTCTAAATACCTATCTCCTTCTTCCAATTTCAATTGTGGTTGTTTGAGTTCAATAAATTGTTAAAATTATTTTAAAACTCTATTCACCCCCCTAGTGTTTTTCAATAAGAGGTAAGTTTGGCTTGCATAAAGAGACATTGTCCTCCTCTAGTGTTGTGGCTACTATATTGTCATTTGAAGATCCAACTCCTATTCTAATTGCCCCCTTCAAGAAAACTCAAACAAACTAATTCTAAAGTGCTCATGTCATCACTTCCATCCAAGAGAAGAAACCAATGATCCCCATAAGCACTCAAAAAATAATCATCATACAAGGGGCACGTCTAGGAAAAATGTACACCTAGTCTAGATTCCAAAAGCAGTCATCCCAAAAAGTTCTAGCCAGTTGTTGTGCCTTGGTCTACCATTGTCACCATAACTTCACCTACCGTGATGATTTAATAGAACCAGAAGCACCTTAAACAACAATAGTGTAGGTAGTGGTTCAGGCTACCTCAATATAGGTTCCTTCACCCCTTGTTAAGCAAACACAAAATTAAATATCTAAAAAGAAGTCCCCAGTGACACCCTTGAAGGAAAGACAAGCAAAGTTATTGTTCCTACAATCAATACCAAGCAAGTAGCTTGTACCCCTGAGATCTATGAAGAGATCAATCCAGAATGGTTAGATATAATTAAATTCTTGGATGAGTGGAAAGGAGAATATCACTAATTGAAGTGTTGTATAGTTTCACCATACATAGGGAGGCATAATGAATATCATCAAAGGAGCCTACATATCCAAACATGGGATACTAGAACTGCTCATAGATACAATTAGGTTGATCGTGATTCCACATCTGATCTCTTTCTCCAAATAAGAGATACTTGAGTGATGGAACCATAATAGACCTATGTTAATCACTACCATCTATAGGGGTCTCAAGATTTCTTCAATCTTTATTGACAATGAGGCATGCCTCAAATTATGTCCCATCATAATGCTTATCATTTTAGAGAGGGATCCCTTAGACTTATAATTGACAATCAAGAAAGAAACATTCTTTAGTGGCACAGTGAAAGACGCACTAGGGGTGATTGTCCTCATCCTACAAATCAAACCACATAATTTCTTAGTTTTATTCATGGTCATGGAGATGGTTCCTTCCTTTAACCTCCTTTCAGGTAGGATGCATATTCACTTGATTTGGGTACTCCACTCATTACTACATCAAAAATCCCAAGCACCTCCATAGTCTGCATTGAAGAGCATAACCTCCATCTTAGTTTGAGATGATGCATGTTGCCTCCATCAATTATGTGCTACCACAAAGAAGACTACCATGCCATCTCCTATATGACCTAGTCCCATTTTCTCTATGATTATGAGAAATGCAATCAAACTGATATCAAGGCATTGGGGCTTGAAGGCAATCATTAAGAAAATGTTCAAATTCTCCAAAGACATAAGGGTTGGGGATAGGATTCTATTGACCGACTTATGCTCGCCCCCGAATCACTAGGTGGACACCATACTAGAGGCCCACCTCTCTATGGACCACTGCAAGTGATTTTACCAAGAAAGGTTACCTCAATGATCTATCCTCGTGTCATAACCTAAGTAAGGAATCTTGAAAAATCTTCCTCAGTGAAGAGAGTGAACTCAGTGCATTATATCGATGGGACCTAGGGCCTTAGGTGAAATGGTTCCCAAACCTACCTCTCATATACTGTCGCAACAACAACAAATGGCTCAAACATTGCCTAAGCCACCATCCTTGTGATGATACCGTACCTTGATAGGAGTTCGACGAAGAAAACTAGGATGAATACCTCAGTATCATCATCAAAATCAAGGAAATCACCCACATCAATTGAGATACGTTGGGCATCCGCACCACCATGGACAATCAACAGTCCAAAGGCATGATCATCCATTCAGACTAGGAAGTAAGCACTTTCTCAGTCACCCTTATGGGTGACCGTCTAGGCTCAAAACACTTAGATAAAGGGATCATGGAGGAAGGCTATAGTGGTCTCTCTTATGATCAATCTAGAGTATCCATGGGAGACTACATGGAGAAGTTCAGATATCAGACATTTGAATAAATGGATGCACAATTTGACCTATCCAACTTTGTTGCACCAACGATTGTCCTTGACTCACCATGTCGAGATGACTTCATGAATTGGAGTGATGAAGACATGATTGAAGATAATGGTGTCCCTCATGAAAATTATGAGGATTCCTATGAATTTTTAAATGGATGGGGAATCAAAACCATCTTTGAAGCAAAATCTATAGCAGAACCACAAACACTAATCGTCCCCATGCAAAATGCAGGTGAGATTCAAGAAGTGGCTTGTGGAGAATTGCAATGTCTTGAAGGAAAATCCATGAAACAACTTAAGTGTGTGTGTGCTAAATGCAACTGTACATGTCAGAGTAAGTAAAGTGACTAAAAAAAGCCCAAAATGTCAAACTTAGGGAATTGGGACTGCTAAAAACTACTACTAACCAAAATAGACCAGTTAAGCCTAATAAAAGTATTGATTGAGTGATTAAATTAAGAAAATAATTACAAAAAGTAAATTCTAAGGAAGATCAAATTTATGGATTCTATAAGACAGTAGTTTTACCATGGTTCCAATCTATGCATGAATTATTATTGATTCATGCAAATTATGTTGCTCTTTTTGTGACGTCCCTGGATTTTCTAAAACTTAATCTGATGTGTTGAAACCTCACCTCATTGAGAATCCCAATTTAAACACCACACACTAGGCTAAGAAGAAGAAAATCAGAGGAAGTCAGAAGGAAACAACAGTATCACATGCACATGAACAATAATAAATCCATACAACACATGTTCGCCATTCAACATATAAATTACATAATGAATTGTTACAACATTTGATATTACACATTGAACAGAAAAAATTTTACATATACATGTACTACCACTAAACAACAGGATCTTAAGACAACAGGTCCACCTGTACATTAGCTCGCCATACAGCTCTCAACTATCCTAGATCTTCAAGAGCATATAACCACAACATAAATAAAAGATTACATGTGGTACACATCGGCACAATATTCAAGAATATTGTACTGAGTATGCCTACGTGCCTTTTTATATACCTCTCATTACTAAGCTTGACAATAAGATAAAACTCATACTTGGCAGTTATAAAGAAATATAAGAAAAAGTGTATACTTACACAAAGATGTTCATTAACAAAAGAGAACACATATTTTAAGCTCATTTTCCATTATATCATCCATGCATTTACTACCTGAAAGTTGAATGCATTAAGGCCTTTATGATCTACAACCAAAGAGTTTGAGATCATTGTACATGTGATCTACTACCAAAGAGTTTGAGATCACTTCTAAGTACTTTACTATCAAAGAGTTGAAGTACTTTACTTTCCAATACTTTACTACCAAAGAGTTGAAGTGCTTAGATATAATGGAACATATATATATATTATGGTTAATGTGCTCATAGAAATAAGTATAAAAAATCATGCAACATATCATACAAGAACAATTATTTCATCTAATATCATATGCCAAGTATTCTATTACACATATAACACAAGCATATTGTATAATAAGCCAAGTAAGAGGTAATGGCATACCATGCTCAAGAGACATCCTAATCACATTCTTGATGTCAACTATGTATCCCGGGTCAAACTCTGATCAAGACAAGATCGTATGTACCATTATTACATTTCTCATCATCTCTACCCTAGTTATGTCCATTTTAGGGTTTAGCTTAGTTCATTAGGATATTCTCACTTTTACTTACATTCTTGTCTTAGAATTATCTTAATGATGTTATTTTCCAAATTATGTTATAGATTAGGATTCGTCATCTGAACATTAGCTTTCATAGTATTGTGTGCATGTATTAACCCTAGATCATATTCATTAAGCACATTAGGGTTTTATATCACATGAAGAGTCATCATCATCATAACATGAATTATGTGTATCTAACTGATATCAAACTTACATATTAGCTTCTAGTTACTGATATGAGGGTGTTCTATAAATTCCATCATTTATTGATCATAAATGTATTTATTGCATTTATCTTAGGGTTATTAGCCCTAATTAGCCATATGAAGCAAATTATATGATTTCATGTATCAATATCATAACACTAACCTTTAAAATATTATAAACATGATTATGACTTCACTGACATGTTATCATAATTTTAGGCCATCATTTGATATTTTTTATCCATGAAATAAGTAATATCTTTCATGGTATCCCTGTGATTTGAGCATAAAAGATTGATATGATCGTTCCATTTTATTTTAAGCTCAAAAGACTGATATGATCGTTCCATTTTATTTTAAGTATTTTTATGAGAATTTTGGTATATTATTTATATTTTTTATGAAAGGACTATTTTTAGTTTTTTTTGTAAGATCTGGGATTTAAAATGTCGATTTACCAGAGCCGGACGGTTGGGTTCTGTTGGGTTTTCTTTCAGGTTCAGCTAGGCCGGCCCGATTCAAGGATGCAGACCCGGCCCTCTTTCCCTCGCATCGGCAACTGGACTCCCTTTCTCTCTCCTCGCGATCTCGCGCTCCCAATCTAGCGCTGGCCACTGGGTCTGCGAGACCCCGTTTCTCCGCCAAAATAGAGCGCCGCCGCACGTGAGGGGTTGCTTCGGCGATGAATCGGCCGCCTCCAAGTCTTCCTCCGTAGCTCCTGACGCCCTAAACAGCTTCGAGCTTCATCCCTCTACGCGTCAGCCTCTCAGGATCTCCTCTGGTGGTACCTGCTTGCGGCTCGAGTAGGCCGCCGCCGTGGGGTTTTCTCCGATGGGCAACCTAGGGTGATCCCTTTCTCCTCGTACAACCTGCTTAGGCGTTGCTTCTCCAGGCTTGACACTGACAAGTGATTGCTGCAAGATTCTAATGCCTCCATCAGATCTGTCAAAGCTCTCTGGTTGTAAATGATGGCTCTTCCTCCTCGTACTCAGGGCACTTTTGGTTTCTAGGATCTGAACGGGTTTGATTGTATTCTTTAATCCAGCAGAATAAATGTTATGTTTGTTTAGTTGGAGTTGGAAAAAGTACAGACTCCTGCATTCCGGAACATATAGCAACTGCTGGATGATCATTTACATCTCAAATGTGCCGGACGCCGCCGTCCAGCAGTGCCTTCAGCTTGCAGATCACGTGGTAACTGGAAAGGCTGTTTTTTTCCCGGTCAAGACTTATCGCTGACAGCCAGCATCCCCGCAATGCCCGGTCATCATCTCTTTTTTTTTTTCAACTACGCGTTTGCGATTGCTCGATCGGTTGCATGTTGTCCTTCGCTGTTCATTTTATTAAAATACAGTTAAACCAAACCTAAAATATTGTCATTCTGCATTTGGTAAAACTGAGAACTCCTGTTACTTGGACGATCCAAATACTGGATCCACCGTAATCCAGATGGAATACTTCAAAACAAACGTCCCCTCAATGGCACCAGGTGCAGGAAAGGGGAAATGAGCTTTCTGCCGTTGTTCTTGCATCCGGTGCTCACACTAGCTTCGGATTCTTCCACGAATTCGTTCCTAGCTGTCATACTCAGAGAGAAGCTCTACGCACAAGCCTCCGAGCTTTACCCTCTCCTCCGGCGAACTGGAGTCCATGAACCAGGAAAACCACAATGGGAGTTCGTGGGAACATCATATTTGATTTACCGTCACCTTGGGCTTCCTTTTCTTCACTCTTATCTTCCTTCGGTCTCCTCCCTGCCTCCCTGTACTTCTCCGCGTCACCTGTAATCTGTGGTAGAGAAGCAATAGAGAGGGGGAGGTCGAACTTCCTCGTCTCAGGTCTGTCTTCACCAAATGACGGCTTAGTCTGGTTCTCTTGTTAATTCGTACACTTACAGACGCTCAAAACTGCTCCTTATCCCACGATCAGTGAGAACAACGTGTGTGGTCGTTGCTCGCGTCAATACGTAACCGCAAGGTAGAAGACCTAATCCTGACCACCGGTTAAGCGTATGCGGCTGAGATGGAGCCTGCACTTGAGTGAATCCGTGACTCCTCCTTTTTAGAAATCGCAGTCACTGGATCAAAGATCTAGGGCCATAAGCTAGCCACGCTGACCCAGCCCAAAACCAAAGGGCGTCCAACACTAAATAAAGTCATAACTTTGGTCGATAAATCGTCAATAAATCACATTATTTCCCAAATTTCAAACCTTAATAACTCCTTTTAGGATACTCCAATTGCCACCAAATTATAACCATAACTTTACCACCTCTCAAGCTACATTCTACACAAATTTGGTGTCAAAACTATGTTGTTTGATCATCCAATTAAATACTCCAAAAAGGCATGAACTTAAGGATCTTAATCATGATATCAACATCAAACAACACTCAAACTTTAGCAAAACACTTGGATTAATTCAACATTCATTAATTCACTTATGTCATTGGACATTAAAGGACTCTGAAAGTCCACTCCATCACACCTTTGGACTAATTGCTTGTAGCTTGTACTACCTACTTTCACATTGTATCACACTATTTAGCCTAATTAGTAATCCACTTTCATAGAATTAATATAGAAAGCTAAATTATGCAATCTAATTCACAACATTAATATAAAAAGATAAATGATAAAAATATATCTCTGGACAAATACTTCACATTAGCTAGCCCTCTTCCACATCACGTTATTTAATGTGATGGTAATGGATTTTAACTATTAACCCCGCTTTCACAACGATCGACAACCTGTCACATATTCATGATGATCAAACATAAACAAGTCAATGAAACATTTCTATTATAAAAATATGAAGCGAAGATAATTTATATTGAATTAAATATAAACATGCATAGATTCAACATTGGACTACTACTAAGTTCCAAAGAACGGGGGTTTAGCCCCTCATACTCAACATGGAATCAAAGGAAGGGAAGGAAGAAGAGAAATCCATTAAAAACTCATGTAACCCATTGTAAGGGGAAAATGACACTACTTGATGGTGTGGTGTCATTCAAACTACTCCTCAGGATGTGCCTAGTTTCACGTCTCTTCATCTTCTTTTCCTTGGACTCTGGTCCCTCATGGAATGACTAAGAATGGGATAATATGAGATATGATTTGTGGATTCCGCCCTTGGGTTAATAAAGGAGGAGGTAGGGCACAACTTATCTAAATATCCCTTGGATGTTCCTTGTTAAATTAGGGTCGTCAGACAAATTTTGATGCAACTGACTTCTCCAATTCAATGTGAATAGGGCTTGTGATTTTGGTGCCACCAATTTGGTATTGAGAATAGATGGTATCAAGAATTCTTTTGATGCTTCTTCTTCTTTATTATTGACTCTTCTTCTAATGTTTCTAGTTCCCCTTCTTCCCATGTCAGTTCTATAGACTTGAGTCGATGGTATCGACTTCCTTCAATTTATGCTTGGTTTTAGTTTTTAATAAAGAAACAATGTATTAGGAAATTAATGAAATACGATAACTTTTAGACAAATACAAGAAAAATAGGTGGATGCATAAGATCTATTTTAGAAAATTTATGCAAAATGTACATAAACACATGAATATGAGATAAATCCTCATGAAAAGCTACTTAAATTGACACAAATTTTGATAGAGAAATCATAAGCATCAATAAACTGTACAATTGAATGTGGCTCACCCTCAAGAAACACTACTCTGGATTTGGTTTAAATAGTCAAAAAAAGAGATAAATATGTTAATTAGACCATTCTAATAATCCTTGACTCAACGAACTAAACCAATCATCTCCAACCATAGAGAAAACAACTACTATACAAGTGATCAATCATGAAAAGCAAAGCGTCAAAATTAGATTGCTTAACACATAAGTAAGTTGAAGTAGAGAGATATCATGGAAAGTACAAGATATGCTAAGTGGGTTACAAGATATCCCTATCTACACTACTCTATTCATAAAAGCATTTTTCAAAATGGACACAATTCCCTGAATACTCATGAAAGAAACGAATAAATCACTGGAGTGGCCTACCATGTAGGGTAGTGGGTGGATATAATGGGTAGCCTGAAATTGAAACACACAAAATCCAAGTCATTCATGCAAGAACAAAATGATGTACTTGAAAGATAGATGCAAGTAAAATTGAATGTGTCCTAATGCCTACTATTATGGTGGAATAATGAATGTTGTGAATGCCTCATCCCAATGATGAGTGAAGGTGGAAGGTGATTTAAACATAATTCCACAATCCTATTCCTTATAAAAAAGAGAGTTGATTCTTCTTCTTCCTCTTTTTCCTCTATTCTCCTTTTTCTTTTCTTTTCTTTTTTTTCTGTTCTTTTTCCTTTTCCCCTTGTTATTATTACAAAATGTGATGTGTAGACTTCAACTTTTCAAATCTGGGGAAGGAGTAAGGATATGTACAACTTTATTTCTCTCTATATTTGAAAGAGATATGAAAAATAAATATCACAACCTTATGAATCATTCAATGCAAAATGCAACTATATGGAATTTTTTTATGCAAACTACCTATATGAATGAGCTATACATGTGACTATATTTTCTTTTTCTAATGCAAAACTAAACTACATGCT
Organism: Alisma plantago-aquatica; assembly: GCA_963693085.1. Taxonomy (NCBI): domain Eukaryota; kingdom Viridiplantae; phylum Streptophyta; class Magnoliopsida; order Alismatales; family Alismataceae; genus Alisma; species Alisma plantago-aquatica. The sequence goes on from OY856409.1 coordinate 1,997,120,955, forward strand.
TCTTATCATGATGAAATGCAATCAAGGAAGATAATGACTTGAATCATGTATGAAGTCTATGGTGGTGATTAAATGAAAAAAAAAGTGGATGACATTAGTAACTAAGAGACATGCTCTTCCTAACCATGATATGTCTCTCTTCTTTAACTCGTGTGTCTAGGTGATCCAAAATATATTCTTGAATTAAAATAAAAGATCACACAAATGCTTGTTTAGATGATACTCAAGAACCATATTCATTCAAACCCAAGGGTAGAATTATGTGTTAGTTCACCACATATGTCTCTAAAGTCTAGTTTAAACAATTCCTCATGTAGTGTACTCTTCAGTGAGAAAAACCAAATTTGATAATAAGACTTTAGAGAGACCATTGCTTCAAATGATTCATGTGAGCATTTCAGAATTAAATCCACTTTTACACTAAATATGTGTGGATACATGCAAGAAAATGATAATAAATATGAACTAACTAAGATGCAATCTAATATAAAACAATAAAGTAAGACAGGTCGATGTGGGACAAGATGAATTGAAGATAAATATCATTACATAACCCCCTGAGCTCGAATTCAACAATACCCTCATTATCAAAAACAACCTCAGAGATGGAATAGGTGTAGAGGATGATCTTGCTCCAAGTGGATAAAATGTCACTGGTGGCATATTTGATTGATTGACACAAATTAGGTTTCATCCTTATCTCGATGGTAGCAAATTGAGTTGGTTCCATTGACTTTTTTGTAGCTTTATCATAGATGTTATGTGCCCCCTTAAGTCTGTGTCAGTGCAACTGAATTGTAGCTGGTAGTGCTGACATTTTACTATGAAAATTTGAGTGCTCAATCAATGGTGCATCAGTGGTACTAACATATGACTATGCCTTGACACTCAATTACTCATCAATGAATCATCAAATTTCATCAAAAATACTTACAAAATTAATTTTTTTCTTTACATGCACACTTAATAAACTCATCAAGGCATCATCAAATTTCATCAAAACTAGTTACCAACTAAAAATGCAAAACTACATCTACTAAATGCTAAAAGTAAGAAAAACATGTGGTTGCCACCCACTAATCACCCTTGTTTCATGTATTAGGCTTGACATAATGCCTACTCTAACATGGTTTGTCACGAATGGGTGGTGAGGAATTATTTGGCAATTAAAATTCCACCCTATCATTATTAACCTTGAGTGTCAGGTATCCCCAACCCATAGCAATGATCACATCCGATGTGGCTTGAAATGGTCACCCTAAAAGCAATCATGATCCTACCATTTCCTAAATGTTTGTCATTACAAAATCAACAGGGTATATAAATTTATTAATTTTGACCAGCACATCTTCTCACATCTTAAAAGGTCTAACAATTCAATCATATGGAAATTATAATGTAATGCTAATTTTGATAGGCTCCTTCAGTCCAAGTCTTTTGAATATAGCAAGCGGAATCAAGTTGATGATTACCTCATGATCATAGAGTGTCTATCCAAACTATATGCTTCCAATAGAACATGGGATATTGAAATATTTTGGATATTTTTTCTTTGGGCGTAGTCATTTTGAATTAATGCACAAACAACCTCATAAAAAATGAAGTGATCTGAATATTTGATGTGATGCTTTTTTATGATTTGCTTTAGAAGCTTCCAATATGACTGGGTTTTATCAGTAGCCTCCAAAGGGAGATTGATACAGAGTTTGCAAAAATATCCAGAAATTCCTTAAATTGCTCAAACGTTAGGTTTTCAGTAGATAAAGCATGACTTTTAGTTGTATACATTGTGAATGCAGGTGGTGAGACATGTCGCCTATGTGGGGAAATGTATGGTTACCTAGGTATTTCCTCCTGCTTAGCTTGAATTGTGACTACTTTCCACTACATTGGGACTTGGCTCAATAGGAATTGGCATTTCCTTATCATACATGGATGCATTTTTGTTTATTGTGATTTTTCTAATTCAAAGTAGAACTTTCACATACTCTTGTTGTGTGGGCATCTTTTCTTGAATAGGGGGAGTAGTCATGGTGGTGTTAATGTTTTTGCCAATTCTGATCTTGTTGAATTAGATCTTAAAGGTGCTTTTTACACCTGGGATAACAGGCGAAGAGGTGACCAACTCATTATGTCTAAAATTGACAGGGCTCTGCACAATTTTGAGTTCATGGATGAATTCAAAGATTCTTGGGGAGATATTAATAATATTATTCATAGTGATCATCGTCAATTAATTATCAGGATGAGTAAATCTGTTAAGAAGAAGAAAGGCTATTTCAAGTTTATCAATGCATGGACAAGTCACCCTGATTTTTTAAATGTTGTGAAAGATGCTTGGGAGGTAGAGGTGGTTGGTAATCCTATCTTTAGAGTTACAAGGAAACTTAAGAATATGAAGGATAAGCTCATTAATTGGAATAAAGATACCTTTGGTAATATTCAAGATTTAGCAAAAATCCTGGAGTTTGAAGCTATAGAAGCTATAGATGCTACGGATAAAGCCCATGATGATAAGAATTTGAGAGATATAGCCACTAATAAAAGCAAAGCTTCTAGGGATGCTGCTGAAAGAGAAGAATCCTTTTCCAAACAACTGTCTCTGGTGAATTGGTTGAAACTTGGTGATAAAAAAACTTCCTTCTTCTATAATTCTATCAAGACTAGAGTTGTTAGAAATTGTATTGGAGGATGTAAAACCTATGATGAAACTAAAATTACTGATCATATTCACAATTACTTTAATGGTATTTTCAACAAGTTCACTAGTGATGCTAGTGAAGTGTGGGATTCTGATTGAGACATGCCTACTATTTCTGCTGAGCATTTTGATATGATTAGAGCTTTGGTTACTAAAGATGAAGTGGAGAAAGTCATCAAGGAAGCTGATGGGGAAAGGGCTCCTGGTCCAGACGGATTTAATGGACATTTCTTTAAAACTACCTAGGACATCATAGGCAAGGATGTCATTAAAGCAGTGCTAAATTTCTTCAGCAGTAATAAGCTTCTTAAAGAGGTCAATAAATCCTATATTACCCTCATTCCTAAGACTCTTGATGCTAAGAATATTAGTGACTGGAGACCTATTGCCTTGTGCAATTTCTTATACAAGATTATTTATAAGGTCCTTTCTAATAGGCTTTAGATTATTCTTCCATCCATCATTAGTCCTAACCAAATTGCTTTTATCAAAGGGAGAAAGATTGCATATGCTCTCTTGTTGGAAAATGAGTCGATCAGTGACTTCAATCTTAGCAATGGTAGTGATAAAATGTGCATAAAGGCAGATTTAACTAAAGCCTATGATTCGGTTAAATGGACTTTTCTGTTCAAGGTGTTGGAGAAGATGAATTTTCCTTACTATTTTATTGATTGGATCAAGACTATTATGAAGACCACCAGCATGCATATTCTTGTAACTGGATGTCCTTCTAATGTGATCTTTCCTTCCAATGGTATTCTCCAAGGTGACCCTCTAACGCCTTCTTTATTCGTCATTTCTATGCAGGGTTTCAGTTCTATGATGGATAATGCTATGAAAAGGAATATCTTTGAACCTCTTAGAAATGGGAATATTGCTATTTTGCATACTTTATTTGCTAATGATGTAATGATTTTTGCTAAAGGCAATTCTGAGAATGCTAATTCTATTAAGTCTCTTCTGAAGCACTTTGGGAATATTTCTGGGATGGATATGAATCCTAACAAGAGCCATGTGTTTTGTAGTAAAAATGTGAATGGGGACTTTATTGCTAATATCTTAGAGATTAATAAAGGAGTTTTCCCTGTGCGATATCTTGGACTCCCTCTTTTTTGTGGAAAGCTGAAGAATTCTTACTGTTTGCCTCTTATTGATAAGATTAAGAAGAAGTTAGAGAATTGGAAGATGAAAACCTTATCTTTTGAAGGAAGAGTAGAGCTTGTGAATTCTACTCTGAATGCATTGCATCTTTTCTGGTCTGTGACTTTTCCTCTACCTGCTAGTATTATGAAGGAGATAAATAGTATCTATAAAAAAATTATATGGGAAGGTTCATCTGCTGAGAGGAAGATTCACTATGTGAAATGGGACCAAGTTTGTAAGCCTAAGAAAGAGGGCAGATTGGGGATAAGGAAGGTTGAATACTCTAATATTGTTGGTATGATTGTGAATGTTTGGAATATTGCTTCTAAAAAGGATTCATTGTGGGTGAGATGGCTAAATGGGAAGTATTTAAAGAATGACTCTTTCTAGTCTAGCAAAGCTAATTCAAACAGCTCATGGATGTGGAAGTAGATTTGTAGTTACAGAAGTATAATACAACCTCTTATTAAGCTACACATTGGGAATGGATCATGTTTCAGAATATGGAAAGATCCATGGCTGTCTGGTAATAAATTCCTGGGTGAATGTATTGACACTACTAATGTTTTAAAGATTGGATGTGGTCTGAATGGTTTTCTTAGTAGATTCATTTGTAATAAAAATTGGGTCATCCCGGAGAGAAGATGCTTTAAGGAGTTAAGGAGATGTATTGATGATGTTGGTATCGAACTTTATGATGAGGATTTGATTAGTATTCAAGGTCTTCATTTTCTGAAGATTAAAGATGCTTGGAATGTTATTAGAGGCAATAAGTTGTATCCTGCTTGGGCGAAATGGCTTTGGAATTTTGATCATCCCAGAGTCATGATTATCAATGCGTGGAGAAAAAAAATTAGGCAAGTTACCAACCCATGATCATCTACAGAAGGTGGGATTCCATCTTGCCTCTCGTTGTTGTTTCTGTGAGGAAGATTCTGAAAGTATTGCTCATACCCTTTTTAATTGTAACTTTGTTGCTACAACCTGGAGAAATGGCGTGAATGATGGGTATATTGACATTGTCCCTAGGTGTCCTGAAGACTGTTTGAAGATGAAGATGAAAAAACAGCAGCTTTTTTGTCTTAATACTCTGTTCATCATCTGGAGAGAGAGGAACTACAAAATTTTTAGAAGTTTGGCTGCTGATAATAAGAATTGCTGGAAAAGCATAGTAGAGATAGTATGCTTGTATGATTGATTATTTGTTCTTCTTAGTTCTGATGTATAGGTGTTCTCACTTTTTCTTTTTCATCTATACCTGTACATAACACTCTTTTTCCTATCTAATAAAGAGAAAGGCGCTTACCGAGCAAAAAAAAATTAAAAGTTATAGGATCCACGATCTATCTAGTGTAAAAGTGGAGCTTAATTCTTAATTCATGTCAACTTCATGTGCTTTTGGGTGTTTGCAAACAAAATGAAAAAATGTATATATAATATTTGGCTTAGTTGTAAAATTCTTGAGTTGCACCACCTAGAGAAAGTGTATAACCTAGTCAGCTTAAGGACATTCGATATGAATGGACATCTTAATTGTTCATGTAATGTGGATGAAGATGGGGTTTGAGCTTAAATTGATCAAACAATTAATGGGATCTTAAATTGAAGTTTAAGAAAGAAACCCTAAGGTTACCCTATTCACAGGTCACTAGAGAGGGACATATCATAGTCCATGAAAGGCATTGTCTCTTAATTATGTGATTCCATCCATTTTTTATTTCATTTTCACTCACCGCCTTAAGATGATCAAGTAATCTGAGTTATTTCCTCTTGTTTGCATTTCATGGCATAATAGGTGATATGATAGTCAGTTTCCCTTTGATTGCATTAGTTACAAAAGAAGAAAAATGTTACCATGCATAAACATTTTTTTTGCATACCATTCTAGTTGTATAACAATTACATGTAGATTGCATGCATTTTTCATCATTCATTTTTATATCATGTGGTTACACTATTTTCCTCTAAAATAAGAATGCAGGGATACACATCCATACCCTCAGAAAAATTTAAAAAAAATGAAATGATGAAATGAATGATGTATGTTAGTAAGGCCCAAGAATAACGTTCCATCATGCTAAAATATTGGGCCAATGAAAAAAAGAAGAAGAAAAATTCAATCTTATGAAATAAAGTGGGAGAAAGGATGCCCTAAACTCTTCACAAAAGAGAAGGAAATAGTCACATGATGCATTCTTTTCTTTACTTTACTTTATTCTCATCAATTTGATGGGATCTTTAATACATGAATCATTTCACCCAATAATATTAGGCATTAGGATTCATGCATTTTTCATCAACTTCACCATATATGTTCATCATGTTTTATTTTTGCATAAATAATTTAGATATTACTTGTGATTCTTCATAAGCCACCCATTCATTCCATCCATTGCTCTTATTGGTAGACCAATTAAATTGATTACTTTCCTCATTCATTCTTTTAAGGATAACTGCTTCCAAGTAGTTGGTCGTTAGGAAAGAGCAATGTAGAATAGGGAATCACATGATGCACCAAGTGAATGCCTGGTTGAATACGATATTAACTACTCTCTTGATATTGTTCATTGATCTAAGGGTGGATAGCTTTTATGGATATTTTTGGTCGCTATAGAGCAGTTGATTGTTCGGTGATCAATAAAGGCCAGTTTGGGACCACCAAGTGGGGATAGTTGAAAAATAAAATTCATATTGTATGTCCTTTTTCTAACTTGTCTCAAATAGATTCACGGGTGTGTTTCCTGAGGACGAGCAACATTTAAGCTTAGGGGAGTTATATGCACTGCATAATTGTCATTTTCATAGGCTATTTTGAGTTTTGTGCACTATTTGTTCATTTTCATATTAATTTGTGCATTATTTATTGTCATTACCCTATGACACATATTTGCATTAAATAATTGTAATAATGTTTTCGAATGATTTAATAAATTTTAAGAGCTTATGTTTGCTTTTTGTGTATTTCAAATAATTTACAAGAATCTTCACATTTTAGTACTATCGAGTTTGGAGTCGGTGGTACCAACACTTGCTCAGTTTGGAACAGAGAAAATCAAGAAGACTTAGTAGTATCGACCCATAAGTTGATACTACCGACAAAATCACAGGGATGGACTCAGAATCTATCGAGGAAACTCAGAACTATCTACTTCTAGCTTAGTAGTACACATAGCTACCCAGGCGACCGCAATTATTGAAGGCATCGGTAGTACCAACACCCATTCGGTAGGTACCGATACAACAGGATCAGGAAGATCTTAAAATAAATTCTAATCCAACGGTTGGCAATTAATTACGCCCTCAGTCACTTTAATGACTTAGAGAGATTTCGGCCAACCCTATCAATCTTATTCTATTTAGTTGGACGGCAATCAAGAGTAAGGAGAGGAGAAAGTGGAGAAGAAGGTCATGTTTTGGGAGATTTGGGCACCTCCAGTGGACGGATTTGCAGGCGGAAGGTAGCAAATCATCACTTTTGCCATAGGGGTTCATCTGGACCATCTTCTTTAGGGGTTCTTTAGTTTTACTTATGTTTCCCATGTTTTATTCTTCTCTCCCATGTACTTGACAATGGAAACCATGTGGGGCTAAACCCCTTGTTCCTTAGGGCATGGGAGTAGCCCGGTTATACATTATAATTGCATTTTATGCATTAATATATCAATTTCTCTTAATTTCTGGACTTGTTTTTATGAGATTGTCATGAACTATCCATACTTGATCACCATAGGTAGTTAATTAGACCTTTAATTGCTTTGGAAAAGGAAATTAATGGTTGGAACATTCATAGATATACATGTTCTATATCATCCTTTGAGAAAGGTAGCTTATGAATGTGAAGAGATTACCTAGAGTTTTTGATAAAGCACCTAACTAATAACACAATCGATATGAGAGTGAGATTGGTATTATAATAGGTAGTGAATTACACTGTGAGAGTGGGTAATTCTTGCTATAGGCTCTTAGTCTACGGTTAGGAGAGATATTTATTAATGTTATACTATTAATTGCAATGTTAACCGAGGTGAAACCGTAACCCTAAGGAATTTACTCCAATTGAGATTAACAACCATTAATTTATATTTATTTTATGCTTCAGATAATTAAACCATTCAATCAAGTTTTCATCGGCCTAGCTGATCGTAATATAATTAGTAATAGTTTCTAGATTTATGTTTTCCCATGTTCGGTATATGGACCTCATTGGCCCATATTACTCTGATAGCGTGCACTTGCGTTTTAGGGTGTATAGTAAATCCCTATCAGGTCACCACATCTTTTTAGGTGATCGGCATCAGCGGTAGCAAACCTGTGACAGCAAGGAGGAGCTTTGGTGATGCATCTTAGAGATGTTTCGTAGATGTCTAGTGTGTCCTAGAGTTGTCTCTGTACTCTCAGCTCCGTTCGGGAAAGTTTGTATATGACATTTTGAACAAATCGATTTCTGGTAGCATTTTGATGTTTGTACATGTGATATATGTGAATTATGTTATATATATATATATATATATATATATATTGTGGTTGGGGTCGTGGAACAATTTATATAAGATACTTGGAATAATATGAATACAAGCAAGATGTTGGGCTCTTATGTAAATGTTTTTGAGCATGTTGGTGATCTTGAAATCGGTTTTAATTTACCATGTTTTCTGGTAATGTAGATGTTTAGTAGTTGACCGTGTGCTTTGTTTTGAGTAATATCATTTAACATGATGCGTTCTAACAGCAATGGCGGAACTTTGAAGCTCCCTTCTCTGCACAGCCGATGAATATGTGGTATTTTTGTCACTTGTTGTTGACCTTGTATTTGCTAAGCTGCATGTGTAAGCATATCGCACTAGCATTCTGCATCCTCCTGGTCTTCCACATAGACTGTGGGAAAATAGAACTTCTGGTACATATACCCAATCTGGCTCTACAGTGTGTTGTTCTGGTGACTCCTCAGTATGATGTTCTGGATCCTTGACAATAGAGATAAAATTTACTTGGTGATGTTGATGAGATGTCTCCCTATTCCCAGGAAATCCATGTTGAGTGGGCTTCTTTATGGAAGCCACCTCTGCTGCTAGCTGATAAATTTGATTTTCAATGTTGCGGATTTGTGCCTCGTGATTTTTCTGCACCTCTTTTGTATGGTCCAGTAAGGTCTCATTCTGACTCACTAGCATGCCTAGAAAGTCTTCAATTTTATCTATCTTACTAGGGGGGATATCTTGTTGATAATGTTGATGTAGGTACATACAATCCTCCTCTTCACCTCCAGATGAGGTTCTAGATTTTTGCTCTGCTTTCTTGGCATGGTTGTCTAACTTCTCACTCATTGTTGTGATGACTCTGGACTCTCCAACACTTTTTACTATTATTGGAGCTTCTCTTTCATCTCCCCATGATTGATTTTCAATCATGTTCTTCAGAATTTCATGACACCTAGACGCCTTGTTGTTGAGAAAAAATCCTGACCCTTTGCTATCCAGTGAGGTTCTTTCTCCTCTATGCATCCCGTAGTAGAAGGTCTTTGCTTGGCCGTAAAGATCAATCCCATGAAGAGGGACCTTCCTCAACATGTTCTAATATCTCTCCCACACTTCTGAATACAACTTCTTTGTGTTGATTGAAGTTATAGATCTTTCCCACTAGCGCATTCATCTTATGGGGTGGAAAATAACGCTCAAAGAAGACACCAATCATTTGATCCCATGTTCTATGGACTCTGGTGGAAGGATACGTAACCACAACTTTTCATTATCTAAAAATGAGGAAGGAAGTAGCTTCAAGTATATTATTGTAGCTAGAAACTTGTCAATCTTCACCATGTCACGGCTTTCTACAAAGTTGTTGATGTGTGACATTGGATCCTCCATGCTATGGCCATAGAATGCTTGTGATTTAACCAGCGCCATTAGACCAAGGTCTATCTTGTAACTACCCACATTGATGGCATGCCTTTTGATTGGCCCCAACTGGGTTGTGGTAGAAGCTTTATTTTCTCCCAGATAGTCTGCTCATTAGCTTCCACATTAGCATCAGCAATCTCTAGTCATTTTGTTTGTGTCGTCTATGGTGGTGGAGTCGGGATGACTCCTCCCATAGAATCATTGAACTGTCTTGCCCTACGCAAAAGTTCATCCTGAATGGAACTCTATGGAATTGACTTTCTATATTAGGTGGTCCTAGTTTGAACCATACACTAGTACCTAAAAATAATAAAATCTATTTGAGAAATAGGTATTAGTGATTGAATGAAAATTGTAATTTTGAGCTTTAAAAATGGTGAACATGAAAAATAAAATTGTTGCCTAGAGTGGCCAGTCATAGCACTTGTAGTGGTGGATATATCGTTTCCCCAGCAATAGCATCAAAAACTTGATGTGTGTTTACTACATGTATTAAACACAAGTGCATGTATCGAAGTAATATAGGCCAAAAGAAGCCTAGATATCAAACACGGAAAAACATGAATCCAAAGACTGCTACTAACTATGACTCGATCAGCTAGACCTATAAAAAGGTGATTGGTTGATTAACTTACTATTGCAAGAATTAAAACTAAGTTATTGAGGTTGTGATCACAGATGTAATAGATTCCTTAGAAATACAGTTTCACCATGGTTTATACTGAAATTAACATTAATTATTAATATTCAGTTCACCTAACCCCGGACCAAGGGGCATGTAGAAAGAATCACCCCCTCTCACATCATGATTCACTACCTAATATAATACAAATCTCATTCTCATAGCAATTTAATTATTTCTTAGGTGCCTTAATGATACATCTGGGTTATACCCTTCACAGTCGTAAGCCTTCTCTCAAAGTGCGGTCTAGGCTATGTAAATCTACGATCTATCTAACCCTTAATCCCTCTCTCAAAGAAATTAACGGTATAATAAATCACCTATGGTGATCAAGCACATATAATTCTTAAACAATCATAGAGATATGTCTAGATTTTAGGGAAACGTAAAGATCAACTCATAAATGTCAACTATAGTACATAATCGGGCTACTCTTGGTTCCTAATGACGCATGATTTCAGTTTCTATACAAATAGACAGAGAAAGAAAAGACAAGGAAAACATCAAAGAATCGATGAAAATCCCTTGAGAAGACAATCTGGATGACTCCCTCTGACAAACGCAGTGATTTGCTATCTTTCAACTGTAAATCTGTCCACTGGAAGTGCTTGAACCACCCCGAATGTAGCTTTCTCCTCTCTTTTCTTTTCTCGTGGCTCTCCTCTAGCATGCAATGGAATAGAACGTGATGATTAGGTATGGCCGTAGTCCTCCCTAGTCATAGGATTGACTTAGGGCGTCATTAAGATGTAGTCGTTGGATTACACACAATCTTTAATCTCAACTAATCGTAACAAGTTGGTACCACCAATAGGGTTTTGGTGGCTCCGAGACCTTCTTAGGATCGCGATTCTTTGTTAAGTGTCAATATTACTGACTGTGTGTCAATAGCATTGAGTTTCTCTCTGAATCTCCTGGCTCATACTATAAGTCGGTACCACCAAGTTGATGTCAGTGGCACTGAGACGCTTTCAATGAGTTACTGTTGACCATGTCGGTAGCACCGATTCTTCTATCGATACCACCAAGTTTTGTGGACTCATCCCTATTCTTTTCTTCAATTGTCGGTACCACCGATAGAGTTTTCGTTAGCACCAAGTTGATTCAATACTTGTCAAATATTTTCTAAAATTTAACAAGAAAGAACATGTTATGTAAATAATGATAAATCACTATGAAACCATAGAAATAATAAGTATTTGATACAAATGTATATCACAGGGTAATAATGATAAACCATACGTAAATAACATAAAAATGAGCAAATGTGCACAAAACACATAATAAAATAGCTTGTTAAAAGTGACTAATAATTAGTGCATCACTTGGTTTAATGTCCCTTGATTAGAAAAAGTCTTTCTCTTTCTTCAACCTGGTACAAACAGAATATCTTCATAAACAAGAACTTATAGACATTACCATTGTTTCATCCCACTTCCATCTCATGTGTTGAACTACTAGGATCTAGAGGCTTCAAAGAGAAGATGATTTCCTTCTCATAAATATTAATTATGAGTTCACCTCTATCAAACTCACTCAACGATTTGACGCACTTCAAGGATGGACATCCAAGACTGATGTCTCCTAGAGTCACACCTTTATCTTCCATGATCATGAAATCAACTAGCATGTAACAACCTTCAACCTTCATGAGAACATTTTCTACCATGTCTGTTGAGCTCGCTCTAGAACCATTTGCCAAATGAGGATTTATTTTCATTTGTGTGAAATGATATTGTTAATGGTGGAATATTCAAAGAAATTCCTAGGCCAGATAACATATTGGGGTAATGCATTTTACCTATATCACCGGAGATGAAGAGAGCTTTCAAATATTGCTACTTAGGAGGGAGTTTGGATGATGTATTGATAACACCCAAATTAGCACATATTTTCTATGCATTTTATCTATAGTTTTGTGCCACTTTAGTCTTAATATGCACTATTTTATTCATGTTTTATGCTTTCTGTCTCGTATTAGATAAAAGTAGTAAAAATAGCCAATAATGTAGCTAATTAGCCAATTTTTGACTTGTAGGCACCGAAACTAGCCAATTTTAGGACTCTCAAGTACCGAACCTGAAAAGACAAGAATTCCAACGGATGCTCGATACGGCCTGGCCGATACGGCTGCCCGATATGGCTTGTCCGATACAGCTGGCCGATACGGCTGCCCGATACAGTCTGGCCGATACAGCTGCCTGATATGGTCTGGCCGATACAGCTGCCTGATACGGCCTTCCCGATATGGTCTGCCCGATATGGCCTGCCCGATATGGCTGCCTGATACAGCTGCCCGATATAGCTGCTCGACATGGTCATCGGGCGACAGTCATATTGGCCCACCTGATGCCTCAAGATCGAAGCCACAGATGAAGGAAACGTGGACCAATAAAAGCTACAACTCTCATCAACTCGCTGCCTATAAATAGCAGCTGCCATCCTACATAGCAAAGGAGGAGCCGGAGGGAGGACCCTACAAGAGCTAGTGCCTAGACCAAGGAGCTAGTATGTCGAGTTCCCCAAAAGTCTACTACCCGATACGGTTTCCCGATACGGTCTGCCGATACGGTTGCCCGATACGGTCTGCTCGGTCTGCCCGATACGGTCTGCTCGATCTTCCCAATACGGTCTGCCCGATATGGTTGCCCGATACGGTCTAGAGAGAGAGAGAGTTGAGGAGTCTAGAGGGACGAAAAGAAGACACAAGGGCCGAGATCCGACCTGCACAGAGGCCGAGGAGCGAGAGCCACCTCTCCTCTACGGGCTATATCTCTTCCATCTTCTCTTTCATTCTACTGCATTCCTTTATTTCTTGTACACACGATGTTTATCCATCTTTGTTCGGTGCCAACTATGCTTGTCTATGGCTAGTTAGCTCCTTCTTGGCTATGTAGTCCAATTTGGGCATGTTTATATACTTTTGTCTTAAGCAAGTAGATTCATATCAGATCTAGTATGTTACATGTTCTATTTTCTCTTTCCAAGTTATGATTGCTAGTTTGGTTGATCTCTTACTCACTTGAACTGTTATTTCTACCTGTATTGAGAGATCCGTTATAGGAATAGCTAAGAGAATATAGTTTGGATCTGAGCCCGAGAGGAGGACGATCCAAGGTATTCTGTTCCTAACACCCCGGAATATCCTAAACCCTGAGAGGGAACTTAGTGTATTCTGAGGTGTTGATATGTCATTCCTCGAGAGAGGGTCATTGACATATTGATGATGGTTTTAGTCACGCATCGCGAGAGCGAGTGGGACGACCCTACAGGACAGATGCCACAGTGCATACTAGATGCTTGCTTGGGTGTTTAAGGGTTGTCTACACCCGAGAACGAGTGCATAGACTGCCCCGTTTGTGGTTACATAGCCAGGAACTCTCTTTCTATGTTTAGTAGAATCACGAGCTCTATTTTTTTTTGTTTTCTTTTCCTTGTTTTGTTTTATATCATGACAACCCGCTAGACTAGTTCTAGCACTTACTTTTATCGACTATCGGCTTGGCTTATCTGACTAAAGAACGAGATATGTGGCATCCTAAACGTCACCACGTCCCTGTGTTCGACCCCGTATATCTACTCTGACCCCGTAATAAAGTTGTGGGGGCCTAGAAGGTTTCGGATTATAAATTTAAAGCTTGATTCCTTCCTTTGTTCCGCGTTCATTTCCGGACGCGTGAATAAGGCCGATCAACTTTTAGCGCCGTTGTCGGGGACGTGGTTTTCCACGTTTACACGCCTAGTAGATTTTTGTTCTGTCACTATAAGTCTGTATATACATGCATAGTTTTCCTCTTGCTTTACACATACTTGTTCATATATACTAAATCACTTTTCTTTTTCTCATACCTTTTTCAGCCATGGACCTTGCTTCCGCAAGACAAGTCATCTTGTCCACCTATCCTCCCGAGTTTTTCCGAAGTCCCGACTGCTGGCAAATAATTGAAGGTCATGCTCTACAGCTAGTCGAGTTATACTTACCTCCACCGTCGTCATATGTCGAGATTCCAACAACGAAGACTGCCAGTCATCCCTCGACCCCCATGCTATAATGGGATCAAGAACTGATTAAGGCAGTGGAGTTGTCTAGGGAAAGTATTCAAGCACTCACCTCCTTAGCACCTCATCTCCAAGAAGATGTTGATCCAATGCAACAACTGCTAGAAGAGCAGGATCGTCATCTCAAAGTAGCCACCGAGGCTGCAGACCGCAGTAGTAGTATACTTCAAACTGTTGAACAAGGATTCATCCTAAAGCATCAGTTTGATATAATTGGTTCTCCTTATATGTGCATGGTAGAATCGAAGGGTCTCGAAAGCATTGCTGCTCAAGTACAACAACTTCATGATAAAGATGTTGAACAAGGCAGGAGGCTCCAAGAGCTCATCGATTTGGTTACAATTCGGTTACAACTGCCATCACAAGACGATAAAGACGTCAGTCATCAAGACCATTCCATTGGGTCTGAAGTGGAGTATGCACCATCATCCTATTCAGACCATCAACTGGATTCACCAGGATTTTTCTGTGAAGACCAACCCACTTGGGGAAGCCCTTCATTCTATCCAGATGACCCAACTGATGAACCAATGGAAGAAATGAGTCATAGACATGAATGGGTCTATGATGACGATGATGAAGACTCGAAAACCCAATCGACCTCAAAACCAAAAGGTTGGTTTGAGGAACCAGAGTTAGATATTGAACCAGACCAGAGTGACATTTCTCATATTGAGACTTGTCATTTCGCTTTGAACAGTACGCCAACCATGGTTTGGAACAATTTGTTTGACGACGACGATGACAGCTACTCGACATGGAGCAGTGAGTATAGTAACGAAGACGAGTTGGAGCAGCACGAGCCATCTTTCGCCACCATACATTTACAAGGCTTGGTGGACGTCAAGGGGGTAGGATGGACGATTCACTACAACATGGCTGTTGAGCATGAAGACACCCCTGACTCCATGCCAGGTGATAAGCTTGGGGTGGTAGAACCACAAACAGATTCTTCAGGGGTTACTTTTTGCTCAGAAGATGATTGGATGACTCAGACAGTACATGAAGATTTATCTGAGCATCCAACCTCAAGTGCAGAGATGGAGATAGAAGATATGAGTCCTCAAGATGACGTCCAACCTCTCTCATCTACCTCATCCTGTGTCGACATCCTAGGACCTTCATTTTTAGAATCATATAATGAAAGGTACCCAGAGGATGATATGCCAAATAATTCATCCCAGTGCAGTTCAAGCCACTTCCAACACAAATATGACTTCACTGAGTCACCAGATTTCACTTCGCTTCTTCAGACTCAGAAGGGCCAACACATCCGCCTATTCTACTCATATTATGTGGCAAAACCCGTCGGCAAGACACATGTGAAACTGGTCCCAAAACTCAGGATTTGGGATCCCAGTGTCGGTATCGTGGGGCAGCCACCCCCTTTTCTCTTACCCACCCTCCCGCCCTTTCATTACAATAAAATGTAATGTTCCTGTTCTTGTTGGTTAATTTCTTTCCTCTAACTGTTTTGATATCCTTGCACACATGCATCATCTTTAGAACTTCAATAATTGTCGTTAAACTCATGCATTCCTGCCTCACTATTTCAAGTTTGAAGTGTTGCTCGAGGACGAGCAAAATTTTAAGCTTGGGGCGGTAGGCTTCACCCTTCTTTTCTCTTCACCCTTCTTTCATGCATGTCTATTTCCTGCATTTAGTCTTAAATTTTCAAAATTTTCAGCTTTTTAGCTTTGCAATTATGGCTATGTGGTGCGAATCTAATAGATAAATGCTTGACTGTATGCCTAGATGCACAGTTTTTATCTTAAAAATTGCTTGACCTCTTGCTTGACTTGCTCTTTGACTCTTTCCTTGAGTTTGGTAATAAATCTAGGGTTATGTCCCTTTTTCATAGCTTAAAGCTAAATTCCCTTGATCTATGTTGTGAATGGCAAATCCATGGTAAAGGACCATTGGAATGAGCTAAATCACGATTAAAGTCTCCTAGCTGCGAATTTCACAAGCTTGCCTCTATTCTAAGGATTCTTGAATCATAATTGCAACCTTCTCACACATGTATCAAGCGGATCATGATGAGTTTTGAGCTATGATCAAAATGAAGTGTTTTCCTTGATGGACTACGTGCCTTCTCACATTAGATTGAGTCAAAAAGATGAAAAATATAAAAATATGCAAAAGAGGCTTGGCCGCCCATAAAATCCCAAAATATCTATATAGTTCGCACCCAAGCCTACAAATAGAATGCAGATGTTAAAAGCCTGAGTGTGAACAATAAATGAGTGTTGTTTTCCCTTTTAGGAGAGTTGAGGATGGTGCCCAGCCGGTGTATGACTGTGCTTATGAACGCGGATATGTCGTGCCTGGTAGTACCACTCTAAAAGCTCATTAGAGAGTCACTAGGAACCTCCTGGGTGACCTATGAGACAATCTCAGTAGCAGGGTTGGTTTAGGCACAGTACGAGGAGTTCATCTCACTGCTTTGGACCAACTGGTTCGGACTGCAGGGACTGTTGCTCGCTACATGGACCAACCTGACACAGATCGGGATCCTCAGAAGTCATTAGAGTCTTTTTGCTTTGTTTCGTAGGACATGAATAAGTGAGAGGTGTGGTATTCCCGATTGGTTTGCATGGATTCATGGTGATGGATCATTGCTCATCACCCGCGTGATCACCTGTGTGACAACTCTTTCATGTTTAAATAAGTATGATTCAAACCCTCATGACTATCGGCAGGTTGTAGTTCATTCGCTTAATCTTGCCTGGACACTCTTTGATCTTACTTTGGCAAGATTGTGCCTGACAGGTGGGGGTTTGTTCTGAAACGACATGGATCAGGAGAATTTATGTTTTAAACTGTTTTTTTAACATTAGCATTTATTACCAAGCTTTATTTGGATGTTATCTTTTTGTTCTTTGAGCACAGCCTTGCTTGAGGACAAGCAAGTTTTAAGCTTGGGGTAGTTGATAACACCTAAATTAGCACATATTTTCTATGCATTTTATCTATAGTTTTGTGCCACTTTAGTCTTAATATGCACTCTTTTGTTCATGTTTTATGCTTTCCATCTTGCATTAGATAAAAGTAGTAAAAATAGCCAATAATGTAGCTAATTAGCCAATTTTTGACTTGTAGGCACCGAAACTAGCCAATTTTAGGACTCTCAAGTACCGAACCTGAAAAGACAAGAATTCCAACGGCTGGCCGATATGGCTACCCGATACGGCCTGGCCGATACGGCTGCCCGATACGGTCTGGCTGATACAACTGGTCGATACGGTTGCCCGATACGGTATGGCCGATACGGCTGCCCGATACGGTCTGGCCGATACAGCTGGCCGATACAGCTGCCCGATATGGTCTGGACGATACAGCTGCCCGATACGGCCTTCCTGATATGGTCTGCCCGATACGGCCTGCCCGATATGGCTGCTCGATACAGCTGCCCGATATAGCTGCCCGACACGGCCGTCGGGCGACAGTCATATTGGCCCACCTGATGCCTCAAGATCGAAGCCACGGATGAAGGACACATGGACCAATAAAAGCTACAACTCCCATCAACTCGCTGCCTATAAATAGCAGTTGCCAACCTACAGAGCAAAGGAGGAGCCGGAGCGAGGACCCTGCAAGAGCTAGTGCCTAGACCAAGGAGCTAGTGTGTCGAGTTCCCCAAAAGTCTACTGCCCGATACGGTCTGCCGATACGGTTGCCCGATACAGTCTGCCCGATACGGTCTGCCCGATACGATTGCCCGATACGGTCTAGAGAGAGAGCTGAAGAGTCCAGAGGGACGAAAAAAAGACCCAAGGGCCGAGATCCGACTTGCACAGAGGTCGAGGAGTGAGAGCCACCTCTCCTCTATGGGCTATATCTCTTCCCTCTTCTCTTTCATTCTACTGCATTCCTTTGTTTCTTGTACACACGATGTTTATCCATCTTTGTTCGGTGCCAGCTATGCTTGTCTATGGCTAGTTAGCTCCTTCTTGGCTATGTAGCCCGATCTGGGCATGTTTATATACTTTTGCCTTAAGCAAGTAGATTCATATCAGATCTAGTATTTTGCATGTTCTATTTTCTCTTTCCAAGTTATGATTGCTAGTTTAGTTGATCTTTTACTTGCTTGAACTGTTGTTTCTGCCTGTATCGAGAGATCTGTTGTAGGAATAGCTAAGAGAATATAGTTTGGATTTGAGCCCGAGAGGAGGACGATCCAAGGTATTCTGTTCCTAACACCCCGGAATATCCTAAGACCCGACAAGGAACTTAGTGTATTCCGAGGTGTTGATATGTCATTCCTCGAGAGAGGGTCATTGACATATTGATGATGGTTTTAGTCACGCATCGCGAGAGCGAGTGGGACGACCCCACAGGACAGATGCCACAGTGCATACTAGATGTTTTCTTGGGTGTTCAAGGGTTGTCTACGCCCGAGAACGAGTGCATAGACTGCCCCATTTGTGGTTACATAGCTAGGAACTCTCTTTCTCTATTTAGTAGAATCACGAGCTCGATTTTGTTTTGTTTTCTTTTCCTTGTTTTGTTTTATATCGTGAAAACCCGCTAGACTAGTTCTAGCACTTACTTTTATCGACAACCGTCTTGGCTTATCTGACTAAAGAACGAGATATGCGGCGTCCTAAACGTCACCACGTCCCTGTGTTCGACCATGTATATCTACTCCGACCCCGTAATAAAGTTGTGGGGGCCTAGAAGTTTCAGGTTATAAATTTAAAGCTTGATTCCTTCCTTTGTCCCGCGCTCATTTCCGGACGCGTGAAAAAGGATGATCATGTACTAGTGCTCAAATCGGATATTGACACCATAAATTGAAGCTCTCTCCCCTCTTCATAATTAGGCATACTCCCTTGGATAGGAAATTCTGAATACTGGAATAGGTTGTCAGTTGGATGCACCTTTTTTTCTCCTTAACTGAGGTTTCCGATATGGGGATGTAATCTTATCATCTAGCTCATTTGTTGTGGAATTCTTCTTGCAGTTGTCAAGTGATGGTTTGGTATTCTTGGCAACAACTTGTTGAACACCTCCTATGGTATCACTTTCTTGGGTTGCATGGGCTGCTCTTTGGTTCCTCATTCTTGTCATCTCTCCATCAGGTTCACCATCTCAAAATAGCCCCTTCATTGCTTTTGAGACACTCAATGGCTAAAGCTAGTTGCCCTAACTAGTTCTCAAGCCCTTTAATTGAGGATCCTTGGTTTTGCATAAGAGTGAATATCTCACTTACAAACTTTGACAGAATGCCTTCAAGATGGTCATTCTTCTCAGGATATTGTTGATCATTATTTTGTCATTGTGATGCGGCTCATTGTTCTCATTCCATATGGATGTTCGGTGGTTTCTCTACCCTAGATTGTAGGAGCTTAAAAATATATTGTTGTACGGGTATTGCACCATGAAATGAACCTAGTCCTCATCTAATCATGTTGCAGAAGCATTGCAGCCTACATTGCGGTGTGGACCATTGTAGAAGTCACACATTGTTTCATGGTGTACTTGATTGACACTAATGGTGTAAAGTTTCTTGGTGAGCTTTTCTAGTTTTGCATTGAGAGTAGTGATTTTCTTAGTGTCACTACTACGACTTCCATTGTTCATGCCCCTTGAAGATTGGTTCATAGACATGATCTCAATCAACTCCTTGCATTCTTAGTCAAGAAGCTCCAACAAAGGTTGCATCAATGGTTGAGGTTGTATCATGGGATAAACCTCATAGAAAGTGTTCAGTTGTGTCTACTCCAGCAAGTTGTAGTGTGGACATTGGAATAGTATCTCCTTATACCTCTCTGATGCATCAGTGATTATATCACTAGGGTGCAGCTTAAAGCTGTGACAACCCGTTACACTAAACAAGATTACTCAAAAAACAAAACACAATCAATCACTAATTAATCACATATCCAAAAATATGGGTAAATTAAAACCCATTCAACATCAACACCCACTCAATAACATTTGCATAAGAGCCCAACATCTTTCTTGTATCCATATTATGCCAAGAATTTGATACAAATTGTTCTATCGTCTTAGCCACAACATATATATACAAGAGCACAATAATCATATATGCCACACAAACAAGCATTAATATGCTAACAAAAGTCTGATTTATTTGAAACACCATATACAAACTTTTCCTGCCCGGATCTGAGAGTATAAGGACAACTCTAGGACACACTAGACATCTAATCAACTTTATCAAAGATTCATTACTATAGCCCCTCTTTGCTGCTACATATTTTTTTTTCATCACTTTCGATTACCTTAAAAAAAGTGTGGCAAACCACAAGGTGAGACCCATGTCCCAGCAAGAGATATAACCTCCAACAACACTTATTGATTACAATATTTTTAAGTTTTTAAACAGTTAAGTAGTTTAATCAGATATAACAAATAACATCAGCAGTAGTGATGATTAATAAAATACATAAAGGAGCAGATAATAACTATCATAATCCAGACTATCATCCTTTATCTTGTTGACAATATAAGCAATTCAGTAGCATATGCATATCTAGCATCATGAGCAAGTCTAGTAACATAGAATCTCTATCATTATGAATAAGTCTAGCCACATAAGCATAGCTAACAACATCAGTGTGTCTAATAGGTTGAACATATCAACATCATAAAAAGAGCAAACAACATAAACACAACTATCTGGATAAGCATGTTTAGCAGTATATGCATCTCTAGTTACAAAGGCATGGCTAGCATGCTAAACATAACTAACAACATGAGATAGCTAGCATCATGATTATAATCAGCAGTAGCAGTATAGTTATCAACATAATCATGGCTATTGTATGTACGCATCTACAATCTTAAGCATATCCACAACCTAAGTATATCTACTATCTCTTAATTGCACTAAGCATCATCTTTATGTAAAGATAACAAACAAGGGTTATCATCCAATGTGAAATGTCATGTATAACCCTAAAAAAATATGTTACACGACTGTATTACATTTTTATTATGCCCTAGGGAATTTGAATTGTACCATTCAAAGTCCAACCAACCCCTACAAAGGGCTATTTGGTTCCGTACAAGATCTAGGAGTGTCGGTATCCTAAGATCTCTTCCCCTCGGTCAGTACGAGTAAAAAGGCAATGACATATCAGTCAAAGTTGCCACCACAATGACATATAGTCAAGCTGCTAACCACTAGTCTTCCCTTGGTATAGGTCACGGCACTAGAAACTAGGGTATACAAACCCAATCACTGAGGTACAACTACAGTTGTCCTCTAATCACATCATGTTATAATCACCGAGACACGACTGCAACCATTCTCAATCACATCAGATGTATGAGGCATGACCATAGACAACCTCCACAATCTGCATTGTTGATGACAATGATATATCCTCAACCTACCACCCCCACATACTCAACAGTATGCGCTCCGAGTTTCCCTTAGGAATACTCATTTCACCATCCAGCAAGTTCTGACATTTGAAGATGGCTCTATGGCATAGAGCACTACATGATTAGAGTTGCACTTGATTAGTTATGCCAATTTGGTAAATTAAGGCTGCATCAAACAAGTGGACATACAAACCCTAATTCACTTCTAGCAAGCATATAAATATCAAAACTACAAAAGATATAAAATGTGTGAAACATAATTTCTCATATCATCATCACATGGTACTATTCACTTGCCATTCATTAGACCATACTAGTCATTATACTATCACAAGATATAAATCCTTTTCACAATATCACAGGGTATCAACCCACCTCATTCAGGGCTCAACCATGCCCAAAGGTCATTAAGACCATCATACCATTCCCTGCAAGATCATCATTATCTTTCCATTCCTTATAGCAAGGCTCAACAACATCACTTACATATAATACACCATATCAGTACAATATTGCATTAATGAGCTAGGAGATATTCATAAACAATCATAGCATGGTTATATTAACATTAAGAACATTCCTTTATTAAATCAACATGCAAGGAATCCAGATATGATTAACCCTCATCATATTCATAATGCACATGTTTTGTATAAGCAAGTATCAACCATGTGGCTATGACAACCACCAATTAACACATTAAGGTTATGATCATGTTAAGGAGGTTATTTCACCATCATGCCATCATATAATAATGTTAAACATTAATAATCATCTTTATCTATTTACATTAGAGTTGGGTTCAACAAGATAAATTATATTGATGTTACTAATCAGCACTTATACCCAAACCCTAACTCACGGCATCCCCATTGGATCATAGATGCATAGGTGAAGCATCACCATCACATTCCACACTATTCTCAAGTATGAACCCACACATAAATCAAGGTGTAACCATTGGGTTATAACATACTAGGATTTCAACAACATTAACATAGTACTTCATGATTGTATTAGTCATTCAAGGACTATTCATACCCAATTACCATCATTTAGTTATACCAAAGCTAGGTATAACAAACTATACCTCGTTAGGGTTACATATCAACACAATATGATTATAATCTCTTCTATTCATATGAGTGAATAGGTAAGACTACCTTATTAAGGGTAACCCTCCATTTGTTTCATCATTATTCAACCCATATCACCATACCACAATGTCACCCAGAACCATTGGATGTTTAAAAGGTAAGACCATTGGTTGTTTACATAAGTAAACACATTGGATAAACCACCTATGAAGTCCTTCATTTGTTCTCTATAAAGAGTCACCATCTCATCCTAGACATCCCTTGATTAACAACACAAAAAGTTTCATTGAAAGTAGGGTAAAACCCACAATCGATTGTTCATTTAAAACAAGTCATCTATTGTCAACAAGTAAGCTCCTTAAGTTGATCATATAAAGGAAACCATCTAAATCACATTATTAGGACCAACATATTACATTAGCCATCATTCCACTTTATTGGAGGAATAAATATTATATCTTGACCATTGGGTCAAGTTCATATATTAAAACCATCAATTACAGTATAGGTCTGACCATTGCATCAAGTTACCCAAAAAACCATTGGTCTACGGCTTAATTGATGCTTCAACTGTATGATTAACTCACCATAGATTTTGGAGATCTAATCCACCATAATTAGTGACCATTAAGTCACCATAGGTTGTTAGATCAACACTATATTCATTAATCAGCATCAAATATTAAGCTAATGTCATCATTGATTGATAACATTATTAGGGTACTTAATGGTTGATCATTAAACTTCTAATTGATCCAAAACCTGACCTAAGGGGGTGACCATAGGTTGTCACCATCATCTGACACCTTTGATCTCGACCATCAGTTGTCATGAAGACAACACCATAGGGTTGTTGCAATGGTACCATCATCGGGACATGGGTTTATAGAAGAAATCAGCTTTAAACCCTAAAATTGACCATTGGTTGATAGGTGCTTAGCGCCATAGGTTGTCAAACCAACCTGATTCAAGTCATATTATACCTTAGGAATAATGTACTCATGATCATAGGTTTATATAGAACTGAAATTAGAATAGGGAATGTTATAAAAATCTAAATACAAGTCAAGCATAGCTTTTTAGTGCATGAATCATCATTTTCAAGCAAGAACATGAGCTAGAAAGCTTATGGTAAGAAATAAACGTGGAGCAAGTTATAAAACTTACCTATAATGAGAAGATGAAACCCCACATAGAAGAAATCTTGAGCATGTAGGGTAGAAAATCCAAGCATAAGCTATGAACTAGTCCATCTAGCACCTTTCTTCATCAAATGAGCAAACCCTAAGCATAAGGAGCAAGAAAGGTAGGGTTTTAGAGCTTTAGAGCAATTTCTACCATGGAACAGCAAGATTCCGACCTGGAGGAAGGTCTAAGGAAGGAGAAGAGCAAGAGAAATGGAGAAGGAAGGAAGAAAATAACTTGCCTTGGTCGAAATTCCTAGAAGATGACCTTAGAAACCCTAGGTAGGGCTAAATGGAGCTCTAGGAGACCTTCTTCTCCAAAAAGAGGTTGTCTTCTACCTTAGAGCACTTAGTTCTATAGAAAAACGGAGTGGACTCATTGCTCCAGGTTATAGGAAAGAGAAATCAAGCATAGATTTGTACTTGGGCAAAGAAGAGGTAAATATAGCCCATGGTTTAAGGATGGAAGCAAGCATGAGGTGTAAAAGTAGTTTCCCCATGTTTCTATGGCCTTAAACTATTAAGAATATACAAGCACACACACAAGCAGCTCCCCCACCATCCTTATAGACCTGCTTAGCTTTCCTTTGTCGAATTTCCCAGCCAATCATATAATTGTGGTGTTGGTTGATGACAGAATCTCATTAGTCATGATATAGAGATATCAAACCAAACACATAGGTACTTGTTAGAGAGCAAGTGTACTGGACAGACCCACCGTGAGTTTGACACATGGAACCATGACATGGTAGTCACAGTCAGTACTCACAGTGATGGTGGTGAGTGTGATTCTTTGACCTGAAATCACTACACTCAACACATGTCATTGGGAACACTTTGACATCATCAAACGTAGTCCTGAAACATGGGTTGTTATAAAGGTGATGATTGGGTGGCTTTGACACATGGGGCTTTTGAGGGGTGAGTGATAGATATGGGATTTGTCCCTCCTGAGGGAGTTTGATATCCATGGCCACTTGATGAGTAGGATTGAGAAAGGCGTGCATGCATGTGTGAATCAATATGTGATATTGATGTCATACATATCTCTTCCAATCTACTCTGAGATCAAGATAGTGAATGAACATTGACAGGATGACTGTTCCATGCCTCGAGTTCATTCGGGATATCAGTGACAAAGGAATTATACATTCACTGTAACACCATTCACGGATTGTAGGATTGAAAGTTGTTCTCCAACTTTTTTATTTCACTTAGGTAGCACTGATGTGTGACTAGGCACCGCTCTTTGCTTGTGAAGTCATAAGTGTTATGGATTTTCACTGCCAACGTGAAATGGACCTGCATGGTTACACACATAGGATTTAACCTGGAAGAGGAGTTTTGTCCAAAAAAAATGTTTAGATTGATTACTAAAGGAGTTTAGTAGTTCAATTAAACACTCAATTAATTGATAGCTCAATGTCATAATGTTCAAGGTGTTGGACACATTGATTGGAGTATCAGATTGATTGAAACTGCAATTGACTGATTATGCACAATCTGCACTCCCAACCGATCGACTCATGTGATGAACCGATCGGCTGAGCTTGGTGAACCAATCGGCTCAGATGGTGAGTCGATCGGCTCACGGACAGGGTGAAACGATTGCTTCAAGTGTTGAAACGATCGGTTTAACTGATGCAACCGAGCAAGTTGGGAAAGTCAGGTTGGTGAGAAATTTCCTTTCGTTTCACTTGCCCAATTTGATTGGAACAAGGATTGGTATTTGATACCAATTAGAAACAAAAGAAGAAAAGTCAACCAGGAACTGATCAGGACCACGAACCGACCGTTTCATGGGTCCCAACCGATCGGTTGAGGTGTCAACCGACCGGCTCAGGTCCCCAACCGACCGTTTTAGAAATGAAACGATCAGTTCAGGTTGCACAGTTGGTTGTTTTTGTGGAAAATCTCAAACCCTTCTACTCCTGATTTAGTCCCGCATTGCCCGGGATGGAGAACCCTGTCCCATGACCCTCATATATATAGGGGTATTGGGGGCTTCTCATAGTACAACTCAGTGCAACCAGATTGTCGTTCTCTCTGGTTTTGCTAACCGAGAGAGCCTAAGCAAGTGCTACCCGATAAGGGAGGCACAGTAAGGGAAAGACAACTGCAGTAAGCGACTGGTGGCAGGAGAGTGTGTCGGTGAGTAGTATGCCGACAGGAGGGTGTGACTCCTTCTAATTCCTTGTGAGATAAGGAGATTGGATTTCCAGGTGGTCCGTGTGGACTACTTCAGAGGCGGGAGATTTCTGCCGCTCAGAGGGCAGTTGTCAATCCCAACAGTCTCGGTGAGACCAGGAGTCGTCAGTCCCGGTGAGACCAGGAGCTGCACAAACACCGTCCAAGACCGGAGGTGAAGACCGTGCAATCCGTGAGTTATTGTCACCGAGCAAGCCTCGGGACAAGGTATGATTCCACAAACCATCCTTTTCTATTGTATAGACGTTGACGCGTTTCCTTGTTCTGGGTTTGGGGAGGAGAATTTTTTTTGTTTCCGCTGCCTTCTCTACCTCCCCTAAAACCCAACAGATGCGTTATCATGTAACATAACCAGTTTGTAGATTTTGCCAACGAAGATCCAAATCTTCATGTAGAGAACTTACTTAAGCTTTGTGATACGGCAAAGATCAACAAGATTATGGATTATGATCCACATCTCTGACTCTTCCCTTTTATGATACAAGATCGGACCAAACAGTGGATACAAGGCATGGATAAATGGTATTTCTAAATTGGAATGACTTACTAACAACCTTTTTACATAAACTCTTTCCTCCATGAAATACAAGTGAGATGCACTAAACGATTTCTAGCTTTTGTAAGGCCCCTAAACTTACTTAATGAGTTGAATAAGTTTAATTATCATAATTTAATTCTTATAACCCTAATATAACCTTTTTATATACTTTGAAATCATAAAACAAGCTTAAGTTTCAAATTTGGTCCAATTTGGACACTATTTGAGCAAGTTATGCAATTTTATGCACATTTTAGACTTTTCTACAATTTACCCAATTGAGAGGTTTTCTTTGCAATTTATCACTTGCATTATGTTCCTTGCATATTCTCTCATCATTCTTGAACTTGTTGAGACATGGGGTACCTATTTAATCCTTGGTTTGAAGGTGTTTTCTGTAAGGGTATTTTAGGGTTTACCCCTTCACGGATGAGCTACATTTAGTAGCTATCAACTAATGAATCTAGTCTTGTGTGTCATTGTTGTCTATCTACCTTACACAATGACATCCGACTAGGGACATAACAAGAATGTACAAACTCTTAGCATCCATATGATCTCATCGTTCAGGTCCTCAACCTGAAAGCATACGCCATTGAGTACTGTCATTCTCTAGACATTCAATCTGTTCTATCACTATCTCATATGACTGAACCAGAAAGAATTGGAGGCTTGCCTTTGATGTTTATCAAATCAATCTTAATGTATCCCACCAATCATCCCATGATTGGCTCTCAGGGCATACATACCAACAGCATCAAACTTGGATCTAATCTAAAGATTGTGGAACCTATAGTTGGTCTTACTATTTCCAAACTCGACACCTCATTAGGATGAGGGGAGGTGTAGTAAAGCAATGCCTTCTCAACTGCCATTGTTGGAGAAATGGAAGTTATATTGCATTTGCTTCTTTCTTCTAGCTCACAATTACATGTCTCTCAACACTACCTTGAGGTTAACAACAACTCAGAAAGAAAATCCAAACTATAATAGGAAGAACTAAACAATGTAGGAGATTAATCATATAGAATTCCACAATTAACAAGAACATAATTTTAATGAATTAGCAAAAAACTTTGCTCTACGACTACAGTGCCAACAATTGATATGGAGACACAGAGTGTGGGGCTAATAATGATAAAACCAATGCCAGTCCTTGCCACCCGCAATAGTTCTATCACAAGTAGTATCGGATTGGGTTGAATATATAGAGCAAAAGAAATTCAACAAAAAGCAATTCTAATTAAACATGCATTTCAAAGAAGAGAATTTTGATTGGTTGATTAAGTTATAAAAGTAAACTAAGTTGTCATGAATATATTTTAGATTATTAGTTCAAGGAATGAATGTGGAACATAGGCAACTACTAATCATTTTATAAATAGTGTACAAAGGAAATTTCATACTCTCTTGTCCACATCTCACACAACATTATGACAAATAGTTTTTAGTTAATAATTGGAGAGGTAACTAGGTTTTCCAACAAATTAACCTAAATTTAGACTTAAGCTATTTTAGATCGCTTTGGGAGTCATGAATGCACCTTTGTTTATATAATTAGGAGACTACAGCAAGTAGGAACTTCTATCTACTTTCATCAAATAGAGGTCAAAGCTTGAGTTACCTTTCACTAAATATGTATGTCTTTCATGGTACAAATTTGGGGACATAAAAGAAGTGTCCATTGATTCTCATATGTAATAAACAATAATTAGAGAAACAAGAGAGAAAATTCAGAATATTAAAGTGATGTTCATCACATGATGAATAGGTGCCATTTAGGCACCAAATACAAGGGACATTACTCCATAATGATGTGTGATGCCCCAACACAGATGAACATTACAAATTCAAAATTATGCATAGAGTACCTAAGAGAAAGGGAAGAAACGATTCAAAACTATTGTATAGGATATATCCTCTACAAAGTAGTTATTCTTGGTGATTCTAAGGGCTGGTCAGAGAGAGAAAAATCCACCTCCAAGTCCTTATTTCTTCTTCCTTTCATCCTCCTCTTCAATGGACTCGCCTTACGAGTTGCCTCCTCTCCTCTTTTTCAAGTTAGTATAGAACCAAAATGAGATATATTCTTCAACAATTGCATGTCACTCTTTACATACTTACACGAGGCTCCATATCATGCACAGGGTTGTGCACCTCGACTGTTGCCAAAGACTAGCTCAAAAACCATTTGGGATGATGTATAGTTGAAGGTGCACTTTGTGCAAGATATCGTGATAAGATTGCACACTGTGTCTGTTCGAGCAAATCTTGCATAGGGGTGATCATCAAGATGCCTTCTACTGGAGTGGTGCATGATGTGCTCGAATGGTGCACGTCATGTGCATTTGAATTGTTGTCAATGGTAGTTCATGGGATCGTGTGCGGCATGCATGAGAGTGCACACATCATGTTGATAACTTCATGAAGTCGAGGAAGTTCATATGTGAGCGCACATCATGAGCTTGAGGGTGCACATCGTGTAGTTGTGTGTCAAGGCTAGACTTGAGCTTTTTGTACTTCCTTGGTTCAACTTGATCTTTGTGTACTTCCTTGGTTCTAGGTGAAGCAAACTTTATATATTCTACATTAAAACACCCTCAATTAGTCTATATGGTGGCAAGGAGTTTACCTAACCTATATGAGAAAATACAAGTTACTTTTTTAGCTAAAATATGAAATTGAAGTCATTTTATTCATCAAATTGGGGCATGAAAATTAGTATCGACTACATTCATTGGTACCACCTAACTTGGCAGAGAAAAGACAAAATATGAGGCAAAGATGGGGGGGAACCTAGTCCCTTATGGAACCTTAGTTAGTATTCTCTTCTACCATACTATCCCTCTATTCCACTAAACTTGAGTGGGAGATCTAGGTAGCTAGGTATGCTTCTCTCCTCTTACTTGGCAAGCAGTTCTAGAGGTTGGATATGAGGTAATAGGAGGTGAAAATTCTCTTCCTACACCCTATACCAACCCTTTAGACCAAGTTATATTTAAGAGTCACTCTTAGAAACATAGACTATGGACTTTTCCTAATTAGATTCATCTCTCCCCCTGTCAATTGATCCTTGTAAGACTGATAGGTAGTGATTTAGGGAATAGTTCCCTAAATGTTACCTATACCACCCATGTCCAACAAGTAGGGTAGAACCTCTAACTTAACACTAAACCTTGTTGTTTGGTTATACCCAAATTGCATGGTTGAACACCCCATATCCCCTACACATCCCACCACTCACTCCAATCAAACAAACATTAACTTGATTTTTTTATTACTAGTTCGTTCTTTCTCTTCTTGAATAGTTTTAATTTGTTGTAAATGTTGAATAATTTGTGCTAGGTTAACATAGTACTAGTTGTGTTTGATAGTGTTCAGTTCTTATTTTGTTGCTTATTTTTAGCTCTTTCCTTACTTAGTTAGCTCTAGCTCATAATTTCTATTTAGAGTGATTATTGAATCTTGTTTTCTTAAGTGCCAATTGCTTCTCTAATTAGTTGGTTAACCCTAATTCTAGTCAAAACTTAGTTTAAACTTGTCATTTTCAATTTCATGTCACGTAGTCTATCAATTGAACCAACCTTTAAACCCTATCTTCCACAAATAGAAACCGAGACAAACCTAAACCTAAAGCCTAAGTACCGACATCGTGAACTCGATTCCGACATGCCTGTTGTACTACTTCCCAAACATGTGTGTTTGCAGACCTATAAAGAGTGTGTGATTCGAGCTACTTTTGTGATCCTGAAGTGTATGTGCATCAGTTACCAAGGTAGTGTGGTGACTACATGGTCACACATATAGCATATAGCTTGAGAAAGATTGAATTGGGCTCATTTGTAATTGTAACTCTAAGGACCTGAATTTGAGTTTCAAGTGTAGGACTTAGGCTCAAGAGTGGGTGAATTGAGCTATTAAATGTTTAAAAAACTTGTTAGACCTTTGATTATATAAAAAAAATAAGTAAGCAAGCAAGTATGATAGAGACTGAGAAAATCACAAATGAACATAAGTTTTTGGAGTAATTCAAGCTTGAAATGCCATAGATCCACTATACGAGAAATTGACCTCTAGAACTTATTAACTCCTTAAATATCACCTTGCATTTCCCCACAAGAGCACAAAGAGACCTCTCTTTTAGTTCAAGATTAACTAGCTTCCTTTTCTGAGAGAGAAGCCAATAACCTCATCTAATGACAACCTTTTGTACCTAGGGTCATCTGCCCTTCACCTTCCTTAGATAGTGAAGAGACTCAATCAACCTTTCTGAGAAAGAGATGAGAAAAGATATATGAGAGCCTCATATGATTGAGTAGGATAGATCTCTTGCAAGCATCTCATTCACTAACTGAAGTAAACAAGTAATGAATCTCAAGAAGTGATTAAGGGCTCTTTTTGGCAAAATATCACAACTATATTATTAGGGTGACTTGGTAAGCTTGGGAAGTTGTCAATAGGTCCATATTTATGGTCGAGTGTGGCTACTAGTCAGTATACTTGATTGGGACATAGTCATACTGTCACATTCTAACTTTTAGATGATATCTAAGTCAATGAGAATTGTATTCATGAAAACCTTAACAATTTGAGATTGAGACATATGAGCCCAAATGTATTATCTTCCAGTCCAATTTGAGCCCATATGAGTGTTTATTGCACCTTAGGGGTCAAGTTATAATTTGACCGTCTCATAATGCTAGGATGGTTCAATTAAAATTAAGTTTTAATTTTTCTGTTCATAATAAAGTTCCATCCAACCTTGGGAACATTTGGATGAATAAGGAAATAGACATTATACATAAAGGTGTTTAGACATTCCTTAATTGAGGTGCTCAAATAGGTGAGCGAGTAAAAAGAATTTTGCTTGACATTTGTTTATTAGCTGATGGAAGGATTATGTTTGAATTTAATAAAGATTAGAGTCGACTTGATCTTTCAAAGTTGAAGGTATACTTAATTTAAATGATCTTACCACAATAGAATATATAAGATTTAGTTTGAATACTTAAGTGAAAATTATGAATGTGCATTTAGATTTGAGAACAGTTTTCATATGAAGAATTAGATGAGACGGATCCTATGTTTAAGTTGTTAATATATGGAGTTGTTCAGTAGTATAGATAATACGAGAAAGGATAATGTGATGAGTTAAATAATTTTAAATGATTGAGGATAAACGAGGAGTGTTATATCCACATAACGATCTAATTAATCGACGATTAGAATATATAAATAAACAAGACCCGAGGAGGATCTAAGTAAAAGAAGTGACGTGTTTTATTATAAGAAATTGAGTTAGAAGGTGTATCGTATTCCATTTTGTTGCGTTTGACGTTTTGTATGGAACAAACTTTACACTAGCTCTTTATTTAATTTACAAGCTAGACTCTCATCGCGAGTGAAACGGAACAGAATAGAAAGTAGATAAGGTGTAGACTTCCGAAGAAGAGGCCTTTCTCTCGGGACTTCTTATCTTGAGACGAGGAACATCCTACCCTCAATGCACATACGTAGGAATCCAAGATGATCCAGAAGTCCCGATCGACATGGGAACCAATAGGGATACGGCTGCTGCCTATAAATATGACGAGGGGTTGGAGGAGGTTTCGCACATTGACTTTAGGTAAACTGAGAAGAGAACGGCAATGGATATGATACCTTAGCGGGCCACGTTCCCGGAAGGGTGGCAACCACACCTATTCACCCCTCATCATGACGTCCTTGCCAATGAAAGAAGCTCAGAAGCATGAGGACGAGTTTAGACGTGATGAAGGGACTCGCCGGAATCACAATGTCTTGGAGGTGTAGGGCAAAGAGCAGCCGCAATACTGACATATGTCACGGTCGGGCAAACTAGAACCAAGGCGGAGAAGATTTTGTACAGCGTAGGCCAAGCGGCAATCCTGGTCGGCAGCCTACTGACTGCCTTCCTAAGGTGCAGACTATGCTGCAGTCAAGAGATGTGCCGCAGCCTACTGACTGCCTTCCTAAGGTGCAGACTATGCTGCAGTCAAGAGATGTGCACACACGAACGTGAAGGAAAAAAGAACAAGGAAAGGAGAGGAAGCATCGGTGTCTGCGAGGGACATGGCATGGCCTCGGCTACTGGCGATGAGGAGGCTTCCAGAGGGGACCCTCATAATTTCAGTTCCTTCATAGCCGGTGTCGCACGAGAAAGGAGAAGAACAAAGATGATGGCAGTAAGGCAGTTGTGGCCATAGTAAGTCTTCGAGGCAAGGAGAACAAGAGGGAGAGAAAGCTCCTCGGCCTTGTAGGAACATGCTAGAAGCAAGGTAGGACCGTCGAGCAGCTTGTTGTATTGAAGACGTGGGTTCTCTCGGGATAGAGTGGGCCGGGAGTTTGGGATGCATGTCACACAGCGTGAACCAGATGTGTAGCAGAGGAAGGAGACGAGCGCCGGGTAGTTTTGGGTTGCCAATCAGGCGGATCCAAGGAGAGATTCGTGAGCGAAGAAAAATAAAAGTAAGTGGTTCATACCCATGAGTATTCATATTTTAAGCTCAGTATATTTACATGTTTCTTAAGTCAGATTTTTTATGATTTATGTTATTCAATGTTCTAAGATTTTAAAGTTAAGATATGTAAGAAAGATTT
Organism: Alisma plantago-aquatica; assembly: GCA_963693085.1. Lineage (NCBI taxonomy): Eukaryota > Viridiplantae > Streptophyta > Magnoliopsida > Alismatales > Alismataceae > Alisma > Alisma plantago-aquatica. Next base: position 1,997,154,441 of record OY856409.1, read on the forward strand.
TCCTATATTTCTATAATTATTTAAGTTTATATGCTCAATATCTCAAGTAGAGATATGTTGTTCAATATGATTGGGACTCATGGACCATGTCTATGAGAAAATTCAAAGGGCCATGTTTCTATGAGATTTCTTACTACTGATTCGTATTAATGAATAAGACTGCAAAATAAGATATATAGTCATACTTAATAGATAATTTGGGATAACTTTGTATCGAGATTTGAAGTATAACTATGTTGTCAAGATTTCTCATATATATATACAGATGCAAACATGTATTAAGATTTCCATTTAGAATCATGTTTTCTTATATATATAGAGATCCAAGAACTAGGTAGTTAATCAAGTTCTATAGAATGAGTAATATCTAGAAGTTAAGTACAAAGTGAGAATACAAGTTTTGAACATATTAAGGCATGATCCAATTTTCAAGATAAATGTACTACATGGATTAAAATGTGTTTTTAATTGAATTATGAGGATAATAGGAATTATGATGCATTAAGTTATGATTAAGTTTCAAGATAAGATTATATAAGATTATTATTTTAAGGTTTAAGTTGTAACATGTAAGCTTATATGTAAACATTAAGATTCATGGTAAGATGAGATTCAATAAGATCTTATAAAGGTTAGATCATCTTGCCAGAATTCATGTTTTTAGATATTTTGTACTTTAGCTACTTTCATAAACTTTACTAAAGATACTTTGTATACTTAGTATTTCTATATCCAGTTCAAATCTTTTTTTTGAACCTTTATACTCTTTAGTCATATTCAGTATCAATAAAGTCATCTCTATTAAATTAGAGTTTCATATTAAGGTTTATCTAGATAATAAGCACATCAGATTTAGATTCAAACTTGGACTACTCATTGTATGGGTAGGTAGATATTGAATAAAGGTACATGATAAGGGTTTCATACCTAAAACTCAATTACATAGTAATTGAGATGTATATTCATGTTCCAATGTAGATTCAGTTCAGAACTTAAGAATAAAATATTCAGATTCAGATTTAGATTCAGATTTAGAATTCAGTACATGCTCAGTACTTAGTAATCAGTTTTAGATAAGATCAATTATCAGTGTTCAGTTTTAATATAAGATAAGTTCAGATTCAGTATTCAGTAAAGCTATCAGTATTCAGCTTCAGTTCAGATTAAGAATTAAGTAAGTTTAGACTTAAGATAAATAAGTCGAAACCTTCACATAAGACATTATATGATAAGTCCTCATTCAGTAGTCCCGGGACGATTCAGAGGCATTTGTTGCCAATTCAGAGGAGTGTTACTCCAATTCAGAGGTGTTGCGGCACCAATTCAGGGCGTAGCCACGCCAATTCAGAGACACCTCGGTGTCATTCAGAGGCATGTAGTACCATTCAGGGTACTTCGGTACCAATTCAGGGCATAGATACGCCAATTCAGGAGGACTTATTGTATAATGGTGGCCACAGTCAGATAAAAATCATAAGTAAAAGATACCTTAGATTAGAGATGCCCATAACCTCATCCATGAGTACGATGAGAGGGAACTAGATAAGATAAGTATGACCTAGGCACTTTGGTGTAGGTCATGAGATCCATGCACCAGAGTACATGACTCCAGAATAAGATAAGAATTCAGATTAAGAAATAAGAGACTTTATGTTTCAGATTTTATTCAGAGCTTAATGTTAGTTTTATGTTTATAATGTCTCATTTTAGTTCTTCATCACTGTATATTTTAGAATACTCATGCCACTTACTCTAACGACCGTTTTTCCCAATGCATGGCTGGGGACGCGATGTCCGCAGGTTTTGGAGCAGTTGAGGATCAAAGGAACAAGTAAAGGTCTAAGAGATTTTTCAAGCTTGCCTAGTGGGGTGCCATCTACCGAGACGATCCAGAGTTTAGACATCTTTTATTATGCATAGTCTTTTTAGTAGAGTATATTAGATGACTTGTTTTCTTTGTTGAAACTATGTATAAATCGGTTTTCCAAAGTGTTTCATTTACTGTAATTGCATTGGTAATCATGTTTGTGATACCCCCAATAAAAAAAAGCTTCCACTGACATGATAAAAAAAATATGGGTGTTACACGTACAAATTTCAAGAGAGATATCCAGACGAGTGACCTACCAAGGTACCTCGACGACTATTCATTGCTAAGAATTTCCTCAAGACATACAACCAACTATTGTTGATTTAGCATTTTGAGAGTGCTAGATTAGTCAATAGAGGGGGATAAAAAGTAGAAATAAATTTGTTGGATCTCTACTACTCTCCTTAAAATGGCTAGAATTCGAGTCTAATGACTAGTAGGTACCCTCATCTATAAACAAGACTAGCTTGAGAGCATCTCAAGGTTACCAAGTGGCCCCTATATCATACTTGAAAGACTTTTCCTCAAAGACCCCCTAATCACTCCCTTGTAATTTGTTATTTGCTAATATAAATATGAGAGAATATGATATATTTATCGAAACTACCCCTACTAGTGATCTTGTGAAGCTCTCATATCTCTTCCAATTTCTTTCTTGTGATGCCCTACCTTGGTCAAAGAAAGTGTAGGACAAGTGCCCCTAGGTGATGGAAGGTCGTCCCATAGGTAAGAGTTGTGGACTCTTTGCCCAAAAAGATAAGCTAGATACTCTTCATCTGAAAAGAAAGGCCTTCTTAATATATATGCTTGTGGTAATTGATAAAACACAGTACTCAAACTTTGAAAATCTTAAGAGGTTAACCTCTCTAAGTTGTGGAGCTATGATGTTTCATTTCAAACTGAAACCACTTTGAACACTAGTCTTCGCTTGTAATTTGTTAGCCTCTTTCATCCTTGCTTTCATTACTTGTTCACTTATCTTGTGATATAATTTTAGGCCTAACAAGTTCTTGTTAAATGTTTATTAACTCAATTCACTCCCATCCCCACTTTTAAAGTCTATATCCTACAAAGGACAGTTCAGCATCGATTCAAAATTGTGCGCCGTAGCAATTACAGATTCTGTTTACTATATAATATAGCGGACCTATAAATGTCTATATCAAAAATAAACTTAAAAATTCTATCTGTGATGACAGGGGTCAACCTAAATTTCATCTATGAAAAAAGGGATCGATGCATGAACAACTTTGACGTCTACAAAAATAGTACGAACTGCTTGTCAAGCGGGGTAAGAGTTATTTTCCGAATAGTTTTGTATACAATAGGACATAATGCAACTACAAGTATACTCCGTTCCATGAGAAAAAGAAATTATTTGCTTGGGTAAGACACATCTAATATATAATTGGATTAGCCGCCCAGTGATCGAATCAAAAGGAATTGATACTATCCATTAATGCGTCAAGGTGTTTCAGCGACGAACTACCGCCTTCCCCTTTGACTGTGCAGTGATTAGTTTCACTTTTAAAACTCTTAGCCCTCCTCCTCATCTCCTTACCATCTTCAAGCACCATTAACATCCTAACAGATTCCATGATCTCGTCCCTCTGCAACCCGTTCTCCAAACTAATCCCCACCTTCAATACCTCTGTCACCAAGCGGGCATTCACCGTCTGGTCACCGAAGTAGGGATAGCACAGCAATGGTACCCCCTCGCAAATGGCTTCCAATGTAGAGTTCCACCCGCAGTGAGTCCAGAACCCTCCTACTGCTGGGTGACGGAGCACATCCTGCTGCGGCGCCCATTGGACCACCTTGCCTCTCATCTTCGTCGCCTTAAAAAACTCTTCTGGTAAGAGGTCTCGTGAGTTGCTAGAGTTGCCGTGGATGGAATCAGGACGAAGCACCCAAAGGAAAGGGACTTGGCTGTTTGCAAGGCCCCATGCAGTCTCCAGCAGCTCCTTTTCGTCCATGCACGCTAAACTTCCAAAGCTAACATAGAGAACCAAGCTGTGGCTATCCTGTCGCATGCTGAGCCAGTCGATGCAAGTGGCGTCCTGTTCCATCAGGCTGACGTGCATACCTGGAGAGAGCTTGTGAAGAGGACCAATAGGATAGACGGGGATCCGGAACTCATCCTTGAGTTTCTGAATCTCAATCGGCTCTAAAGCATCAAAGGTGTTTAGTATTAATACCTTGGCAGATCGGGTGTGATTTACCATGCCAGTGATCACTTCATACATCTCGTCTTGACTGCTATGTTTGGGAACTGCTGGGAGGTCTCTTACCCGATAGGGGGGCATCTCCACTATTGGCACGTTACTGTGGTAGCCTGTAAACAGAAAGTGGTACATTTGAACTGTTATTTGTACATATGGTTATGTATGGTACAAGAATCACCCAGCTCCTCGTAATGGGCCACCAATCTACTTTCTGCTAGGGATTCAGCCAGAAGATTTGTAAAACAGCACATTCGCGACAAAAACAGTGAAGAAATAACTCCAAATCAGTTAACAACTATGAATGAAATTAAAGGAGGGCATGGCAGTTTAAGCAACTCTTTAAGATTTATAGAGCAAAAAATAAAATGACAACTATGCTGAAGCACACTGGTGTTGCCAAATAGCATAAATTAAAGGCAGAAGACCAATCTACTCTCTGCTAGAGATTCAGCTGGAAGATTTGTAAAACAGCACAAACGTAACAAAATAGTGAAGAATAACTCCAAATAAGTTAAAACTACGAATAAAATTAAAGGAGTGCATGGCAGTTTAAGCAACTCTGTTATAGAGCATAAATAAAATATGACAACTATGCTGAAGCACAGTGGTGTTGCAAATAGCATAAATTAAAGATAGAAGACAAGCATATCCCAGGAGAACCCGCTTCACATAAATGTTGCAAGGATATTGAAAATTGTATACCTAACGCAGATGATAATATTTTTCTTGCGATGGATAATTTCCGTACATCATTAATGATGAGCAACTAAAAAGATAGGGTTGGCAAAATCAGACTCAGCCGATGAATCTGACCCGAATTCAAATTGTTTAAGTGGGTTAGTGAGTGTTAAAGATTTTTCGACCCAAGCCAACTTTGACCCGAACTAGAAGAACCTGAAATTATGTAGTGTCGGGTTCGGGTTTGGACTTTACATCCGAATTCATCCGATTGACCAAAAGTTCACAATTATATATTCAAATATGAATAAAAATAAAATTTAACCATTAATGGCCTATGAAATTACTAATACGCCCCTCATTATGTTTATATGTGACAATTGTCCATTATTTTGTATTGGCTTTGTAATAGTTTTAGATTGATTCTTTTCATTATACAAATATATATATATATATGTATATATATATATATATATATGTATATATATATTAATTTTTTATGTTATTTTTATGTCAATTTCTGTTTAAAACTCTTGTACAAATGATATTAATTTGTTATGTGTTTTTAATCAGATTTTATGTTTGTTTATTTGAATCTATTGATTATACTTAATTATTTTCGAAGACTAGACAAATAGTTGCTTTGTTTTTTAAATCCCTCTCTTGATTTGTGGATTTCTGAGATCTAATAGAACAGAAAATAGTTATGGGTTCGGTTAGAGTCAAGGGTTTCGAACAAAAATTCGTTTTTTGTAAGTTTAGGGTGTAGCCAGAAAGTATTGACCCGAAATGGATCCGAAATAAAATCCAATCAACCCGCACCCGATTGTCACCCCTAGAAAAGTTACGGACCTGATTTTGATTTCAAAAAAACAATAATATGCTGATGCAAAACGTAAGAGTCAAACCTAACATCATCCCCTTACCCCAACCCCCCGCATTAAAAACAATCACAGCAGGTTTAGAATTCTGACGTAAGACATCTTACTCTCTCGATACAACCAATTGCAAAATAAAGCACTGCTATAAGTTAATCAACAGATGGAGTGTCCACTGAATAACTGCAGGTTACAGGAATTAGGACTTCAGGCCAAACTACAAGACAGCCAACCAGTGCTACCACTCAAACCAGTACAAAATCTATATAATGAAGTCAATGGAGGGGAGGCCCAACTGTGTAAATACTGTAAATTTTTCATATTAGTATATATAGTTTGGTTTATTATTTATGAAAATTAGGGGGACAGTCTTTACACATCTCTATATCATTACAGGCTCATATGAATTAGAGCATTCACCATCATGGGTTAAATATGTATTATATGGACAACACTTCCATTTTGTTTCATAGTTTCTTGATGAACTCTCGCCGCCAGTTGCTGCATTCTATGCCTATATGAAGCCATACTTGAAGCTAGAACCATAATTTGCATTCCACGTCAATGTAAATCCTATGCCATGTAGCTTCATAATGTGAAAAGCATCCCATTAAGACACCAAACCTGCATCTCCTTGCAAGACTGTGTTCTTTATTTACTAACCATCCTGTCATATATACTACCAAGTTCCAGACTCTGCTAATACTTTTGCCATAGACTGTGTCATCTTCTGCAAATCTCTCAAAATGTCACTCAAGCCGCACAATCTGCAACATGATTTCTCACTCATGGGTTTCAGATCATGCCATCATGGAGAACATAAACGACCCTCTAAAATAGTCTGACATTTGGTTATTGTCATAACTTGTACTGTGTTTCGAATCATGCTATCATGGAGAACATAAACGACCCTCTAAAATAGACCGACATTTGGTTATTGTCATAACTTGTACTGTATATTTCAGTTATAAATATAATATGATGACACAGCAGATCTGTGTTTGGTATCATGCTATCATGAAGAACATAAAACAGCCTTCTATAATAGGCTGACATTTGGTTGTTGTCATAACTTGTATATTTCAGTTATGAATATAAATATGACGACACAGCAGATCTGTGCGCAAGAACTTCTATTATTCAAGTTTTCCTTAATATCCATTCCAGCAGCTTGTGCCACTTCGTCTGCTTCTTCCCCTCCTCTAGCACCAACAAAACAATAGCACTACTCCCCATTTTCCTTCTCTTAATTAGATCACCAAGATCCTCTCTCAACTTGACCCCAATCAGCTACTTATTGTGGAAGAAAACTCCCGCCCCTGATACATTCATATGATCTTACTGGTGTTGTAGATGGAACCATCAATAACTCATTCAGCTACTGCTGTTGATCCACACCACCTTTTCCTAACCCATCTAATGCTTCTTGGATTCACATAAGGGCTAGTTTGGTTGGGTGTAGTTGGACTTCAAAGTGTGAATTTGTAATGTAAAAATACACAGCAAATTCAGACTTTGTCATCTGACTACACCCAACAAACAGGCCCTAAATCAACACCTCCTCACTAAGTTGATCACTTCACGTTCAGAGGAGGTGCTACTACATGCCATTGGTGGCACCTCTTATGCAGATTGGCAGGTGCTTCATTAAGACGGTGGCGCATCAGCCTACACACAAATTCTTTAAAGAAGAATGATATCCGAATAACAGTGAAATCTGAGTCATAACTGCATTAGCTGAATGGAAGACGTATCAATGGTAGCATAATGTTGGCCCTATATTTTTTTTTTGAAGGGGGTGTTAAACTAACTGTTAGTCCTGTATATAGGGTTGTTGTATACTGTTTTTTTTTTATATTTTGAGATTCTAGGTCCTCACAATATGCAAACACACAATGTAAATGATATATAAATTGCGTTTACTTGATTAAAGTAGGGGCGGTATCATTCTAGTTATGCATCAGTGTGAATTATCTAATCAACGGATCATATCTAGCAGGGTAGCACTTTAACCAAATGAAATGGCTTCATTTTCCCTCCTTCCCCCACTCCATTTTCCTCCTTGCAACCCTTGTGTTGTATGCTATAGAAACTTCTGTTTGACTGAGACATTTGCCCCTCACAAATGACGTCTATCACGGTAGCTAATAGCATATAATTGGTAGAATTCTATATTATCAGTTCCAAAACTTATTGTAGAACTATGTGAGATATATAGGTAGTTATCATATAGCATAGATATATACTTGTAAATAAGTATTGGATCTACATATGCTCTAGTAGTGTTCTAGAGTTTCTTGAAAATGAATGGAATTGGATATTCAAATACTCAAATCACTCTTATCAAAGTTGCATTATCAAGTACTGATATAGCTATAGAGTTTGTAGAAACGTTTATAAACAAACCACATTTTGGTATAATTGTAACATTCCTAGTTATCAAGGTGTCTGTGCATCTGGTGGTTTTGGTTCAGCATCCATCACAGAGCCCCGATTATTTGGAGATTGTAGTTGGTACAGACAACATATATTCTATAGTTAAGGTATTTCATGTAATTATGTAATGTCATAGACCTCATATATCTATCCTGAGTAAGTTTAATGCATTATCATCTATATCTTGTGATAGACCTCACATAGAATCCATGTTTATGCTACTACCTCTCCCTATATATACAGGCGTAGGGTTTTCTTACAATGTTTGGATGCCCTACTTTTGAATTCCAGTAATTGACCAAATAATAGTCTAGGACCTCAAATGTGGACCTTATCAGTCCATATTATATCCTGTCAAACAGAAATTTGATGGATTTCAACTCTTGCTGAAAATTCGGGTGACTTCCCACGGCGTGCTCTCTGCCATCCTAGTTTTCCTGCAGGTATACCAATTGCCAACCTAGACTAATTTCTGCAGCTCGCTGCCTCCCTCTCAAGGCTTACATTATGATTATGTATCCATTCCATAGTAACTACTGGTGTTCGCAAGGTTACAAACCAAACTAAGTTAAAATGTACCTCAACTTCTTCCTTGTGTTTATATCTTAACATGGTAGTAGAGCAGGTCTATGCCTTTATAAGAATTGATTTACATCCCAGCTAGCAGTCGCCCCTTTCTCTACCTATTAGTCACGTTCAAGCGATGATCTTCCATGTGGTCACCGTCTTCAACAAGGGAGCCGCTCTAAATCATCTAATCAGAATAGTTGCAGTGCCGCAGTAACCAAGGAGCAGCAGGCCCCAACAATTGTTGATGCACAGGGTGTTCGATGAGAAAATTGCAAAGAGCTGCTACTAGGGCTGCTACTTTGCATGGCTATATACGGAGCATCCGTGGTGGCAACTGTTATAACCTCATTTTTCTAAATAATGTAATGAGATGTATAATTCTCTTTTAATGATAAATGAAATCAATGGTTGATTTATTTGTTTGAATTGATGGATTTCGCTTACAATGGCCTTGTTTGATTGTTAATGGGCTTTGTTGGCCATTGAGGCCAATTGAAAAGAAAAGAGAAATAAAAAGAAAAGGATTTATCTAATAAGAGGAAAAAGGCAAACGAATATTTCCCAATATGGGATTTCGTACCTTTAGGGTTCCTTGAAGTCCAAGGAATTCAAGAAGGTTAGATAATGGCAAAGGGAAAAGAAATATCAATTGAAATTGGGTTAATTAATGGATAACTTGGATGTGAAGGAAACACCCTTTTTCGTTGGAATTTGGGTTTCAAATTTAATACTCGATTAGATAATGCCAAGATGGAGTTTCCTCTAAATTTTGAGTGAAAAATAATATTCGAGGAGAGAGAAATAAATTTCCCAAGTTTCCTTGTTAAAAATCCGCTTTTTAACTCGATTTTAAGAAATTAGGTTTGGGGAGCGATATCGGCCATTGGATGACCCGCGTGGTCCAAGGGACCACGGATCTAAGGGGTGATCGTCTACCCTGAATCACAGAAGGATTGGGAGAAGAATTAGGATTTCGATTTCCCAGCAATTGAGATGATAATGTGAGGTACTATTGAGTCCATCGACTTCGGGAGAATGTTCTGAAGGATCAAGACCCTAACTTCGAGGGCTATCGTCGACGAGGGAAGAAGTTCCCAATTCATCAGACTCCTAGATCCAATCCTATATATCGGGGGGGGGGGGGGGGGGGGGTATTCGGGGGCACCAGCACACCCAAAATCTACCCTAAACGCTGCGGAGAGCAACGACGAGACGAACAACGGGTTCAATTTTGAGATTGACCCTAACCTGCCCCCTCTGCAACCTGCCGACCTCGCCGGAACTCCGGCGACCTGTTCAAGGTGAAGGCAAGGATAGATCGAGCAATTGAGTGGCTCGGTGAGTTCCTGCGACAGCGGCAAAGCTTTCGGGCACCTCGGTTTCCTTGTTGGTGGCCTGGAGCTCGAAGTCAACCACGGAGTTGACCTCGACCCTGTACGCGAGAGGAGGAAGACGACGACCAGCGACCGTCCGATCGCGGTCCATCGTAATCCCACGTGGAAATCCGACGATCTAGAGAGGAACCGGCTATCTTAGGCGTGCGCGACGAGAATTGTCAGATCCAAAGAGTGGATCACCGGTCCACTGATCAAACGGTCACCAATTTTCCGATAATTCGCCTCTCTACTCAAATATTCTAGAAAAAGTTTATTTTTTTGTAAAAATCATAGAAATTGCTAGGAAACCCTAATGACGAAACTTTATATATGAAAGTTGATCAGAAAAATACAAAGAATAAGATAAAAAATAGTTTGAAAGCCTAATTTCGTCTCTTTTTGCAAAAGTATATTATTTTGATGGAAGATGTATTAAAATTAGGTTAGAAACCCTAATTAAGACTAATGGATGGATTTATGAGGAATAATAGGTTAATTCGAGTAATATTAACCTGTTAAATGATAATGTTGAGTCTTAACCTGATTTAGAAGGATAATTGCATGATTTAGGGTTTTAAACCTAATATGGTGGTTAATACATTTTGAAATCCTAAATTAGGGTAAAAGAGGAGAAGATTGTACTTAAATCGAAAATATAGATATATGTTGTCAAAAGATAATCCTAAGCCTATTGGGAGAGAAACTTGAGGTTTATGAGTAATTTTGTATAATTAGGGTTTAAAAGTATTAAAAGTGAGGCAAAACCCTAATTGCATATGAAACCCTAAAAAGAGGGAGAAATCTTAAAAAGGAATAGAAACCCTAAGAAGCAATATGATTTGGATAGATCTTGATAAAAAGGAATTATATGTTATTTCAGGATCCTTGTATTTGCTTGATTGGATTTCTCTTATTGGTTGATTCTATCTCAAAGATCTGCAAAACAGTTATGTGGTTATTTATGGTTAACCGCTTTAGTTTCACGGAGATTTCTCAGGTGATTGATCGAATTGAATGCAACCTATCTGCTTGGATGTTCATATACGCAAATTCATAAATTCACTATGATTATCACAATTATGTTATAAGTTTGTATTCTCGCACCTACATGCCACCCTGATGGAAGTTGCAATGAGGACAAGCCCAAGAGGGAAGACCAATGGGCACCATGAGAGGTGACCCCAGGCACCAATCTCAGGATAGAGAAGGTGGCCTTATGATATTGCATGACTAATGGGCACCATGAGAAGTTGGCCTTAAGTCAATTGCAAAAGAGAAACCCTAAGGAGGGTATTCCAGGGTTGGGGCAAAAGCGGTGGCGATTGACACACTGAAAACATAAATTGAATTGTTAATTAACTTGATTGTGATATTTAGGTTGTTAGCCATATATGCGAAATTTTGGTTGTCCCCACATACCGGCATATTCATTTATGTTGATCGACATTTTGTTTGTCGGCGTTTTATGTACAATATTGAAAAGGACAAACAGTAAAGTGGCACATTGTGGAAATAAGAATTAAAGTGCAAGGAGGATTAGTTAGAATAGATTCCAACTGTGAATAGAAGTTAGATATCCAAGTTTTTAAAAGGTATGTAAAGTTTCATTCCAGCCTTTCAGTATAGTTTGGTAGAATTTTATAATTATTGTTGATTATTTGTCAAACCTTTGATCCGGTTAATTGGGATAACGGCTCTGACCTCTTGGTCTCCCTTAATTGGGGGTTACTTGGAGGCGGGGTCGTTACATTTGGTATCAGAACATGGGTTCCGCATTTAATCTTTAGTAATTATTAAATTTTACAAATTCTGTACAACCGAGGGAGTTATTAGAGGATTTTTCGAAAGACAGAGGTGTCTAGAAAAGGATCACGGTCCGGGGGCTGGCAATATTTTCCTCCACCCCGCTACTCGATCACGAGCACTCCCGGATGCAGTGTGACTGCCTGGCCAATGTCTTAAGTTCTGACTCAAAATAAGATACCTTTAGGACTCTCTCATCTTTTTCGTCCCTTCTCAACCCTAATTCAATTAAGGATATTAAGGTTTAGGATTTTCTCTCTCTTCCTCACCCTCCTGAGGTATGGGTAAGGATGATAAGATTTAAGGAATCCTCCATCAAATTAATAAAAGATATGTAAATAAGATGTCATCGACATAAGTATAATAAGTTTAAATGTAGACTAAAGGTCTATTTGTATGCTTATGTAGATGGCTCGAGTGAAGAGCGTTGCTATCCCGGATGCCACCAACGGTGGTGGATCTTCCCGCAAGGGAAAGGGATCTTTTGAGAAGAGGAAGAGGAACCATGGTGGTGAGTCCTCAAAGAAGAGGAAGAGACTTGAAGGTGTTACAGGTGAAGTCCCCAATCCTGAACCGATACCCTTTGACAACCTTGAGAAGGAACAGGAGGAGGAACTTGTGTACAAGGAAGAGGCCCAGATGGAAGAGGACCAGTCTGGTGGTCCGAAACCAACTATGGTGGTTCAAACCAGTGATGCTTTATGGATGGAGCAGGAGAAGAGGCTGAAGGAGGCACCATCGGTGCTCTGGCCCTCAGGGATATAGCTAGAGACGAGAACGGAGAACCGCTTCCCGTTAGTCCTCGACTCGGAGCCACCATCCGGGACTTCGTCAAGCTGAACGTCGAGAAGTTCTGGGGAGAGGATAAGTCAGAGGTGGTCGACAAAGCGGAAGCCTGACTGTTAGCAGTCGAGAATGGGTTCCGCATTCTTAAGGTAAAGCCAAACAAGAAGGTTCTTTTTGCTGATCACCTCTTGGAAGGAGCAGCCAAGATATGGTGGGAGAACCATATCATGGGGAGAGACTTGAGTGAAGAACCAATGGCGTGGACCGACTTTAAGACTGTCTTCACCGCCAGATTCATCCCCGTCTTAGCTAAGAAGGAGAAGGAACGAGAGTTCACCAACATGACCCAAGGAAACTCATTAGTTGCAGACTTTGGTCGCAAGTTCCGCATCCTGGAGCGCTTCGGACATATGATGGATGAAGAGAGGAGGGTGGACCAATTCATAGAGCGCCTGCACCCTACCATCAAGCCTCATGTGATGGCCAGTAAGCCAAAGACCTTTGTCGAAGCCTACAACACCGCCTTGGACATGGAAAGGACGGTGATGCCTGCTCAAGGATACTTGTGTTTCACTGAAGGAGCTCAGGGGCAGAAGAATGACCACAAGAAGGGACAAGGGCGTCACCACAACAAAGGAAAGCTTGGACACAAAGGCAAGCCACGTGGTGAGAATCGCTTTCAGAAGTGTCGCACCTGTGGACGGTCACACCCTGGGAAGTGCCGTTTCGAGAAGGTGTGCTACCGTTGTCAGCAAGAGGGACACTTCATCGCCAACTGTCCTCAGCCTTATTTGAGAGGTCCGGTGGCAGCACAGCCAATGGCAGCAGCACCCCCAGCAGGAGGAGCACCAGCTGGAGGTCCCCCTGTTGGAGAGAGAAGGCAAGCGAGAGTATTCACCATCGACAATGAAGCTCAGGCAAATGCTAATAGGTTGATCGAGGGTAATAACCCATAGAGTTTTCCTTTCAGTTTAGTAGATCATGTAATAGCTATCTGATATGGTATGAACTATGTAAGCTTGCTGGAAGTCATGGGACAAAATGTAAAAGCACTTTTTGATTCTGGTTCTACTAATACTTTTATTTCGAGAAATCTGGCAACTATGCTTTGTTTCAACATCAAGGATTTAGGTTATGTTTTGGATGTCACAACCCCGAGTGGTCGTATATATACATCTCTTTTGAAAACCCATGTCTTGCCAGTTAAGTATCTGAATCATGAGCTTCCCACCGACTTCATCCTCCTCGATATGAATGATTTTGATGTGATCATCGGTATTGACCGGCTTTACACCTATAGAGCCCAGATTGACTGTAGAGAAAAGAAAATTCTTATTAGGAAACTCGGCCATCCACACTTCACCATGTGAGGAAGGAAAGATGCAACTACCAACCTTTATGTGTCGGCCTTGAAGGCTGAGTGGATGATATCCAAAGGTTGTCGAGCCTACCTAGCCATAGTTACCGAACCTGAGACCAAGGGGCGATCCTTAGAGGAGATAGAAGTGGTTCGCGAGTATGCGGATGTGTTTCCAGATGATCTACCAGGAATTCCCCCTGAGAGAGGTAGATTTCTCCATCGAGTTAGCTCCCGGGACTAATCCTATATCTAAGGCACCCTATAGAATGGCCCCTGCCGAGTTGCTTGAGTTGAGAACCCAATTGCAGGAGTTGTTAGATAAAGGTTTTATCCGACCCAGTACATCACCATGGGGAGCACCAGTTCTCTTTGTAAAGAAGAATGATGGGTCGCTTCAGATGTGTATTGATTATCGAATGATCAACCAGGCAACCATTAAGAACAAGTACCCTTTGCCTAGAATAGATGACCTGTTTGACCAACTCAAATCAGCCTGAGTCTTTTCCTAAATTGATTTGAGGTCAGGATACCATCAAGTGAGAGTGAGAAGTGAGCATATACCTAAAACGGGCTTTCCAAACCCGATATGGCCATTATGAGTTTGTGGTCATGCCGTTTGGGTAGTCCAATGCACCCACTGTCTTTATGAACCTTATGAACAGTGTGTTCCAGCCTTTCCTTGACTCTTTTGTGATAGTGTTCATAGACGACATCTTAGTGTACTCTGATGACCTAGCCCAACACCGTGACCACCTGGGTAGAGTCCTTGATATCCTGAGAAAGCAGAAGTTTTACGGAAAGTTCTCAAAATGTGAGTTTTGGATAGACCAAGTCATGTTTCTCTCACCTCAGGAGAAACGATCGTCGTAGATCGAGCCAAAGTGTTGGCAGTTCGAGACTGGCCTGCACCGAAGAACCCCTCCGAGATTTGTAACTTCTTGGGATTGGTCGGATACTACCGTCGCTTCATCAAGGATTTTACGAAGACCGCTTTGTCGCTAACCATGTTAACCCGGAAGGATGTGAAGTTTGTGTGGTCCGACGTATGTGAAGCTTGTTTCTAGGAGCTAAAGGAGAAGCTGACCACTGCCCCAGTGTTGACTCTGCCTTCCGGCAATGAGGGCTTCATGATATTCACTGATGCTTCAAAGATGGGACTTGGCTGTGTTGGAACAGGACCGGCATGTGGTTGCATATGCTTCCCGACAACTCAAGCCCAACGAGGTGAATTACCCGACGCGTGACTTAGAAATGGCTGTTATCATCCATGCGTTGAAGATATGGCGGCATTACCTGTACGGTGCTCGAGATCCTCACCGACCATAAGAGTTTGAAGTACCTCCTGACACTGAGAGACTTGAACCTACGACAGCGACGATGGATGGAGTACATGAAGGATTACGACTTCACCATCGCCTATCATCCTGGTAAGGCGAATGTCGTAGCTGATGCTTTGAATCGGAAACAGCTCAAGTGTGCAGCTGTTTAGTCCAGTCAGTGGAAGAGCTTAGAGGAACTGGTGGAGTGGACTCCACAACCGCTTGAAGATCGAGTTTGATTGGCTAATATCCAAATCCAATCTGAGTTGTTAGGTGAGATTGTGGCAGCGCAGTTGGTCAGTGGAGAGCGCGACAAGATGAAGGGCTTGATGATGAAGCCACAGACCCGTCTCTCAGTGGGAGTAGACGGAGGAATTAGATTTGAGAATCGCATATGGGTTCATGTGGATTCACCGATAAGGGAACGTATCCTGCAAGAGGCTCATGGTTCTAAGTATACGGTGCACCCGGGAACTACCAAGATGTTTAAAGACTTGCAGAGGTTTTTCTGGTGGCCAGGAATGAAGAGAGACATTGTGACATGTGTGGCCAGCTGTCTTACGTGCCAGATGGTGAAGGTTGAACACCAATGACTCGGTGGACTTTTACAGTCAATAGAGATTCTTGAATGGAAATGGGAGCAGATCACCATTGATTTTGTGGTGGGTCTACCTCGGACAAAGAAAGGTCATGATGCGATATGGGTCGTGGTAGATCGTCTTACCAAGTCGGCACACTTCCTTGCCTTAAAGATCACTGTCAAGGTGTCAGACCTAGCTGAGCTTTATATTAGAGAGATAGTGCGTTTGCATGGCGTACCCAGTTCCATAGTAACAAATTCGGTATTCGGGATACGTACGGTCGAGCTGAAAAATTCAGTATTCGGGAATTATGCGGAAAATTCAGCTTAAAAAACGGTCAACGTACGATAAAAGTACGGTCAACTATTCGGGAAAAAGTCGGGAAAAAAACGGATATATATACATACATATATATACATGTTTGCAAAAATATATTAATTGGGCAACAAACTTGAGATATGGAGTGCAAATTAAGGTGCTACAAATGAAAATTAAAGTTTGCCACATCTTGGCTTACAAAAAAGAAGGCATCTTAGGACCAAAGAGTAGTAGACCATTACATTAACATCACATAACAATCAAGTTTAAAGTCTATTACACCTCTGGAGACATAAAATCAAGATTGAAAGGCTCAGAATCAAATTCCACATTTGTTGTAGTAGTCACATTCTCAGCTTGATGGTTATCTCCCCCTTCCTCAATTGGTTCATCATCGTATGTATTTGAAGAACCATCATTGATATCACCTGCAAAGGCATCTATCTTCTCCAACTCAATCGGCAAGCTGTCTTCCTCCTCCTTTGCAACAGTAGTCTTCATCAAATGAGAATTCATCCTAATGTAGACCAATGTTTCCAACTTTTCTGGATCAAGACGATTACGCTTTTTGGCATGTGCAGCATCAAAAGCACTCCAATTGTGCTCACAAGGAGAAGCACTACAAGGTTGGCTCAAGATTCTAATGGCCAACTTTTGCAATAAGCTGACATTTCCACCCCACATATCCCACCAAACTCCTACCAAAATAGAACAAAATTGGTCAACCACTCATGTTAAAACATTAAGAATTAAAATAAATGGATGTTTGAGTCTTACTTGGATGAGTAGTAGTAAGACAATCAATCGCCAAAGGAGAGAAAATCTGAGAAGACTTGGAATGATAGTCACGAAGCTCCTTAGATATCAAACTCCTAGTACTCGCATCGGCAACCATCTTCATCACAACTTTTTCAACACCTTATTTTACCTCAGCATCCATTGTGACTCTCTTTTGATAGTGCAACATAGGATTCAAGTAAGCAGCAGCAGCTTGAAGGGGATTATACAAGTTTCTATCCCATCTATAATCAATTATCTTCCAGAAGGGCATGTATTTATCTGCAACTCCTTCAAAAATATCCTTTATTGCCTCTTTCGCTCTATCCAATCCTTCATAAATGTATCCAATAGTAGAACGTTCACTATCCACCATTCTCAGAATTCGAATCAATGGCTCGACAACACGAATGACCTTCCTGCCAGACTCCCAAAAATTATTATCTTGAATAGTATCACATATTTCAAGTCCATCCTCACTCTTGGATTGTGGCAAATCTCTCCAACTAGAGGATGCAACCATGAACCTCAAACCCTGCTCCTGTGCAAGTATAGATTGTAAGCACAAAAAATAAGTAGCAAAGCGAGTGGCACCGGGTTTCTTCAATTCCCTACCCTCTGTGTGTTTTCTCATCAAATCCAAGACATGTTGATACTTGTACATAAATTTGACAATCTTCTTGGCATTATTAAGTACAGGAGAAATTGTAGCAAGACTACCAAGATCGTTTAAAATCAAATTCATGCCATGTGTTGCACAATTTGTTTTGAAAATCTGAGGATATTTTACTTCTAATAATGCTCCTGCACTACTATAGTTACTTGCATTATCAGACACAAACTGCACAACATTCTGGACACCGATCTCCTCAATGCATGATGAGATAAAATTATATATAGGGCCCATCTTTAGCATGACCGTCTGTGCACAAAGATTTATAGAACACCACCCCCTTTGGACTTTGAACCAACAAGTTCAAATGAGACCTACTCCTCATTTCTTTCCACCCATCAGACATGACTGTGCAACCAGAAATTTGCCAACTCTCTTTCACAGATTTGACATATGCATCCACCTCAGCCTTCACCTCATCTAGAAGGCGTGTCCTAGCTGTTTCACTGCTAGGTGGTTCATAACCAGGACCTGCATTTGCAATAGCAGCACATGCCTCCTTGAATTCAGGAGTCCTAAGAACATGAAATGCAATGTTATTAGAAACTAAAAACTTCAAGATTGCTTTATCTGCATCCTTCTTCTCCCCTTTCTTCACCACTCTATACAAATTTTGTTGACCAAGCATTTCTTTGTTGTACTTGTCAGCATCAACAACATCCACAACTGTAGACCCACCTTCCGGGCTAGAACTTTGAGAACTAGTCATTCTCCAGAAGTCTGACACCTTCTGTTTCTTTGACTTGGCATTCAAGTCCCCAATTGATTGAAGAGCCAAGGCTCTCACATCGTCTGGCACCGAAGGACAAGGTCTGATATCCTTTCCAGGATACTTTCCAAAGTGATAGCGCAGACGAGTGATCCCTGCACTAAATATTTCATGGCCAAATTTGCACTTATTTTTGCCATCAGTTGTTTGCTCTACATGCTCCCAAATAGGATCTTTGCCTCTTGGCATGTTGATCCTAATAAAATAACCAAACAAATATTAATTAGACTTAAATTGTATAGAAGATTGCTAGTTTGATACATGCACGATGCATCTACTTAGTCATTACATAAACCTAATATACAAGAATGTCATGATCATCCAACAAATATTAATTACTCATGAATAGATAAAAATTAGAAGGGTTAATTAATCAATTCATAGAAGGACTAAATAATATCTTATAGACTTACAGTAAGTTCAGTAGGAAGAAAATAAGCTGCAACTTCAATGGACACCTTCACTAGAAGCAGTAGGCGTCTCCTATAAAAGCACTAGACACCTCCAACAGAAGTAGATTCCTTGAGCTGCAACAAAAGAACAACAGAAAAAAAAACAGGCTTAGTTGCTGGAGCCTGGTGGATTGAGAGAAAATTACAATTTGTTGGCGGATTGGTGGGCTAGAAGAGCTGCTAGTGATTATGGGGAAGGAGGAAGAAGGGGAAGGTGAATCCAGTAATAAGAAAAAGGGTAATACGTGCTAGGATATGTGAATGAAGAAGGGACCTCATAATTGGGCTAATGGAGAGGGGGGGGACGTGATGAGGAGAGGATGACTGTGGGTGTAGGGGAGGATAAGGGGTGAGGGTGTCTGTGGCCAGTGTTGCTGAATCCCATCGCCGCAACAGCTTGGAGATGGGGGTTGCGAGAGTGGTGGCCGCGGCTAAATTGGTTGTTGGTTGTGGCCGAAATAAGAAGGGGATTGGGGGGTGGGTGGGGGCATTTGTGTGGAGTGTGGAGGTGGAGATGAACGGGGAATGGAGGATGAAGGGGGAGAGTGACTGACTGACTGTGGGTGTAGGGGAGGATAAGGGGGGAGGGTGGTTGTGGCCAATGTTGTTGAATTCCATGGCCACAACAGCTTAGAGATGGGGGTCGTGGGTTGGAGATGGTGCCGCAGCTAAAGTGGTTGTTGATGGTTGTGGCCGGATTAAGAAGTGGATTGGGGGGGGATATTTGTGTGGACTGCAGAGGTGGAGGTGAAGGGGGAATGAAGGATGAAGGGGGGACGAAGGAGGGGAAGGAGGGGAAGGAGAAAGAACGGAAACAAAAATAGGGAGAACAGGGAACATACCTGAGAACGACGGCGGCAGTAGGAGGGTTGGAGACGCAGCTTCCGTGCTCCACGCCAGCAGCAACCGCTCTACGCCGCAGGGTGGGGCTTGTCGGAGGTGTTGCTGCTTGCCGGCTGCTCCTTGTCGTCGATTTTCCGTCGGGCGCAAAGGGGGCAGCTCTTCGACGAGGGCACAGAGGGGAGTCGGGGTTCAGTGGAAAAGATCAAGGGTTTACCAAAACCCCCTCTCTGAGGGGCAATAACGCAACGACGAAAAAAAAAGAAGTCCCCGCACAGTAGTGTTTAAAACGGCAAAAAAACGACTAAAACGCGTATAAAACGAAAATCATGAATAAAACGCGTTTAAAACGCGAATAGAACGTAAAATACGTTTGGAAGTTTAATACGGCCGTAACATACGTCTGCCCAAAAATACGCGTTTTATAAAAACGCCGAATATTGTTACTATGCCCAGTTCCATCATCTCTGATAGAGACCCAAAGTTTACTTCCAAGTTGTGGAAGCAAGTTCAAGAGGAACTTGGTACGAGGTTGAAGTTTAGTACCGCCTATCACCTCCAGACGGATGGTCAATCGAAAAGAACAATTTAGACATTAGAAGATCTTTTGAGAGCTTGTGTGCTCAATTGGGGTGGCTCATGGGAGCAGTACTTACCTTTAGCCGAGTTTGCCTACAACAACAGCTACCAAGCCAGTATCGGGATGCCTCTGTATGAAGCTCTTTACGGGAGACCATGTCAGTCACCGCTTCACTGGGATGATATCGGTGAGAGGACCATGTTGAGGTCAGATGAACTCCAAGTGTATGCTGATAAAGTCGCTTTGATCAAGCAGGGGCTGATGAGAGCCCAAGATCGACAGAAGTCGTATGCTGATGCGAAGCAGACTGATGTGCATTTCACTGTGGAAGAGCATGTTTTCCTGAAAATCTGACCACTCCGAGCTATAGCCAAGAACAGAGGAAAGTTGAGTCCCCGATACGTGGGTCCGTTTGAGGTATTAGAACGAATTGGTGAAGCTACATATCGCTTGGCATTACCTCCTCAGTATAGTATGATGCATAATGTGTTTCACGTGTCCAATCTTAAGCGATATGAGCAAGATCCGAGCCATGTGTTGAGCATTGAGCCTATTGAGCTTCAAGGGAAGTTGACCTATCCTGAGTCACCTTTGCGGATTCTAGATACCAAGGTGAAAGAGCTCAGATGTAAAAATATAGAAATGGTAAAGGTTCTTTGGAAGCACCATGGAGAGGATGAGGCCACATGGGAGCTGAAGACGGACATGGAGAAAGCATACCCTGACTTGATTGATTGATTGATTGATTGAATTTTGAGGGCAAAATTCCTATAAGGAAGGGAGGATGTTATAACCTCATTTTTCTAAAGAATGTAATGAGTTGTATAATTTTCTTTTAATGATAAATGAAATCAATGATTGATCTATTTGTTTGAATTGATGGATTTCGTTTACAATGGTCTTGTTTGGTTGTTAATGGGCTTTGTTGGCCATTGAGGCCAATTGAAAAGAAAAGAGAAATAAAAAGAAAAGGATTTATCTAATAAGAGGAAAAAGGCAAAGGGATAATTCCCAATATGGGATTTCGTGCCTTTAGGGTTCCTTGAAGTCCAAAGAATTCAAGATGGTAAGATAATGGCAAAGGAAAAAGAAATATCAATTGAAATTGGGTTAATTAATGGATAACTTGGATGTGAAGGAAACACCCTTTTTCGTTGGAATTTGGGTTTCAAATTTAATACTCGATTAGATAATGCCAAGATGGAGTTTCCTCTAAATTTTGAGTGAAAAATAATAATCCAGGAGAGAGAAATGAATTTCCCAAGTTTCCTTGTTAAAAATCCCCTTTTTAACTCGAATTTAAGAAATTAGGTTTGGGAAGCGATATCGGTCGTTGGATGACCCGCGTGGTCCAAGGGACCACAAATCCAAGGGTAGCCGATCATCGTCTACCCCGAATCACAGAAGTATTGGGAGAAGAATTAGGATTTCAATTTCTCAGCGATTGAGACGATAATGCGAGGAACTATTGAGTCCATCGACTTCGGGAGAATGTTCTGAAGGATCTAGACCCTAACATCGAGGGCTATCGTCGACGAGGGAAGAAGTTCCCAATTCACCGGACTCCCAGATCCAACCCTATATATAGGGGGGGGGGGGTATTCGGGGGCACCAGCATACCCAAAATCTACCCTAAACGTTAGAGAGAGCGACGACGAGACGAACAACGGGTTCAATTTCGAGATTGACCCTAACCTACCCCTCTGCAACCTGCCGACCTCGCCGAAACTCCAGCGACCTGTTCAAGGTGAAGGCAAGGATCGATCTAGCAATTGAGTGGCTCGGTGAGTTCCGGCGACAGCGGCAAAGTTTTCGGGCACCTCGGTTTCCTTGTTGGTGGCCTGGAGTTCGGAGTCAACCACGGAGTTGACCTCGACCTTGTGCGCGAGAGGAGGAAGATGACGACCAGCGACCGTCCGATCGCGGTCCATCGTAATCCCACGCGGAAATCCGACGATCCAGAGAGAAGCCAACTATCTTAGGCGCGCGCGATGAGAATCGTCAGATCCGAAGAGCGGATCACCGGTCCACTGATCAAACGGCCGCCAATTTTCCAATAATTCGCCTCCCTGCTCAAATATTCTAGAAAAAGGCCTTTTTTTAAATCATAGAAATTGCTAGGAAACCCTAATGACAACTTTATATATGAAAGTTGATCAGAAAAATACAAGGAATAAGATAAAAATAGTTTGAAAGCCTAATTCCGTGTCTTTTTGCAAAAGTATATTATTTTGATGGAAGATGTATTAAAATTAGGTTAGAAACCCTAATTAAGACTAACGGATGGATTTATGAGGAATAATAGGTTAATTTGAGTGATATTAACCTGTTAAATGATAATGTTGAGTCTTAACCTGATTTAGAAGGATAATTGCATGCTTTAGGGTTTTAAACCTAAAATGGTGGTTAATACATTTAGAAACCCTAAATTAGGGTAAAAGACGAGAAGATTGTACTTAATCCGAAAATATGGATATATGTTGTCAAAAGATAATCCTAAGCCTGTTGGGAGAGAAACTTAAGGTTTATGAGTAATTTGTATAATTAGGGTTTAAAAGTATTAAAAGTGAGGCAAAACCCTAATTGCATATGAAACCCTAAAAAGAGGGAGAAATCCTAAAAAGGAATAGAAACCCTAAGAAGCAAGATGATTTGGATAGATCTTGATAAAAAGGAATTATATGTTATTTCAAGATCCTTGTATTTGCTTGATTGGATTTCTCTTATTGGTTGATTCTATCTCAAAGATCTGCAAAACAGTTATGTGGTTATTTATGGTTAACCGCTTTAGTTTCACGGAAATTTTCTCAGGTGATTGATCGAATTGAATGCAACCTATCTGCTTGGATGTTCATATACGCAAATTCATAGTCACTATGATTATCACAATTATGTTATAAGTGTGTATTCCCGCACCTACATGCCAACCTGATGGAAGTTGAAATGAGGTCACGCCAAAGAGGGAAGACCAATGGGCACCATGAGAGGTGACCCCAGGCACCAAGCTCAGGATAGAGAAGGTGACCTTATGATATTGCATGACTAATGGGCACCATGAGAGGTGACCCCAGGCACCAAGCTCAGGATGGAGAAGGTGGCCTTAAGTCAATTGCAAAAGAGAAACCCTAAGGAGGGTATTCCAGGGTTAGGGCAAAAGCGGTGGAGATTGTCACACTGAAAACGTAAATTTAATTGTTAATTAACTTGATTGTGATATTTAGGTTGTTAGCCATATATGCGAAATTTTGGTTGTCCCCACATACCGGCATATTCATTTATGCTGACCGACGTTTTGTTTGTCGGCGTTTTAGGTACAATATTGAAAAGGACAAAAAGTAAAGTGGCACATTGTGGAAATAAGAATTAAAATGCAAGGAGGATTAGTTAGAATAGATTCCAGCTGTGGATAGAAGTTAGATATCCAAGTTTTTAAAAGGTATGCAAAGTTTCATTCCAGCCTTTCAGTATAGTTTGGTAGAATTTTATAATTATTGTTGATTATTTGTCGAACCTTTGATCCGGTTAATTGGGATAACGGTTGTGACCTCTTGGTCTCCCTTTATTGGGGGTTACTGGGAGGCGGGGTCGTTACAGCAACCCTCTTTGAAGCCACTAGCAGAGTGTTAATAGAATCATGTGCTACCTTAAAGGGGGTCACGGTCGAGAGATGCTAACAAACATCTTCTCCATAAAGAGATCATTGATGCATATTGGACAGACAATGCAAATGACTGGAGATCAAATTTTTGCTTATGTATCTTTCTGGGAGATCATCTTATTAGCTGGAGGAGAAAGAAGCAATCTTTAGTGACTTGCTCGAGCATTGAGGCTGAGTATCAAGCTATGGCTCATGCATGTGGCAACATCCAGTGGGTACTCTTAGTTCCTTATAAGATTAGGATTTGGGTCAAGACACCTACAATACTAAATTGTGACAACCAAATGGCAATCCATAGTCCATACAACCAACAATCCAGTTCTCCATGAGCAGATCAAGCACGTAGAAGTAGATTGCAATTTCGTTAGAAACCTGGTCAAAACAAAAAAGATTATTACACCTTGTGTAATAATGGAAAAACAAAAGTCTGGAAAGAAAGATGGAGGCTAATGAAATTGTTTATTAGAGAACTCCACCCCTATATATGGTAGAGAGGAACTTTACAAGGAAGCAGAGTCAAACTCTCATGAGTCAAGTATACTTGGGCCCATATACATAATAACTAATAACTCCAACACTCCCCCTCAAGCTAGAGCACGGATGCATGCGAGTTTGTTAACACATGAAAAAGATAAAATCGCTCATACAAAAATTTATCTCCCTCGACAAGAAATGATCTCCCCCTAAATCTTGCAATACAAAAATTGAGGTACTTAAACTTCCATTGAAGAAGATAGCACCAAGATAGAAGCAATAATTGCATATATGCAACTACCTGAAATTGACAATCTAGTTGAGATTGACAATCAGTAGACCTGCAGGAGCAATCATGGATAAACATCAGAATTTTTAACAAGCATCCAAAGTTGTAGATGGCTGAGAATATGTATAGAAGTAATGAGTTGTCATTGTTGTCGAAGTAGTTTTGTACCAAAAACACCAATGCAGTAATTGGGTAAGAACATCGTTATAGGAATATTGCGTTGTAGTCAGAGTTTTGAAACCCGAACTGGACCGGCCGGTTCAACCGGTTGAACCATGAATATTGTGCAGTAGTCAGAATTTTGAAACCCAACCCGGACCGGCCGATTCAACCAGTTGAACCACCACTCGTCCAGTGCGGTGAGTCAAGTGGGTTACAAACCCATTTTTAGGCCAAAAAAAAAAATTAAACACCCATTGACCCGATGACCTGGCCCGGTTATATTCTACCCGAAGTGAATCTAAAACACCCCAAAAGTGTTCTCTTAAACCCAAAATAATAAAAAAAAAACCATAAACCCCCCTTCCAAAGCCCGATGCCCACGACATCCTATGAGTCTCTCGCACTCCTCCGACACACCCCTTCTTCCGGCTTGGGCTACGGTCAAAAGAGTCGTCAACTGGGGCTCAGCGGCTACCTGCTGGAGCCTTGTAGTTGTTGGATGGAATTTTGTAGTTGTTGTCGGAGCTTCTCTTGCAGACGACCCCTCCTGCTCACCGCCGGTGGATCCTCATAAGTTCCTCTCCCTTAATAAGGCATAGAGTCCTCCCATACTCCTTGTCGCCGCCAGTTCATCGACGATGTGGGGCTTTTGCTGCTCTCCCCCTCGCTTCTGGCTGGTAAGCCGTCGACTCCCACAACACTCTCTTTCCCTTCTCTTCTCCTATTTCCTCCTACATATGATCCATTGACTCCCTTCCATTTCTGCTTCAAATTTTTACGCAAAAGTTGGGGTTGATGTGCTAGCTACGTGGTGGCAGCTAATTAGGAAAGTGTCAAGGGAAGTGTGAAGGTTGTTAGTGGGATCCCGTGCTAAGGTTGGTGATGGAAGAAAAGTGTTGCGTGAAGGATGTGTTGATGCTTTGCTATTGATAATTGTCTTCTCCCCCTCCTTCCAAGTTTTGAATTCTTTTTCCCCATCTTATAATTTCCTCTACCTTTCTTCAATTTCATCTGAAGTCTTCTCCAAATCTTTACCCTGTTAAATTCCCTTGTAGATTCGGCAAGTTGGAGTGCAAAGCTCATTTTGTGAACACTGATGTGCTCATTTAGTCTTTTAGACATAATTGTCATGCCATTTTTATTGATTTTCTACAACACTACTAATATCGTGTACTAAATTACTAACTATTGATCTATTTTGAACTTTGAATGATAATGACGTGATGTTTTTATGTTTGGTAATTGGATGCTTGGCTCATGTAATATGTTTGTTGCTAGGTTTTGATGCATCATTAATATATAACTATACTCCCACATAGATGCTCTCTCGATATATATATATATATATATATATATATATATATATATATATATATATATATATATATATATATATATATATATATAGAGAGAGAGAGAGAGAGAGAGAGAGTCAGGCTAGAATACACTCGAGTGTATTCGGAGCAGAATACACTCAAGTAGTTTTTCATTATGCAATATCTTTTTCAAAAATCTAATCCGTTGATCTTCTTAAACATCTTGTGAATAGATCATATACAAAATTTGAGCTCATTTAGACATCTATAGGTCATGTTATGAAGACTACAAAAATTATGCATTTCAAATTAGTTTCGTGCGTTGATTTTGTTGCCCTCGGATGAGTGACTTACACTCATCCAAATGGGCTCAAAATTCTTGCGTAGCCTAATTATAATATGGCAATGAAGATCAATGGTTTACATTTTATTAAAACGTAGTCTTGATATGCAAACGCAACTTGAGTGTGGCGTGCGGTCCATACACTCGAGTGCATTCTAACCTGACTATATATATATATATATATATATATATATATATATATATATATATATATATATATATATATATATATATGATGACATCAACGAGTCAACCGTTCGACGCAGCGGTTGAAGCAAAGACCCGTGACCCAAAATCTTTTCCGGGTCAGATATAAAAACTTTGGTTGTAGCAAGTGGCCATGTGTTTGAGATGCGCTGCTACAGGAAGGATGCACCCCAGCAAGTGTCGACAATATAGGAATGAAGATGCAAGAACTAAACAATATAGTTTGACAAATAATCTTATATTATCTGGCGATGGCATGGCTTCCTCTCTTCATCTTCTCTCATCCATCTGATATCTTTCCTTTGTTCATCTTTCTCTATTCTCCCTCTCATTTCAACCACGAAAAAGATCATGAGTGGTTGGAGTAGAAAGGCATAAACAATGGTAGAGGTAAGAATATGTAGGCAAATATGTGGACAAATTCTCTGTCATTATAGGTACATTCCAAAATAACTCTTACTCTGACATCTTTACCCTTCGCCATGAACCCAGATGATTGTGTCTTCATGGACAGAAATTTATTTTCAGCCATAGAGGAAAAATAAAAGTATCATATTGAAAGCAAGACACATAAATAAAGCACTACCGGAATTTAAACACAATAGGAAAGAAATGAGGAAAAGAAGCACTATTGGAATTTAGGCACGGTAGGGCAAAAGAAAAACTAAATCATGGGAATGTAGGCGTTGTAATAGGCAACATGAAAACCCCTAATTGAAAATAAAGACACTCTACTATGTGGTTAGGGAACCACAAGGAAAGGAAGATATAACTATTTCAGTGTCCTCTCTCTTTTATTTTGGTGTTTTATATACTAACATGGGGTCTTTTATTTTTTGTTGTTGTAGACAAACCAGGAAATAAAGGCAGTCACATGGACTGGACCGTTGCCAGTAGTGGTGGCCTGATGTCATTGATATAACCAATAATGCGGCTCAATATGCTAGATGACCCAATTAGACAGATCCAGGTAGAAAAATAAAAAGATCTTTGCATGACCCAAAAAGGTACATTTGTCCGGCCCTTACGCTAAAAATGTAGGGGGGGCAAGCGCAGAGCCCCACGGTACAAATTGGATCAAAAATCAAATCTAATTAATGATTTGATTAGCAATAATAGTGTGTATAGGGGGCGATATGGTGGTGGAGGCGCCCGAGACTTGTTGTTGTTATTGGTCCTCAAGATTTGTTGGCTTGTGATGACTGGGTTGGCATTGTTTCTTTAATCAAGAATATCGATTGGAGTGATCCCTCTAGCCATCATGAGGACTGATAGAGGGAGGTGCTACTCCTCTCATTCTTACTAATGGTGACAAAGCCTCTTTGCCCCCGCCATTGATGAGTCATGTAGCGACCAATGTACCTTTTGGCTGTTAGGCAGTATGTGCAGTAGAGGGGAAGGGATTCAGCATGGGATGAGAGGTCCAAGGAGGGAAATCAATTTTTGCTCAACAGTCATCATCACCAATATGAGATGGCAAGAGTGTGAATCTAAGTGGGCACCCACAATGAGAAGTGATAAGATTGCGGTCTGGTCTGAGTCAAAGAGTTGGGTCCTAGTAATGTGTAGCAAGGAGGGATATCACTTGCGTAGGGGGAGGTCGTTGCGCATCATGTCGTAGTTTATGTTGATACTAGTGCCTTCTACGTCAATCATCGGGCAGAGAGTATCTTCTTGCACGTTTGTGTGCGTGTTTACTTCGAGATAAGTCTGGTGGCTCGCTGTTGGAGGCAGCAAGGGATGGGACCTTCTGAAAAGTGGAATTTCTATGAAAGAAGAGAGAAAACGACCATAGAGGTTGGGTTGATGCTTGGCGTGCGGCCAAGGCAAGAAGAGACGACAACCAACTGCAGACAGGGGCATTCTTCTTTTCTCTCTAGGGTTCGATTTTGGATCAACCCTTTAATACCACGTAGAAAGTAAGATGGGGGCTAATGAGATAATTTATTAAGCGAAACTTCACTCCTATATATAGGATAGGGGAAGAATTACAAGGAAGCGGACTCAAACCCTAATGGGCCAAGTATACTTGGGCTCATATAGATCATAAACTAATAACTTCAACAAGAGGTTTGACGTCTTCACCAAGCCTATTCCATTCTTTATTTTCTTCAATGTGTAACAAGTTCGAACTACATGATGTGTGCTTTCTAGCTTGAGGGGGTGTTAGAGAATACATATTGGTATTGCTTAACCATTATAACATATGTTATTGTGTACCTACAGGTGCATTGTACCATGTACTACTCCTTATAAAGAGCAACATGTATCCTAATTGCGATTAATGAAAACCATTTACTAATTCATAGTCTTGAAACCATTTGCTAATTTATAGTCTTGTTTCCTCTCCTTTCTTGTGAAAGAGTTTTGTATCGCTTGTTTATGCCCTTCTCCATCTCCACATCCTAATTCGCCCTCCCTTGTGTCATCCTCTACTTGTATATGGAGTGGTAATGCTTTGTCAAGCCCAGCTACTCTCTTAATCGTGGTTGTAGTTGGTGTGAGGGAGGAGATTTAAAGGTAAGTGAGAAGAGTGAAAGAAGTGTGGGAGGTGAAAAGAAAGATATTGTTTTCTAAAAAAATTGTTAAACATGTTTCACTATTTTCTAAAAAGCTTATTTAGTGTGATCTATGCAACAAGGAGTTATAATGTTATTGTTGTGGTGTGCTCTATATGCTTTGGACACTAGTTGATAGCAAGTGTGCACGCTAGCACCCTGTGTATTTTGTCTGTTTTTGGATCAACACTCTTTGAATTTTACCTACATGTGGACCAACACTCTCTCAGTTAGAACAACACTAACAACTGAGATGATGGCTATTGTTGTTGTCGACTACAAATTGTTATCTTTGTTCCACATGGAAGCATCAAATTATTCAAGGGACTCCTACTCAAACTATTTTCATTTATTAGTTTGATGGAAAGTGCTTACTTAGAGAGTTTCAATGGTTGTAACCATCTTTGTAGGAGATGAATGTGTGTCCAAAGTGGACATGAGGTTTTCCCATGTCCAAGTCAAGGGGGTGTTAATAAAGTTATATGTATCTTGTATAATGGGCCTACCTATGTATACCACTAGGGACTAGGTCCAACCTAGTATTGTTATCTCTCCCCATATATACAAGACCAAGGTTTGCTTAAAGATATCCATCTTCTCTTCCCTAATTTTATTTCTTTATAATGTCAAATACGAGTCAAATACAAACACTATAATGTATGAAGATCCCTTGCACATGGTAAACATGGGTAGAATAGTATTTAGAATATAATTATAGTCAACAAAAAATGCCCTAGGCACTCAGGAGGACACCCCATTTCGAGCACCTCTAAACCTAGGCGACTAACTTAATAGTCTAGATAACATTCTAACAGATTCTACAGAAATATAGTAAACATAGCATTGCCATAAAAATGAAACTTGTTCCATTTCAACATTTAAGCTCATATATAATAAAAATTGTTAGAATGTATTAGCCTATTTAGTTAATAGGTTAACTAGTCTATTATGTACATGAGCATGTTTGCCCTGGCCCATTAGGGTTTAGTCCACTTCCTTGTAATTGCTTCCTCTCCTACATATAGGACAGGGATGTACACATCAATAAAAACAACAACAACGATTACAGTGTCCCACACACATGTCAACATGGTATCAAAGTGTGTCCTGGGAACCTAACCCTAGTTGTCGCCTTCACTTCTCGCATCTCTCTCTACGCTAAATGTTACCCTGGCCGCCGCCTCTCCTTTCTAGAGAGAAGAACAGAGAGAGCGCTTGCCAGCAGGCGGCCACCGTTCCTTCTAGGGCTTGGCCGGTCGGCCACTAGGCGTTTCCCAGCCTCCATGGTCGCATCTCTTCCCCTTTCACATAGATCTTCATCTATGTGTTGGCGCCATCCTTCTTGGCCATCTATCCTTTTTGATCCACAGTCAAAGTAGCCACCAAGTCTTCCTCGTGGCTGTCATCATCAAGTCATCACTTCCCCAGAGTAGTTCCATACGTAGCCGCCACCATTGAAGCAGCCACGCCAATGCAAATCCGCCTTTGGCTCCAGCAACCATCTCCACCGTGTCCGCCTCCAAGTCCGGCAGCCGCCTCCAAGTCCAATCGCCGCGTCGGCCATCACTCCGCCGCTACACCACTTCTCGAGACCTTGGACAGTGCTAATTCCTCACATGTTTGGATCGTGATCAAGCAAGGAGCCTCCACTTTTCATGTTCACATGATCTACATGAGTGCAAAAGACGGCGCTAAATCATGTTCACTCATGGTACTAATTCTCAGGGTATTGTCTCCTTGACGCGCAAATCCCCGTCAGATCGTGCTTCAGCGACATTTTACACGTGTTGACCAACCAACACGACATGTAGCTGTCCAGAATTCACTCGGCGGCGCACAGGTTCGTCCAGATCGCAAGTCACGCGGTGTGTTGAAGACCAACATGGTGTGTCAGTGAGAGTCTGTCATCTTCGAGTTCGCCCAGATCGCAAGTTATACGGCGTGTTGACATCCAACACGGTGTATCGGCAGAGATCTGGTTTACACCTCTGACATCCTACACGATCTGGTTTGGCGACTAATTCTGACCTCTTGTTCCTTTGGTGTTGATGACATTCCAGTGGATCATCCATGTTGCGTTCTCATGAGTCAGGACAAGAGATGTTACAGCTAATTCTGACCTCTTGTTCCCTTTGATGATAATGGTCACCCAGATGGTTGCTTCTTCAGATTTTTTCGAATCTCGTTATCTTCTAGCCTGCGCATTTTGTATCTGCAAGGATTCATCCAGAGTTATCTTCACCGAGCTACTTCATTACGTCTTCTCTGAGTTGCATTTATTACTAGGGGTGAGCAAATAACGGTCCAGACCGCAAAACCGGACCGGACCGCTCAATTCGGTCCGGTTCGGTCCGGTCCATTTCGATTTCGGTCCGGTCCGCGGTCCGGGAATTTCAATAAATTCGGTCTTCGGTCCGGTCCGGTCCGCGGTCAAAACGGTATGATCCCGGTCCGGTCTGACCACCAAACGGTCCGGTCTACGGTCCAAAAATTATTGATATTCGGTCCTCGGTCCGGTCCGGTTTTGGACCGATGCATGTAGGGGTGAGCAAATAACGGTCCAGACCGCAAAACCGGACCGGACCGCTCAATTCGGTCCGGTTCGGTCCGGTCCATTTCGATTTCGGTCCGGTCCGCGGTCCGGGAATTTCAATAAATTCGGTCTTCGGTCCGGTCCGATTCGGTCTTCGGTCCGGTCCGATCCGGTCCGCGGTCAAAACGGTCTGGTCCCGGTCCGGTCTGACCACCAAACGGTCCGGTCTACGGTCCAAAAATTATTTATATTCGGTCCTCGGTCCGGTCCGGTTCGGTCCGGTCCGGTTTTGAACCGATGCTCACCCTTATTTATTACTTCTACGTGTTGAGACGACACTTCAGCACCTCGTCCTACGTGTTTGTGCCACGTTATGCACGTCTGTAGTCTTCTGTGCTAATTCCAGTTGGCTACACTTCTCAGACAATTTGAAGACACCACTACTGCTACATCGACATTGTTGTCTCCGTGTTCGTGCCGTGTTATGTATGTGGGATGTGTTGAGTGCGCTTATTCCACTCATACATTCCTCTCCAATGAAGATGGCATAGTCGTGGTATTTATGATTATCTGTTTCAGATTTTCTTCATTCCAGATGCACTTCAAAAGAAAAACCTTCTTCAAAAGCTCAAGGATTTCCAGCCTGCAAAACACATCTCAAAAAGACGGCATCATATGTTCTTATTTAGGAAGTATTGTTTAAGGGGGAGTAAAAATTTTTGTATGATAAGTGACATTTCTATCTTTCATTTATCATTTATCGTTTAATCGAGTCATGTAACTCCAAGCTTGGACATGTGTCCACCCATGCTCCAGCTTGAGAGGGTGTTAGAAAGTATTAGCCTATTTAGTTAATAGGTTAATTAATATTTTATGTACATGGGCCTGTTTGCCCTGGCCCATTAGAGTTTAGTTTGCTTCCATGCAATTGTCTCATCTCCTACATATAAGACAGGGGTGTACATATCAATAAAAACAACAACAACAATTATAGTGTCTCGCAAACTTGTCAACAAGAACTATAGATCATATGCTTGATATTGTATGATGTATTTGACTTGCATAAAAGTAGCATAGGTGTAAGCATGCTACTAGCATTATAAAAGCTGAAGGTGCCATGCAGTGGCATCCCTGGTTACGTTTTAACCGTAAACAAGTCATTATGGACTCAATTCACCCAATAGGATGGGATAATATACCCCAATTTCTCAAAATGGTTGAGGTCGCTTGGTTTATGCGATGAAATAAAATTGACATCTTCATATAGTAATCTATGGAAAACCCTTAATGTTAGATAGGGAGATCTCATGATTAACGAGTTAATAGGATAATTGGAGGGTTTCCCATAAGACAATTAGTATCACTATGCCTCTGAGTAATGCAAGAGGAAAAAATTTCCTCGTTTGTTCAAAGAAAATATTTAATAAAGCATGTAGAAGTGTGAAGTGCAACACGAGATATTTACAATTTTTTTAAAACCCTTCACTCTTTTCCCATAATTCCATAACCCCCCACCCACCCACACACACTATTTAAATAGCTGAAATGCTAAACCAAAGTAGAGACCAGCTTTGAATATATTCCTATTTAAAAATCTAAAATAATAGAAGACAGCTAGTTGTTGTATTGAATAGAAGAAACCGTGCTCCTATAAATAGGAGAACAGGGAAGCGTACAATGTATAAGACCAACCCTAATGGGCCAAAACACTTGGGCCCATATTACAAACTAATAATAAAAGACTAACTAAATAACTCTCAACACTCCCCCTCAAGCTGAAGTTGGGAGAATCCCAAATCAGCTTGCAAATAGAGAGTTGGACTAAAAAACAAAGAAACAAAAATAAAATGATAAACCAAGCCCATACAAGAATTTTCTCCCTCTCAATATTACAATTAAGCACTCAAACTCTCAAACACTCCCCCTCAAGTAGATACTCCATAGCAACAGATATCTTGGTAGGCATGGAGGCTTCTTGATCATCATAATGGCATCTGGAGTAAAAGAACGAATAGCAGATAAGCACCAAGTCTTTCATCACAGTCGTCGTCGTATTAGCCAGAGAGTGTTGGATCACAAGTCCTAGAGAGTGTTAGGTCACAAGAAGCAACAACAGTCAACGTGCAAACAAAACACGGACAAACAGAGAGTCAACATGCACAAAGCACAGACAAGCAAGAGAGTGCTGGCACACAGAAGCAAAGATCGACGACGTAGGTGGATAGCAAACCAGTGTACAAAATAGCAGACAAATACATAGATCCAATATGCAATGTAGACGAAGCTCCATGTAAAGTCACAACAAAAGTCTTCATCATCTTCCCTCTTCATAAAATATTCGTCACAGTAGTGGGCGTCAAAGTCCAAAGAGTGTTGGTCCACAGAGTCCAGAGAGTGTTGGTCCACAGAGTCCAGAGAGTGCTGGTCCACAGAGTCCAAAGAGTGTTGGGTCACAATAGAAAGTCAACGTGCAAAAATAGAGCACGGACAGCAGATAGTGCAAAAGCACAAAGCAGCAGGTGCAATGTGCTAATCATAGCACAAGTAGCAGCAATGATGTCCCAACATGTAACTTCATAGCAGCAGACGAGGTAGATGATGAATAAGCAATAATAACAGCAGTAAGCTCCACGTAGCAGCAACACAATCATGAACAGTCCACATAACAAAAGAAGAATCCATATAGAAGCAAAAGGAACACCATATAGCAGCAGAAGGATCTATATATCAGTAGTAACAAGTGGCATGAAGATGCATGTAGCAACATTCTAAATTCTCTTCCTTCATCTCTCCTACGTCTCTTCTCTTCCCTCTACTCTTCATCCTCTATTCTCCCCCTCACGCCAACCACGAAAAGAATCAAGAGAGTGGTTGGAGTGGAGAGTCAAAAGCAATGGTAGAGGCAAGGGTTGTATGGGCAAATATGTGGATGTAACCGATAATGCAAGTCAAGGTGCAAAATGACTTGATTCGGTAGATCCAGGTAGAAAAATAAATGGATCTCTCTCCGACCCCAAAAGGGGATTTGTTTAGCCCGTAAAATGGATCTGATTAGCACAAATATGTAGAGTGTATATGGGGGGTAGTAGAAAAGAAATATATAATGAGGTACTCAAAAAAGATATGTAGGTTGTTTGTTACCGTTTGAGTGAGATGATAAAACTAATGCAACAATCGTTGTCCTGGAAACGAATGTGATGTAGCCGCTACAGTACATGCGGCTTTAGATGTCTCAAAACATGTTGCTAGATCTCTTCCCCCTTCCATATTAGAGTTAAGGAGGGTACTAGGGGAGGAAGGAGACATCTAGGGCGGTCATTGGAAGACGATCTCGTTGACAAAAGACCCCCTAAACTCATGCAACAATTGTCAAATTACATCTCCATTAAAACAGGCCACCGGGAGGGAGAAAAAGGTGTCATAACCCTATCTTCAAGGCACATGGAAGAGGCCTTTCATCTCCAACAGACCGCTAGGGGTTGAAGGAAAAGAAGAAGGCTGCTTGAGGCCGCTATAAACCACAAAGAAAGGGGTTGGAATCTCCAACAATCTCGCCATGCTACAGTAACGTACAGTAGCGGTACAGTTAGAAGAGAAGAACAAGTTGTCTGGTGCATCAACAAATGCAAGTATTGATATAAAAAAGACTTGAGGCAGTGATCTTCATGCAAGTAGCAATAGGAGAACGAAGCATCAAGATTAGGAGGGAGAGGAAGGAGCAGCAGGAATGAAAGAGTGGACTAAGCCTACGAGCGGCCAAGAAAGAAGGGGTGGCCGCCCGCCGGCTGTGAATCTCTCTTTTCTCCCTTTTACTTGACGGCTAGGCTTTGGATCTCTGCTCTGATACAATCTAAAATAATAGAAGACGGCTAGTTGTTGTATTAAATAGAAGAAACCGTGCTCCTACAAATAGGAGAATAGGGAAGTGTACAGAACATAAGACGACTATGTGTTGTATTGAATAGAAGAAATTGTGCTCCTATAAATAGGAGAACAAGGAAGCGTACATAAGACCAACCCTAATGGGCCAAAACACTTGGGCCCATATTACAAACTAATAATAAAACACTAACTAAATAACTCTCAACAAAAAATATTCTAATATAAAGTATTTCATTGAAGTGTAGATACTAAATCTGAGTCATTGAAAATTTGTTAATGTTAATCTCAGTTAATCATTACAATAACTAGTAGCTATTGGGGAAAAAATGTGAGATAATGTGAATAAGATAAGAGGAGTAGGAGGAGGGGGAGGGGGGATTTTCTTGAAATATTGGAAAATGAGAGGGAGGTTTCACTTTTCATGATCGCATGATCTACATGAGTGCAAAAGACGGCGCTAAATCATGTTCACTCATGGTACTAATTCTCAGGGTACTTTGTCTCCTTGATGCGCAAATTTCCGTTAGATCGTGCTTCAGCGCCATTTTACGACATGTAGCTGTCCAGAATTCACTCGGCGGCACAAAGGTTCGTCCAGATTGCAAGTCACACGACATGTTGAAGACCAACATGGTGTGCCAACGAGAGTTTGTCATCTTCGAGTTCGCCCAGATCGCAAGTTACACGGCGTGTAGCGCCCAACATGGTGTATCGGCGGAGATCTGGTTTATGCCTCTGACATCCTACACGATCTGGTTTAGCTGCTAATTCCGACCTCTTGTTCCTTTGGTGTTGATGACATTCCAATGGATCATCCATTTTGTGTTCTCACGAGTTAGGACAAGAGATGTTACAGCTAATTCTGACCTCTTGTTCCCTTTGATTATAATGGTGACACAGATGGTTGCTTCTTCAAATTTCTTCAAATCTTGTTATCTTCTAGCCTGTGCATTTTGTATCCGCAAGGATTCATCCAGAGTTATCTTCACTGAGCTACTTTATTATGTCTTCTCTGATTTGCATCTGTTACTTCTACGTTTTGAGACGACACTTCAGCACCTCGTCCAACATGTTTGTGCCACGTTATGCACGTCTGTAGTCTTCTGTGCTAATTCCAATTAGCTACACTTCTCAGACAATTTGAAGACACCACTACTGCTACATCGGCATTGTTGTCTCCGTGTTCGTGCCGCATTATGTACGTGGGATGTGTTGATGTGCGCTTATTCAACTCATACATTCCTCTCCAGTGAAGATGGCATAGTCGTGGTATTTATGATTGTCTGTTTCAGATATTCTTCATTCCAGATGCACTTCAAAAGAAAAACCTTCTTCAAAAGCTTAAGGATTTCCAGCCTGCAGAACACATCTCAAAGAGGTGGCATCATATGTTCTTATTTAGGAAGTATTGTTTAAGGGAGAGTAACATTTTTTGTATGATAAGTGACATTTCTATCTTTCATTTATCATTTATCGTTTAATCGAGTCATGTAACTCCAAGCTTGGACATGTGTCCACCCATGCTCCAGCTTGAGAGGGTGTTAGAAAGTATTAGCCTATTTAGTTAATAGGTTAATTAGTATGTTATGTACATGGGCCTATTAGCCCTGGCCCATTAGAGTTTAGCTTGCTTCCATGCAATTGTCTCATCTCCTACATATAAGACAGGGGTGTACATATCAATAAAAACAACAACAACAATTACAGTGTCCCGCACACTTGTCAACAAGAACTATAGATCATATGCTTGATATTGTATGATGTATTTGACTTGCATAAAAGTAGCATAGGTGTAAGCATGTTACTAGCAAAATAAAAGCTAAAGGTGCCATGCAGTGGCATCCCTGGTTAAGTTTTAACTATAAACAAGTCATTATCAACACAATTCACCCAATAGGATGGGATAATATACCCCAATCTCTCAAAATGGTTGAGGTCGCTTGGTTTATGTGATGAAAGAAAATTGACATCTTC
This sequence comes from Alisma plantago-aquatica, assembly GCA_963693085.1. NCBI lineage: Eukaryota > Viridiplantae > Streptophyta > Magnoliopsida > Alismatales > Alismataceae > Alisma > Alisma plantago-aquatica. The sequence goes on from OY856409.1 coordinate 1,997,192,128, forward strand.
ATATAGTAATCTATGGAAAACCCTTAATGTTAGATAGGGAGATCTCATGATTAACGACTTAATAGGATAATTGGAGGGTTTCCCATAAGACAATTAGTATCACTATGCCTCTGAGTAATGCAAGAGGAAAAAGTTTCCACGTTTGTTTAAAGAAAATATTTAATAAAGCACGTAGAAGTGTGAAGTGCAACTCGAGATATTTTCAGTTTTTTTTTAAACCCTTCACTCTTTTCCCATAATTCCATAACCCCCCACCCACCCACCCATTATTTAAATAGTGGAAATGCTAAACCAAAATAGAGACCAACGTTAAATATATTCCTATTTAAAAATATTCTAATATAAAGTATTTCATTGAAGTGTAGATAATGAATCTGAGTCATTGAAAATTAGTTAATGTTAATCTCAATTAATCATTACATTAACTAGTAGCTATTGGGGGGGGGGGGGGGAAACGAGATTATGTGATTAAGATAAGAGGAGGAGGAGGGGGTGGTCTTGAAATATTGGAAAATGAGAGGGAGATTTCAGCTAAAAAAAACTTTGTTTAAAATTAGTATGCAGGAAGGAGAGAGAGATGACCTAGGCGTTGGGTAGACAAGTAACCCTTTTCCCTGACCATGGGTAATGAGGCGAAGATGTTGAAGCAGGAGGCGCTGGAAGTCCTTACGGAAATCATAGGAATGCCCAAATGCTCAGCGGCAGCGCTCGACGAGTACATTGCAACATCAGCCATAAGGCAACAACGTGGATTATCATGTGAGTGACCAAGATCACCCTCCTCCTCCTCTATAGCTCTTAGAAGCCGGCTGAAGCAATCACGGAGGGGTTCCTCGACGATTGCGTTGAGGGCGATAACGAAGGCCATGAGATTGCTCGTTGGAGAGACGTTTCCCTGTAGAGAAGGCTCCGAAATCGTGACGAAGCGAAAGTCTGGGTGCTTGCTGCTGTCGGGGGCATTGAATCGGGTATGTATGATGGTAATGGAGAAACCTCCGGTTGAATGGAGTAGTGACGCCAGCTGAAAAATGGGGGTGGCGTGACCTACCAGTGGCAAAGGAAGCAGAAACAAGTGTTGCTTCTTCTTTCTGGCTTGATTATCGATGGGAGGCGTTATTAACTCCTCTGCCATAAAGACGCCGTTGCTTGATACTTCGTCAGTGGACTACCATTAACAAAACCTGTCGCAGACGGCAGAAGATGGTATAACCGTGGACATTTCAAGTAGGGCTGTCAAAAAAAAACCCTACCGCTGCACCCGACCTGAACGCGAAATTTTAAGCGAAAATCATTTTAGAGGCGTAGAAAGGAGGCGTTGCTGAGCCTCATGAAGGTGAATGGGGGGTTTGATTAGGGTGCACAGGCGAGTTGCTATGTGGTCAAGGCCAGACAGTGGGGAAAAGGAGATGGGTTTGGTGGTGATGCTCGCCCCTTGTGTCAAAATTGGAGGTGGTGGATGACTAAAGGGAGAGTGGTGGAGGTGATAGTGGACTTAAATAGGTGTGGGGAGGCCTGAGGTGAGAAGCCCTAATCCACTCGCCGCCGCCAGGGAGAGGCTTAGGAAATTGGGAGGTCGTTCTCCCTAATCTTAGGGTGAATGGGCATGTGGCGAGGGTTGTGGAGTTTAGTTGCGTACGAGGGTGAGAAATATACCACTAGAATTGTGATGGAGGTTAGGATAAGTGTGAGGAGGGTCGGCTTGGTCGCCAGCCTATTGGGGATATTTCCGAGTCTAGCCAAGGTTAGGGATGAGCTCCATTTCGTTGGATGCTCCCTGATCTGTGATCAATATGATCAGGCAGCCAAGATGAATGCCTGCATAAAATGACCCACATCCTAGGTTAGATAACGCGTGTGTGACACATGAAATGTCACATATATAGATCAATAGTCAGAAACTTAGGTCTTAGGTTTTAATAAATGGAACAATGTACATTAATTTCAATTGCTTATAACTCTTAAACGTTTTATCCAATTAAAGTGAAATTTTAAATGGAGATTCATATCAAGGTTATCTAACTATGGTACAAAATTAGGTTCCAAATTTGAAGGTTGACTACATAAATTGACTATGTATCATAATACATATAATTCACCTTTATATGGAACTAGGGTTTGTATTATAATGAAATTGATAATTTCTTTTAATCATATTTGTGAGGGAAATGGTCAAGGGTATTATTGGAAATAAAAAAATTGTAAGAAAGAGAAAATATATGTAAAAGCTTACTCTGTCACATTCTCCCCTCCTTTTAAGATTTTTTTTCCTCAAAATTCTAACATCATGTAAAAAATGAGGATATTTCTACTCAATCTTTGATTTGAGATCCCAGGTAGCATCAGACTGATCATGGTGGCTCCAAAGAACTTTCACCATGTTTATACGTCAGTTGTTGTGGAGCTCCTTTATCTTGGAATCAAGAATTCTGACTGGGGATTCAACATAAGTTAGATCATCTTTCAACTCTAGAGGCTCTTGATTTAGAATGTGACTGGGGTCTTTGACATAGGGCTTCAGATCTGATACACGAAAGACATTTTGCATGGAACTATATTGAGGTGGCAAATCAAGATGATAAGCACATTTACCAACCATTTCTAAGATCTCAAAGGGTCCCACATAGCGAGGTCTATGCTTCCCCTTGTTCTTGGCCAAAGCTTAGATAGGTCTGATCTTTAGAAAGACATGGTCACCCTCCTTGAACTGTCATTCCTATCGGTGAGCATCTGCATAAGAATTTTGCCTATCATGTGCCTGCTTCATCCTCTGCCTAATGAGTGCAACTTTGTCTGTATAAGCTGCATCTCCTCATATTTCATCAAGGTGTGCTCCCCAACGTCATCCCAGAGCAACGGAGATTTGTACGGTCAGCCATTTCAGATACTTTGGCAGTAGTCTTCATAGGGAGAAAGTGGGTTGACTTGGTGAGACAATCCACTATAACCCATGCAACATCATATCCCTTTCTGGTCCTAGGTAGCCCCACCACAAAGTCCATGGTGATATGTTCCCATTTCCATTCTAGGATTTCAAGGGGTTGTAGTAGACCTCTCGGTCTCTGGTGTTCTGCCTTTATTCTCTGGCATGTCAAGGGGTTGTAGTAGACCTCCCGGTCTCTGGTGTTCTGCCTTTATTCTCTGGCATGTCAGACATCTGAATACGAACTCAACAATATCATGCTTCATGCCCCTCCACCGGAACTGATGTTACAAGTATTTTTACATCTTAGTTGTGTCAGGATGAACCGTGCACTTTAACCCATGTGCTTCACTGAGAATCTGTAACTTCACAGCTGACTGCTCAGGAACTCACATACGGTTCTTGTATCAAAGACCACTGTTGAGACCCATAAACAGGTGTGTTTGAGGCTTTGATAGAAGAGATGAGAGCTCTTTAAGGTCTGGACTAGTTTTCAGTGCCTCAAGAAATTTAGACTGAAGACCAGACATGATAGAGATGTTATTAACCTGGAAATGATCAGACAGAAACTAGGGCTTCCAACCCACTAGATCCTCAATGTTCCTCCACTCAAAAATAGATAAAGATGCACACACTACCCTTTTTCTACTAAGAGCATCAACAACTACATTATTCTTTCCCAGATAATAGATAATAGTAAAATCATAGTCTTTCAGATACTCAATCCACAAGGTTTGATGCAGGTTCAGGTCCTTCTTATTCAGGATGTATTTTAGGCTTTTGTGGTCGATGAAGATATCGAATGTTGCCCCATACATGTAGTGCCTCTAGATTTTAAGAGCATGAATGATTGCAGCTAATTCCAAATCATGTATGGGATAATTAAGTTCAATGGGTTATAGTTGTCTGGATGCAAATGCCACTACCTTTTCATTTTGTTGCAGGACACATCCTAACCCAATCCTCGAAGCATCAGTGAAGATCACAAACCCTTCATTGCCAGAAGGTAGAACTAGAATAAGGGCTGATGTCCTTCTACTTTAGCTCCTGAAAACAGGACTCACAAGCAGCTGACCAGATGAAAAGCTCATCCTTATGAGTAAGCTTAGTCAGATTAAGTGCAACATTGGAGAAATTAGGAATGAAATGACGATAATATCTGGCTAAGTCCAAGAAGCTTCGGATTTCAAAAGGATTTCGAGGAATTTGCCAATCAAGAATAGCAGATACTTAGGCAGGATCAACAAATATATTACCTCCAGAAATGACATGGACAAGAAATATGACTTTATCAATCCATAATTTGTGTTTAGAGAGACTGCCATAGAATTCTTGAGCTCGAAATATTTCAAGGATTGCCTTCAAGTGCTCATGGTGCTTCTCCGTGGAGTCAGAATAAATCATGATATCATCAATAAAGATGACAACAAACTCACCAAGATAAGGTTGGAAGACTTTGTTCATAAGATTCATAAATATGCCCCGTGTATTGGTCAACCCGGATGGCATCACTAGCAATTCATAATGCCCATAACGAGTTCAGAAAGAAGTTTTAGAAATATCAGAATCATTGACTTTAAGTTGCTAGTAGCCAGAACGAAGATCAATTTTAGAGAAAACTTTGGCTATAGGAAGTTGATCAAAGAGGTCATCAATGCGAGGGAGGGGATACTTATTTTTAATAGTGGCTTGGTTTAACATGTGGTAGTCAATACACATACACATAGGACCATCTTTCTTTTTGACAAAAAGAATAGGCGCACCCCAAGGGGAAACACTAGGATGGATAAAACTTTTGTCAAGAAGTTCTTGTAGTTGTTTCTTTAAATCCATAAGCTCAAAAAGATCCATCCTATACGGTGCCTTAGAAATCAAGGTGGTTCTAGGAAGAAGATCTTTGGAGAACTCAATGTCTCTATTTGAAGGCATCCTAGGAAGCTCCTATGGAAATACGTCAAGAAAGTCACGCACCAGCTCCAATCTTTCTACATACCCGCTACTAGGACTAGTCTCTGAAATTAATGTGAGAAAGACTTTACGTCCTTTAGAAATGAACTTTTTAGCTCTAAGAGAGGAAATTATAATATTATTACAGAATTTGCTTCCCCTAGGGATCACCATAGGACAAGAATGAGGTTGAGAGAGGACTATCATCTTGTTTCTACAGTCAATCTGAGCATGATACTTGTATAACCAATCTATACCAAGTATAATATCAAAGTCTTCCATATTTAGAGGATGAATTCAAAGGACATGTCATGATTTTTGAATTTTAGAGACAGGACATCCGTTTTCTATAATGTAGTGTGTATTTTGCTGCTATGAGTTGACACATCAAGAATATATCCCAAGTCCCTTATATGCAGGTGTATCATAGATGCCAAATTTTGAGAAATGAATGTGTTTGTTGATCTAGAATCAAATAAAGCTTTGACATGATGATCGTTTAAGAATACAATGCCTACACAGGCTAATTATGTCATGAATAGTTGAAGGCATTGACAAGATATTAGATAAATAAAAGGAATTAATGTTACCTTCAACCAGTCGATTTGGATTTGCCTTATCCTCTTCTATAGTAACTGTGAATAATCTAGAAACATGGTGTCCTTGAGGAGGTGGGGCATGTGCTGGAGGGTTTCCAATGATAGACGAAGCAGGGCACTTGGTAATGAAATGACCCTCCTTCTTGTAGTTGTAGCAGACTGGCTTGGGATGATGACATATTCCACCATGGTATCGCCCATAAGTCTTGCACTTTGGGTGAGTTACCCTCTACTAGTTGTGGTTGTTTCTCTGTCCTCCTTTACATGAACCTCCTTTTATTGATCCCTATTATGGCCAGGGTGGAACTTCCTAGACTTATGCTCCTCAATGGTGGTTAACCCTAGGTATCCTATGTTGGAAGGCTTCTACAAACCTTGTACCCTTTCATGCTTAAGGGCCATATCTAGGGCTTCATCTATGCTCCTAGGACGTGAGGCGATGACTAAGGTTTTAGGTGGGCAGCTAGACAGTCAACATAGTGCTCCACAAGATGATCTTCAGTCTTAATAGGTGTATACACTCCAGAATCCTAAACTTCCAAGTGTAGTCAGCCACTGAGAGACTGCCCTACTTAAGCTCAGAGTACATCCTCTCCTTCCTCTTCCTCTTAGCTATAGGAATAAAACGGTCAGTGAAGAGGGTTTTGAAGGCTTGTGATTCCATCTTATCCACCTCTTCTCCCCTATTCACACCATAGTTTTCCCACCACATTTTAGCCCCTCCCTTAAGCAGATGTGTGGCAAATTTAACCTTCTTTTCAATGGGTACTTCTAGGGTTCGGAAGGCATTTTCCACTAACAGGCTCCAGGCTTTAGCCTTGTCCATCACCTAAATATGGTCTCCCCCCCAAAAGGTGTCAGGGTTAAGTTTGATGAAGTCTAGTACAATTACCTTCTACCTAGATGAGTTGGGTTCATGGGTTCCTTTTAGTGCAAGGGTCTCCACAAAGTCTAGGAGGAGTTTCTTTTGTTTTTCCCACCTTTCTTTAGTTGCATTGTCAGGATCAGGTACATGAGAGGTTTTAGGTTCCTTCCTCTTCTTAGAGGATGACTCTTCATAATCTTTAATCGGTCTTTGGAGGCATCATGAAATTAGGTGAAATACATTAGACATTTTATTTCGCTCTTTCTTTCTCCTTTTTTTAATCATATTATATTTCATTATCCTTCTTTATTATTTATTCATGATCTTCATGTTAAGATTTGTGTAGGATACCCTAAAATCCTTATCAGTCGGTCCTTAGGACTTCTAAATAGAGTGACTCATTCCTAACCTTATATCATACAGATGAGGGGGAACATTTTTAAAAAGATGAGAGGGGAAATTTTTCTATAGAAGAGGTGAGAGGGAATATCTATAGATGAGAAGGGTCCTCAATTAAGGTATGCCCAATAAGTAGGGGACACTTAGGGTATTGTCCAGGTAAACTTACACTTCCATATAGGTAGAGTCATGATTGCTAAGCAAAGTGGCTCAGATACTTTATCCAGACCCATGGCAGATGCTATCCTAGTCACCTCCGCCCTTCTTATCCTTAAATCAAGGACTACCTTAGACTCACAATAGGGAGATTGAGGTTTCATGTGACTATGATGTGTGAACATTGGCTCTAATACCAACTGTGACGAACCCAATTCCTATATACTTTTCAAGATGACATTCCCTAGTTATGCATGCACTCATGAGTCTTAAATGTGGGTCCAAAAATGGAGACATGTCTAGGTCATCAGACTTTAGTAATTTATAATACATGAATGTTTAAGACTCCTGCAACTCGCATAGGGTCGAAGTAGTTCAGGGTCGAACACAAGGACTGGAAGAATAGCGCTTTGGAACCCAAGTTCTACTTGTCTAAGCACGTCGAAAAGTTGAAGGATAATGTTTGTTGTAGCAAAAGAATCACAAAGAATGAAATGAAAACCTGTCTCCAAAGGGAGCTATTAGAAAGATTAAAGCTTTGGGTAATTTGGAGTTTAGAAGTTTTTATGATAGTTTTTTGTATAAGGGAAACCGATGAAATAAAACCATCTTCGGAGCATAGCATGAAGAAAGAAAACTTAATCATAACAAGCTGCACTGGCCAACATCTAGCGCCTTCTCCTCTCAAAGGAGACGTAAATAAGCCCTGCACTAAGTTTCTCTCAATGGTACCAGGCGTGGGCTCACCCGGAAAGATAAATCGGGCGCAGATCTGGTTCTGAGTACTCCCGTACACCTGAATCAGACCAAGCTCTAAAAGTTTACAACGTCCTTCTCTCGAAGGAGTCAAAACAAGAAACACGATTTGATAGCTAGTCAAAAGCATGAATCAGCCAGAAGAGACTAGAACTCATATGCCAGAAAGAAATCATTCAACGCAATAAACCACACAAAGAACGATATGAGATAAAATCCACATATTCCGATAATCATAAAGAAATATAAAGGTTTAGTTACAATGTTGTAATTAAATGAAAGTAAATGTTGTAAAGGGAAGATAAGTACCAATCTCCTTGATTTTGGAGATCGAAGTACATAGTAGTAGACACCTAAGATAATGCTAACCCGACACCAAGTAAGGGCCCTATCAGGATACGAATGTGTCGGGTCCTTGACTGTGACGGTCGGGGTCGTATCGGGATATGACCTCCGCCCAATATGGTCATGTCGGGCTGCTGGCCGTGTTAGGCTGCAACCATGACGGGTATAGACCGTATCGGGTTGGGTAATGTGTCGAGTTAGGATACATATCGGGTTAACACTATCTTAAGGCTCTCATGTTCTTCGTGTCAGGTGTAGGTGGGCGAGCCGTCTCGAGTTGAAGCCCAGATAGGGACCCGACATGCTGGAAGTAGCCTTGAGGATCAGATCGTGTTGCTTGCTGCTACCGGAACAATCTCTAAGTGAACTCCTCCCATCCCTCTCGGAATGGGGGTGTGCTCACCTAGTATCACCCAACAGGCTCCTTGGGACTCGATGCACTAGCTCCTTTACTCTGGGAGTTAGCTCTCGTAGGGTCCGGCCCATCCCATCATAGGCTTGTAGCTGCTATTTATAGGTAACGAGTTGATGGGAGTTGTGGCTTTAATTGCTCCACATGTCCTTCATCTGTGGCTCCATTCTTCAGGCTTCAGGAAGGGTCGATACAGTTTTCGTCTGTCACGCGTGTCGGGCCATGATCATGCCAGGCAACAAGTGCATCACGTACATCTATGGCAGGTTAGAGCCTTGTCAGTTTGCGACGCCGAGGGGTGGCCATGTCGGGTAACGACCTCATCGGGTTGTGAACCGTGACGAGTTAGGCACCATATCGAGTAGAGAGATGCAGCGGGTAAGGACTCCCGCACGACACACCCACATCGGGTTGCTATTGTATCAGGCAACAACCATGACGGGTAAAGGAGTGTATTGGCCTTGTAAGCTACCGAGTTGGAACATGTACTTTGTTGTTGATGGGCCTGATGGGCCCATTGGTGCTTTTCTAGTGGAAGAATAAGAAAAACCCTACAAAAGATGGGAAATATTGTCAGGGGCGTAGTGGGCATAATTTCTTCACAATAAATAAGATAAAATGAAGAGGAAGTTAGGTTTGGAGGCTATTTTGATAATAAAGTATAAGCTTTAGCAGCCATAAAATGGGTGTTATCAACTCCCCCAAACTTAGCAATTTGATTGTCCTCAATCAATATGTACCTTTAAAACCAGGCGTAGTCTTCGGACAAAGGTTAAGTGGATTTTGGAATGTCTTGAGGAAAATTACATCTAACCACAAACAATGGACTTTCTTTTTCTTGCCTTTAAAAAAAATTCTCCCCAGCTTTTATGAGACATTGGTGCATGATCTTGAAGTTAGCTTTCACACCAAATTGCTTAATTCTTGGGGGTAGAAGGTGGGGTTTTTGGGAAGGCTTAAGGCTTTTGGGTTTTTCTTGTTTCCCATTGGTCCATCCAGATACGGGTCTGTTAACGGGCAAGTGGTCCCTGCAGTCTAAGCCAGTTGGCTTTAGAGTAGTGATCTCACATCCTACGTACCACTGCCCCATATTTTTTTTTGGAAAGTGCCTTACGGCTTGGTAAATAAAGGTGGTGGGTCTGAGAACCCGTACATAGCAGGGCCATTGGTGCAAGATGCACCGGTCTGTAGACGGCTAACAACCCACAAATCTCTCTCAAGAGAAAGGACCCATCGCACACCCAACAAGCTGGGTGTGGGGTACATCCCACCTATCCTATGTATACAAAAAGGATAGCAACCTATCATATTAGGATGTCTATACAAAAATCCCCCCAAGTATGGCCAAAATGGCTCTATATGTGACGTTGTAGAGTCCCCAAGCTCTATTTACATGGGCCGGTATGGTTTGAGCCCATTTTCATGTTGCGGCCACCTTCTTTGTTCCTTTAATGACCAGATTCAAACTCTCCTCCGACGTTAGCGTTTGTTGTGCATGTCGTCTCTCGTTTCTCTACTTCCAAATGAAGTATGTTGCGCAGGTCCAGGCTGTGATGCTCAGTCATTTCCAGCCTTTTCACCCTTTGATTCTCATTTTGAACAGTGCGGCAGTGTCCCTTAGGCCCATGGCCCTTGGGATTACTGCCCTAGATTTACAATTCCTAAAGATGGGTACTTTTATGAAGACAAGTGTGTTGTTGTTTTTGGCACAACTCTAATGCTTTTATTCACTCTCATAAGGCTTTTCTCTCTTTTGGATTTTGGTGGGTGGAGAAAAAGGGAGTTTTGCTGTTTGGGCAACTTTTTCCTTCTCATGCACATCTCTTAGTTGGAAGGAGATTATTTTTCAAAGTTGGCATAGAAAAGTTGTAGTCTTTATCGTTTAAGAATACATTTTTGAGAGAGCATAGCAGAAATGTACACACCCTTAGGCACAGAGAGAACAAACTGGAAGTTGTACCAAGTATTTATGATAAAGTAATTTTTACAAGTTTGAAGAACAAACAGTGTGTATGTATTGTGTATACGTTGCTTGCTATCAAACATTTATATACATGTATACACTGAATATGATGAATGAAGGAAAGGAAAGGGAAAGGAGGAAAAAATTTAAAGTACCTCCCGCACTGATGCTATGGACCCCCCAAACTTATCCCACACTCTGTCCTAGAGTAGTGAGATGAATAGGAGAGGGCAGTCATAGATCAGTGAGGGTTTAGCAGATGTGTGCGCCTTCAGCAGATAGGAGCTCCATGACATATTCTCCTCGTTGGATGTGGTAGTCAATGTCATGGAGCTTCATAGATGCCTTCTTCAATGCTGCTACACAGGATATCCAGTGAAGCATGTATACTCCACAGTCATTTGATAAAGGAGCTTGCTGTGAACTGCGGTGGTAGAAACAAAAGTCGTGCCAGGTTGCCGCCAGATCTTCAAGATATGGCTTTATCATGGCCACCACCTCGGTGTAGCATTTCTTTCCTAATCATTCTAGGGGTGTTTTTGATGCGGTAGCATACTCTGTCGGCCAGTCACTGTTGGCGTCTGATATGTTGTAGAAGATACTAATGTGAGCATTGGTGTATATCATGATAAGCGTCCAGTGATTGTCATGTAGCATAGTAAGGAACATTATGTGTGGCAAACACTTCTGGATTTGATGTTGGAATAGCTGGCATGCCCCAGATTCATCAGCTAGGCATAGATCATTGAACAACATCGGATGTGCTATGTAGATTTGTCCAATCTTCTCTTATAATATAAGGATGTAAGCTAATGTCACCATCATAACTAGACATCCGCCAACCTTGACTAGGTCCCGTAGGTCATCAATGGGGACCACTACATTATTCTTCTCATAGATGACGTTTGCAATGTTAGAATCAATAAGATGTAGGAGTTTATGATTGACATGTTCTCGAGATAGAGAGTTGTAGGCTGAACGTTCAAAGTTGCTGATGATAGAGTCTGAGATAACAGGTGAAATAAAAGTGCCTTCAATGGCGAGCAGGGCTTGCAAGTACTCTATCTGCTTGCCTGGCCTATAGACGTTAGAAGAACCCTCAACCTCTTTCTTGGAGGACTGCTGGGTGGAGAGGAGTGAGAATCAGAATCAGAGTCCATCTCCAGCAGATCCTCAGAGAGCTCTAGATCTCAGAAATAGTGCCTATCCTTTATCACCAGCAGTGCATAGATGCTCCTAAGTTGATAGAAGTTTGTGTCCTGGAGCTGCAGTATGTATATGAAAATATTCAAAAGCTCCATGGTGCGTAAGATGATGAAGGTGCTATTTCCTCTTCCCAGGTCTTCCTGGACTGGGAAGTCCTTTATCGCATAGAAGTTCCAGATGCTGATGTGGCATTAGATGCTTTGTTTGATGACCCGATTAAGGCAGAGAGGCAGAAGCTTGAGGTATGTATCTTTGAGGTGGATGAAGAGTTGCTCTAGGTCTGGGACCTCCATAGTGCAGTAGTTGAATAAGATGACATCGTGGGAGCAGAGGTCAGCCACGCAGAGGAACCAGTGCCCCCTATTCTTGTAGGGGGGCAACACCAGGTCAGGGTTGTGTTCTTGTACATGTTTCAGCATATCAACCATCGACTGTGAGTTATCCGCCCCTTCTAGTAGTCACCTGGACAAGGCTGGATGGCATTGTAGATTAGCTATTGGCTTGTCATGAGCATGATACTCTCGATCATTGCGCTTTTTAGGACTCGGAACAAGATCTTCCCTACAATTGCTTCTGAGTAAAATACTCCTTTGAGTGCTTGGCATCGTACGGAGAAGTATATGTTTCTCCAGAGGATTGCTTCTTCATTAATCTGCAGCCTCAAGACCATATTCAACAACTATTGGTCGCAAACCGTCAGATATTTGATGGCACATCTGTCAAAGTTGGCCATAGCGAAGACTGGAATCTCAGACGATGCAGTGAATTTATTGGTCGTTGAGGTATTCACTCTAGGGGTTGCTCCGCAAGCGAGTTGTGCAAGTTGCCCCCTTCCCCTTCAGATGATTCCTCTGCTATGTCTTCAAACATTTCTTTCATTACTTCATTCGACTCTAGCAGTTGTAGAGGGGCGGTTGTGTCGACGACGTGAGCATTTTCGTGTTCTATAGGGGCCCCGTCGGTGGGTTTCTTGGTCGCCCCTCCTCGGGCGTTGTTGAAGGATTTGTGGGCCCGCTGGCGTCGAAGGAGGACGATGAGTTGGAGGAAGAGGGTGACGATGAGGACGGTGAAGAGGAGGACACCGGTGGTGATGGTGACATTTAAGATCACCTTGAGTGGCGACGTGCGTCCCTCTCATTGAGCCTCTGTTCGATGACGTCTAGGCATTGGAGCGCCGCCTGCATCGTCTGGTTTATCACTTCTAGTTGGACGGGGAGACCAACTAGACTCAACAATTGGCACACATGTTCACCTAGCCGTTACTGGAAGACCTGAAACTTGCGAGCCAGGGAGGAGAAAGTAGCACTATGATTGCATATTACATCCCGCAAGCTATCAAACTCGAAGCCGAAAGTGTATCCTAGAGAGGAGGAGACCGCCGATCAGCTTCGACTTTTCGTGTCACTCCTCACATTGGCGGCGCAACCCGTTGAGTTTGCATCATCTGTCGGGGCTGAGTCCACCAAGATGGTGCGCGAGGGCGTGGCCTCTGAGCGTGACGTTGGCACCTTTGCAGTTGTATCTATCACCTTAGTGTGGGGCCGTGTAGAAGGTGGCAGAGTGGGCGGGTGTGATCGACCACCCGACTCTCAGCCTCATCTTCCAGGACGACCACGACTACTATAGTCAGTGGTGTTGGGGTCTCTTAATAAAACCTGAGCTCAGTATCTAGGATCTCGATGAATACCTTGTCGCTATTACGAGAGGTGTCCGACTGCGCCAAAGGTGTGAATGTGACTGCTGTTGTTACCGGCAGTTTTGAAGCTGGCAGCACTGTGGCAACTGCTTCTGGGGCCACGATGGGTGTGGAGGCCTTAGTTGTGTCAACGAACTCGACTATGGGGGTGGCACTCGTGACTTCTTCAGTAGTCACAATGGGTGTTGTTGTGGTGGCCGCTACTGGGACAGCGACTACTGGCTCGGTGGTGGCGACGACCAGCTTATCGTCAAGAATGACCACTGACAACTTGTCCCACTGAGTTGCCATAGGTGCGAGCCTCGCTGTGGTGGCCATCCTCTCTTGGATGGCTGTTTGGGTGGTGTAGGCTGCGTTGACGGTTAGATCTTCGACCTCTGCCGTCATAAAGACTAGCTTCTCTGCATTGTAGTTGACGCAGCCTAGGAGGGGTAGGAGGAAGTTGGTTCTTACAAACCTATAGAAAAGGTGGTGTCCCTCCTTCTTGACGATGTTCTCTCTGGTGAGGAATTTGATATTTTGTCGTTGCCCCTAGTTCACGATAGGATGAGCGACTCCCTTAGGTACCTGAGCCCGACTGCGATCAAGTTGACGAATCCTCCTATTCTGTATTCCTTGGTGGCGTCCTTGATCGAGTGAAAATGGTTGAGTAGGAAACGCCCCAAATAGGTTGGCATGCCAGCCATGGTGTACCAAATGAGGTGTAGCTCTTCAGTGTATAAGTTGCTCATTTTGTATTTGCTGAAGAGCAGGTTGGCCACGATCTTGTGAACGATCTGCCAGAAGTAGGAGTGGACTGCAGCTACCTTGCTTCCTGGCTTGAAAGAGGATTCGCCTGTCAGTTTCTTCCACAATTTGACCGGGTCGAAGTCGTCACTGTCACTGATGCAGGTTCCATTGTTGATCAACTCTTGTTCGGCTATGCTGGTGGAGGAGATCTTATTGAGTAGCCTCTCTATTATTTCATGCTCTGCATCATAGAGGTGCCCTTACAGTCGGTCTGCTCCACCGTACCTCTGGCTTTCTTATGGGGTGTTTGGAACCCTACGGAGGGAGGAGATAAACTCCTTCGTCAACTCGGTGTACGAGTGGGAGAAACTAAAGTAGAGCTTTCGGAGATCGGTAGCTTTGAGGATGTTTTCCAACCCGTCGAAGATGATGTCTGCCGAAAGGAAGCGTGGTGACAGAATCTGGTCGGACAGAAGACCTTTACCGCAGTTCGGTGTGGTGCCTCTAGTGGTCCACATCCCTTGAAACAAATCACCCTAGTGACTGGGCAAGAACTTTGAGTTCTGTCATTGTAGCCAATGCTATGCTTGCCTCGACGCGGGGCCATTTTTCGGCCTCAAAGGGCCCAAGTGTTGCTGGGTTAGGGCATTTCTGCCCAGTAGTGGCCACTGTTGTGGCCTCGGGGTTGATCCTCCAGCCCTACTCGTCAACTTGGATGATATCCTCTTTGGTGCGTGCCATTGTTCTGAAAAAGATTAACAATTCATGTTAAATCAAAAAGGGTTATTCATGCAAAATTTTGTCCTCCCGATATGTGGGATTATAACTGAAACTTAGTAAGAATGGTATTGCCCAATATAGTTTGGCGATACCTATGAAAAACCGATATCAGGTTGAATTAGGAAGCATCTCATTGGGTTTTAGAGCAAAATTTTACAATTCCTAGCGTGGGACACGCAAGTGCACAATATCAAAGACACCCATTACGTTCTTTGAATGATACTCATAATAAACCGATATCAGGTAAAAGGGAAAATTATGCTCTTGTGAAGTCGATAGAAAAAGAATGCTACACGGCTGCACGTCATGTACATCATGCAGACCCTGGAGAGTATCGACAAGCTCCCCTAAACTTACTCAGCGCGATAAGGAATGCATGTTACTTGTGTCACGCGGGACTCGTGTCGCATGATACTCGTGTCGCGTGGCACGAATGCAAACCCCATACAATCAAAGTGATAGAAAAACTGATACGTGTTTAAAGCTTTACCCAACATGGTCTAGAACACGATATGAGGTGTGTGATACTGTCTAAGCATGAATGGTGCATGATATAAATGGGTGATAGGTCAGCGTGATACATGATGCACGATACGGGATATTACCTTGTCGGGAAGAGAGATGTTGGACACAACACGGGAGGTCGAGAGGTAGGGAACTCGGCACAGGAGCTAGGATGAACTTGGGTGATATAAGAGATTGCTCGATACAGGAGTAGAAGCTTGGTAACTTCGGTAACCCGACAGAGTTAATCTCTTGTTGCTTATATAGCCGTATGCGAGCGGGGTTAAATAGTAAAAATGGGGACACACGTCACTTATGCACGCGAATCGCCTTCCAAAGCAAGGTAAAACCTAGCTAATCACTTCGTGTTGTGAGTCTTAGAGGGAGGTGGTCTGTCACCCGACATGCCTTTACCTGGCACGCCCTTTATGTGCCATGGGTTTGCGTGATGCACCTAGCGTGGTGTGGCGCGAGCGCTATCTGGCTGAGAAATATGCGGTATGTCTGACATGCCACTGCCCGATACGCTTTCCCGACATGGTAAGCTAATATGCCAAGCTTGAGTGATAAAGATGGTTAACATGTCTATGCGCCATGCATTGTGCTCAAAAGCCACATGCATTGTACAAAAACTTAGTGAAATTGAAAACTAAAGTAAAAGGCGCTTGATATGTAAGACATCACTGACCTAAGTGTAAATGTTAGCCTCAGTTAGTATTACACATCAAGGCGTTGAAACTAAGTCGGTGACCCAAAAAATGCGAGAGTCAGTGCACGTGGCGCATGCACAGACTCATGCCTTATTACAATGAAAGTGTTCAGAATGTTCTTTGTAGGAAAAGGAAATAACATCCTATTCTAGGAAAGTAAAAACTTGGGCTGCCCCCCAAGGAGAACTATGGTTTCTGTTGTTAGCTCAACATATTCCTTCTTTGCTAGGCTTTTCGGCAGGTGCGTCTTAAGCATCGTCTAGGGGAAACTCGGATCGCCTTGTGAAAGCTTCGTCTTCATAGAACCTTTTCACTTGGTTTCTATTGAATGGAAAGACCTTTACATGATCATCCTTATCGTATATAGCTCCATCATTCTCGATGGGTACATCTTTGCAACCAGGAATGGTCTTGACCATTGAGTCTACAGTTTCCCTAGAAAAAGTCAAATAGAAGATTTGAAAAGCAAAACCTTATCACCTTCCTTGACATCTTTCTTCCTTAAGTGGGAGTCCTGCCAAACTTTTGTTCTTTGCTTATAGACCCTTGCATTCTCATAGGCGTGAAGCCTAAGTTCTTCAAGTTCTTAGACCTGGAGGAACCTCTTATTTCCCGCTAGGGAGGGATCCATATCGAGATGTTTAATGACCCAAAATACTTTATGCTCTAACTCAAAAGGCATATGACATGCTTTCCCATAAATCAACCGATACGACGTGGTTCCAAGCGACGTCTTGTACGCTGTTCTATATGCTACAGAGAGCATCATCCAACTTGGTGGACCAGTCCTTTTGAGATTTCCCAACTGTCTTCTCCAGAATCTGTTTGATCTGCCTATTCGAAACTTCAACTTGGCTAGACGTCTGGGGATGATACATGGTAGCAACCTTATGTCAAATCCCATACCTTCGCAGAAGCGCTTCAAATTGCCTTGCAGCAAAGTGTGATCCACCGTCATTGATCACCGCTCGAGGGACTCCAAATCTTGGGAATATTATATTTGTAAAGAGCTTTATAACAGTCTTGGCATCACAAGTAGTAGTGGGTATAGCTTCTACCCACTTGGAGTTGTATTCCACCATAACTAGATACTAGAAACCGTATGATGAACGGAAAGGTCCCATGTAGTCTATTTCCCATACGTCAAAGATCTCAACTTCAATCCATTCCGACATAGGCATCTCATTCCTACGAGAAATATTCCCAGTCCTCTGGCACTCGTTGTAGGATTTGACATAGGCATGGGCATCCTTGAAAAGGGTGGGCCAATGGAAACCAGACTGGAGAACCTTGGATGCAGTTCTTTCATCTCCCAAGTATCCTCCATAAGGAGAAGAGTGACACTCATACAAGATTTTCAGGTATACATCTCCATTAGAGGCTATCGACACAATGCCTAAACAACAGAGGGTCATCCCAATAATAATACTTTAAATCAGAGAAGAATTTCTTCTTATTATTATAAGATATTTCTGGGGTTAGTTGTTTACAGACTAGATAGTTGCAGATATCAGCATGCCATGGCCCTTCTGGATTGGCCATTTGGGCAACGCAGATTGCCTCATCAGCATATCTTTCATTGATCGACAGCGGGTGGTCATCCTCCACTCTAATCCTAGATAGGTGGTTAGAGACCACATTCTCGGTACCCTTCTTATCAATGATCTCATGATCAAACTCTTGTAACAGCAATGCCCAGCGTAGCAACCTAGGCTTAGGGTCTTTCTTTTGCATTAGATACTTGATGGCTCCATGGTCTGTGTGAACAATCACCTTAGAACCCACAAGATAGGAACAAAACTTGTCAAATGCATTGACAATGGCTAGCATTTCCTTCTCAGTGGTGGTGTAATTCACCTGGGCCTCATCTAACATTTTACTGGCATAGAGGATCACATGATGCTTTTTGTCCTTCTTTTGCCCAAGGGTTGCACCTATAGCAAAATCACTAGCATCACACATAAGTTCGAACGGAAGATTCCAGTCAGGTGACTGGATAATGGGTGTTGAGACTAAAGCATCCTTCAAGGTGGAGAATGTCGTGAGGCATTCTTCTGTGAGATCAAACTTCACATCCTTCATCAACTGATTTGACAGCGGCTTTGCAACTTTGAGAAGTCCTTGATAAACCTTCTGTAGTAGCCGGCATGCGCTAAGAAGCTTCTGACTCCTGTCACAGATGTGAATGGAGGGAGCTTTGCAATCACTTCCACCTTAGATTGCAACTTCAATGCCTTTATTGGATACTTTATGTCCTAGAATGATACCTTCTTGTACCATAAAATGGCACTTTTCCCAGTTAAGGGTGAGATTCTATTCTTCACATCTTTTCATTACCAAAGACAGACTATTCAAGAAATCATCAAAAGAGCTTCCATACATGCTGAAGTCATCCATGAAGATTTCCATTTTATCTTCTAAGAAATCAGCGAAGATAGCATTCATGCACCACTGAAAGGTAGTGGGTGCGTTGCAGAGCCCAAAGGGCATTCTTCTAAAAGCAAAAGTTTCATAAATGCAGGTGAAGTTAGTCTTCTCATGATCGTTTGGATGAATGGGGATCTGATAGAACCCCGAGTACCCATCCAACCAGTAAAAGTATGAGTTATGGGCCAAGCGCTCAAACATCTGGTCGATAAATGGGAGAGGAAAGTGATCTTTACGGGTGGCAATGTTTAACTTTCTATAGTCTATACACATCTTCCAACTAGTGACGGTCTTGGTTGCAACTTCAACCCCATTGTCACCCTTTATCAACGTGATACCTCCCTTCTTAGGGACGACATGAATGGGACTCACCCATGTACTGTCACTAATGGTGTATATGATTCCTACATCACGGAGCTTCACAACTTCCTTGCTAACCACCTCTCGCAACTTCTCGTTTAGTTTCCGTTGCGGCTGGGCGTAGGGTTTAGAATTTTCTTCAAGATGGATTTTGTGCATACACACAGAAGGGTTGATCCCCCTTAGGTCTCTAATCGAATAACCTATGGCTTTTCTTTGTAGCTTCAACTCCACCAACAGTTGTTCCTTCTGGTCGTCAGTCAACTCTAAGTTGATAATAACTGGTTTCATACTTTCTTCATAAAGGAATCGGTACTCCAAACCTTTCAGTAAAACTTTTAACTCGGGCAGGGTCTTCTCTTCTGGTTTTTTGGCAGGATCGCTTCGTAGTGCAGCATACATCACCGTCTCAACAGGGCCATCTGCTTCAGACAGATCTTCGACATCTAGAAATTCTAGGAGCTCTTTTACCTCTGGGTCTTTGACCACCTATGCGTTGCCAACTAAGGCACGCATCAGTGGATCCACGATAGCCTTCTCCTCCCTTACCTCATCATAGAGTTGCTGATAACTTTTGACAAAGTAAGAAGACTCAAAGAACGAGAGGGCTTTCATGCAGTCACAGATGTTGAAGTCAATATGCTCTCATCCAACTTTGATAGCTATCATCCCTGCCTCTACGTCGATGAGTGCTCTACCGGTTGCAAGGAAGGGTCACCCAAAAATCATGGGGTAGCTGGGATCCTCCAAGGTGTCGATCAGAATGATGTCACAGGGTATAAAGAACCGCCCAACCCTAATGGGCACATCTTCCACTACTCCAACGGGTCTTGCGAAGGTTTGGTCTGCTAGCTGGATTCTCATATTTGTACTTACTATGTCATTAAGTCCTAACCACTTTGCAAGCGATAATGGAATTAAGCTAATGCTTGCTCCTAGATCTGCCAGACCTTCACAGGTCATGTTGTCTCCAACTTGCAAGGGAATGACAAAGGCTCTGGGATCTTTCTTTTTGGAAGGCATACTTGCCTTAACCAAAGAACTGGACATTTGTGCTAGCTTCACAGTTTCAACATCTTCTCCTCTCTTCTTCCTTGAAATCAAGTCCTTGAGAAACTTTGCATGTGGGCATTTCCTCGATGGCATCCAAGAAAGGGATGTCGAGGTGCAACTTCTTCATGGCAACCATGAATTTCTCATACCTTTTCTTCAATTGGGCTTTCACTAGCTTGTGCGGGAAAGGTATGTGGGGTGCATACCTATCCATACGCTCCTTGTAAGTCACATCTTCGTCTCCTTTCTCTGTTACTTTCTTTTGCTTCGTGGGTACTTCTACTGATTCCTTGGGGGTTACATCCTTGACTGGTGATGTTATTGTTGTTGCTCTCTTCTCAGTTGTTGGGTGTATCACTGTTCCTGACCTCAAGACGGCCATCTTCGTGGTTTCATTTCCTCGCGGGTTCACCTCAGTGTTGGACGGGAATCGCCCTACCTGATGGTTGATACTTTGGGCTAGGCTTGCCAGTTGCTGGTCTCTTTGCTTGTTGTTCTGCTAGAGCTCCCCAATATGAGTCAAAAAACATCCCATCTATTGTTGCATTAACTTGAGCAATGCTATGCTGTCCACGGAACTTTTGTGCAGCTTCTCATTCAGATCATTCTTCTTCTTGGCAAAGGACATTAACTCAGTCATCATCGACGGTCGTTGTTGCTGACCTTGTTGGGTGTTCGGGTAACTTCTCAGTTGCTGGAAACCTATTGGGCGTTGATGATTCCACTATCCTCCTGAAGAGGTTCCACCTACCAGCTGGTGAGAATTTTCTACTGTGCTGGTATTTCTATATGAGAATCTAGGGTGGTCAGGACGTCGATACTGGAGTAACTCACATTCTCATTACTTTCGTCATCAAGTTTGCCCTACACGAATGTATGTGGGTAAAAGTAAGAAAGATGGTCCATCTCTCCATAGGTGACACAGCTCCTGACCGCTTCTTGTTGGACCTTGCCTTTATAGCTCTGGTCCTTCAAGGCTTGAACATCAGTCACTATCTTGTCTAAATTAGCTGACAATGCTTCCATCAGCTTTGATTCTCCAGGAGTGGAGTGACTTGTTGACTCTCTATCGTATTCACTGTCCTGCTGATTGGTGGCCATATTGTCTATAATCTCCCTAGATCTTTGGGCACTGAGCCCCAAGAAATCTCTGCCTACTGCAACATCCAAGGATTTCCTTTCTCCGACACACAACCCATTGTTGAAGGTGGTGATCAGCTTGGGCTCAGAAAAACTGTGGTGCAGACACTCTCTCTGATAGCCTTGGAATCTCTCCCAGGTTTCATGCACATCTCTGAGACTTTCTACGAGAATCTGGTTATCTTGTTTTGGCATTTTATTGTTCTCTCTATAGGGAAGAACTTAGCAATGAAAACATTGGCTAGGTGTTCCCAGTCAGGGAGGCTCCCATCTTGGAGACTTGTGTACCATTCCAGGGCTTTGTCCCTTAAAGAGAAAGGAAAGCACTGGGTGTAGATGTAAGATATAGGGATCTTGTTGATCTTGAAAGTCTTACAGGTCCTCTTAAATGTTGTAAGATGGTTGTAAGGATTCTCTTCACTAGTATTTCCTCCAAACCAGTTGTGTTGTAGAAGCTGGAGAAAGGCAGGCTTCAACTCAAAGTTAGCCACATTGAGCGGTTGCTCCACCACTAGGTTCCTTTCCTCATTTTCCCTAACTTGGACAAACGAACGCAGAGACCGAGCTTCGGGTGCTTCCTCTGCCATAACTTACCAGAAACAGGAGGGTTCGAAGATATGAAGGAGTACCTGAAGAGAAAAGGTGTAAAGGTGTGAGTGTGTTGTATAAATTATGTACAATAAGTATATGTAATATTATATGCATATGTACAAGGTTTTTGGCAAAGTGCAAGTAAAACTCGAGTTCGTAGAATGATATTCGTTGTCGAGTCCCCAACAACGGGACCAAAAAGTTGATAAGCCTTAAACGTGGGTTCAAAAATGGAGACATGTCTAGGTCACCAGACTTTAGTAATTTATAATACTCGAATGTTTAAGACTCCTGCAACTAGCACAAGGTCAAAGTAGTTTGGGTTTGAACACAGGGACCAGAAGAATAACGCTTTAGAACCCAAGTTTTACTTGTCTAAGCATGTCAAAAAGTCGAAGGATAAGGTTTGTTGTAGCAAAAGAATCATAAAGAAGTAAACAAAAACCTATCTCTAAAGGGAGTTACTAGAAAGATTAAAGCTTTGGGTAATTTGGGTTTTAGCAGTTTTTATGATAGTTTTTTGTATAAGGGAAACTGAGGAAATAAAACCATCTTTAGAGCATAGCATGAAGAAAGAAAACTTAATCGTAACAAGTGGCGGCAGCAAAAATCCAATGCCTTCTCCTCTCAAAGGAGATGCCAACGAGCCCTGCACTAAGTTCCTTCTCTCAAAGGTACCAAGCATGGGCTCATGCGGAAAGATAAATCAGGCACATCTCTAGTTCTGGGTACTCTCATACACCTGAATCATACCAAGATCTAGAAGTTTACAACGTCCTTCTCTCGAAGGAGTCAAAATAAGAAACATGATTCAATAGCTAGTCAAAAGTGTGAATCATCTAGAAGAGACTAGAACTCAGATGCCAGAAAGAAATCATTCAACACAATAAAGCCACACAATGAATGATATGAGATAAACCCCACATATTCCAATAATCATAAAGAAATATGAAGGTTTAGTTACAATGTTGTAATTAAATGAAAGCAAATGTTGTAAATGGAAGATATGTATCGATCTCCTTGATTTAGGAGATTGAAGTACATAGAAGCAAACACCTAAGATAATGCTAACCCGACACCGGGTAAGGGCCCTATCGGGATACGACTGTGTCGGCTACTGGACTGTGATGGGTAGGGGTCGTATCAGGATAGGACCTCTGCCCGATATGGTCATGTCTGACTGCTATCTGTGTCAGGTTGCAGCCGTGGCAGGTATAGACCGTATTGGGTTGGTACTGTGTTGGGTTAGGATACATATCGGGTTAACACTATCTTAAGGCTCTTGGGTTATTCGTGTCAGGTGTAGGTGGGCGAGCCATCTCGGGTTGAAGCCCAGATAGGGACCCGACATGATGGAAGTAGCCTTGAGGATCATATTGTGCTGCTTGCTGCTACCAGAACGGTCTCTAAGTGAACTCCTCCCACCCCTCTCAGGATGGGGTGTGCTCACCTAGTATCACTCGGCATGCTCATTGGGACTCGATGCACTAGTTCCTTTACTTTGGGAGTTAGCTCTTGTAGGGTCCATCATGTCCCATTGTAGGCTTGTAGCTTCTATTTATAGGCAGCGAGTTGATAGAAGTTGTAGCTTTTATTGATCCACGTGTCCTTCATCTATGGATCCATTCTCGAGGCTTCAGGAAGGGTCGATACAGTTGTCTCCTGTCACACGTGTCCGGCCATGATCGTGTCGGGCAGTGAGTGCATCACATACAGTTGTGGCAGGTTGGAGCCTTATTGGTCTGTGGTGTCGAGGGGTGGTCATGTCAGGTAACGACCTCATCGGGTTGTGAACCATGATGGGTTAGGCACCATATCGAGTAGAGAGCTACAACAGGTAGGGACTCCCGCACGACATGCCCACATCGGGTTGTTGTCATATTGGGTAGTGACCATGACGGGTAAAGGGGTGTGTCGTCCTCACGATCTACCAGGTTGGGACATGGACTTCATTGTCGATGGGCCTATTGGTGCTTTTCTTGTGGAAGAATAAGAAAAACCCTACTAAATATGGGAAATATTATTAGGGGCATAGTGGGCATACTTTCTTCACAATAAATAAGATAAAACAAAGAGGAAGTTAGGTTTGGAGGCTATTTTGATAATAAAATATAAGCTCTAGTAGCCATAAAATGGGTGTTATCAACTCATATCTATAAGATGTCAAGAGGGAAAATATAAGGGATTGTGATTATCAATTAGTATATAATAAGAAGTCAGATCATTATTCACAACATCATTCAAGTAGTCACACAACCATCATTCATAATGATAAAAGAGTCATATTACATTATTGATTGGAAAGAGATATGAGTTCTTAAGGAAAATGAAATGCATAGGATATAGACATCCTACACACCATCTAATGAAAAGAAATAACTATCTAAACAAAAAATAAGAGGAGAGGCATACATTTATCTAACCATCATCCATGAACTTTATTTACTTTCTTCAAGTACTTTGATATGCATTATTTGTTCCTTGAACCTAGAAAATACAAGAAACAAATGATCAACATAAAGTTGATACATGGTTGAAAGATACTATACTATGTTGGGTTATTTAAAATACCTGAAGAAGAAGAAAATAAAATAAAAACATTAATTTAAGGAAAAAAATTAGGTAAACCCAAGTTATTAGTCACATTTCAATGGACATGTATTACTATGGTGGACTTAGCACAGTCAACACTTGTATTATTGGGCCCTATCCTTGTGTACCTTGTACCATTAGGGATCTCCCTACGTACCTTGTACCATTAGGGAGGTTCTAGTCAACATTAATACTTTACCTCTCTAATAGGGAGATTAATGAACACCATCAACAATTACATTCCATTTTCTTTCTTTAGTGTTCTTAGTGTTCAATGCGGAAGAGTATCAATATGAATAGATATACATCCAAGAATAATTATATAATTAAATCCAAATAAGTACTTATAAGTATATCATCTAGCAAAACTAGTCTTATACTTATATCCACGTACCTTGAATCTCAAATCTGAATTTCATCAAGCCTAGATTAAGAGAGTTGATCACCCTGAAAGAGAAATAAGATCTAAAGTCATTATGGGTTCTCATCATCCCATATTATGGTTTTTGGGTTATTAGGGTTTGATCTCTAGTTGGGGTTATTTTCATCTTCCTATTATTAGATTAGGGATTATCTTCAACTCTTATCTTATATTGGAGTCACAAGACTAAATTTCAAGATTAGGGTTTCATCTAATTAATGATGCCCATTTTATATAAGAAAGGAACATTCATTTTAGGGTTTCTATAGATGTTTAGATCTAATGATTTCCTTTTGGGATTCACATGATCCAAGGTGTTCAAGGTTGTGTCTAGGGTTATTGGTCGATCATAATCACAAGGGGTCATGAAATAAAGTTAGGGTTTGCAATTAATGCATGATAATACACATATATAAAGAGAGAATTGAAAATTAGTGTTTCTAGATATCTATCCATAATTTCTTAGGGTTTCAAGTCATGTGAGGGTCAGGGACCCTATTAGGGTTTGGGTATACAAAAAGGTTAGGTTGAATCAAATAATGTCCATTATAATTATTAAATGACATATAATCATTGGACTATAGGCTAGCATTTTTGAAAAAGGGGTCTGATCTAGGTCTTGGGGATATTTTATTTTGGATAGATGCATTTTTTGATGAAAATATGTATAGGTTTACTATTTTTTGATATTCTTAGCATTTTCTAGGATATTCCTAATATTAATAGATTTATAATTTAATTAAATGATTTAGGTTGAGAAAATTACCTTGGTCAACAGTCAAATTCGATTGGATCGATGGATCCTATTGATCCAAGATCTCATGATCTCAACCCGACTTGCTGAGGTGGCTCCTGCTGATTGGTTGGTTGAGCTGAGTCAGCTACACATGGACCGCTCTCTCCCTCGGGTTGACTTATGGTCCGCGTTGAACTGGTACGTGGTGAGTGGACCACATCAAATCTCTGATGGCACTACATCCCCCCTCCTCCTCTGTTGATGTACCTGCTCGAGTGGCTTGGATTAGACTCTGGCAAGCTCCCACTTGTACTTGGTGGTGTTGGCGTCTGGCTGAGGGTGCCCTCACCTTTGTGAGGATGCTCCGGCCAGAGGCGTCAGGTTTTTAGACCATGGATCCCTCTAAAGCCCCCTTGCTGTCACGAGGGTGGAGGAGGTCATCAGAGAGAGAGAGAGGCCTGGGAGGTGGAGCTTTAAAGGCATAGAAAGGAGGCGCCGCTGAGCCTTATGAGGATCCCTTGAAGGTGTATGGGGGTTCGATTAGGGTGCAGAGGCAAGTTGTTGTGTGGTCGAGGCTAGACGATGGGGAAGAGGAGATGGGTTTGGTGGCGATGCTTAGCACCTCTTGCATCAAAATTGGAGGTGGTGTACAACTAAAAAGAGAGTGGTGGAGGTGATGGTGGGCTTAAATAGGTGTGGGGGAGGTCAGAGGTGAGAAGCCCTAATCCACTCACCACCACCAGTGAGAGACTTGGGAAATCAGGAGGCCATTCTCCTTGATCTGAGGGCGAGGGTCATGTGGCGAGGGTTGTTGAGTTTGGTTGTGTGCAAGGAAGAGAAATATCCTACTAGAATTGCGAGATAGGTTAGGATAAGCACGAGGAGGTTCAACTTGGTTGCCGACCTGTTGGGGATATTTTCGAGTCTAGCGGGAGGTTAGGGATGAAATCCACTCTGTTGGATGCTCCCTAATCTGCGATCAAAATGATTGGGCAACCAGGATGCATGCCTATATAAAATGACCCACATCCTAGGTTAGATAAAGCATGCATGACACATGAAATGTCACGTACATAGATCAATAATAAGAAACTTAGGTCTTAGGTTTTAATAAATGGAATGATTTACATTAATTTCAATTGCTTATAACTCTTAAACACTTTAACTAATTAAATTGAAATTTTAAATGGAGCTTCATACCAAGGTTATCTAACTGTGGTACACAATTGGGTTCCAAATTTGAAGGTTAACTACATAAATTGACTATGTATCATAATACATATAATTCACCTTTATATGGAAATAGGGTTTGTATTATAATAACATTGATAGTTTCTTTTAATCATATTTGTGACGGAGATGGTCAAGGGTATTATTGGAAATAACAAAATTGTAAGAGAGAGAAAAATATATGTGAAAACTTACTATGTGATAATTATGGTTATGCAAATATGGTTGGACATCATGAAGAACACATAAACATTAATTTGTTCTGTAAGGAGGTAGTAGAAGGAAAAATGTACCAGAGAGAAGAGTGCCCTAACTGGAGCCACAACAGTCTGAGACAACACCCATGGATCCATCAATGCATTTCCACCCAACCTTTCAAGCTACATCTGGGAAGATGTTTTCCTTATTTTCTTACTATATTGGGAATATACCAGATCTTACTACTAGGGGACCTTCCTCAAACATTAAGTCTATGGGTTTTGAGTAATACATTTATAGGGTTGAAGTGGTGGGGCCTTGGAATACTTGAGTACCAAAGATGTGATAGTTGCAGATTTGTGGTTGAAAGAGTTTGAATAGGTTTTCCAATTATTGCATTAAGTGGATGAGAATAAGGTGAATCATGTGATTTACTTTCTAAAGTATAATGTTGGACACTAGTGGGTGGTTGATGAGGAGAAAAGGCACGAGGAGGTTATCACTTAGTCAGATTTTAGAAAGGAGTTTGAGAATCAATACTTCCCTCAATGACACCTAGATGAGAAGATTATGCAGTTTGAGTAGTTGAGATAGAGGACAATGATGGTGAATGAGTGCAAAGTGTGTTTTGTGGAATTGTTGAGGTTTTTCCCACACTTGGTGCCAACAAAGAAGAAGAGGAATATTTTGTTTTACAAGGGGATGAATGTAGAGTTGGCCAAACTGGCATCAACTTTGGAGTCACATGAAAAGTTGTCCACCTTCATGGAGTCTGTGTGGAAGATAGAGAGGAAAATGATTGGTGTTTGTGACCGTGATGCCAAGAGGAAGCCCACACAATTGTTTGAATAGTTTTCTTAGGGATTTAAAAGGCAAAGGTTCTCGAGTTCACCGAGGCAACAATATTGACAGTTGCAATAGAGCATAGATACATTAGGTCTAAGGATGCAAAATCATTCATAGTGGTCCCCTAGTGAGCACAGAGGTTGGGGACCTACCATCTGAAGCATACAGTTCGAGGTAGGCACCATTAATGGGGACATTTGAGTCGTAAACCTCCCCATAGAAAAAGTGTTTTCACTATAACCAACTAAGGCATTTGAGGAGGTTCAACCCATAGATACCTAGGATGTGTTGTAACAATAAGGGCGAAGCTAGTAGGGCTCACAATATCATGGCAGTGGTGGTAATAGAGGACGCGTCTAAGATATGCAAGCAAGGTCATTAGGATCTGTAGGAAGAAGCCAAGGATGAGGAAGATCACAAGTGATGACTTGCTTCTATGACATGAGTCAATCTGAGGGAGTTGTCAGCCCTCAAGTCATTGCATGCCAAATGGAGCATTTTCACTCTGACTTATCAGTTTTGTGTTGACCCGCATGTGAGACACACATTTATCACCATAGAGGTGATTATTCATTGTAATATTTTTATAAGTTATCGATCTAAATCTCTTTTCCTTAAAGTCATGTTAGATGCTTCCATGATTTTTCAAGAGGTGCATCCATTCTGTGTACTATTTTCTATGGACACATCATTGAAGTGGATCTCATGCCACTTGATATGCATGGAACCTATGTGATTCTTGGAATGGATGCATAATATAAGTATAAGGTGGTGTTGAATCTTAAATCCAAAGTTATTTAGTTTTGGGAGGGAGACATCCCTTGGACTTTTCAAGGATAGCAAAACATTCTCCCTATGCATCTTTTGTTGGAAGCTATAGTCGATAAGTTGATGATGTAGGGTTGTGAGGCTTTCTTATCTCACATAATGGATACTAAGGTGAAAAGTTATAGTATCTGAGATGTACTTATGGCATGTTACTTCAAGGAAGTCTTTCTTGATGAGTTTCAAAATGTTACTCCCCTTCAAGAGATTGACTTTGAGATCAATATAGTCCCTGGAACACAACCCATAACACACACACCTTATAGGATGGCACCTATATAGATGAAGGGGTTGAAGAAACAACTTTAGGTGTTGTTGTATAAGGGTTTCATACATTCGATTATGTCCCTCTAGGGTGGTCCAATATTTTTTCTCAAGAAGAAGGATGTCTAAATGAGGTTATGCATAAACTATCGTCAGCTAAATAAGGTTATGGTAATGAATAAATATCCCCTTCTAAGGATTGATGACTTTTTTAATTAGTCGAAAGGATCTATAATGTTTACAAAGATAGACATGAGGTCAAGACATCACTGACTGGAATTAAAATGGAGGACATACCTAAAACAACCTTCAAAACTAGGTACGCTCACTATGAGTTCGTGTTTATGTCGTTTGTGCTAACTGACACACCAATATCCTTTATGGATGATGAATATAGTGTTTAAACAATACCTAAATCAAATTTTCATAGTCTTCATTGATGACATCTTGATTTACTCCTTGGATAGTAAATACCGTCTTCATTTGACATTAGAGTGGTCTAGGTGATGTCAGTTATATGCAAATTTCAATAAGTGTGAGTTTTGCTAATAGAAGTTTCTTTTCTCAGTCATATCAT
This sequence comes from Alisma plantago-aquatica, assembly GCA_963693085.1. Classification (NCBI taxonomy): domain Eukaryota; kingdom Viridiplantae; phylum Streptophyta; class Magnoliopsida; order Alismatales; family Alismataceae; genus Alisma; species Alisma plantago-aquatica. Next base: position 1,997,221,375 of record OY856409.1, read on the forward strand.
ATCCAACAGAAGAGTTTATGTAGATCCTAAGAAGGTTGAGTCAGTATTAATATGGGAATATCCAAAGACAAAAATTGAGGTGTGGAGTTTTCTCAGCTTAGTTAGATACTATAGAAGTTCTATTGAAGACTTTAGTGCCATAGTCTCCCCACTGGTTAGAATGATGGATGTACCCTTCATGTGGACAGAGAAATTTCAATGAAGTTTATAACTTTTAAAGGAAAAATTGACATCATTTTCAGTAATAGTATTGCCCGATCTAGGGAAAGGTTATATAGTCTTCTATGGCGTGTCAAAGGAGGGCCTTGGATGCGTGTTGATGCAAGAAAAACACATAAAATCTTTTGCTTCTAGACAATTTTAAAGGTGTGAGGAGAACTACCTAGCGCACGACCTATAGTTAAAACCAATGGTCTTGGTTTTAATTATTTGGAGAAAAATGTAAAATTTTCATAGATCATAAGAACCTCTAGTATATCTTATCAAAGCAAGAATTGAACATGAGGCATAGAATGTGGCTTGAGCTAATTAAGAATTATGATTTCATGATAGATGCCACATGGGAAAGGAAAATGTGGTGACGTGTGTTGAGAAGGAGACCACCACCACCACCATCATCATGATCATGATCATCATCATCATCATCATGATCATCATCATATTCTTTGTCAATCTTGGCATAATTATATTCCATGGCCTATAAAAGGAGGTATATGTTGGTGCCTAAACATTAGATGAATAATCAGATGGAAATCTCTATGCTTTGTGGATTTCTATCTCATGTACTTGCCAAGCCAACATTAGTACAACAAATCAGGGATGTACGACATAGTGATAATGTGATACTAGATTATCACATAAGAACTTGGCAATAGGTAACATGACATATTTTATGAGTTAGAGATGGGACACTATGTTATCATAATAGTTTGGTAGTTTCTAACATTGATGATTTAAGAAATATGGTGCTCAAAGAGCACATACTTTTATGTATGGGATGACCGTGGCAATACAAGTATGTATCATAATCTTAAATATCTATATTGGTGGCTAGAATTATAGGAGTACGTAGTAATTTTTTTGACTAAGTGATCATCTATCAACAAATCAAATGAAAACATCAAATACTGGTAGGAACGTTACAAACCTTGTCGAATTGATAATAGAATGGGGATCATGTGACCTAGGGACTTTGTAGTCGGTCTCCCTAGGATAGCCAATTGTCATGATTCTATTGGGGTAGTGGTTCTTAGACTAAAAAGGTATCCCACTTATTTCCAATTAAGAGTAGTTACACACCAGAGAATTTAGCACATATATATATTGATGAGATAGTATGCTTTCATGGGGTACTTGCAACAATATGTCTAATAGAGGACCATAATTTATGAGTTGGTTTTGGGATTTGTTGCATACAACATTAGGCATGTAGTTAAACTTTAGTATATCATTTCATTCCCAGACAAATGGCTAGTCAGAAAGAACTTTATAAACTTTAGAAGATTTGTTAAGATCTTGTGTACTCTAGTTTCTCAGAAGTTAGGGTGTTCATATTAGTTTGATTGGGTTCTCTTATAACATTAGTTGTCATAGGAGTTTGGATATGTCACCATATGAGACTTTTTATAGAAGGTGTTTTAGATCACTCCTTTGCTGGTATGAGGCATATAAATGTCATTTACTTTATCTAGAGTTAGATCAACTAATGATAGAAAAGATTAAAGTGATGAAACAATAGTTAAAGGACGCTCAAGATAGGAAGAAATCTTATGCAGATTACCATTACAGACCGTTGGAGTTTCAAGTGGGAGACAAAGTGTGTCTTAATGTTTCCCTGTGGAAGGGAGTTCTGAGGTTTTGCAAGAACGGAAAGTTGGCACCTTAGGTTCATGGGGCCTTACCCTGTTATTTATCGTGTTGGGAAAGTAGCATACAAACTATAACTAACACCTAATATGCAAAGACAAAATGATATACTTCATGTATCCATATTGAGGAAGTGTCATCTAGTGAAAGAACATACTATCCAACAAGTCAAAGTTCAACTAAATGATTAGATACCCTATGTGGAGGGTATGGTGATAATCTTGGACAAGTGTGTCCAAAAGTTGAGAAAGAAGGATATAGTGTTGATGAAGATGTTGTGGTACCACCATGGTATGTAAGAAGCTCTGTGAGAACTTAAGTAAGAGATGCATAGAAAGTATCTAGTCTTGTTTTCCTAGGATTTCAGGGTCAAAATCCATGTTAGGGGTTTATAATTGTAAGATCCTCGACCTTGATTAATTTATTAATAATGTCCTGATAGGTTAAATATGAGTTTGAATGGTTTGATTACATGTTTGATGTTTACATAATCAATTAGTTGATGTTTTGCTTGCTAGGATCTATGTGAAAATTCCCTATGATGAGGAACCCCCTTGTAATTTGCACATAACATGCTTTGTTTCTCCCTCTCTCTTGCTTGGAGTTGGTTGGGTAGAATTAGATCTCAACTAGGTGTCCTACTTTTCCATCCTCCCTCTCTCTTGCTTGGAGTTGGTTGGGTAGAATTAGATCTCAACTAGGTGTCCTACTTTTCCATCAGTTGAGGATAAATTGAAATACCTTGATTTTTCATAGGTTGAGGACTGGTGGCATTATTCTGCCCTTCCATTGGTAGAGTATTGATGGAGTTGGTGAGTCATGTTGACCTTCTATTTTTTTTCAGTTGAGAATCAATTTTCTAAATTGTTGGGTTCATCTGTTTAGTAAAAAATGGAAATTGGTTCCAACATCACTACCAATGGAAGCATGTGAAGCGCCTATAAACGGAATTTTGGGATGGATAACTGATGGTTTGTTGATGCTTCGAGACTGTCGATTCATCTATCTATGTCTTCCAATGAAGATCCAACGTGCTTGACCCAATGTCTAATATCATCTATGTATACCTATGGAACTCCCACCTTCACCTACTGACAGACAAATAAGGGTATCTATCGATGAAGGTCCTACCCTCATCAACCAATTACAATTGTGAGTTGTCTTCTGATGGAAGAATAGATCAATGAAGCCTTGGATATGTTGACTAACGACATGATAACTTTGACCACCCTATGCTCTCTCATCTAGGTCTATATATACCCCTTGTTCATCCTTTCTCACCTCATTTGTGTGAATGATCTCAAAGAGATGAAGAAGTAACAAGCCAAGTGATGAAAATCCTGACTTCATCAACCTTCCTTAGAGTTTCTAATCTCTTCTCTTCTCTACACATGTGTGGATCAACACCCTTCCTTGATAATCATAGATGTTAATTGGGTAAGTAAGATTTTTTCCTTCTTAATCTTGAAAACCCACCATATTCTTCCTCCTTAAGTTGTGTTCATGAGGATGATCCTTTAGGGTTTTGAATGTGACAGTCTTACACCCTAGTTTCTTTCTCCATTCTTTTTATAATTGCCTTAGATCATGAATTTTGTCGATGTAGAAAGTCTTGTGAGGAGAAAGATCACATCTAAGAAAGTTTGCAATTATCTTTGGAGTTTTTCGTGAAGCTTGGAGCTTTCCCAATGACATCTTTGAGTGGACTTATTTCCACCATCTGTAAGGTGAGTGATATTAATTTTGATACACATCGTACCTACCTTGTACATGAAAATCTTTAATTATGTACAAATATTCATTAAAAATGTTAAAAGGTGAAATATTGCACCACATGAAGTTGGTATAGGTGGAATACATACTTGATGTTTATTTAGGCTATTCACCTAGCTTCTTGATGCTAGAAACTTAATGGGTATTTCTTGTACTTGCATAAATCTACTTCATGTTCAAAGAATGAGATTTAAAGCAATACTTTTGTAATCAATAATGTCTTGTGAGCACATGGAAAGGTAGTTATATGTCTTCCTTGCTAATAAAATGTCTCTATGAATGTTCAAGAACCCCTTTTTTATTTGTTATACTGCTAAAATGCACGTGAAAAGAGATCTTATGTAGTAACAATTATTTATATTATAATCTTTGATGACATGGTATATTGCCCTAGAATCCTACCCTATTCCTTGATTAGAAGGCTAGTGATATTGGTTCCTTAGATTTGACAAAACAAGAATAAAACTAGAACACATTTACATTCAAACTTAACTATGTGCCAATCATGAAACATGTTACATGTATTTCCTTTGCTAAGTAAAATTCACATAATAGTTAGGCAATAGGAATACTGTATTTAAAACATGTATTAGATTAATAATTAGAATTTTCATGTACAATCATCTTAGTTAAAGTGGAATGAATGAAATAGTTATGTTAACAAGTAAAATATGAATTTTCGTGCATAATAATAAAATGTAACTCTTTTGGTGATGATGTGAATGTAAACAAACTATAATTTAAGATTCGTCAAAAAATATATGTAGATAAATTGTCTAAACCATAATGGTGATATAACTCACAAAAAGAAATCTCAAAAATGAAATATAATGGTAAAGCAGTGATCTTTTGCTTCCAATTAGCTTGGATGCCAAGTTTAACATCATTTAGACAATAATAACTATCATAATTTTATTTAGAGAAGAAAATATGAGAAAAAACCAAAGGTGTTAAATAAATTACTAAATGTCTTTAAAAGTAGAAATAAACCTCAAATTCAAATCCACATACTAAAATTGGTCTATGTGTGATTTTTCACATTAATTGGACAAAATTATCTATCCTAGTGTATTTTAGGAGAGAGAATATGACTTAAAATCCAAAATATTAATTAAAGTAGTAAACATTCCCAAAATGGAAAATTAATTGTAAAATCATATTCCTCATGTATAAGTTTGCTTCTAGGCCAAGATGTACATCTTTTGGGTGTCTCTAGATGCCTCAAATTCATTCAAGAAAGAAAATATATGATATGATCAAAAAATATTAAATAAAATACTATATATTTCTAAAAGTAAAAAAAAAAACTAAAAGCAAGACTAGAACCTAAATGTCTTATTTAGTCTGGGGGTCAAATTTCGTATTAATCGGATAATGTTTTCACCCTCAATTTGATTTTGAAAGAAAATACATAATTATATAGCATCACTTTAATCAATTTCCAGTTTGGATAAGGCTTTCGATTTATTTATGTCACAACCCTCTTCTTTTTGGCTTGTGTGCACCCATCAGATGAACAAATGGGATTGATCCCCAGGACTGTGCCCACCTGATCGAACAGTTGTGGTATGTCTCCTACCTTGGGTAGGAGACAACAATCTATGTGTACAATACCGCCTCCAAGGTGGCTTGGTATTTCACAAATTTCTCTCTTGATTCTTGTCAGTTATTCAAGAAATTTCATGCATTGAATTTGTCAGAATGATCCACACACAACGAGCCATTAATGAAACCCCAATTTCCTTTCTTCACATCTTGCCCAAATTGCTTCCCAATGATTCTCGAAGCTCCTACTCTCGAATCCCTAGAACCGAACCCCACCTATAAATACCTACACCCCGACCATTGTTGGACAATACACAATCTTCCTATCACATCAATTTTGTCTGACATCATGTTCTTCACTCCCACCAATCCCATTCTTCTTTCAGTTGCCCAAACCCTTGTTGGTGGTGCCTCTCTTCCCCGCTATCCAATTGCTTTGATGGTAAGGTTCTTTGAGACCCCTTCTTCAATTTTAGTTTGTTGTTTTGGTATGAGAGTCACCCCCATGATTCCTTCAAATCCACACTGCCCAATTTGAGCTGCTTCACACACCCATGATGAGCATGAAAGGAGGGAGATGATTCTCTTTGTGTGTTCTCGACCTTGCCCTCACAACTATTTTCTTTTCAGTTTTTCCTTTGAGGGTAGAAAGGTTTATTTGTCACATGCTTGTGTGCCACACCGTGTGATGTGCACAGTTGTCCATGGCCCTAGGTCACATGGACAGGGTATGATTGGGCCACGTTAGCAAGGTTTAGATGTAATTTTATTATACACATGGATTTAATTAAATTTTTTATTGGTAAGAACTTCAAAAATTCTTAACGTTTTCTTTAGTAATCCAAAAATTACAAAAAAATGCATTGGACTAAAAAAATTCCTCTATATGAACAAAAATATTTCATAACCTGAATCATACTATAGTTGGAATAGTAATCTAGGGTTTAAAATATGCACATAATTGATGGTTGTGCATATACATCAATGTGAGGTGAGCAGGAACCCTAACTTGAGATTAGGTTTGGACTTGGAAAGTTGACAAACATCTTCGATGTATGTTGCATCCCCCCATGAGTCATACTAAGCAATTGATTTCTTTATCTCTCTCTTGGGCCTCTTTGAGGTATCTTATTATTGAAAATTTTATTTTTTGGACTTAGGTCTAATATTACTAATTTTGAAATCTTGATCTATGTTGGATTTTGAAATTATACTCTTCTTCTTTATTAAACACTAAATTTGGATTTAAACCATGTGGTTCCTTATTGTGGAAAGTAACCGTAATATTACCTACTTTTATGATGAATGTTTTATTTCATCCAGTTATGTGATGGCAACCTTATTTATTTTATAAAAGACTAAACTTTTACTTGCCTCTACATTATGCATGACTTTTGATTTAGTAGTCCTAGAATAGTGTAATTACTTTAATTTTTGGGTTGTATGCCCATGCTATATCTTTAAAATAGAGGTTGTATGACCCATACTCGGGTTTTTTGCCTACACTTTATATGTCAAAATATGGTTGTGTGCCATACTCTATCAGGTTTTATGGTTGTAAGCCTTATTTGCCATTGTTTATTTATATTATACTAGTGCTATTCTTATCCACATGCGTGCATGTTGGTATTATTTTGATGGCTTTTGTGCCCAAATTGTATATGTGATTTTAAGGCATAGATTTTAGATTTTATTAATGGCAAGTATTCTTCTTGATTACCAACTCATTCCAAATTCATATTCTTTTACTACTCACTTGGGTGGTACTTACCTCTTTTACGAGAAGGCTTGTTACATTTTATGTCCTTATTTCTCATAGTGTTTAATACCTGATTATTATGCTCATACCAGCTTGTTTGCTTACAATTTCCATTTTTCTCTTCTCTTCTAGGGGATTCTTCCAACCCAAGGTGTGGGACAAGGAGGAGAAAATCAAGGTTGACCAGGACACATCAAGAGTAGCTAAACCTCCTTGGGAGATAGATTTGAGGTGGTTAGATGACCCTCTACTGATCCTATATTTTAGCTTATTTTTCATATGTATCACCCAGCATGGTGAAGGATAGTGATAACATTAAGGATTTTAATAGTTCGATATTTTATATCCCACTGCTACATTTCGTATCTTGAATGATACTTTGAGTAGATTTAATTAGCATCCCTTTTGTGAAAAAATTATTCGTGTGTTTGGTATATGGGATGTTTTAATTTTATTCAATTTAGTAGGGAGTGGATCCCCTATAGGACCCCAGTACTCCTTACATATACGGTGGTACATGTAAGATTATGGCAAGAGTACACCCTTGAATATACTCTAGCATAAAAACCTAATTGTTTACTATAATGTAGATTCCACATATATACTTCTTATGTGTATTAAATGTTTCAATTGTTATATCATGTCACTAGGACTTTCTTCTCACGCTATGGTTTTCCATGTCTTTTAGGTGATCGACAGAGCTTCCCTAGCAGTGGAGGTGAAGATCATTCTAGAGGAGTCTAGTCCTAGTTTTTTAGGTAGGTGGTTCCTATGTGAAGGATTCCTAGTAGTAGGTGATATTTGTGTGACTCCTCTATGTACTAAGTGAAGTTATGGAGGTGGGATTTCACATTATAAATATTTCTTTTTCGTAAAAGCTCTCACATTTTTATATTGTAGTAATGAATTGAAATAGAAAAATCTTTTTTATCCACACTCTCTATTTGTCCAAAAGATTAGGGGAAAAAAGACAAAGTCATTACATTAATGTTCCATTAGAGCACATATTATATGGAGAAATAATCCAAATGATATACTGATAACACCAACTTTACGACTGATAGAGCTTATATTTTATTATCAAAATAGCCTCCAAACTTAACTTCCTCTTCATTTTATTCTATTTATTATGAAGAATCATGCCCACTACGCCCCTGACAATATTTCCCATCTTTTGAAGGGATTTTCCTATTTTTCCATAAGAAAAGAAGCACCAATGGGCCCATCATCAGCAACGACGCCCATGTTCCAGCCCAGTATCTCACCAGTATCTGAAGCCAACACACCCCTCTTACCCGTCATGGTTGCTACCCGCTACGATGGCAACCTGACGTGGGTGTGTCGTACAGGAGTCTCCACCCGATGCGGCCCGCTACTCGATATGGTGACTAACTCATCACAGTTCACAAACCGACGAGGTCGTTACCTGACATGGCCACCCCTCAGTGCCGCAGCCCGACAAGGCCCCAAACTGCCACAGTTGTACACAATACGCTCGATGCCCGACACTCTCCTAGCCTGACACGCATGATGGGCGACAAATGTATTTGCCCTTCTGAAGCCTCAAGAACGGAGCCATGGATGAAAGACACGTGGGCCAATAAAAGTTACAACTACCAGCAACTCGTTGCCTATAAATAGAAGCTACAACCTTAAGATGGGACAGGCCGGACCCTACAAGAGTTAGTCCCTAGAGTAAAGGATCTAATGCATCGAGTCCCAAGGAGCCTACATGGTGATAACTAGGTGAGCACGCCTCCATCCTGAGAGGGATGGGAGGAGTTCACTTAGAGACTGTTCTGGTAGCAGTAAGTAGCACGATATGATCTTCAAGGCCACTTCAAGCATGTCGAGTTCCTATCTGGGCTTCAACCCGAGACGACTTGCCCACCAATACCCGACACGAAGAACCCGAGAGCCTTAAGATAATGTTAACCCGATATGTATCCTAACCCAATATAGTACCCAATCTGATATGATATCTACCCATCATGGTTGTATCCCAACACGGCCAGCAACCCGACATGACTGTATCAGATGGAGGTCATGTCCTGATACGACCTTTAACCATCACGATCCATGACCCAACACGATCAATGACCCAACATGGGCGTATCCCGATATGGACTCTACTCGGTACCGGGTTAGCTTCATCTTAGGCGTCAACTGATGTGTACTTTAATCTCCTAAATCAATGAGACCGATACTTATCTTCCCTTTACAACATTTACTTTCATTTAATTACAACATTGTAACTAAACCATTATGCTTCTTTATGATTATTGGAACCTATGGAGTTTATCTCATATGCTTTTGACATCTGAGTTCTAGTTTCTTCTTTCTGATTTACGCTTTTGACTAGCTATCGAATCATGTTTCTTGTTTTGACTCCTTCGAGAGAAGGATGTCATAAACTTCTAGAGCTTGGTCTGATTCAGGTGTACGAGAGTACCCGAAATCAGAGCTGCACCCAGTTTATCTTTTCATACGAGTCCACGCCTGGTACCCCTGAGAAGAGGAACCCAGTGCATGGTTTGTTGGTGTTTTCTTTGATAGAAGAAAATGTTCGATGTAGGCCGATGCTGCTTGTTACAATTAAGTTTTCTTTCTTCGAGCTATACTTCGAAGATAGTTCTATCTCCTTGGACTCATATATGCATAAACTACCATAAAAACTGCTAAAACCCAAAACCTTAATCTTTCAGGTAAGTCCCCTTGGAGATAGTTTTTAGTTTAATTCTTTGTGATTCTTTTTCACTATAACAAACTGTAATCCCTCGACTCTCGGACGTGCTCAGACAAGTAAAACTTGGGTTCCAAAGCACTATTCTCCTAGTGCCTGTGTTCGACCCCGAACTACTCCGACCCTATGTTAGTTGTAGGAGTCTTAAACATTTGAGTATTATAAATTATTAAAGTCCGATGACCTAGGCATGTCTCCATTTTTGGACCCACGTTTAAGTCCTACCAACTTTTTGGCATCGTTGTCGGGGACTTGGCACCGAATACCAATTTACAAACTCGAGTTTTACTTGCACTTTGCCAAAAACCTTGTACATATGCATATAATATTGCAGATACTTATTGCACATAGTTTCTACAACACACTTATACTTTTACATCTCTTCTTTTCAGGTACTTTTTCATCTCATCAAAGCCTCCTATTTTCTAACAAGCAATGGCTAAGGAAGCACTCGAAGATCAGTCTCTTCGTTCTTTTTTCCAAGTTAGGGAAAATGAGGAAAGGACCCCAGTGGTGGAGCAACCGCTCAATGTGGCTAACTTTGAGCTGAAGCCAGCTTTTCTCCAACTGCTGCAACACAACCATTTCGGAGGAAATACCAGTGAAGAGAATACTTACAATCATCTCACGATGTTCAAGAGGAGCTATAAGACTTTCAAGATTAATAGGATCCCGATATCTTATATCTACACCCACGGCTTTCCTTTCTCCTTAAGAGACAAAGCTCTGTAATGGTACTCAAGTCTCCAAGATGGGAGCTACCCCGAATGGGAACATCTGGCCAATGCCTTTATTGCTAAATTCTTCCCTATAGAGAGAATGATAAAATGTCAAAACAAGGTAACCATATTCTCATAGAAGGTTTCAGAGAACTTACATGAAAACTGGGAAAGATTTCAAGGCTATCAGCCGCCACTCTACCCCTAGAGAATTGATAACCTCCCATTTTGTGATGTTATCTTACTAAATTTTCTTAGTTTTCCATACTCTTTCTTAGATAAATTAGATTAAATACTTAACTTTCTAGCTTTATTGTAAATACACCAATAGAGTGATATTTCTCTTTTCTTCTTACAGATAAACCCAAAAAAATCGCAAAAGTTCCCACCCAACCAGTCTCAAGATCGTGAGAACTCAACCGGTCTCAAGACTGTGAAGAACCCAAATGGTCCCAAGACCGTGAAGAACCCAAACGGTCCCAAGACTGTGAAGAACCCAAATAGTCCCAAGACTGTGAAGATCCGAACGGTCCCAAGACCATGTAAAGACTTATTGATCCAAAGAACGTGTGACGGTGACCGGTCCCAAGACCGCGAGGATCCAAACGATTTCCAAACCATGAGGATCCAAATGGTTTTCAAACCACAAAGATCCAAACGGTCTCGAGACTACTCAAGACCCCCCTTTGAAACCTATAAATAAGACCAAAGGGGTCCTCATAAAGGGATCGATTCTTAGATGCCCAAAGGCTGCCTCATTTGTTCCATAGTTGTTTCATCTTTCATCCTTTTCCCCAAGGCTTTCGGTCTAAGATCCACACTCCATCCTTAAGCCTGCTTTCTCTCTCATCAACATAGAAGGTGGGAAGTGAAGGATTCATCACCAAAGCAACCACGCAGTGTGAAGATAGTTTTTCTCTACCCCAAGGGGTCAACCTTCCTCTCTCCTACATGGAGGTGATGTTTTCCTTCTCTTCTCATGTCTCCTTCTTTGTTCTTGCCATGAGAGAGTAGTTCTATACACTAGGGTGTGGGGAGTAGCCCCACTACCCATGTTTTCATTCTATGCATTGTAATTCATGAGTTTGCAATAAAAATGCTATCTTTTCAGTTCAACATCAATCCTTTAATGAATGCTAGTTGCTTGATCACCAACCTGCGTTACTTATTATCTACTAGTGTGAATTGTCTACGTTTGTGCTTTTAGATTTGATTATCGATTATGTGTTGGTTCTTGATGTATGTAGTCACCATATATCTATTTTGGTATCTAGGAACGCTTTTCAAGGAGTGGAGTAAACTCACCTCCATTGTTGTACTTTCATACTATGAAATGGAATCAATTGACGTATGGAAATACAACTTTGATAGGTCGAGGAACACACTTAGTGAAGGGAGTGATTCAAAGTAAGTGACCATTCGTTCGGGGATGGCTGGCATTGCAATACTTCCACGTTTCTCATAGTTAGCTATTCGAAAGAAAGCTAAGTCTACAAAGATACTAACTGATTAGACCCTTTTGCAAACCATGTTATTATGATGTATGTTATGATCCGTGTGTAGTGGTGGTGAAACTCGATCACATCCTAGTGGTTTCCAAATATTGCTTACAACCTTAATTTTACTTTCCTGCCATTTAATTTACATTTGCATTTTAGTTTAATCATCAACCCAACTCTTCGATCTAAATATCAACTTTTAAGTAGATAAATAGAATTATAGCGTTTTCCATCTTGTTAATCCTTAACAAGACCGTTGTCTCGTGGATTCGACCCTCAACTATACTACGGTAAGACTTCCACTTACCTTAGCGTACGTGGAGATCTTAGTATGGCACACACATAGCTAAACTTAGAGACTTACTATCTCTAGGATTTTTAGTGGTGCACGCAACTCCACAAGAGTGGAAGCTCCATCAAAAATTGGCACTGTTGCTGGGGACAACAGAACGTTTTAATTTCATTTATCAACTTGCTAGTTGATTAGGATTTTACATTTTACCTTGATAACTACTTCATATATTTTTTATTCCCTCATTTTTCCACACCATCTAAAGTGTGATTTTTCTTCTACTCAGGTAAAAAACATGTACACAAAACCGCGAATTCTCCCCTGAACCAGAGTATGACTCTGAGGTAGAATGAAATTTCCACCGACGCATCAGACTGAACCGCCAATAAGCCAGACAGATGGCTGAAGAACAATGCCAAGCCGCCTTGATACTGGAAAGAGTCAACACAGCTATAACAACTCAGAGAGCACAACTCATCGCTGATACACGAGCTCAAGTCCAAGTTGAAGTTCGAGCTGAAGAGCAAGCTCGCATCCAAGCTGAAAATGAGGCAGCCACAACAGTTGCTCAGTTATTGATAAGGAACAAGCAGCTTCGAGACTACGTTGTTCCTAAGAATTATGAGGATAATCACCCAGTTCATCCACCGCTCATTAATGCTCCCAACTTCAAAATTCGAACACAATGGATCCAAATCATGCAAGGCATCTCATTTTCTGGAAGCACTGGAGATGATTGCATGGACCATCTGAAGTGATTCAAGGCAGTATGTCGATTGGTGCCACAAGCCGGAGCTACGCTTGATGCAATCATGCTCTGACTTTTCAACTTTACTCTGTCTGGAAAGGCACTAAGCTGGTATAATTCTTTATATGGAGAGCCAATCACCACCTGGGCTCCCTTGGAATTTTTTTTTTGGAGAAGTTCTTTCCTCCCCCATTGACCTACCAGATTAGGGGACATATCAACCAGTTCTGCCAACTTCTTGGAGAATCACTAGCAGAATCATGGGAAAGATTTAAAGAACTTATGAGAAAATGCCCACATCACGGAATCTCATAAAACCAGCTCATAAAAACATTCTATAGAGGGGTAAGTGATGAAATAAAGAAGTTTTTGGATTCCTCATATGGAGGAAATTTCATGGGAAAGAATTATGAGGACGCCTGGAAGATTATTACACTCAGATCCGAGAACCAATATAATTGGGGAAGGCCATCTATACGAGGAGTCCTAAAAGTCTACAAAGATGAAGAATCCGTATAAATGAAAGCCATTGCTGAAGCTCTGAAAACCATAGCTCATAAGCAGCAAGTCCTTGAAACATCATTTCGAGAATATGATAGAAAGAAGAACTCTCAAATTCAACAAGTCAAAGTAGCTACTGAGACTTGTGAAGCTTGTCATTTATCGGATCACCCCACATTATCATGTGGCCTCTTATACGATGTAACGATGAATCTACAGACACCTCAACCACAATATGAACCAATTATTGAACATCCTGAGGATCAGCTGCCATAGCAAGTTAATTCTATCCACATCATACCAGGTCAAGCATATTATAATCTAGATCAACCGAGAAATCACCCTGGGTTTCAGCATGGGAATCCTACAGGAACTGCCAACCTGCAACACCAAGCACAAGGTGGGTCTTCTAATAGACCACCACCAGGATTCCAAAGAAATTACAACCAAAACCAAGGAAACTATAGAGGAGGGTTTCAAAGATTTGCTTACCCAAGAAATTCTTCTACATATTATCAGTACACTCACCCTCCGCTACACCCACAATTGCAACAACCTCAGCTACAACAACCATTAATTCAACAACAGTAGTCACATGCACCTCAACAACTGCAACCTCAAGGACAACAACAAATTATATAGTACCAACAAAAGAATGCTCAACCTCCACCAACAGATGAAATATCTCTGATAAGGCAAATGTTGCAATCTCAACAGACCATGCTTGCCAACCAGCAAGCTCAACAAAAAGCTGTAGAAACCCAACTAGCACAAATTACAGCTCAGTTGAAACCACCGGTAGGTACTTTCGCTAGTCAGCCATAAATAAATCCGAGACATGATCAACATAGACCAGAACAACTGAATGCAGTTACCACAATGTTTGGTCATGTTCTTACTGACGCTACCAAAGTCACTCAAGAAGACGAAGGAACAACTAAAATCATCCCAACTGTAAGCATAAATTAAGAGGCTGAAAAGGAGAAAGAAAAAGAACTAGTTCCCAAGGAACCAGAGGTCCCACCATACAAGCCCAGGATACCCAATCCAGGCAGATTGAGGGAGACTAAATTGGATTCTAGATTCTAAAAGTTCAAGGAAGCAATGAAGAAGCTATATGTTGATATTCTGTTCCTTGACACTCTCTCTGAAATCCCAGCTTGGTCTAAATATCTGAAGACTTTGCTACCAAAGAAATACATGACCGAAGAACACAAGACTGTCAAATTAGCTCAGACTACTTCTGACATCATTCTCAACAAAATGCCAAAAAAATAAAAAGACCCTGCCTCCTTTGGCATCCAATGTTCTATAGGTAACAACTCTTCCAAGAAAGGATTAGCTGATTTGGGGGCCATCATATCTATCATGCCCTTTTCTATGAGTAAAAGATTGGGCTTTACTAACTTGCTACCCACAACAATGACAATCCAACTGGCTGATTCTACCATTACCGCACCTTTGGGAATTATTGAAGATATCCCAGTGAGAGTAGGAAGAGACTCCTATGTCCCTTGTGATTTTGTTGTCATGGACATAAAAGAAGATCTGAGGTATCCAATAATATTCGATAGACCTTTCCTCGCAACAGCCAGAGCACTAATTGATGTCGAAGCTAGCACAATTACCTTAAGGTTGGGGAAAGAAACTGTTCAATTTAGAGTCTTTGACAGCCTTAAAAGTCCTAGCATCCATGAAGAAGTCTTTCTTCTTGAGGCAATAGATAAAATGTCCCAGCTGAAGCAAGAAACTCTCGAACCATCTAATGCTATGGAAGACATCTTAACGAATCCAGAAGCTGAATTTTCAACTGATGAACTAGTTCAACAATGTCTGCAATACCTAAAACAAGCATAAGAAGTTCCAGAAGCTACTTTTGAGGAGTTGAAATATGTCACCACTTTGGAGACCACCGAAGTGCTCAAGGCACCTGAGATGAAAGTCCTACCAGCTGGACTCAAACACATCTTTTTAGATGAAGAAAAACTATGTCCGGTCATTATCAGTTCCACTTTGATAGATGACCAGGAAGAAAGACTCCTTGTTGAGTTAAGTAAGTACAAGAAAGCCATTGGATATAAGATGACCGAACTAACCGGGATAAATCCAACTTTGTGCATGCACAAATTACCTATGGTGGAAGAATTTAAACCATCACAGGAGCACCAGAGGAAGCTAAACCCGGATCTCAAAGAGGTAGTTTTCCTTGAGGTTCTAAAACTGCTAAAAGTTGGTATTATCTACCCAATTTCTGACTCTCAATGGGTAAGTTCGGTTCAAGTGGTCCCTAAAAAGGGGGGAACCACTGTTGTTTTGAATGATAAAAATGAACTGGTACCCATCCAGAATGTTACCAGGTGGAGGATATGCATCGACTATAGGAAATTGAACAAGGCAACAAGGAAAGATCACTTCCCTTTACCTTTTCTTGACAAAGTTCTTGAATGTCTATCTCACCAGAAATTATTTTGTTATCTCGATGGCTACTCAGGGTTTTATCAAATTCTGATACACCCTGAAGACCAAGAAAAGACAACTTTTACCTGCCCTTTCAGAACCTATGCTACAGAAGAATGCCCTTTGGGCTATGTAATGCACCCACTACATTCCATAGGTGTATGTGCTCTATATTTGCAGGTTTAACCAAATCTATCATGGAGGTATTCATGGATGACTTCTCAGTCTATGGAGACTCCTTCGATAATTGTCTGCTTAATCTCAGTAAAGTGATACAAAGATGCGAGGAAACAAATCCGATCCTTAATTGGGAAAAATATCACTTTATGGTGACAGAAGGTGTTGTCTTCGGGCATCGAGTGAGTGAACGAGGGATTGAAGTAGAAAAAGCAAAAATAGATGTTATTTCAAAGTTGTCACCACCAAAAGACATCAGAGGAGTACGAGCTTTCTTGGGCCATGCTGGATTTTATCGAAGATTCATCAAAGACTTTTCAAAAATAGCAAAACCCATGACTCACATGTTAACTAAAGATGTGGACTTCAATTTTGATCAATAATGTTTACACAGCTTCATGACTCTAAAGAACACCTTAGTTTCTGCTCCTATACTAAGAGCTCCTGATTGGTCACAAGACTCACAACCCTTTGAAATAATGTGTGACGCCAATGACTACGCTGTAGGAGCAGTACTAGGGCAGAGGTTAGATAAGAAGCCCTACGTGATATATTACACATTAAAGATGCTTGATGAAGCTCAAAAGAACTATACAACTATAGAAAAAGAGTTTTTGGCAGTCATTTATGCCTTTGAGAAATTTTGTTCTTACCTAATCGGACCAAAGGATATAGTCTACACAGATCATTCAGTAATAAAATATCTAATTCAGAAACAAGATGCCAAACCTAGACTTATTCGTTGGGTGTTGATGCTTCAAGAATTCGACATAGAAATAAAGGACAAAAGTGGGGTGGAAAATGTTGTCGCCAATCACTTGAGTCGCATTGAGGCTCAAGATGAAGATAATATACCTATCTGTGACTCTATACATGATGACCAACTCATGAAGGTCACCAATGGATTCCCTTGGTACACCAACATAGTAAACTATCTGGCTACGAGAATTGTCCATACTTCTGCTTCCTATCATGATAGGAAGAAAATTTTCCATGACATCAAGCAGTACTTCTGGGATGAACCATACATCTTCCGCTTATGCGTAGACGGGTTATTCTGTCGATGCCTTCCTGAAGAAGAAATCACCCTAGTTTTGGAACACTGTCATTCTGGCCCCACTGGAGGGTACATGAGTTCAAAGAAGACTACTCTTAAAGTCTTATAGTCAGGTTTCTTCTGGCCGACAATAGCAAAAGATGCACATGAATTTGTACAATCATGTGGTAAATGTCATCTCTGTGGAGGGATATCCAAGTAGAATGAAATGCCACTAACTCTGTGGTAGGAAATTGAACTCTTCGATGTATGGGGAGTGGACTATATGGGTTCATTTCCCTCATCATATAATTCTCTTATATATTGGTCGATGTGGATTACATCTCCAAATGGGTAGAAGCTATACCTATTGTGTCTTGTGACTCTAAGCCGATTATTAAGTTGTTCAAGGATATTATTTTCCCTAGATTCAGAGTTCCTAGAACAGTCATATCCGACAGAGGGTCACATTTCTTGGAACGAGTTTTGAAGCACTTCTGCGAAAATACAGAGTAAAACACAAGGTCACCACGCCTTATCATCCGCAGACAAGCGGTCAAGTTGAAGTCTCAAACAGACAACTGAAAGCTATTTTAGAGAAGACTGTCAACAGAAACTGCACAAACTGGTCCACCAAGCTTCCTGATGCTCTTTGGGCATATCGTACTACTTAAAAGACACCAATAGGAACAACTTCATTCCATTTAGTGTATAGAAAGTCATGCCATCTTCCAGTCGAACTAGAACACAAGGCTTGGTGGGCTATTAAATAGTTGAATTTTGATTTCAAAAGTGCTGGCGAATACAAACAACTTCAATTACAAGAACTTGAAGAAATAAGAATGTCTGCTTACTAGAACGTCAAGATTTACAAAGAGCAAACTAAGATGTGGCATGATGGCCACCTTAAAAGAAAAGATATCATTGTTGGAGACAAGGTCCTTCTTTTCAATTCCAGACTCAAAATGTTTCCTGGGAAACTCCGCACAAAGTGGTTCAGACCCTTCACTATCAAGCATATCTACCCAAGTGGAGCGGTCATCATCCTTGACGATAATGGAGGAGAAAGGACTGTAAATGGCCACAGACTGAAAAGATACTATACTCTAGCCAATAAAACTCCAAGACAAACCATTGACATTCATGACCCCACTTCATCAACCTGATCAAGCCAGAATCTCGTCAAGCCAGTGACGTAAAATCGAAGTGCTACTTGGGAGGCAACCCAAGAACTGAGTATCACCTCTCTTTTTTATTTAAATTCTTCCTTCCTTTGTTTTGATAATTTTCTAGTCTCTTATTTGATTATTTCTTTAGACCTATTAATCTCATTCAGAAAATATAAAAATTAATATAAGCAACCAAACAAATATAAAAATATAAAAATCAATAACCAAAATAACTTTACCCAAATAGTCTTCAAACCATTTGGTCCTCACAGTCTCGAAACCATTTGGAGCCAAACGGTCTTTAAACTGTTTGGTCCTCACGGTCTTCAAACTGTTTGGTCCTCATGGTCTCGAAACCATTTGGAGCCAAACAGTCTTCAAACCGTTTGGTCCTCATGGTCTCAAAATTGTTTGAAGCCAAACGGTATTCAAACCGCTTGGTCCTTACAGTCTCGATACCCTTTGGAGCCAAACGATCTTCAAACCGTTTGGTCCTCACGGTCTCGAAACGGTTTGAACCAAACAATCTTCAAACTGTTTGGTCCTCACGGTCTCGAAACTGTTTGGAGCCAAACGGTCCTCAAACCTTTTGGTCCTCATGGTCTTGAAACCGTTTGGAGCCAAACGGTCTTGAGACTGTTTACCCTAAAGGGGAATATGAACAGTTCCCCCCATATCTATAAATATAACCCTAAACCCTCCCTTTTCATATCTTTGGCTCTTGATCCTTTTTCACGCGATTTGCATCATCTCCTTGCTCCCGCGCGATCCGAACCTAGCTGTCGATTCCTTTGCCACCACCTCCCATATGCCATCATCCTCTAATGGTAGTTCTCATGCCGTGCATCCACCTTCTCTCATTCACGCTTCATAATAGCAGCTCCTCCCTCTTCTCTGACACTCGCTCCACATCTAGGTAGAGCAACCTTCTCAATCGTCATCATCATCACCATCACCACCGCAACAAGTGCTTTTCTTTTTCGCCATCGCCGTACCTCTGGCCATCACAACTTGCTCCCGTCACCGCCGACACCTTCTTCATTTCCGCCGACACCTTCGTCGTCGCTGCCGCTTCACCTCCCTTGCAGTTTCAACACTTGCAGGTTCCGAGAGGTTTCAAAACCGAGGGCCCTCGTGGTTTTGCAAACCACATGGACCCTCACAGTTTTGCAAACCACATGGACCCTTGAAGTTTCACCCTCGCAATTTCACTCTCATGGTTTCACCCTCGTAGTTTCACCCTCGCGGTTTCACTCTTCATGGTTTCATTCTTAACGGTTTCACTTCTCACGATCTTTAAACTGCATAACCTCCTCACAGTCTTAAGACCGTGATGCTTGCACCATTTTGCACATTCCTCATCATTCATACAAAATATTTCTAATATATCATTTCTTGTTCACATTTTACATAATGGCCTCACCTGCAAAGGAAGTTTCTGAAGCAATCCAATGGACCAGAGAACAGTTCTTGGAGTGCCGAGATAGGCTCCAACACATTGTTGACATGTGCGCAAAGATGAGCAAAACTCTAGCTAAACTGCCCCAGGTCCTTCACGACCTTGAGCATGTCAACAAATGTCTGGTGGAGGACCCATTTGAGGACCTCAAAGAACCTTCCTCAACTGATTAAGGATCTGACTACGAGCCAAACTCCAATGAAGAATCCCCAGTCAGCAAGTCAAAGGGGAAGCAGAAGGCCCAGGTGGCTGCAACCGAATGACCAACAAAAAGACGGGCAAGGAAACAAGTTCAGCCCACGACCTTCAGGGAACCAATTCTAGCAGGACAAGCAACTCCTTCTGTTACTACCGCAGCTGCACCAATTGATCTTCGGATTCAACATCTACAAGTTGGTGATAAAATTGTGAAGCCAACAAAGTACATCTGCTCCAGCATACTGAAGAGGATGGGAGTATACAATAGAGTTCTCGACCTCCTTGACAAGGCAAACCTCTCCAAGCTTTGCTTCATCATTGAGAATTCCTATCTCGAGCCCACATTGGAATTCTTCACCCACCTTACCAAACAAACAGTGGAAGACAAGGACAAACAAAGGGATGGGGGTGAACACAAGTTTGTCACCTCGCTTTTTGGAAAGCGAGTTACATTAACTGAACACTTGTTGAACAAAATATTCATCGACAACCCAGACCAGCTAAAAATGCTATGGACGTAGGTCTGGATCACCAACTGTTCAACAAGCACACCTTTTGGAAATCTTTGACTAGAATCCCAAACTACGATTCCAAAACCTGCAAAGCCTCCAACATCCACTCCTGCCTGGTGCGAGCACTGCACAGAATCATAACAAGAGCACTTTTCCCTAGAATAGAGAGCGGGAATGTGTTCATCTCAGACCTCATCATACTATGGTCCATCTTAAAGGGGCAACCAGTCAATATCGGATGGCATTTGATACATAAACATACATCTTATGCCCCTGGGAAGGAAATCTGCATGGGTGGTCACGTGACTACAATTTTGAAATACCACAAGATGGATGGACCACTCAAGTACTGTACATTGATAAAAGGTGACAACCTAACCAACGAGCAGTATCTGAAAAACAGATACATCATCAAAGAGAAGGATAAAAGACTCCATTATGTTTTCTACCCCACTGTTAAAGAATCAAGAATGTTGTTACCACTTACCGAGCTCGTAGATTATGATAAAGACAAATATCTATTCACTCAAGAGGAGATGGCTACTCTATTAGCCTCTATAAAAGGGAAGGAGAAACAAGCAACAGAAGGGCGAACGGAGCACAATGTCACTACTCCCGCAACACAGCCAAAGAAAATATCGGTGACATGACCGTCCAAACTGCGAACACATAAGCAACAACAGTCTGGGATGCCCACATCCAAGATCACCTCAGAGGAAGAGCATCCCCAGGTAGATACCTTCCTGAATCCAACATTTGACCCCTTCATCTTGGGTTCGGATCTTGGGCTCACCTCTACATCCACTCCCACCATCCTAGGGATAGAGGGGTCGAGACCTCTACCCTCCACCACTTCTTTACCTTCCCCCATTCCTCTATTTTCCACCACCCTACACCACATCACTCTCCCACCATATTCCACAATCATACCCACCAACATTCCATTCTCCATAACCTCAACTTCCACCACATCTTATGCTTCACTTCTTTTTCCCACGTGCGAGCCAATTTTCACCACAATGCCCGATCTCACCTTCGCTTCCACCACCTCCCCCCCCCCGACATTCTCAGTTCCACCTTTCATATCTGGGATGTCACCACCTTTCTCATCTGCCACCACCCCGATACCGCTGGTGACTCCTTCTACAGTCACCACACTATTCGTGGGTCCACCAATGGTGTCTCTCTCACACAACACCACCACCCTTCCACCTGGACCCCAGCCACCACACCCATCCACCACTGGGGTTCCCTTTTCACAAGTCAATGAGGCATTCAGACGTCAATTTGACGCTATTTGAACCCTCCTCACCGACCCTTCTAACATCTTACAATCTATTCTTTCTTGTGTGCAGGGGCTTTCCATGTAGGTATCCAACATAGACAAGCAGACTAACGCCTTACCAGACCTCCTCACAAGCATTCAACAATGACACAAATCAGTAGTCCAGCAAGTCAACCAAGTTGATGACCACTTATGTAACCTACCACAGTTGATGATTAGCATGAAGAGCCATCAAGATACGTTAGTCCAGAAAGTCAACAGGACCGCCAAATAATCTCAACCTTTGCATGTGACCCTTCACGCGCTTCAACAACAACAAGATGTAATGAGCATGCATATGGATCACATGGAAAGCAGACTCACACAAATCATCTACCGCCAGGAGGAGCATGCAAACGACATTTTAGATCAGCTACAAATAAAAGTGACTGATCTAACATCATGACTCCTCTCCGCTGAAGCAAGATACACAGATCTCAAGGAAAGCCATGACACACTTCTCGAAACCCACGAGCACGTGCAAGTGGCAGTTGAAGAATTATAAGCCATCTTGCATCCACTAAGAAGAACAAAGACAAAGCGGCAGATGACGAAGATGATGAAGATGATGACAAAAACAATGATGATTCTGATTCCTCGGCTGACTCCAACGCCGACAACTCCTCTTCAGACAACAAACTGGATGACCCAGGCAATGCTGGAGAGGGCACCAGCCGAGGAGCAGATAAGACAAAATGGGGAGACGGTGGAAACCACAGGGAGGGTGGTAGCAAATATTTTGAAGACTGTCGTGCTCCTGACAACAATGATAACATCAAAATGTCCTATGCATACCAATTCTTCAATTTTTTTGCTATGTTCTCTCTGGAGGACACTGCCAAAGACGTGGCTTTTGCTGAGTTTCAACAATGCATACTGGAAACCAACACTAGCCCACTCACAGTAGCTTTCACGCTTCCCAAACCATCTGCTTTGGGGCAAGCTGCAGTCCTCCCCCCAAAATAGGAGGATTCTGACAGAGTGAGTCTCGACACTGACGATCAACTCGACTCCGACTCTGAAGAGTATGAAGATCTGCCAAAATATTTTGATGACAATGAATAGACTTCACTTCCTCCTCCAGAAGACCTTCCCCCGCTGCCACCCCTACATCACAAGATGCATGACTTAGATCTGGCGGCCATCTCGACATTAGATGTTCATGACATCTTCATCTTAAACACTATTATAGATGATGCCAAGGATGGGGGGAACATCCTCTATAATAACACAAAGACAAAGTGTAAGCTGACACGAGAAGATTTTCGTGTTCTTCTATGACCTCAGTCGGCGGTGAATATGGATACCTTCCGCGTACTGCTTGCCAACGCAATAGAGGAATTTCATAGCCCAAAGAAAAAGCAGCTAGTTTTCAATGCTTCAATTGCTCTAGCATTATGCCTATTGAATAAGGACTTACATGCAAAATCCATCGAGTGGCTGCAAATGGGTCTCGCGAGAAAGGCACGCTACATCATGGTGCCTTTCAAAGTTTCTGGCCACTGGCTCCTCATGATCGTTGACACTGAGGCTCACGACGCCAAGGTGTACAATTTCTGTGCCAGTGAGCTTAAGGCGGGAACCATTAACTTCATTGGTTCAGAAGCTGGAGAAGCGTGATGCATTCCCTTCTAGCTTCTCAAATTTATATGGGCCGCCTTCCCATCTCTTACACACGACTAGAGCCAACCATGGTTCAAGATCATCATCCCAGTCATTCAGACACTAGAAGGCTTAGGGGACTGCACTCTCTGCACAATCAGATTCATTGAAGCCCTCAACCGAAATATCCCCTTTACTGAGCTAGCTATAGAAGATATGCATTCTTTACGGGGACAATACACCATGGAGCTCATTTGCGGCAGATGGTTCTTCAAGGACCCAACAATGATGCATGATGATGTACCCCGTTATTTATTCTCTGCTATCCAACATCCTCAAAAGCAACCTTTCAAACAAGTTCTAAAGGAGTTGGAGCAACAACAACAACAAACCGCCACGGTCCCAGAAAAACAACAATGGGACCCCTACACTTTCGATATGGTGAAAGATAAGGGGGACATCGATCTACTAATAGGAGCCACCATTAATAGATCCCCCTAAGATATGGTGCCTCTTTCTGAAATAACACCGACATTACCGAATTTTGACCTGGTTGCATGCAAGAGTCTTTCTGATAATGAACTCAGGCTCATCATGTCTCAGTTATATGTAGAGAATGACGAGCTTGTCTTCCTCGAAGGGAATATTCTTGTAATGGTCGATGCACTCCGCGAGACCATACAAATAAAAGGTACAATGTTCGTAAGCATGATGGTTTCCTACCAATATCTTTTAACACGAGAGTTACCTATGGTCTACATGGCATCAGCATACCTGAAGGATGATTTACTCAGATCAAAGAACTTCGGAACCACAAAATCTCTTATTTCATACCTTAAACATACGACTCCAAAGTTCATCTTATTCCCCTTCCTTCACTCTGAGCATTGGATGCTGCTAGCAACGAACTTACACAATGGAACTACAAATATATACAATAGTTCTGATAGCCAGATCAATCCAAACCAGAGGCAGTATAACATCATAGAAAAGATGCCCACAGAGGAAGTGGCAAATGACTGTGTCGAACGACTACATGGTCTTCTAGGCGAGTACACAAAGGCGTACAACAGAGCACATTTTAAGCGCCCAACCTTCTGCCACAGATGTCCCCAGCAAATTAGAGAATCCAACGACTGCGGATTCCACATCCTTTACTGGATGTATACCCTCACCGTTCTTGACAAACGCATTGAGGACATGACGGACGTGGACTATCATGCATTATGGGAGAAATTTGTCGCTAATCTGCTCCGTTCTCATGGAGCCAGCAAGGGTTTAACAGAACCTTAACACCCTTGCCCATGTACCTCTCAACCTATCACCTTGACACTCAGGGGACAGAGTGAATGATAAGTTGGGGGGGAGTACACTGGGCAAGGGAAGAGGTACTATATTCAAACTCTCTCTTTTTCTTTCATCATTGTTTTTTTTAAATTGCATAGATTATTCTTTTCGATGTTTAAAAGTTTCTATTAATTTCTTTGACAAAATAACTTTTGTACATAAGACAACATTCACTTTGGTAAGGGGACACCCCCAGCTAAGTTAGAGACAAAGTAGTCCTCATAAGCACTTACAAAGTAGAAATTAGTCATGTAATGGCGAATTAATAAATCACCTCCACATTCGACTTCCATGCATTTGCTTCAATTCTATATCAGACTCTCCACAGGTCAAAACTACGGCCAAAACAAACCCAACACTCTCAAGGACGGGAGGGAACCAGGTGAAATCCAAATCAAGGAACCTCGTAAGCGGACCACCAAGTACGAAACTGGAACAAGTGCATGTCTAGAAACTCAAAGAGGCTTGGCAACCCAAATAAAATCCCTAAATACCCAATTCCCAAGCCGGTGAGCATATGAATAAAAGCTTGAGTGTTGAATAAAAACATGAGAGTTGTGCCATGCATAAGGACTTATATGAAGAACCAATAAAGGACTTGCCCAGCCGGCACATTCAGCTGCCCTCACAAAGGCAGATGTGTGCCCGGTAGTAAGATCCTAAGGTCTCCAAATATATGAAAAGCTGACAAAGGTCTTGCCCAGTCGGTACATTCAGCTGCCCTCACAAAGACAGATGTGTCGCGCCTAGTAGTAAGACCCCAAAGTTTAGATAAACCCTCCCCCCTCAAAGGGGGAGTCACACAGTATCCTTCAGCCAACCCTCATACCTACTTTAGCTTTCGATAGGAATTTTAAAGAAGTATAAAATTGCTTAGAGTCGAAGACATGCACATAATACGGTCAAGGAAAAGGTGGTCTGAATGAGAGTTACATGACACTGAAGAAACCTAAGAACCATGCAACTTCCGACACCAGAAAGAACCAGAGTAAGCAGAAGCCTCAACAAAAACCTATGGGGATCTCTGGTATAAAACTGAAGCAAGAGTATGGAAACCTTCACTAAATAAAATCGCCTCGCCATTACATGCCTTAGCTCTTTCCAGCTTGAGGACAAGCTAGACTCTAAGTTGGGGGGTGATAACCTCCCATTTTGTGATGTTATATTACTATTTTTTCTTAGTTTTCCATACTCTTTCTTAGATAAATTAGATTAAATACTTAACTTTCTAGCTTTATTGTAAATACACCAATAGACTGATATTTCTCTTTTCTTCTTACAAATAAACCTAAAAAAAATCGCAAAAGTTCCCACCCAACCAGTCTCAAGACCGTGAGAACTCAACCGGCCTCAAGACCATGAAGAACCCAAATGGTCCCAAGACCGTGCAAAACCCAAACGGTCCCAAGACCGTATAGAATCCAAATGGTCCCAAGACCGTGAAGAACCCAAACGGTCCCAAGACTTTGAAGATTCGAACGGTCCCAAGACTGTGTAAAGACTTATTGATCCAAAGAACGTGTGAAGGTGACCGATCCCAACACTGTGAGGATCCAAACGGTTTCCAAACCGTGAGGATCCAAACAGTTTTCAAACCACGAAGATCGAAATGGTCTTAAGACCGCTCAAGACCCCCTTTGAAACCTATAAATAAGACCAAAGGGGTCCTCATAAAGGGATCAATTCTTAGACACCCAAAGGCTACCTCATTTGTTCCAGAGCTATTTCATCCTTCATCCTTTACCCCAAGGCTGTCGATCTAAGTTCCACACTCCATACTTAAGCCTACTTTTTCTCTCATCGACATAGAAGGTGGGGAGTGAAGGATTCATCACCAAAGCAACCACGCAGTGTGAAAATAGTTGTTCTCTACCCCAAGGGGTCAACCTTCCTCCCTCCTACATGGAGATGATGTTTTCCCTCTCATCTCCTATCTCCTTCTTTATTCTTTCCATGAGCAAGTAGTTCTATACACTAGGGTGCGGGGAGTAGCCCCGCTACCCATGTTTTCATTCCATGCATTGTAATTCATGAGTTTGCAATAAAAATGCTATCTTTTTTCAACATCAATCGTTTAATGAATGCTAGTTGCTTGATCACCAACCTGTGTTACCTATTATCTACTAGTGTGAATTGTCTACATTTGTGCTTTTATATTTGATTATCGATTGTATGTTGGTTCTTGATGTATGTAGTCACCATATTTCTATTTTGGTATCTAGGAATGCTTTTCAAGGAGTGGAGTAAACTCACCTCCATAATTGTACTTTCATACTAAGAAATGGAATCAGTTGACGTATGGAAATACAACTTTGATAGGTCGAGGAACACACTTTGTGAAGGGAGTGATGCAAAGTAAGTGACCATTTGTTCGGGGATGGCTGGCATTGCAATACTTCCATGTTTCTTGTAGTTAGCTATTCGAAAGAAAGCTAAGTCTACAAAGATACTAACTGATTAGACCCTTTTGCAAGTCATGTTATCATGATGTATGTTATGATCCATGTGTAGTGGTGGTGAAACTCGATCACATCCTAGTGGTTTTCAAATATTGTTTACAACCTTAATTTTATTTTCTTGCCATTTAATTTACATTTGGATTTTAGTTTAATCATCAAACCAACTCTTCGATATAAATATCAACTCCTAAGTAGATAAATAGAATTATAACGTTTTCCATCTTGTTAATCCTTAACAAGACTGTTGTCTCGTAGATTCGACCCTCAACTGTACTACGGTAAGACTTCCACGTACCTTAGCATACGTGGGTGGAGATCTTATTATAGCACACACAAGGCTAAACTTAGAGACTTACTATCTCTAGGATTTTTAGTGGTGCACACAACTCCACGCGAGTGGAAGCTCCATCAAGAATCAAAGGTGATAGAAATACTGGCGGCCAAGTTAGACAAAATAGTGACTGATGTCCAAACCTTGAAGGAACATAGCTACAAAGGCAAGGTCCGACAAGAAGTGATCAAAAGCTGTGTCACGTGTGGAGAGCTGGACCATCTTTCTGACTTTTGCCCACACACAGCCGTGCATAGTGAGCTTGATGATGAAAGTATGGAGAGTGTAAGTTATGTCCAGTATCGACATCCCGACCATCCCGGATTCTCATATGGAAACACCAGTTGATGAATGCATATTCATCATGGAATTCATACCTTATTGGGTCAAAGTCGACTCAATGCATTCAATTTCATATCAAAATGTGCAAAATTACTTAATTGATTCAATTATCAAAGTATTAACTGAGTTTATATCAATTTTATGTAGGTAATGAGGAAGTTCGACCATCTAAATCAACCATCATCCAAATCAAACCCCTTTGAGTGGAACCCACCTTTCTCATCTTTGGTTTCATCCATTCAGTCTCAAGACCGTATGGACAACTTCATCTCAAAACTGTTTGGATCTAACTTGATTTCCAGACCGTTTGGGCACTAGTTGTTCTTTACCGTCAAATCACTGATCAACAGTCCCCATCAATTTGCCCAAACAATCTCATCCAATCGATCTCTACCTCCATATGGTCTTCAGGACCAGTTGAGCAATATGATCAAAACCGTTTGGAAAGCTTCACACCCAATTTCCCGCCTTCTTCTTCCTCCCGCCAAACCCTAATTCCTACACCACCTGCTGTGTGCAACACCCCTACTTCCCTTTTTCCTCTACCATCTTCTCCCAACCTACAACCCTAATCCGCAGCACCCCCACACCTACCATGGCGCCTTCCTCCCTCGCACCGCCTGCAAGCCCTAAGCACCTGCATCCTCACCGCTTCCAGCAGGAAGAGCATCGCCGCCTAGTGCCTAGTGTCGCTGCACCCTACAGTCGACCGAGCCCTCGACTCCTGCACCTCCATATCCACCTGCAAAAAGCCATCGCACAAACAATCTTGGAAGACAGTTCGGCCAACGTTCACTGCAAAGACCGTTTGATCGTTGGGGGTCACAGAGACCGTTTGGACGATCAGAGAGTCGACCGTTTGGATTCCCTAATCACGTAAGCTGCAAGATCATTTGGGCCATCGCCAACCGTTTGGTCACTTGCGTGAAGACCGAATGAAGCTGTGAGACTGTATGAAGGCATTAAGCTACCAAGACCATTAGCAATGCAAGACCGTTTGATAGCAACCAGTTTACAGATTGTTTGCTGCTCAACATATCAAAATTGAATGGATCTGCTTGTGAGACCGTTTGAGAGAGAATTATTCAAACCGATAGAGCCACACTACAAGACCGTTTGGTCACATTACATGAAACCGTTTGGAGACATGCACATAAGTTCAAACCATTTGGGCACTTAAAACACCAAACCGTTTGGTCAATTTTAATCCAAAACCGTTTGGATTCACACCATAAACATGAGGGCCAGACCTAAGCCTATAAATAGGACCACAAGGGTCCTCATTTGGGCATCAGTTCCGGGACGCCGATAGGCTGTCTGTACGCTGGTCTGACCCTACCACTGTCACTTCACCTGTCGTTCCTGCTACAACTCAAGGAGACCGAGAAGAGAAGGAAGGAGGAGTGAGAAAGACTACCCAGTCTGTCTTGGCATCCCTCGTTCTTCATCCAGATCTACTTTGACATGACGTAGGAGACCGCATCATCTTCATTGAGCTACGACCACCTTCTACATCATGCTCATGACGGATTCCTCTCTCTTTCTTATTCTTCTTGTTTCTCGCATCATGAGCGAGTAATTCCTTTTCGCTGGGGTGTGGGGACTAGCCCCGCTGCCCATGCAACCATGTCTTTTCATTTAACATTCCAAGGCAATGTATATAACTTTTCATTTCGTTGTTAATTGGTATGTTTGTAGTTGATTATCTACTTGCTTTCATCTTGTTCTTCCCTATATTGCGAAATCTTCTATATGTAGGGTGGAATGGAAGTTTACGAAGTTCGACTCCTTGATTAGAAATAGGATAGGATTCCTTGAGGTAGTAAGTGCATGATCCGTAAGGGGATGAGCCATCTAACCTTCGGTGATGCTTCTGTGGCCTAAACATCCCTTCGGGAGGGCCACAACCTTAGTTGGATTTGGTATCATCTTTGTTTATTGTCGATGTTTGCTTATAGATTAATCACCTGCTTGCTTATTGATTAGCGTGGTTGACACCTTGACTAGAAATAGAATGGGTTTCCTTGAGGTCGTAAGTGAATGATCTGTGAGGGAACAAGCCATCTAACCTTCGGTGACACTTCTGTGGTCTAAACATCCCTCAGGGAGGACCAAAACCTTATTTGGATGTTGTATCTCCAGAGCTATAAGTATATGAACCAGATGGTGACGAGACAACTGATACCTAAGGTGATGCTTACGCAAGCCTGACACCCATATGGTTTTTTTTGCAGCAGCTCCATTTGGATAGTTATATCTTGCCTAGATGTTATGTGTTTGGATGTGTTTACATGCGCAGTGGTGGTGAAACCTGAGACCATCCTAGCGATTTCATATCATTTAATCTAGAACCAACTTTAATTATGCTCCTTTACTTTCTTGCATTTAGTTTAATTAACCTCAACCAAATCAATCGTTCTAAATATTAGTCTTACTTGAGCTAGATTTGACTGACAAATATTCTTATAAACGTTGTCCTTTAGGATTCGATCCTTAACTATACTGCGATAAGACCCGTCTGCTTGCGGGTGGTATTATTGCACATTGGTTTAGGTAAAAGCTCAGGGATTTCAACCTCGAGTGAGTTTGTTAGTGCGATATTTGCCACGTCAAATTCTGGCGCCATTGCCGGGGACAACGTAATCAGTTAGTCAGATCTAGTTCTTTTAAGGATAATCTAGGATTTTGCCTTTTCTTTTTGAAACTATTGATCATTCACTTGAATTTGACTCTACCCTGTGGATCTCACCGTCAAAAGTTTTCTATCTCTGGTACTTCAGAAGGATTAGTGCATGCACCATTTGAACAGTCCCAGACTCACTGCCAGCTTTGATCTGGAGATTGACAGAACCTTTCATCGTCAAAACAGAGAGAACCAAGCAAGAATGGCTCAAGAGGAGGAGATAGCTCGAAGGATGGCCCAAGCCCTTAATGCACAAAGAGAAGGATTCATGCAAGAAGCTAGAGCTATGGTTCAAGAGGAAATTGAAGCAGCACAAGCAGTGGCACAAGCAATAGAACTACAAAAGGATCTTAGAGAGTTCTCAATCCCCAAAGCTGCTAATGTTCATCATCCAGTACAACCTCCTCCCATCAATGCTGCCAATTTCGAGATTAGGGTACATTGGATCACATTGCTTTAAAACAGCCCATTCTATGGCAAACAAGGAGAAGATAGTCATGAACATCTTTTGAGGTTTATTGATCTATGTGTTATGACAAAGCAAAACGGAGTATCCGATGATGCCATCAGACTCCGTCTCTTCAAGTATTCACTTGCTGATAGAGAAATAAGCTGGTACAATTCATTGTAGAGCGAACCCATCACCACTTGGGAATAACTCCAAAATGTTTTTCTAGAAAAATTTCACCCCCCTCTCACCTATGAAATTAGAGGACGGATAACAAATTTCACTCAAGTCCCTGGAGAAACCCTTGCTGAAGCATGGGATAGATACAAAGAGCTTCTACACAAGTGTCCACACCATGGGATTCCTAAGAATCAACTCATCAAAATTTTCTATAGGGGTGTGGATGATGATATCAAGAGGTTTTTAGACTCCTCGTCTGGAGGAAACTTCATGCGTCAAAGTTATGACAACGCATGAAGGGTCGTCACCCTTGGAGATGAAAATCAAGCTAACTGGGGTAGATCTGTAGGTAAAGGAGTCGTGAAAGTAGTTATGGCCGAAGCTACTCCCAAATACAAGTCTATCACTGAAACCCTAAAACTCTTAGTTTCCAAGCAAGACCATATTGAATCATCTCTTGCTATAATTGGAAGAGGACGTTCGCCTGCTCAACAACAAGAATAGATTTAGTCTGCTTCCCTATTCTGTGAAGCATGTAAAGGAACTGACCATTCCACCTTAGCATGTAATGTTCTCTATGATGTTGTTTTAAGCAACGTTTGTAACCAATGATATAATAGTCAAATGGAGAACTTGAATGATGTTAGCACCATCCCTGGTCAAGGTTATTACAATCTAAATCAGAATAGGAACCATCCAAGTTTTCAATATGGAAACCCCTATGGAGCAGTGAACTCACATCAATTTGGTTCGAACAACCAACCATGAGGCCCACCAGGATTTCAGTATAATCAACAACAAAATTTTGGAAATCAAGGAAACTTCAAGGAAAACTTCCAGAATAGGAACTTCAGTAATTATCAAAATAATTCCCAGTACCAAAGTCTTAACCAAGTTCCTTATCAACAACAAGGACAACAAACAGGTCATGTATCTCCTGATGACAAGTTAACAACCATTGAAAAGATGTTGCAAACTCAGCAAACTATGATAGCTAACCAACAAGCTCATTAGAAGGATATTGAATCTCAACTAGCTCAACTTGCAGCTAGTATTAAGCCACCAGGTGGGGTTTTTGCTGGCCAACCCGAGAATAATCCCAAGAATCCTGAACAATTGAAGACAGTCATCACCAGGTCAGGAAAAGACTATTTAGATCCTCCTATCAAGACACCTTGGTTGTTACAGATGAGGATGAACCTATCATTGACCAAGACTGAACAACTCCTGAATCACAACCAAAAGAACCAGTAACTAATGATAAGTCGAACAGAGAAAATTCTGAGAAGGCTACGCAAGAAGAGGAAGAAGCATCACCAGATCCTGATATCCCTGTTTACAAACCTCATATACCTTTTCCTGCTCGTTTAAGGCAAACCAAGCTTGATACTCGGTTCAATAAGTTTAAAGAAGCTATGAAGAGACTTCATGTTGATATACCCTTTTTGGATGCGCTGGCTGAGATACTAGCCTGGACAAAATACCTGAAGTCACTCCTCACCAGGAAATATATAACTGAAGAATATGAGACAGTAAAGTTATCTAAAACCACTTCCGATATCATCCAAAGTAAGATGCCAAAGAAGTAGAAAGATCCATGATCTTTTGGGATTTCCTTCCATATCGGTGACTCTTCATGCAAGAAGGGATTGGCAGACCTTGGTGCTAGCATCTCCATCATGCCACTCAGCCTTTGCAAAAGGCTAGGGTTTGTTGAACTTCTCTCAACCGGCATGACCATACAACTCACAGACAATTCGATAAAACACCTGTTAGGAATTATTGAGGATGTACCTGTCAAGGTAGGAAAAGATTCCTATGTTCCGTGTGACTTCGTCATCATGGACATAAAGGAGACCCCAGATATCCTCTCATCTTTGGACGTCCGTTCCTCACCACTGCAAGAGTTCTAATTGATGTTGAAGTAGGAACATTGCTGCTCATACTTGGTAAAGAAACTCTCAAATTCAAAGTTTTTAAAAGCATGAGAAGACCAAGTATGCAAGAAGAAGTTTATCTGATTGACTACATTGAACAAATGTCACTCCTCACACAAGAAGAATATGAACAAGACGATCCTTTAGAAGTGACTGTAACGAACCCATCTGCTGGTAATTCAATCAATGAACAAGTTAAAGAATGTACTCTCGACCTTGACACTGCTGAAGAAGACTCTGAAGCCAAAATGGAAGAACTCAAAGTTGTGGAAGCTACTGAAGAAACATGCGGAAAACTAGAAGCCCCAGAAATGAAGCCCCTGCCGAGAGACTGAAGTGTGTGTTTTTGGATGATCTCAAAGTTTGTCCAGTTATTATAAATTCCGATCTAACGATCGAGTAAGAAGATAAACTCCTGAAAGAACTAAGGGGAAGAAAGAAAGAAAGCCATCAACTACAATATGAGTGATCTCACCGGGGTCAGTCAAGCTCTATGCATGCACAAAATCCCCATAATGGAAGATCACAAGCCAATTATTATACATCAATGCAAATTAAATCCAAATATGAAGGAAGTAGTCTGTCATGAAGTCATTAAACTACTCACCTATGGGATAATCTATCCGATATCAAATTCACCATGGGTGAGTCCCATACATGTGGTCCTGAAGAAAGGTGGAACTACTGTAATTCGAAATGAAAATAATGAACTCATCCCCACTCTAACAGTCATAGGGTGGAGGATGTGTATTGATTACCGAAAGTTAAACAAGGCGACTCGAAAGGACCACTTCCCAATGCCTTTTCTTGATCAAGTCTTAGAAAGATTGGCTCACCAAGAATATTTCTGTTATCTCGATGGCTATTCCAAATTCTATCAAATACCCATACATCCAGATGACCAAGAGAAAACTACTTTTACTTGCCCGTTTGGAACATATTCATTTAGAAGAATGTCGTTCGAACTCTGCAATGCGCCTGCAACTTTCCAGCGTTGCATGGTTGCCATATTCGCAGGTCTCAATGAAACAATTATGGAAGTTTTTATGGATGACTTTTCTGTGTATGGAGACTCATTCGATTCATGCCTAAAACACCTCTCCCTTGTTCTCAAATGATGTGAAGAAGCACATCGTGTGCTCAATTGGGAGAAGTGTCACTTTATGGTAAGGGAAGGCATTGTCCTCGGCCATAGGGTCAGCAATAGAGGGATCAAAGTAGATAAGGCTAAAATCGAAGTGATTTCCAAGATCTCCATCCCTGTTAATGTAAAGGAAGTTTGAGCATTCCTAGGTCATGCAGGCTTCTACATACGATTTATAAAGGACTTCTCTAAAATAACCAAGCCTATGACAAACTTGTTACTAAAGGATGCCGAGTTCAATTTTGATGAAGAATGTGTTAAAAGTTTCAACAAATCGAAGCATGCCCTTACAACCACACCCATCATCAGAGCTCTCGATTGGGACCATCCTTTTGAAATTATGTGTGATGCAAGTGATTATGTTGTGGGTGCTGTCTTGGGCCAATGTATAGAAAAGAAACATTATGTGATCTATTATGCATCGAAGACCCTCGATGAAGCTCAGAGGAATTATGCTACTACTAAGAAAGAACTTCTGGCAGTCGTGTATGCCTTTGACAAGTTCAGATCCTACCTAATTGGTTCAAAGGTCATTGTCTACACAGATCATGCTGCCATTCGTTACCTTCTGGCAAAGAAAGATGCAAAACCTAGGTTAATAAGATGGATTCTTCTCCTATAAGAATTTTATCTAGAAATAAGAGATAAAAAGGGTACAGCGAATGTGGTAGCAGACCACCTTAGTCACATCAACACTCTAGACATCGAGAAGATTCTGATTAATGACTCCCTTCCAGATGACCAATTAATGAAGGCCTCAAAAGCTGCACCATGGTACTCAGATTTTGTGAACTACCTTGCTGTTAGAATTGTTCATCCTCAATGCACCGGAAATGCACTGAAGAAATTTATGCATGATGTGAAACATTACTACTGGGATGAGCCGTACCTTTTCAAACTATGTGTTGATAGTCTATACAGACAGTGTATTGCTGAGGAAGAAGCTCAACTTATCTTGGAGCAATGTCACTCAGGACCAGTTGGAGGACATATGATCTCTAAAAAGACTGCCTTGAAGGTTTTACAATATGGATTCTTTTGGACAACCATATCCAAAGATTCCTATGACTTTGTCTTATCATGTGACAAATGTCAAAGATCATGCAACATAACAAAAAGAGATGAGATGTCGCTGAGCCTGTGGCAAGAAGTAGAGATATTTGATGTTTGGGGGGTGGACTACATGGGTCCATTCCCATCTTCTCATGGATTTTCATACATCCTAGTAGCAGTGAACTACGTCTCAAAATGGGTTGAAGCTATACCAACCGTCACTAGTGATTCCAAACCCGTCATCAAATTATTCAAAGATATTATTTTCCCCCATTTTGGAGTGCCACGAACTGTGATATCTGACAGAGGCTCTCATTTCCTTGAAAGAAGCTTTGAAGCTTTACTGAGAAAGTATGGTGTAACACACAAGGTAGCCTCACCCTACCATCCACAAATGAGTGGACAGGTAGAGGTTTCACTAATATATATTAATTAGAAAACCATTTTATATTAATTCACCCTCTTTAATACACTAATATATATTAATTGCCAATATGGTGGTTAAGGGTCAAATCTCATGCAAAACAAAAATCTACTTATATAGCATTCATTTAGACATTAATATAGCCTAAGGTCCAAATTTGAGGTCATTTGACACATGTTTGACCCTCCAAATCAATTTTATAAGAATTGATTATAGTGGGACCAAGATTTGTAATCCATTTCATTAATGCGATGAATTAAATGTAAGGACCCTGACCCATGTTTTGGGATAACCCTATTTATTTTGATTAAGCATGTTGCTTAGCACCTTGCTCTAATCATTTGAGATGTAATTAGGGTATGTTGGAAGCTTGAGTTTCTTGTTTTGAGCTTGCTTGGTTGTTGCTTGTGTTTTATGGTGAGGTTTTGGGTGCAAACTACAATTGTAACATACTGAATCCTGGAAATTTTGTCTTTTGTCCCTCTTTCTAAGCTTTTCATTTCATTTCTATCCTTTTTGGCCTTGATATTCAATTTATGGAATTATTAGTGGTTTGGGGGTGATATTGATCACCATTTATGCCAACATTTGGGTTTATGCAAAAATACCTCAGTAAATATTTTTAATAAGGGTCTAATATGCAAATTTAACACATATATGAGATAATGATAAAATGATTCGTTCTAGATCATTCCTTACCCTTATGGAGCAAGGAAAAGAAAAAGAAATGAATAATAATACTTTAAACATGTTAATGTGATATGGAATTATTTAATATGAGAAATAGTGGTAATATTGGATAATAGGCTAAAAATCATAAAAGGAAGACTAATTGGTTAAAGATAAATTTAGATTCATTTTCCTTGAGTCAAAGTGTACTTAAGTGACAAGTTTCATAATTTTAGAAAATTAATATTTATCTTTGCATTAATCAGAATCGGAAAATATGAGTTTTTCTCTAAATCATTAAATAAATTATTAAATGACTTTGAAAGTGAAAATAAACCTCAAATTCATAATCTACATGTCAAAATGAGTCTATTTGTGAATTTGCATCTAATTTGGTCAGTGTTAAATATATTATTTTATTCATCAGGGAGAAAATGATTTAAAGGCCAAAAATATTAAATAATATGTTGAAAAAAATTAATTAATGTCAAAATTGTGCTCCTCACATTTAGTATTGCTTATAGACCAAGTTTATATTTTTAGAAAGTTTCTAGATGCTTCTAATAAATTAAAGGGATAAAATAAGTGATAAAATTTAAATGTATTAAATAAATAATTAAAGTCTTCAAAAAAATTAAATAATGTCAAATTCGTGTTCTGTATGTTAAAATATGCCTTTGGTTCAATTTTCACTCAATTTGGAAAATATTTGATGGAAAGGTCAATTAGGAGAGAGAAAGTGTGTAGAACCTTCAAATCATTAATTAAAATAAGAAACAACTTCAATAAATGAAGCTAATGGAAAATTCATGTTTCATATATTTTGGTTTGCTTGAGGGTGAAGTTTAACATTAATTGGTAATTATAGAAGTCTCTAATGTATTAAGAAAAAGAAAATATGAATTACTTTAAATACATTAAAATAAAATACTTAGAATCCCCAAAACTGAAAACTAATGTCAAAATTAGGATCTACATGTATTGAATAGTATAGGGTTCAAATGTTGCATTTAACTAGACAATTCTTGCTCTCCCATCTAGATTAGGAAATAAAATTAGAATCTATGCTTGATATTCTAACTATTTAATCAATGTATTTATTTCTATAAAAGTTTCAAATTTATGTATTTGTCATACATATTTTCTCTCTTGATTTATCACGATTGTTCCAGAAACTACATTTACCTACCTTGATTGAGAATTTCCTAATACAGACAATATGATATAATATAGTCTTTTTTCTTCTCCTCTTCTTACTTTTTCTACGTTGCTTATTTAATGCTCACTATTTTCCCTCAATGGCTTCCCCCTTATCATTTCACACACACACACACACACACATATATATATATATATAATCACCAAGAAATGTTTTCAACCTCCACATCTGCCCAGCCTGGGCCATGACGCTACGTCAGCATCGCTAACAACTCCCCAGCATGGGCCACGACGTTGCGTCGACATCGCTAACACCTGCCCATCCGACCCTCGATGCCCAGCAACCCCTGACGTTGCGTCGGCATCACTAACACCTGCCCATCCGACTCTTGACGCCCAGCAACCCCCGACGTTGTGTCGGCGTCGCTAACACCTGCCCATATGACCCTCGACACCCAGTAGCCCCTCTGTGTCAGTCACGACGCTGCAACACCGTCGACTTCTGCAACACCATCACCCCTTCAAACTTGATGCCTGCAACTCCACTTCCAAAACAATCATGATGCCCGACGCCTCGATCTCCTCCTGCAACCTGATCCTGACAACACCACAATGTCTACAAACACCTCCATGCAACCTAATGATGGTGATTCATTACAGGATGCTCCTTCTTAGGTTACATGATCATAGAGAAGATGATGATGTGTTTGAGTCCCCAACTCAGTGTGAATCAACCAGATATGAAACCTCCATGGTAACCCTATACATGTAAGTCTTCATTCACATTTCATAGTTTTGTTTTAGAAAATAGATTATAAAGATGGGATAAGTATGGAGTAAGGGTAGTTTAGTTAATTAAAACCATAACATGAACTAGTCAATTAGCTTACCTATCAACTTGGCTATATACAAATGTAAATATTAGATTGCATGAAATCAACCCTATAATGATACGTTAAAGTGGAGTCTTGATAGAAGATATTGTATAATGCCTGGGTATATCAATATCCAAAATGATCAATGAATCACCCTAATTGCTTATTGTATACTTTACCAAGCCCTAAGAATCATTAGGGAATGTATCCTTGTTTTAATGCATCCTTTACATTAGAAACCATATATAGGTGCATTACATGATAATTATAAATACATATGAATCTAGAAAACACTCTCATTTAATTTGATCCAAGGGAACTTGAAATCTATATAAGAATGCATCTAACTATATTGTCTTCTTATGAATTAAATGGTGTAAAAGATAATAATGTGTAAAAGAATATACTTTTATAAACATATATCTAGATGACATGTTAGTTGGATCAAAACATGTATATATTAGTCAACCTAATAGATTTTCACGTGGAATATACTTACACCAATGTACATGGTAAGCATGATGTTAGAAATAATATGGATTCACATTACAGAGGGGAAAATGACATCATTAAACCTAATTTGGAAGAAAATATATTATTATTATCCACATATATATGAATTACTTATGTGACTAAAGATGGTTAATTAGAACAAATATTTATATATAAAGCATCACATATTCTCTCAAAATATATTAAAATCATAAACCCTAACATGACATTAGATGATCAAGATTTGGGTAAGAATAATATAAAAATAGAATAGGAATGAATATGTTCACATAAATTTTGGCTAATATACATAATGTGTTTCTAGGATGAAAAGTTGACTTTGTGGACCAAAGTATACTATTTAAGTTAACCTTTATGTGTGAAAAGAGGTATGTGCATCTAACACCTTAGTTGGGAAATTTTATGCCTTAACCTATTCTTCCCTAATGAGGCTTAATTGATTCTAATTCTCTTTTCTTGAAACCCTAATTACTTGTGCCTCAAATCATATTATTGTTTCATATTGTTTGGGTCTTATACCCCATTGCCATGCTTATTGATTCATATGATTATTCTTGCCATGACTACTTTTCTAGCATGTAGATTTATGTTCTATTTAATTTAAAGTAGCGGTACTTATGTACAACCACCCATAGAGGGCATGCATTTAATTGCCATGGGGAATTTTTTATTCTCCCCGTATTATTGTGTAGGTGACTGGGAATGTCTTATTCTCCCCTGGCCTATAGGTTAGAGGTCTAGTAGGTGCCTCAACTCTACTTAGTTAGATAGACATAATTATCTTACATTCAAATCCTTTTCATATACTTGTTAATGGAAAGTTTCTTTTGAATATAACCTCATACTCTTGTTATCTTCATCTTATGATGAATGCTATCATGTTTTTATTTGCTTCACTTATCTTGTTATCCTAGACTAGTTTTGTGGCACATACTTTTCTTCCCTTTCCCTTTTTCTGGGTGCCTTCCCAACCACCCAGGTGTTGAGTAAGGTGATGGATAAGACAAGAAGATCTTAGCTTTTGGCTTGGACTTGGTTGATGGAGATGTTTCTTTGGAGGTAAGATTGTAGTAGTTAGACTTCCCTCTATCTAGATCTTGTTTGTGTATCTTGATGTAAACCCTAAAAGGAGAATGATGTATTCTTGTATAATATTTTATGAAATTGATTATAGTCATTTATTCTTTATTCCGCTACTTTCCAATAGTCTTTTGTATGCATATAAATAAAGATTTGAAAATCTTACACCCTTTTCAACATACCTTTTGAGTATGTTGGGAATGGAGGTTTGATATTTCAAAATTTTTAGTAAAGGGGTGATTTCATTCCTTTACAACAATTTACCTAGGATAGGGGTTAATGTGCAAGTTTTCCACCTCTAGAGTGCTCCTTCTCTCTCTTAGCATAATTTAGAGGAGAGAGAGATATTATCACCTTGTTTAGACCTTGGTTGTGTGGTGACATCTTTGATGATGTTTTGGGCACATCTTTAAGGTGTGTCTTGCACCTTGAAGTGTTGTCTCGGGCTTGAGAGCCTTGGAAAGGGTTTGTATCGATGTGTGAGTTCCTTGAGCTTCACCCCATCAATTTGTGGTGTCTAGGGTTTCACCCCTATTAGTTTGTGAGAGGATAGATATGTGGTATTGGGCAAGACCATGATAGGTGACCTAGTGGGCAAGACATAGATCGTATACCTTGTTTGCATGGTGTTGTGCATGTGGCTCTTTGTCATGGACAAGTGGCACCTAAACTCCTAAGGTGGTGACACCTATCCCATGATCTCTTTCATCCCTATTATATATGTACCCCTTTCTCTCCATGTAAGAGGATCCTTTTGGCCATCTTTGCTTTGCTCTTCCTTGGTGGACGACCTTGAGCTAGAAGATCTCTTTCTTGGAAGCTTGGTGGATGAGTCCCAAGCTTGAGGTGTTTCCTTCATCTTCTACCTTGGTAAGCCATGGTTTCTAACTTCCTTTCACTCCTTCTCTCTTCTTCTTGGCCATGGATCTTTGTTATCTTCCTTTCACCCCAAACCCTCCTAACCTTGGTTCCATCTTCTTTCTTGGGAGGTGTTGTGGAGACCAAGCTTGGAAGATCATCATCTACCTTGAGCTCGTGAAGCTTGGAGCTTGACCTTGGATCTTAGATCTTGGTGGTGATCTTTTAGGTGGGTTATATAACTATAAACCCTCTTTGTTATTATCACACCTCATATGCTATCTTATTCTTTATCTCTAGAATATTATCCTTTGCTTGTTAGTAGTTTTCTTGGTAGTTTCGAGTCATGTTTTGAAGAAAGGAGTCTTACTTAGTTGCTACTATGCATTTTACCTTCTAGCCTTTCTTAGGTGAGTGACCTTAGGTTGAAAATGACTAGGCTAATATGTTATGGTGGGTGGCCATCACGACCAATGATTCCACAATCCGTCACACCTTGTGACAGGTCGTCATGACCTTGGTGAGGCCTCAGTCGACATGCCTTGATTACATTCAGGTCGTCATGCCTTGGGCATGAATAGGACAATATGAGTCCAGAGCATTTAGTTTGCTTAGTATCTGTTGAACCAACATGGTAGATAAGTTTTGATGGGGCTAGCTGTGACGATCCTTGAGTGTTTTAAACCAATATGTTAATACCGTCATGCCTTGAGACGACATTGCCTGATACCCTATTACCTAGCACACCCTTTACATCTCGAGACCGATACATCCATAGGTGTGATGCCATCACATCTAGGACAATGTTTCCCAATATGCAGTGAGGTGGAGAACCTTGACACTATTCTAAAACCCTAAGCAAACCATCACCCTTGTGATGTCGATATATGTGTGTTGCATGTTACCTCCTGACGCCCGTTACACCTTGTGATGGTGTTGTCTGATAGGCTAGATTGGTTGACACCCCCTCCTTAGGCGTTGTTGTCCGATACACTAGCCTTATAAGATAAACCAATACACCTCCTGAAATGGTAGCCCGACACAATGTTTG
The DNA here is from genome assembly GCA_963693085.1 of Alisma plantago-aquatica. Taxonomy (NCBI): domain Eukaryota; kingdom Viridiplantae; phylum Streptophyta; class Magnoliopsida; order Alismatales; family Alismataceae; genus Alisma; species Alisma plantago-aquatica. Next base: position 1,997,263,306 of record OY856409.1, read on the forward strand.
CTCATCTAATGCATCCTAAACTAATACCCTACCTTAATGAGGTTTCCCGACACATTCAGGGTTAACCCGACACTCTATGTTATAACCCTAACCGATATCTTGTGGTGGTGTTTGTGATACACCATGTTGATGATAGGGTGACATGATATGATGTGTTACCCTTTGGGATGGTTGTATGTATGATAATGAGAGCTATGTTTCTATATCTCATGACATACCCTATATGATGATGAAAAGGATGATCTAAGGGTGGTTGTTTATCCAACCTCGTAAACCCTAATCGCGTAAAGAGAGAAACCCTAACCCTAACCCTAAAATGTAATGTGTATGCCATGGATCTTATAAGGTGATAGTGTTGATGATGTATTGCTCTTTTTATTACAAGTTTCTAACCATGCATGTAACACCAGTTGATGTACATAGCCAAGTATGAGCTATGGTGGTTATGATATGTTTGAATGGGCCTTGTGAGACATAAAGTGTTGTTGACATCCTTGAAAGATGAGGTAAATGGAGTTATGACCTAATGATGGCTTATTTCCTTGTATGAGATAATAATTTCCACATTAATGAGAGGAAGGGTTGTTACCCCAAGATATGTGATCGTTGTGATGATAATTATAGTGAATGGCAAGCATCAAGTCTGTTAATATATTTCATATTTATTCTATTTTGTAATTTCTATATCCTGTTGGACCTATATGTAAATTATCCAGTTTCTCTTATTTATGAAAATGGAGAAGGCCTATGGCCTCTCTCAATGTTGCATTGCACGTTGCATTGTGGCACCACATTTCACATGATACCAGAGCAAGGTTTCTAACCTAACCCTACCCAGTCGTCACAACCCAGTGCCACCACAGGTCGGCTGGCGGCCAGCCTTCCCCGACCGCCAGTGTGAACAATACTTCCGACGGTGAACAATACTTCTGTGGTGAACAGTACTTCCGTCGGTGAATAGTATGCGGCGTGAACAGTACGACAGAGTGAACAATGATTCTTGTGTGAACAGAGCACGTCGTCAGCCTTCCCCAGCCACCATGCCACCAGCCCAAAGCGGGTGGAGCACCCGTCTCCCGGGCCAGGCGTCGTTGCTGTCGTCCCCCCTTCTCTTCTATCTCCAGATCATCGGGTCCTTCAGTTGATCCAACTGATTTCTAAATCCCAAACCGGAGGGTCTGTCGGTATGTAAGAAATTCCTAATCACATCTCCTCCATGTGTGATTAGGGAATTTCATTTGGGGGCTGTGGATGCGTCAGATACGCATCTGATCTTGTGACGTGACGTGTATCTCCCAATCACCCATATCTTCTTGTGACGTGTATCAATCCATCACTCTTCTTCTCATCAAATCATGGAGGACACCAAGGCATATACCATCTATAGTGAGATGTCTCCTATCCCCTCCATCAAGCTGAACGGGAAGAATTATCTCTTATGAATGAATGTTGTCCATATTGTATTGGAGTCACGCGACAAGGTGAGACACGTTGATTCTGATCCTCCTACACTTACTGACAAAGTCTATGATGAATGGAAGCGTCATAATAGTCTAGTGAAGACCTGGTTGTGGGGGAGCATGGAACCTGGGATTGCCTCGAGGTTCATGTTCTACACTACTGCCAAAGAGATCTGGGATGTAGTGAAGAAACAATATTCTCAAGAGAAGAATGTGCTTCATCAGTTCATGATATATGATCACCTATTTGCAGAACGACAGGGAGACAGACCTTTAGAAGAATACTTTGGAGTGATTCAAGGTATTGCATAAGAGCTGAGTTTCTACCATCCAATAGCTGTCCATGAGCAAGTCAAAGATAAAGATGACTTGATTATAGCAAAATTCTTGTCTGGTCTGAGTTCTTCGTGCAGTTCATCTCGTAGTGTTATCTTAGCTTCTGATAAACTTCCCAGCTTGGAAGAGGCATATTCAAGGATTTTACAGACAAATTTTGAACCTATTAATCCTACCGTAGTCTCATCTCTGGGAGATTCTCATGCTTCGGTAGCTGCTACAGTGAGAGGAGGACGGACAGGTATGGGCCGAGGACGTGGAACTCACCCTAAGTGCATTTCTGTGACAAACCTGGACACACAGTTGAGAAATGCTAGAAGAATCATGGTCAACCTACTACACCACCTGTGGAAGTAGCAAACTATGCTACCACTACTGAGTCTACTAAGCCTCCTGCTTTGAGTTCTGGTCCTTCTGTCATTACACTCACCAAGGAGGAATATGATAGATTTATTCTGGCTACTCAGCATCTGAGCTTGGGATCATCATCTTCAGCCAACTTGGCATCCACCACTGGTAATCAAGATACCTCTTTATTGGCTTCTGGTTCTACTTCATCATGGGTCATTGACTTTGGAGCGTCACAGCTTATGACTGGTATGAGGAGACTTCTTCATTCCATTTACTCACATATTCCTCACAAAACTATAACAATAGCAGATGGTTCAGTGAGGAGAGTGTTAGCTAGTGGATATGGTTCTTTGACTCCTGGAATTGATCTTAAATCCGTACACTATGTGCCTGCTTTTCCCTTTAATCTTCTACTTGTTGCTAAGTTAATTGATACTGTGAAATGTACGGTAACTTTTGGACCTTCTTGTTTTGTATTAGAGGATCTCAAGAGTATGGGGATGATTGGTGGGGGCCTAGGAAAGGTGATCTCTACCTCTTGCACAGTGACAGTCTGCCTCACCAAGTGTCTGGTCCTCTCGAGCTGTCCTGTTGAGTGGCTCTCCCTTACTGTGGCACTACAAATATGGACATCCTTCATTAGAGAGCCTGAGAAAGTTAGAACCAGAATTCTCTCAAGTACCATCTCTAGAGTGTCAGTCCTGTCAACTGGGGAAACATCATAGAATGTCTTATCCCGGTCGTGTCAATAAATGGGCATCATGTCCTTTTGAGTTGGTCCATAGTGATGTTTGGGGTCCTATAAAAGACAGTAGTTATAATGGTTTTCATTATTTTATCTCTCTTGTGGATGACTTCTCACATATGACTTGGATTTATTTGTTGAAAAGTCGATAGTTTGTGTTATCTATTGTCAAACATTTTCATCAAGAAATAAAAGTTCAATTTGATTGCAATATTAAAGTTCTTCAATCTAATAATGCCTTGGAGTATGTTCAAAATGTTATGGCTGATTTTTGTAGTTCAGTTGGGATGATAAATCATACATCCTATCCTCACACCCCTCAGTAGAATGGGGTAGCAGAGAGGAAAAATTGTCATCTCCTTGATATTACCAGGACAATCATGTTTCAATCTAATGTTCCTAAGCGTTTTTGTTCTGACGCCCTTCTTACTGCTTGTTTTCTTATCAATAGGAAGCCTTCTTCTGTGCTTCAAGGACGTGCTCCCTGTGCTTCAAGGACGTACTCCTTTCTATGTCCTACGTCCCAAAGATCAACCTTTCCTTGTTCCTCTTAGAGTGTTTGGTTGTACTTTTTTTGTCCACAATTTTGATCCTAAGGCTGATAAGTTATTTCCTAGGTCAATTAGGACTCTCTTTCTTGGGTGCTCCAATACTAGCAAAGGGTACAAGTGTTATTGTCCAAGTCTTCGTCGCATGTTTGTGTCTAGAGATGTGACTTTTCATGAATCAACTCCATATTTCTCTAGTGTTCCCAGTAAGGGGGAGCAATTATGTGAGAGAGTGCCACCATCAGATGCTAGTGAGAGAGTGTCGCCACCACATCAGAGTGAGAGAGTGCCACCTATCATTCCTGACTATACTATAATTCAGGAAGAGCAGCCAGCAGATGGTCCACCAATTCAGCAATATTCACATGTTTATAGCAGATGAGGCAGATAAGATCCATAGGAGGTAGCGACTCCAGTCTCTGAGCCCTCCCCATCCTCCTCTACGCAAGGGATTCCTAAAGAACCATCTGACCTTGATGTTCCCATTGTTGTTCGTAAAGGTATCCTTTCTTGTACTATTCAACATCCTATTATAAATGTGTGTTGTTTGTCCAAGTTATCTCAGCAGGCTCGCTCATTTGCTCTTGGGATTGGTTATGTGGTCATTCCAAGAAATCATCTTGATGCTATAAAGGACATTGGCTGGAAACAGGCTATGCATGTTGAAATCTCTGCTCTATTATAGAATAACACCTGGGAACTTGTTGACTTACCTCCAAATAAAAATGTTGTGGGATGCAGATGGGTATCTATAGTAAAACATAATCCAGATGGTTCTGTGGAGAGATTGAAAGCTAGACTGGTGGTAAAGGGGTACACTCAGTCATATGGGGTTGATTTCTTTGAGACCTTTTCACCAGTGACTCGCCTAAATTCTATGTGTATTCTTATTTCTCTGGCTACTACATTTGACTGGCCTCTATTTCAGCTCGATGTCAAGAATGCCTTTCTTCATGGTGATCTACAAGAAGAGGTGTACATGGAGCAACCACCTGGTTTTGTTGCTCATGGGGAGTGTCGGAAGGTGTGTAGACTGAAGAAAGCCATCTATGGATTAAAACAATCTCCTAGAGCTTGGTTTGACAAGTTCAGTGATGTTGTGCTAAAGATGGGTTTTTCTCATTCTGTTACTAATCACTCTTTATTTTATTCTAGTCCAAGCCTGTGTCTACTCCTATGGACTATCATGTGAAGGAAATGACTGATGATACTGATTATCTAGATCCAGGATATTAGGAAAATTGTGGGAAAATTGATATATTTGACAGTCACACATCCTAACATTTCTTTTGTTGTAGGAGTGGTGAGTCAGCATATGAGCTCTCCAAAATATTCTCATTGGACATTTATTTGTCATATTCTGAGATATCTGAAAGGTTCACTTGGTAAGGGAATTGCCTATTATAGGCCGAAGACTCCTATGTCCACACTGTCTCTTATTGGTTATGTAGATGTAGATTGGACTAGTAATCTGAATGGAAGGAGCTCTACGTCTGGATATTGCACATTTTTGGGGAATCATCTTATTACCTGGAAAAGCAAAAAACAAAATGTTGTGGCAAGATCTAGCACGGAAGCTGAGTATAGAGCAATGGTACATGCATGTTGTGAGTTGCAGTGGGTTCGATCTGTACTTTTTGAATTAAAAATTCCTGTTTTGTATCCTATAGAACTCAGATGTGACAATCAAGCGACCATATACATTGCTAAGAATCTAGTCTTCCATGAACGTACTAAGCACATTGAAGTTGACTTCCACTTTATCAGAGACCAGATCAAGAATGGAACTGTTGTGACTCCACATGTCAAATCTGAAGATCAACTTGCAGATGTTCTTATGAAGACATTGAGTCCAGCAGCTTTCCAGAGTTTTTGCAACAAGCTGGGTCTACACGATGTGTACACTCCAGCTTGAGGGGGAGTGTTAATATATTTCATATTTATTCTATTTTGTAATTTCTATATCCTACTGGACCTCTATGTAAATTATCTAGTTTATCTTATTAATAAAAAGGGAGAAGGCCTATGGCCTCTCTCAACGCTGCATTACACGTTGCATTGTGGCACCACATTTCGCAAAGTCATAATGTGATGAGATCACACTCTATGTGCTCAAATATGTATGGTAATGTGTTATTCCCTATTTATGTAGAATTTGTTTAGAAGTGGTATGTCATAACTTGATTGATGTTGAAAGATGCTTAAATGACCTAAGTAAAGTGAAACCTATTCTTTTAGCTTGCCTTGTGCCATATATCCATTCAGTGTTAATACTTGCTAAATGGTGAAACGAGTTTAACTCATAACGCATATTGCTGAATATGTGAGGTGCAAGTTGAGGTATCTCCTTGTGTCCTGAATGTATATGTATGCACAGGATTGGTTATGAGTCATACCTGGAAGAGTATGACTTTGGACTGTAGCTCCATGAAATGTAACACATGATTGGCTACATTCCATACTCTAGAAGAGTACAGTTGTGAGTCATAGCTCAATTCCACTAGTTCCTGACATGTGCCAAGGTGGGCTAAATCTGGACAGCTAAATTGTACGTCGCTAGAAGAAGTTGACTTATGATGTCACTACATGTTCACTCGTACTGACTGAGGAAGGTGAGGTCATGGATTCCGACTCTTCCATTAAACCTTGTATGGAACTGATTCTAACTTATCAAGTGGTCGGTTGGATTTGGGTGGTACGACTCAAATCCTTGGGGCATAATAAAATATGTAATTAGTCATGTAGTATAATGGTATAAGATCAAAATATGAAAACATTGGATGAGGCCTTGCTTGATTTTTATACAATATTGTTGATAGGAAATATACATGTCCTTCATATTCCTTTTAAATTGTTAAGATGTTTCATAATTCAACAACAACTACTCTTCATGGTAATAGTGATTACCTATTTCACATCATTGTAATTATGGTGTTGCTTAGTTTATCTTATCTGTGATAATAATAGAGTTGGTGGTGAGTTATATCTCCTGTTGAGATTTGGAATCTCACCCCATGGGTTTTCCACACCCTTTTTAGGTGGACGAGCACGAAAAGGTAGAGATCGTGCAGTGAAGGTTGAGAAACAACAAGAGGAGTAGTAGCTAACTATGTTGGAAGTGTTGCTACATGTCTTTTGTTGATAGAGTCCTAGCGTCATCCCTGTACACTCGTGTCCTTGGGGATGTTTTATAGACACTTTATGGACATGCTTTCAATATGTGGTTGGCTTGTGTGCCCTATTGTATATAGCTGTAATGGATGCATGTATGTATGTTTTGGAATAGGTTTCCTGGTAACAGGTTGGTGGCACACCTAGTAAGTGCTTTGAGGCATGAAAGCTCATGTATGTAAAAGTTCTTACTGTTTGGCAGTTTTATGATATAGTTTTAATTTTTAGTGTTTTCCAGTAATATGTTCGTTAATCTTCTTCTGCAGTTTTATTTAGAGTAATCTCGCTTTTGTGTGCGGCACGGGGCATCACTTTCAAACATGGTAGGGTTGGTATCAGAGCTTTAGCTTCGCTGAGTCTACAGGGACCTAGGACTAGGGTTTGCGTCTGTTCTAGTGTCCTCCAGTCTATCTTATAGTGACTTCTGCTTATGTAGAAGAAGAAGAAAGCTTAAAGATGTCTAGAGAGCACAAAGAACATGTTGTCGAGAGTAGTGTTGCCGCACCAGGTGTGATGCAAGGAACCGGGCACAAGAAGATTGGGTGCCTGAAGTCCCCCAGTTTGACCCAACCATGGTTGAAAATCCTGCCTTTCAATCTCTTTTTGGGCAGTTTATGGCTGCTATGACTCATATGGTGGACGGGATGCCTGCACCTCATCCTAGGGCATCAGTTCCCCATACTAAATCTTTGGGTACTGGGAGGACTTTTGAGCGGCTTCACCGTGTTGGAGCGGTGGAGTATGTTGGGATGGCTGATCCGGCAGATGCGGATCTATGGCTTACCGAGCTGGAGAAATCCATTAAGATCCTAAGTATCCCTAAAGAGGATAAGGTGAAGCATGTAGTGTATCTCCTAAGGGGGAGTGAAGGCCATTAGTGGGCCATAGAGGAAGAGAAGAGACCTGGTTGTGATCAGTTGAGAGGAGTTCTGACGTGAGTTTGTTAGTCGCTACTTTCCTCAGACGTATCTTGTAGAGAAGATCAACCAGTTTGAGAGGATTCGACAGGGATCCATGATGATCAATGAGTATGAAGCATGATTTATGGAGTTGTTGAGGTTCTATCCTCACATGGCTGCCATGGAGGACGAGCATATTCGTTGTTTTGAGAAGGGGTTGAATGCTGAGTTGTCTACCCCAAATACTGCCTTAGAGAAATAAGAGAGGTTTGATGTGTCTGTGGAGTCTATTAGGAGGATAGAGTGGTCTATGAAGGATAAGAGAGAGGTAAGTACCAAGAAGAGGTATGCATAGTCTCAGACTCAGTCATCATGAGGCTTTAATAAGCTGAGGTTTTCTACACCACCAGCATTGTAGAGGTTTAGTGCTTTGACATAGTGGTCATCGAGTAAGGGCAGAGGTCGTATTTTTCTACCTGTAGAAGCCCAAAGTGTTGTGTTATCATCGGTGACAAGACCATCTAGGATACAGTATGGGAATTGGGATTGCCACAAGTGTGGAAGATGGGACATCTGAGGCGAGAATGTCCACTGAGAGGTGATGGAGTGACCCAACAACCAAGGCAAAGTCACCAGGGCTCATAGAGACAACATGATAGTGACACAGGAGGGCAAGGACGTGGTCAAGCGTCACATACTAGATCATCTTCTCAGGGAAGCAGAGGATGGGGGCAACAACAAGACATGACTAGATTCTACGCTATGAGTTAGCCGGAAGTGGTGGCCAATCTGCGAGTGGTGATAAGTGGAGTTGTTTCATTCTAATTTGTCTTCTTCTTGCTTTGTATCTATTTTGGTTGATAACGAGCCTTAAACGTGGGGTCCAAGAATGGAATTATGTCTAGGTTATCAGACTTTAGAAATTTATAATACCCAAATGTTTAAGACACCTGCAACTAGCACATGGTCGAAGTAGTTTGGGGTCAAATACAGGGATAGGAAGAACGACACTTTCAAACTTGAGTTTCACTTGTATAAGCACATAAAAAGGGGGTGCAAGAAAAGGGGGTGTTGTAACAAGAACTAAACATAAGGAAACAAACAAAGACCCTATCTCCAAAAGGAGTTACAAGAAAGATTTAAGTTTTGGGGTTTAGAGATTTTTGTAAGTGTTTTAAATAACATAATCTGAGGAGATAAAATTGTCGTTGAGGTAAAGCACAAAGGAAGAAAACTTAGGCATAACAAGAAGCAACGGAAAACATCCTACAACCTCTTCTCTCAAAGAGGGTGCCTCTAACTATGCACCATTTCCCTCTCTCAAGGGCAATGGCCGTAGATTAGAGTGGTAAGGTAAACCGAAGCAGCCCTAATCCTAGGTACTCTCATACACTCGGATCAGACCAAACTCTAGAGTTGTGACAGCCCCCTCTCAAGGGTGTCAAAATGGGAAACACGATTCGATATCTAGTCAAAAGCGTGATCCAAAAGAAGAAACTAGAGTTCAGATGCTATAAAGAAATCATCCAACAAAAAGGAACCATACATAGAACAACAAGAGATAAACTCCCTAGATTCCAATAAGCTTAAGGAGAGTAAAAAGGTTTAGTTACAATGCATAGGAAAATGAAAGTAAAATGTAGTAAAAAGGGAAAGATAAGCATCAGTCTCCTTGATTTAGGAGGTCAATATATAGCAACGGACCCCTAAGGGACTACTAACCTGGTACCAGGCAGGAGCTCTTCCCGATACACTTGTGTCGGGCAGCCAACCCTCTCAGGTGACAGGCGTGATGGCCATGGTGTATCAGGTAGAACTCCCTACCCGACACGACCGTGTCGGGCAGCCAGCCCTCTCGGGTGACATTCCGCAACGGTTAGTCCGTATTGGGTTCAGTATCGTGTCGGGTTAGGAATCACTTAGGTTCTCAGGTTCCTTGTATCGGGTATAGAGGGGCGAGCCGTCTCGGGTTAAGGCCCATCTAGGGACCCGAAAGGTGTGGCCTTCTTAGTCATATCGTGCTGCTGTGGCTACCGGGATGGGTTCTAAGTAAACTCCTCCCGCCCCTCTCGGGTTGGGGGTGTGCTCACCTAGTATCACCCGGCATGCCTTGGAACGTTACACATTAGCTCCCAATGTCTTTCCAGAGTTAGCTCTCGTGGAATTCTGACCCATCCCATCAGAGTCTTGTAGCTTCTATTTATAGACAGCAGCTGGTAGAGGTTGCGGTTCTTGTGGGGCCACGTGTCCTTTATCGGCTCTGTTCACGTGGCTTCAGGTGAGGACCGACACATTTGTTGCCCGACATGACTTGCGACGCGTATCAGGTTGCGAGCAAATCGCTTGATCGTGTCGGGTAATGACCCTAGCAGGCAGATGCTCTGATGAGTGGCTTCATCGCGTGATAGACTCTATCGGGGTGAGTCGTGGTGGGCAAAGCTCCATGTCGGGTAGATGACATATCGCTCGTCAGGGCCCCTCACGTGACACGCCCATGTCGGGTTACTGCTGTGATGGGCAACAACCGTGACGGGTAAGTGGGTGTGTCATGTGGCCAGAAAAGGGCTGGTTCAAGTGGTCGTTGTAAGTGGGTCGGGACGAGCCTTTTTGCTGACTTTGGGTGGAAAAATGAGGGAAAACTCTGCAAAAGATGGGGAAAGAGTTAGGAGCACAGTGTGGGTTATTCTTATGCAAAAATAGGATAAAATGGAGAGGAAAACAATTTAGAAGGCAGGTTTGACAACGAAATATGATCCATAAATAGCCATAAAATGGGTGTTATCAACTTCCCCAAACTAAGAATTTTGATTGTCCCCAATCAATCTGTACTTATTTTAAAACTTTGTTTTGCGATACTTCTTCATAACCCGACATAGTCTTCGGACAAGGGGTTTGAGTGAGTTTTTGAGACATCCTTGAGGAGAAATATGTATGGCTGCGAACAACAGACTTTATTTTTTTCTACCTTATTTAAGCAAAAAAACTTTCTCTTCAGCTTCGGCGAGACTTTGGTGCATGATTTTGAAGTTAGTTTTAACACCAAACAGCTTTGGGGGTAAGAAGTTGGGTTTTTGGGTAGGCTTAATGCTTTTTGGGTTTTTCTTGTTTCCCATCAGTCCATCTAGGTACGGGTCCGTTAACGGGCAAGTGTTCCCTGCAGTCCAAGCCAGTTGGCATTAGAGTAGTGATTTCACATCCTACGTACCACTGCCCCAGATCTACCATGCCTAAAGATGGGTACTTTTGGAAGGACAAGTGCATTTTTTTTTCATTTGGCACAACTCTCATGCTTTTATTCACTCTCATAAGGCTTTTCTCTCTTTTTGGGATTTTTGATGGGTAGGGAAACAAAAGAGAGTTCACTGTTTGGGTAGCTTTTTCCTTCACATATGCATCTCTTAGCTATTGCGAGATTATTTTTCAATATTGGTGTAGAAAAGTTATAGTCTTTGTCATTTGGGACTGCATTTTTGGAAAGAACATAACAAAAACTTGCACCACCTTAGACACAGAGAAAACAAGCTGGGAGAAGTTGTATCAGGTTTTTACTATAAAGTGTCTTTGTACAATTGTAGAGAGGCAAGGAGTTGTATATGCACTATTTTGTATCAAACATGTATATATATGTACACATGATATGGAAAAAATAGAAAGACGAGAAGGGGAAGAAATTTTTAGGTACCTCCCTCGTTGATATAGTACCCCCCAAACTTACCCCACACTCTGTCCCCAGAGTTGTGAGATAAGTATGAAAGGGTTGGCGTAAGTCAGCGAGGGTTTTAGCTGGTGCCTACACTTTCGTCAAATAGAAGCTCCAACACATACTCTCCATGTTTGTTGTGATAGTCGATGTGGTGGAGCTTGTCGGGTGTTTGTTGTAGCATCACCGAGCTAGAGATCCATTCTAGCACGTAGATGTCGCAGTCGTTTGATTGTGAAGTTTGTTGCGGACTACTGTGGCAGAATTGAAGCTCGTGCCATTTGTTTGTCGTGTTCTCCAGGAACGGTTGGATCAACATTGCCACCTCGATGTAATATTTCCTTGCTAAGCGCTCGAGGGGTGTCAACGGAGTTGATGTACACTGTATCAGATGATCTTTGTTGTTGTCAGAGCTGTTATAGAAGATTGCTGCTCGCGGGCGAGTGTACACCATTAGGAGCGTCCAATGGTTGTAATGCAACATTGGAAGGAATATGATACATGACATGTTGTGTTGTATCTCAGCCAAAAACGGTTGTTTCACTCCTGATTCATTAGCTAGGCAGATATCGTTGAACACCATTGGGTGGGTGATGTAGGTGTGTTCAAACTTCTTCTGTAGAATCTAGATGTAGGTTGATGCCACCGACAGTGCTAGACATCCTCCTACCTTTACTAAGTCTCCAAGGTCATCAATGGGGACTATGATGTTATTTGACTCGTAGATGACATATGCAGGGGTAGAATCAGTTAGCCTGAGGAGAACTTCATTGACCTGCTCCTGCGATAGGGTTGCACATGCGGAGCGGTCGAAGTTGCTGATTAATTATTCAGATACAGTAGGCGAAGCGGACCTTTCCTTGGTAAGTATTTCTCACAAAATGTCCATCCGCTTGCCTACCCCATAGACGTACGTGGCTATCTCAGCTTCTTCTCCTTGGGGGCTACTGGGTTGGGATGCTTCAGTTTCTTCGTCACTCTCCAGCAACTTCTCTAGTACGCCTACGTCTAGGAAATAGTGTCTGTCCTTGATCAACAGCAGCTCATATGTGCTTCTGAGCTGATAGAAATTCTCTCCTTGGAGGTGCCTTGAAGGGGCGTACGACTCCATCCAGGTGGCCAAATGCACCTTGGCAAGAAGAAGCACCTCCAAGGCCAGGATAGACCACACATATGCGCTTCCAAGGCCACATAGAAATTTAGGCACCACGATAGACCGCGTTCATAAGCTTCTGGTCTGTGATCGTTAGGTAGACGATGGCTGTAGGTCAAAATCGGCCATCTCGAAGGAGGGGATCTCTGACGGTGTAGAAAACGCATCTGCCGTCAAACTCCTTACTCTAGGGTGGTGCTTGTCATTGGCAGAATATATGTCGCCTCCTTCTCCCTCAGATTCATCAGAAGAGCCCTCCGCTAGGCTGATGGATACATCTACATCTTTAGCTTCTTATAGGGAGGGCGAGGGAGCAGCCATGTCGACCCCACATGTGCTCTCCTATCCCGCTAGAGCCCCGTCAACAGTCTTGTTTGTCGTTTCTTCCTCGGGCATTGTGGAGGGCCCACTGGAGGAGGAATAAGACGATGTTCTAGAAGAAGACGTCAGAGATGAAGGCTGGGAGCCAGATCTCGGTGGTGAAGGGGATCTCCTTGGATGACTTGGGTGAGGGTGGTCGTCCCTCCGATTCAGCCTCTCTTCGACGACATCGAGGTGTTGGAGCATCGTCTGCAGCGTGGTGCTCAGTGCCTCTAGTTGGCCAGGCAGGCTAACCAGGGTTAGCAGTTGGCACTCTTGCTCACTCAGCCTCTTCTGGGAAACATTAAACTTGTAGGTTAGGGAAGCAAAATTAGTTGAGTGATTTCTTGTTACCTCCCGCAAGTTGTTGAATTCCCGGTCAAGGACCTACCCCAGTGATAGGGGCTGTCGTTGATCAGATCCTTGACCTTGAGCTGCTCCTCACACGGGAGACTAGCCTGAAGAATGTGCGTCTTCGACTGGGGCCGAGTCCACCAGGACTGTCTGAGTGGGTGTCGCTTCAGGGTGTGGCGTTGGCTCATTCATGGCTGCCTCTACCTCGTCAGATTGGGGTGGTGAAGAAGGGCACAGAGTAGGCAGATGCTGATCTTCCATTCGACTCTTAGTGTCTTCCTCCGCAGTGACTATCGACGTCGTTGTTGGCGACGTCGACATTGGCTGCATAGCCCTAAGCTCTGCCTCCAAGAGCTCAGCGAACGCGTTGTCACTAGCGTTCAACAACACCACCGCTTCAGGACCTATGACTATTTCTTCTGCGGTAGCGTCCTTGGGGGCTGTCATCATAGCATCTACCCCGGTGGTGTTGACGACTTTAACAATCATCATTGTTTCCTCAGTGGTCGCAACACTTGTTGATGTGGTGGCCGCGGCCGGCTCGGGAGCAGCAACAGTGGCTTCAGGAGCGGTTGCCACAGGTTGCATGGTGGCAGTGGATGGCTCAGCGGGGGCGATGACAGTCGGCGCTTTATCTTGTCAGGCATCTAGGGGGACTGGCCTTCCTGTCACGGCCGTCCTCTCTTATATTCTTGTGGTGGCAGCGTAAGCGGCTTCCACCAGCACAACTTCGATTTCTGCTGTGGTGATGACCAGCTTCTCTGCATCATAGTTGGTGCAGCGTGGGAGCGGCAGGAGGGTGTTCGTCCTTGCGAACTTATAGAAGTAGCGGTGGCCCTCTTTTTTGATGATGCTAGCCCTCATTAGAAATTTGAGGTCGATCTTGTTGTCACCTCTCATCCTCGATAGGCTACGCGGTTCCTTGGGGTATCCTAACCCTACCGCGATCAGGTTCACTAGCCCTCCCATGTTGTAATCCTTGGTGGTGTCTTTCACTGGATGAAGTTAGTTGAGCAGGAACTACCCCAGGTTGATCATGCATCCCTCCATCATATGCAACATAAGGTGGAGCTCTTTAGTGTACAAGTTGCTCAATTCATATTTACTGAAGAGCAGACACGCCACAATCTTGTGCACTATCCTCCAGAAGTAGGAGTGCACCACCACCACTTTGCTCCCCAGCTTGAACGTTGACTCGCCGGTGAGCCTCCCCCAGAGTGTGACCGGGTTGAACCCATCGCCTTTGGTGATTTTGACACTGTTGTTGATTAGGTCTTTCTCAGCTTCACTGGAGGAGAAGATCTCGTTGAGCAACTTTTCAGATATCACATGCTCAACATTGTATAGCTGCCCTTGTAGTTTATCCGCCCCACTGAATCTTTCAACTTCTTCTGCTGTGTTCTTGACCTGGCACAGGGATGACATGAACTTCCTCGTGAGTTCTGTGTAAGAGGCTGTGTGGCTGAAGCATATCTTTCTCAGCCCGGCAACCTCTAAGACATTTTCCAGCCTGTCGAAAATGCCTATATGGTAGAGGGATGACTGGTGGCAGAAATGGGTTGGCCTGTAGAGTTTGGCTGCCAACTCTGCATGCCTCCGGCTATGCTCCTCGTCTCTGGGCACAAACCAGCCTGGTGAGTGATCTAGAGGCGCTGGTTCGGTCGCCACAGCTGAGGTCATTGCTGGTGCTTCTACTACTCTGGGCCGCTTCTCGGCCTCAGACGACCCTGTTGTGTCAGGGTTTGGGCGCTTCTGCCCGGTTGTGGTTGCTTCAGTTGCGGCCTCGGGATTGATCCTCTAGTCATGTTCGTTGACTTGGACGACTGTCTGCTTGGTGTGGGCCACGTCTGCAATGTTTACACAATAATAGGTAAGTAATGAGTTTACTAAATGGGTCGCCTAGCTCGATATCGGGCGGTAGACAAAGAGGGTCATGTCGCCCGATACCAGATAGGCGATACTTGAAAAACCAATACCGGTTCAGAGTTTATATCAAAAGTGATGTCGTGCGATACGATTTACCCAGCACAAACAAGGCAGTATCGGGTGTATAGTTAAACATTCTTGTCGCCCAACACAAGGTCTGGCCGATAGGGTAGGCCGATATCATGTCACCTCATCAGAACAAACCCTGCCTGATACAGACTCACGAGAAAGGTGTCGTCTGATACGATAGAGTATCGGGCGATACGAGTCAAATCTCCTTTGTAAAACAAAATTGGGCGATATGGGTCTTACCCGATACTAGGTATCGTTTGGCAACATGTGCATCGCGCGATACGGTCAGAAAAACATTGAAAATCTCGATAGGAAAAACTCGGCATGGAACATAGGGCGTTTCCCAACACGAGCATTGTGAAAAGTTTGTCGTGCAACACACACCTTTCACGATACACTTTGGGCTATACACAAAACTAAAGCCTCATGCCCGATATGGGAATCGTTAAAAGAAAAGTTGTGTGGTACGACATGCCTGACATAGGTTGTGCGACATGATAGGGTGTATCAGATTATACCTGTATCATTGGGAGCTGTCGCGGGCGACACGGGAAGTCAGGAAGGCTGGCCGGCACGGGAGCAAAGTGAGAAAAAAATGCACGATACGGGAGTAGGTGAAAAGTAAATGCAAGTTCCCAACACGGTTAAACTGAAGTTACTATATATAGCCAATGCGAGTGGGGGTAAATTGGGTAAAGCTGGACACGTGTCGCACGATAAAGTGCATCGATTTCCATAACACTGTAAAATCAGTCAAATCCACCGCGTTGGGAAGTGATTTGCCTTCCTAAGCACGCTTTACGCTGCACGAAATGCATGTCGTGCGATACGCTTTCTTGTTACACCCTTCTGTCCAACACGGGGAAGCGTGCTTTGAGCCACTCTACTTGCCAGCCTGATACGAGAAGCCGATACAGGAGAAACAAAAGGTGGATGGCTGATACAGCCAGACAAAAGGGTATCGGGCAGAGCAAAAACTAAAGAGGCGATCAACTATGCATGCCTGATACACATGAAAAAAAGGGAAAATCTAAAAATAAAGCAATGCAAGGGAAGAAAAACTAAAACTAAAAAAAGAAAAGAAAAAGCATTGATGGGTAAAACATCATTGGCTTAAAAGGGAAGAATTCCAACCTCAGATAGTGTTACCCATCAAGGCTATAAAACTAAGTCGGTGGCCCATAAAACAAGAGAGTCTGTGCATGTGGCACATGCACTAACTCGAGCCTTATTATAATAATAATGTTCATAATGTTTTTCTGCATGAAAGGAAATAACGTCCTATGCTAGGAAAAGTAAAAATTCAGGCTGCCTCCTGAAGAGTGTTGTAGTTTCCGTCGTCAGCTCGACAGGCTTCAGATACTTCTACTCCGATCCTTCGGCTGTTTCCTCAGCGTCCTGTAGGATTATCTCTGACCTTCTCACGAAATCTTCATCTTCGTAAAACATCTTGACTCTATGCCCGTTCACTGGAAAGACCTTTGTCGGATCGTCTTTGTCATATAGCTCCATCGTCCCCGATGGATATATCTTTACCACGATGAAGGGTCCAGACCATCTGCTCTGCAACTTCCCTGGAAAAAGACAGATAGAGGATTTAAATAATAGAACTTTATCACCTTCGTTGACGTCCTTTTTCTTCAGATGGGCGTCATGCCAGATCTTGGTTCTTTGCTTGTAAATCCTGGCATTTGCATATGCATGGAGTCTCAATTCTTCAAGCTCCTAGAGCTGAAGAAATCTTTTCTTTCCACTCAACATTTGATCCACATTGAGCTGCTTGATTGCCCAGAACGCTTTATGCTCCAATTTAAAAGGAAGATGGCAGGCTTTTCCATATATCAGGCAGTAAGGTGTGGTGCCCAAAGGCATATTAAAAGCAGTCTTGTATGCCCAGAGATCATCGTCTAACTTAGCCGACCAGTCCTTGTGGGATTTGCCAACTGTCTTCTCCAAGATCTGCTTGATCTACCGATTGGAGACTTCCACCTGACTGGACGTTTGTGGATGATATGGTGTCGCAACCTTGTGGTGAAAGTTGCACTTATGCAGGAGCAATTCAAACTATCTTTTAGTGAAGTGAGAGCCGCCATCACTGATGACGGTCCTCGAAACTCCAAACCTTGGAAAAATAATCTTGGTGAAGAGTTTGATCACTGCCTTAACATCGCACGTAGGGGCGGGCACTGCTTCAAACCACTTAGATACATAGTCAACAACGAAGAGAATATATTTGAAACCATAGGATGAAGGAAATGGTCCCATGTAATTAATACCCCACACATCAAAAATTTCAACTTCAATCCAATCTGATAGCGGCATCTCATTGTGACGAGAAATGTTCCCAGTTCGCTGGCATTCATTGCAAGACTTTACAAATGCATGAGCATCTTTGAACAAGGTTGTCCAGTAGAAACTAGATTGTAGCACCTTGGTAGCTATCCTCTCGCCTCCCAGATGTCCTCCATATGGAGAGGAGTGACATTCGAACAAAATTTTCGAAACTTCCTCTTCTGGTATGCATCTTCTATATAACCCGTCGGCACAACGCCTGAACAATAAGGGATCATCCCAATAATAGTTCTTTAAATTAGAGAAGAACTTCTTCTTCTGATTATAAGACATGTCTGGGGGAATCTGCATATAGACCAAGTAGTTGCAGAAATCTACATACCACGACCCCTCAGGGTCTGCTGACTGGGCTGAGTAGAGGGATTCGTCGGGGTAGCTTTCATTGATGGGCAGTGGGTGATCATCTTGCACCTGAATCCTGGAAAGATGATCTACAACCACATTCTCTGAGCCCTTCTTGTCTTTGATCTCATGGTCAAACTCTTGTAAAAACACTGCCCAACGTAGTAGTCTGGGCTTTGCATCCTTCTTCTGCATTAGATATTTAATAGCCTCATGGTCGATGTGAACAACCACCTTCGAACCCATGAGGTAAGACCTGAACTTGTCGAAAGTGTATACGATAGCTAGCATTTCTTTTTCTATAGTCGTGTAATTCTACTGAGCCCCGTCTAGGGTCTTGCTCGCATAGAAGATAACATGATGCTTCTTATCTCTCTTATGACTGAGTACGGACCCTATAGCAAAATCACTGGTGTCACACATAAGTTCAAATGGAAGACTCCAATCAAGGGACTGGAGAATCGGTGCATATATTAAAGCACCCTTCAGAGTTGAGAATGCCCTCATACACTCCTTTGTGAAGTCAAACTTCACATCTTTTACCAGAAGGTTAGAGAGAGGCTTGGCTATCTTTGAAAAATCCTTTATAAACTGCCAGTAGTAACTGGCATGACCTAGAAAACTATGAACACCTATAACTAAAGTACGTAGTGGGAACTTAGCTATTGCCTCAACCTTGGATGGATCAACTTCACTACCTTTACTTGACACCTTGTGTCCAAGAACAATCCCCTCTTGTACCATAAAATGGCAGTTTCCCAATTGAGGGTGAGGCTATGCTCTTCACATCTTCTCATTACGAGGGACATATTGTTCAAACAATCATCAAACGAGCTGCCATACATGTTGAAATCATCCATGAACACTTCCATCTTATCTTCGAGCAAATCTGCAAAAATGGCATTCATACACCTCTGGAAGGTAGCGGGTGCATTACAGAGCCCAAAGGGCATTCTTCTAAAGGCAAAAGTTCTGTAGATGCAAGTGAAAGTCATCTTCTCCTGGTCATCAGGGTGGATGGGGATCTGGTAGAAACCCGAGTACCCGTCCAGCCAGTTGAAGTAGGAATGATGGGCTAGGTGTTCTAACATCTAATCGATGAAAGGAAGAGGGAAATGGTCCTTGCGGGTGGCGGTGTTAAGTTTCTGATAATCTATACACATCTGCCATCCAGTGACCATCTTGGTGTCCACCTCGACCCCATCATCTCCCTTGACTAAGGTCATCCCTCCCTTCTTGGGAACTACTTGGATTGGACTCACCCACATGCTATCACTGATAGCGTAGATAATTCCAACGTCTCAGAGGTTAACTACTTCTTTGCTAATGACTTTGTGAAGCTTTTCATTCAGATTTCTTTGCGTCTGGGCATATGGCCTAGATTCCTCTTCCAGATGGATCTGGTGCATGCACACCGAAGGGCTTATCCCTCTAAGGTCCCCGATTGAGTAGCCCAGGGCTTTCCTCTGCAGCCTTAACTCTTTGAGCAGTTGGTTTTTCTAGCAATCAGTCAACTCCGAGTTGATGATTACTGGGTGCAACTTCTCTTGATCCAGAAAACGATACTCAAGGCCTTTCGGAAAGACTTTTAGCTCTGGTGGGACTTCCCTTTTCTATTCTTCAGCAGGGGCTTCTCGGAGAGTGGCATATCTAACTGTCTCAATAGGATCTTCATCCTTAGTCGCTTCTTCAAAATCCAGATAGGCCAACAATTCCCTAACCTCGGGATCATTGATCTCTCATAACTCGCCAGTTAAGGCGTGCATCAAAGGATCTACCATGGCCTTCTCTTCCTGTACTTCATCGCATAATTGTTGATAGCTCTCAACAAAGTAGGAGGATTCAAAGAATGAGGGGGGCCTCATACAATCACTGATGTTGAAGTCAATGTGATCTCCTCCAACATGGATCGTAATCATTCCCACCTCGACATCGATAAGATCTCGGCCGGTGGCAAGGAAGGGTCACCCGAAAATGATAGGGCAGCTTAGATCTTCTATGGTGTCGATCAAAACAATATCATAAGGGATAAAGAAGCGTCCCACTCAGATGGGCACATCTTCAATGACACTAACTGGCCAGGTGAAGGTATGGTCAGCCAGTTGTATCCTCATGTTGGTGCTTACCATATCGATGAGCCCCACTCTCTTGGCAAGGGACAGAGGCACCAGACTGATGCTGGGCCCTAGGTCTGCTAGACCTTTCCGAGTTACATTATCTCCAACTTGAAAGGGGATTATGAAGGCCCCTGGATCCCTCTTCTTCAAAGGCATATTAATTTTAATGAAAGAACTAGACATCTTGGTAAGCTTCACAGTCTCTACGTCTTCTCCTTTTCTTTTTCTTGTTATCAGGTCCTTTAGGAACTTGGCATAAGTGGGCATTTCTTCAATGGCATCTAGGAACGGGACGTACACATGCAACTTCTTTATAGCAGCCAGAAACTTTTCATACCTCTTCTTCAGCTGGGCTTTTACCAGCTTATGTGGGAATGGTACGCAGGGTGCATATTTGTCTAGACGCTCTTCAGAAGAGATGTTGCTAACCTTGTCTTTGACTACTTTCTTTGACTTCTGTGTAACTTCTTCCTCAAAAACCTCTGTGTTAACTCCTTCGATGGGTACTATTGTTTACATTACTGTCTTCTCAACGACTGGTGATACAATCATTCCTGACCTTAGAATGGCCATTTTTGCCGTCTCATGTCCTTGTGGGTTGGCTTCAGTATTGGAGGGGAAACTCCCCACCTGATGGTTGAGGGATTGGGCGAGGCTTGCCAGCTACTGATCAATCTGTTTGTTATGTTGTTGGAGCTCCCCTATCTTGGTAGAAAAACCACCCATCTATTGCTGCATTAGTTTGAGCAGAGCTGTGCTATCCACTGAGCTCTTGTGCATCTTTTCATTGATATCGTTCTGTCTCTTGGCGAAGGACATAAATTCAGTCGTCAAAGATGGTCATGGCTGCTGATTTTGTTGGAAGGCCCTTTGCTACTGGAACCCTGTCTGTCGTTGCTGATTCGATGGTCCTCCAGAAGGTTTCCCACTCACTAACTGGTGAGAGTTCTCAACAGCACTGGTGTTCCCATAAGAGAAACTAGGATGGTCGGGCCGTCGATATTGAACATAACTCACATTCTCTGTAAAGTTCCCTTCGAGATCTTCTTGGGGTGCAGTGTGCGGGCAGAAATCTGATATGTGGTCAGGCTCTCTACAAGTGACACAACTCTTTATGACCTCTTATCGAACCTTCCCTTTGTAACCTTGCTCCTTGAGGGACTAGACATATATCATCATCTTGTCAAGCTTGGCTGCGAGGGCCTCCATATCCTTAGATTCACCTGGAGTAGTGTGACTTAGTAACTCTCAGTCATATTCTCCATCTTGTTGGTTTGTAGCCATGTTTTCAATAATCTCCCTAGCTCTTTGGGCACTAAGTCCCAAGAAATCACTATCAGCAACAACATTCAAGGACTTCCTCTCAGCGGGGCACACTCCATTGTAAAATGTGGTGATGAGCTTTGGTTCCAAAAAACCATGATGCGGGCATTCACGTTGGTAGCTCTAGAATCTTTCCCAAGTCTCATGAAGATTCTCCGAGGGCTTCTGGGAATACCTCGTGATCTTGTTTTAACATTTGATGGTCCTCTCGATGGGGAAGAACTTGGCGATAAAAGCATTGGCAAGATGCTCCCAATCAGGGAGGCTCCCATCTTGTAAGTTGGTGTACCATTCTAGTGCCTTGTCCCTCTGTGAGAATGGGAAGCACTTGATGTAGATATGCGTCAGTGGGATTCTGTTGATCTTAAAGCTGTTGCACGTCCTCTTGAATGTCATTAGATGATTATACATGTTCTCCTCAAAGGTGTTTCCACCGAACTTGTTATGCTACAGGAGCTGGAGTAAGGAGGGCTTCAGTTCGAAGTTGGTGACATTTAGAGGCTGCATTACAACCAGGTTTCTCTCTTCATTAGCTCAAACTTGAATGAACGAGTGAAGAGAGCGAGCTTCAGGGACTTGGTTATCCATGACTTGTCAAGAGCTTGGATGACCTAGAAAGAAAGAAAGGAGTACCTGGAAAGAAACAAAGGTGTAAGAGCGTTGTATAAATTATGAATAGTAAATATTAGCAATAAATAATTGCAGTATTATATGCATATGTACAAGGTTTTGCAAAGTGCAAATGAAACTAAAGTTCGTAGAACGGTTTTCTTTGCCTATCCCCGGCAACGGAGCCAAAAAGTTGATGAGCCTTAAACGTGGGTCCAAGAATGGAATCATGTCTAGGTTATTGGACTTTAGAAATTTATAATACCCAAATGTTTAAGACACCTGCAACTAGTACATGGTCGAAGTAATTCAGGGTCAAACACATGGATAGGAAGAACGGTGCTTTCGAACTTGAGTTTCACCTATCTAAGCACATCAAAAAGGGGTGCAAGAAAAGGGGGTGTTGTAATAAGAACTAAACATAAGGAAACAAACAAAGACCCTATCTCTAAAAGGAGTTACAAGAAAGATTTAAGTTTTGGGGTTTAGAGATTTTTATAAGTGTTTTAAATAACATAATCTGAGGAGATAAAACTATCATTGAGATAAAGCACGAAGGAAGAAAACTTAGGCATAACAAGTAGCAACGGAAAACAACCTGCAACCTCTTCTCTCAAAGATGGTACCTCTAACTATGTACCATTTCTCTCTCTCAAGGGCAGTGTCTGTAGATTAGAGTGGTAAGGTAAACCGAAGCAACCCTGATCCTAGGTACTCTTATACACCCGGATCAGACAAAACTCTAGAGTTGTGACAGCCCCCTCTCAAGGGTGTCGAAATATGAAACATGATTTGATAGCTAGTCAAAAGCGCGATCCAAAAGAAGAAACTAGAGTTCAAATGCTATAAAGAAATCATCCAACAAAAAGGAACCATACACAGAACAACAAGAGATAAACTCCATAGATTCCAATAAGCTTAAGGAGAGTAAAAAAGTTTAGCTATAATGTATAAAGAAATGAAAGTAAAATGCAGTAAAAAAGGAAAGATAAGCACCGGTCTCCTTGATTTAGGAGGTCGATATACAGCAGCAGACCCCTAAGGGACTACTAACCCAGTACCAGGCATGAGCTCTACCTGATACACTCGTGTCGGGCAGCCAACCCTCTCGGGCGATAGGCGTGACAGCTAGGGCGTATCGGGTAGAACTCCCTACCCCACACGGCCGTGTCGGGCAGCCAGCCCTCTCGGGCGACATACCACAACGGTTAGTCCGTACCGGGTTGGGTATCGTGTTGGGTTAGGAATGGCTTAGGTTCTCAGGTTCCTTGTATTGGGTATAGAGGGGCGAGCCATCACGGGTTAAGGCCCATCTAGGGACCCGACAAGGGTGGCCTTCTTGGTCGTATCGTACTGCTGTGGCTATCGGGACGAGTTCTAAGTGAACTCCTCCCGACCCTCTCGGGTTGGGGGTGTGCTCACCTAGTATCGCCTAGCATGCCTTGGAACACGACACACTCGCTCATGATGTCTTTCCGGAGTTAGCTCTAGTGGGATTCTGACCCGTCCCATCGGAGTCCTGTAGCTGCTATTTATAGGCAGCAGTTGGTAGAGGTTGCAGTTCTCGTGGGACCACGTGTCCTTTATCAGCTCCGTTCATGTGGCTTAAGGGGAGGACCGACATGGCTTGTGGCACGTGTCGGGTTACGAGCAAATCGCTTGACTATGTTGGGTAATGACCCTGGCGTGCAGCTGCTCTGATGAGTGGCTTCATCACGCGATAGACTCTATTGTGGTGAGTCGTGGAGGGAAAAGCTCCTTATCGGGTAGATGGTGTATCACTCATCAAGTCCCCTCACGCGACACGCACATGTCGGATTGCTGCCATGATGGGCAGTGACCATGACAGGTAAGTGGGTGTGTCGTGCGGCCAGAAAAGGACCGGTTCAGGTGCTCGTTGTAAGTGGGCCGGGACGGGCCTTTTTCTGACTTTGGGTGGGAAAACGAGGGAAAACTCTACAAAATATGGGAAAAGAGTTAGGAGCACAGTGTGGGTTATTCTTATGCAAAAATAGGATAAAAAAGAGAGGAAAACAGTTTAGAAGGCAGGTTTGACAACGAAATATGAGCCATAAATAGCCATAAAATGGGTGTTATCAGTTGACCCGGGTGCAATGCTCTCTTTTATCCTACGTGAAGTGTTTAGTAGTTGTCTTTTGCCTGTCAATTGTAAGAAGAATATCTTGTTTCCTAGAAACCCCGTTGGTTGGCTCTATAGTGTTGCAAAATGTGTGTCCTTCCTATGTTCTTTCCTTCTTGGGACACAACATTCAAGTGGATCTCATAGCACTTGACATGAATGGATTCGATGTGTTTATGGGAATGGACACCTTGGAGATGTATAGAGTGGTATTGGATTCTAGTTCCAAGCAAGTGAAGTTTGTGGATGGTGGTGAGACGTGGATCTTTTAGGGAGATAGGAAGATTCTTCTGACATGTCTAGTATCGGCCATCGTAGCAAGGAAGCTTCTGAGACAAGGTTGTGAGGCATTTTTGGCACACGTGATGGCTACTGAGGCAATGATTTCTAGTATTCATTAGATTTGAATTATTAGTGAGTTCAAGGATGTGTTCCCTGAGGAGTTTCCAAGAGTTCCCCCACCCTGAGAGATAGATTTTGAGATCAATATGTGATGGAGCTAGAACTTACACCAAAAGATTGCTCCTCCGATGGAAGTCCTAATGTGCACCAAAAACCCTAGGGAGTTGATGTACCCTCTAGGTTTACCTAGAACTGGTGCTAGATAAAAGCTCCAACCCTACAAGAGTGTGGAAGCCTTATCATAGTATAGATTTAGGATCGAACCCAAAGGACAATGTTAAGAATATGAGTGTCTTTATCTCATTTCGTCTCGATCTAAGTTAATCATCTATGACCAAGAGTTTGATTTGAGTTATTTAACCTAAAACGTGCAAAAGCAAAGGCAAGTATAAAAATTAGTTAAGGTTTAAAATCTAAGATTAGCAAATGATGATGGATCACTGGGGTGATGCGGGTATTCACCACTACTACACATGCATTGTACTTGTACCATCATAGCAAGACCTGCAAGCAAGATGCATGGATGTTGTGCAATGTCGATGCCCTCTCAGACAAGGAGCATTACACACATCCTTCACGGGTTGAGTAACTCTCATCTGGTACATATCTACGTGTCAATGAAGATATGTAGTCTCCTAAGAGAGAATCTTACTCAACCTCGTGAAACGTGCATTGGAAAAGTAACAAGCGAGCGATAATTACCAAATCGATTAGTATCCTTATAGACTATCCCTCTTTCAAGGACATAGCTACGAGAAATGTGGGAGTGTTGCAATGTCAGCCATTCCCGAACGAATGGTCAAGTACTTTGCACCACTCCCTCTGCAGAGTGTGTTCCTCGACCCATCAAGGTTGCACTTTCATACGTCAACTGGTTCCATTTCATAGTACGAAAGTACAACGATGGAGGTGAGTTTACTCCACTCCTTAGAAAGCATTCCTAGATATCGAAACGGATGTGTGGTGGATACACACACCAGAAACCAACACTAAATCGGTATTCGAGTCCTAAGAGCGGTCGTAGACAAACCACATGAAAGACAATAGATGCACACAAGAACGCAGCCAACATTCAAGCATGTATGAAATGATTTAGTATTGAATCGGAAAGATAACATCTTTTGGTACAGACTACAAAGTACGAGCAGCGGGGCTAGTTCCTGCACCCCAGTGGATGGAACTACTCACTCCTCATAGAGGGAGCATCAAAGAGAGAGAAGGAAAGCATCTTCGGAGCAGAAGAGTAGATCTGTGATAGCTCGGTGTAGATCGCCCCAGTCTTCGGGACTACTCCGACTTGGTTGATGAAGTCTGTCTCTCCACCTCAATCCTCGTGTTTACCTCCGAAATTGCAAGGGTGGAATGAGGTGGAACAATGGTGGAGAAGATCTTGATGGAGATGAGATGGTGGTGGAGCAGCCTTGCGGCCTCTCAGATCCGATGCCCCAAATGAAGACCATGTTGGTCCTATTTATAGGCTTGGATGGGGTCTTCACGTTTTTGATGTGAGAATAATTCAAACGGTCTTGGGTCCAAATGGTCTTGGATCCAAACGGTCTTGGGTCCAAACGGTCTTGGATCCAAATGGTCTTGACTCCAAACGGTCTTGGCTCCAAATGGTCTTGACTCCAAACGGTCTTGGCTCCAAACAGTCTTAGATCCAAATGGTCTTGGGTCCAAACGGTCTTGGCAACCAATCTTCATCCAAATGGTCTTGTTGTCCAACCGGTCTGGAGTCTTAATGGTTTTGGGATCTACACGGTCTTCATTTCCAAACGGTCTTGGGTCCAAACGGTCTTGACTCCAAACGATCTTGGCTCCAAATGGTCTTGGCTCCAAACGGTCTTGGATCCAAACAGTCTTGGGTCCAAACAGTCTTGGCAACCGGTCTTCATCCAAATGGTTTTATTGTCCAACCAGTCTGGAGTCTTAACAGTTTTGAGATCCACATGGTCTTCATTTCCAAACGGTCTTGGGTCCAAACGGTCTTGGCCCTAAATGGTCTTGGGTAGGCGGTTGCTCATACGGTCTTTAGATCGTGAGGCATCAAATGGTCTTGAGACCATTAAGGTAGAGCAATGAGAGGAGGACCGTGTGGGTGAGAGGTCAAAACTGAATGGGTAGACCGTTAGGGAAAAACCGTTTGGTCAAGATTGATTGGTCAAGACCAGGGATGAAAGGGTCTTGAGTGAGTTCCAGTTGATGGTTGATTCTCATCATGACATTCACTTGGAGGAGACTGAATGGGTGGATGAAAGTAGACCATTGATGATGGCAATGGTTCAGAATGATCTGTGGAGGAGAAAGAAAGTGAGTAGGGGAGGATGAGATCAAATAAACTGAAAACTAGGGTAATTAGAACTAGTAATGCACTATTTACATGAAACTGAGGAAATACTTAGAGTAAACCAAAACAAGGGTAGATCAGTCGATATGAGGCACAAAATCCCTAGAATTGGCGACTGTGAGGATGAATATGGAGGATTCATCAATCTGGTTCCCAGAACGCAACTGATAGCTTAGACATCATATAGGATGCTCCGACAAAGATGGCAGAGTTGAAGATACAGTTGCAAGAACCACTTGACAAAGGTTTCATCAGGCTGAGTACGTCACCATGGGGTGCTCCAGTGTTGTTCGTGAAGAAGGTACATAGACTACAAATGGTTGAACAAGGTGGCGATGAAGAATAAGTATCTCTTACCAAGGATAGATGACATGTTTGATCAGTTGTGTGGCGCAATGATGTTCTCAAAGATAGATCTGAGATTGGGATATCATCAGTTGAGGATCAAGGAGGATGACATACCCAAGTCTTCCTTTAGGATGAGGTATGGTCACTACGAGTTTGTGGTTATGTCATTTGGGTTAACCAATGCACCAACAACATTCATGAATTTGATGAACAGAGTATTTTGTCTATTTCTTGATTAGTTTGTGTTGGTCTTTGTAGATGACATCTTGATATATATTCATGACAATCAACAACTTGAACAACATCTTCATCAAGCATGACCATGCTAAGACAACACCAGCTTTATGCTAAGTTTAGCAAGTGCGAGTTCTGGTTGAAGGAGGTAGCTTTCTTAGGGAATTGTATATCTACCGAAGGAGTGTGTGTAGATCCCCAAAACCTCACCATAAAACACAAGCAACAACCAAGCAAGCTCAAAACAAGAAACTCAAGCTTCCAACATGCCTTAATTACATCTCAGATGATTAGAGCAAGGTGATAAGCAACATGCTTAAGCAAAATAAACAAGGTTATCCCAAAATGTGGGTCAGGGTTCTTACAAGCTATAAACCCCTAACACAGATTTCGCCCCCAAAATCCTAAGAGAAAAGGGAGGGGTACTTCCTCCTCATCTCTTCCTCGAGCTCCCGCGTGGATTCTTAAACACCACAATGATGCCAAAGAACCTTCACAAGCATAAGGTCCTTCCTTTTTAGCTTCTTCACCCTTCAATCAAGGATCAACACCGAACCTTCCACATAGGTCATATCCTCATCAAGCTCCACCTCCACATGCTACAACATCAACTCAATATCCAGATGGCACTTCCTCAGCATACTCACATGGAACACTGGATGCAACCCATGCATATCAGGTGGAAACTCCAACCAATAGGCCACCTTCCCAACTCGTGCCACCACTAGGTAAGGTCCCATTAACCTAGGAGCCAACTTACCCTTCTTCCCAAACCTCAAGACACCTTTTCAAGGAGAGACTTTCAAATATATCTTGTCTCCCACTTGAAACTCCAAGGGTCTATGGAGATTGTCTACATACAACTTCTGTCTGTCCTGTGCTGCCTTCAGCTATTGCTGGATCACTTTGATCTTTTCCGTCATCTGTTGCACAAGCTCAGTACCAAGAAGTTGATATTCACCTGTCTCGTACCAACATAATGGAGATATGCAATGCCTCCCATACAACACCTCACATTGTGCCATGCCAATGCTACCCTGATAGATGTTGTTGTAGGCAGACTCAATCAAAATGAGGTGTACATCCCAACTTCCTAAAAACTGAAGAACACATGCCCTCAACAAATCCTCCAAGGTTTGAATGGTCCTTTCAGATTAACCATATGTTTGTGGGTGGAAAGAAGTACTAAACTTTAACTGCGTACCGAAAGATGTGTGCAGTCGCTCCCAAAAGTGACTTGTGAACTGAGGACCTCTATCAGACACAATAGTTTCTAGAACACCGTGCAAACATACTATATCATCCACATAGATCTGGGCAAGCTTCTTTGTTGTGAATGTTGTCTTATGGGAAGGAAATGCACTAACTTGGTCAATTTGTCAATGATCACCCAAATGGAATCATAACCTTTGGTTGTCCTAGGAAGACCAATCACAAACTCCATTGTCACATGATCCCATTTCCACTGAGGTATAGGTAAAGGTTGCAACATTCCTACAGGCTTCTGATGCTCAACTTTAACTTGCTGACATACAACACACCTTGCAACGAACTCAGCCACGTCCTTCTTCAAGCCTGGCCACCAATACATATCTTTCAGATTATATTACATCTTGGTGCTACCTAGATGCATAGCATACATGGACGAATGAGCTTCCTCCAACACCATCATCCTTAGGTCATTAGCATTAGGAACCACTATCCTATTATGATAACAAACTATCCCATCATCTGACTCGTGGAAGCCATCACGCTTCTCGCTGCCAAACTCTGATTTAATCTACTATATCATGGTATCCATCTGTTGCGCCTCTCTGATATGTCGTGTCATCATAGGCTTCACCTGTAGTTGTGCCCACAAAATAGGTAACAAAGAAACTTCCAACTTAACATTCATCTAACACAAGGAGACCAACATGTCTTGCTTGTGGCACATTAAAGAACTCAACTGGCCTTTATCCATAGATGAAGATGAAGACTTCCTGCTCAACACATATGCTATGACATTCACCTTTCCCATATGATAATCAATTGTGCAGTTGTAGTCTTTGATCAACTCCATCCAATGGTGCTTCCTCATATTCAACTCCTGTTGTGAAAAGATGTACTTCAAGTTTTTGTGATATGTGAAGATCTGACACTTCTCTCCATATAGATAGTGCCTCCAAATCTTCAAAGCATGGACTACCACTGCTAATTCCAGATTATGGGTTGGATAATTCTCCTCATATTTCTTAAGTTGTCAAGAAGCAAAAGAAACCACTTGCTTGTCCTTCATCAACACACATCCCAAATCATTCCTCGATGCATCAAGAAAGATGATGTATCCTTTTCCTTACTCAGGAAAAACCAGAACCGATGCACTTGTCAACTTTTCCTTCAAAGTCTAAAAAGCATGTTGACATATGCCATCCCAAATGAACATCACATCCTTCCCCGTTAACTTAGTTAGGGGTAAGGCGACAACACTAAAGTCCTTGATGAACCTCATGTAATAGCCTACCAAACCTAGAAAACTGTGCACTTCTATCGGTGTCTTAGGTTGTTGCCACTCTATCATAGACTCCAATTTCACCTTGTTTGCATGGTGTTTTGCATGTGGCTCTTTCTCGTGGACAAGTGGAACCTAAACTCCTAAGGTGGTGACACCTCTCCCATGATCTCTCTCTCATCCCTCTTATATATGTACCCCTTTCTCTCCATGCAACAAGATCCTTTTGGCCATCTTTGATTTCCTCTTCCTTGGTGGATGACCTTGAGATAGAAGATCTCTTTCTTGGAAGCTTGGTGGACGAGTCCCAAGCTTGAGGTGTTCCCTTCATATTCTACCTTGGTAAGTCATGGTTTCTAACTTTCTTTCTCTCCTTCTCTCTTCTTCTTGGCCATGGATCTTGGTTATCTTCCTTTCATCCCAAACCCTCCTAACCTTGGTTCCATCTTATTTCTTGGGAGGTGTTGTGGCGACCAATCTTAGAAGATCATCTTCTACCTTGAGCTCGTGAAGAGATTGGATCTTGGTGGTGATCTTTGAGGCGGGTTATATAACTCTAAACCCTCATTGTTATTATCGCACCTAATATGCTATCTTGTTCTTTATCTCTATAATGTTATCCCTTGCTTGTTAGTAGTTTTCTTGGTAGTTTTGAGTCCTATTTTGAAGAAAGGAGTCTTGCTTAGTTGCTACCGTGTGTTTTACCTTCTAGCCTTGATTAGGTGAGTGATCTTAGGTTGAAGATGACTGGGAGGATATGTTATGGTGGGTGGCCATCATGACCTGTGATGCCATAATCTGTCACACCTTGTGATAGGTCGTCGTGACCTTGGTGAGGCTTAGGTCGACATGCCTTGGTTAGGTTTAGGTTATCATGCCTTGGGCATGAATAGGTCAATATGAGTCTGAAGCATTTAATTTGCTTAGTAGTTGTTGAACCAATGTGGTGGATAAGTTTTAATGGGGCTACTTGTCACGATCCTTGAGTGTTCTAAACAGATATGTTGATACTGTCATGCCTTGAGACGACCTTGCCCGATACCCTATTACCCGTCACACCCTTTACATGTGGAGATCGATACATCCATAGATGTGATGTCATCACACCCCAAGACGATATTGCCCAATATGTAGTGAGGTGGAGAACTGTGACACCCTTCTAAAACCCTAAGCAACATGTCACTCTAGTGATGCCAATATATGTGTGTTGCCTGTTACCTGCTGACGCACGTCACACCTTGTGATGGTGATGCCCGACAAGCTAGGTTGGCTGACACCCCCTCCTTAGGCGTTGCTACCCGATACACTAGCCTTAGATGATAAACCGATACACCTCCTAAGATGGTAGCCTAACACCATGTTTTCTCATCTAATACATCCTAAACTGATACCCCACCTTGATGAGGTTGCCCAACACATTTAGGGTTAACCCGACACTCTATGTTATAACCCTAACTGATCTCTTATGGTGGTGTTTATGATACACCATGTTGATGATAGGGTGACATGATATGATGTGATACCCTTTAGGATGGTCGTATGTATGCTAATGAGAGCTATGTTTCTATATCTCATGAAATACCTTATATGATGATGAAAGTGATGATCTAAGGGTGGTTTTTGATCCAACCTTGTAAACCATAATTGGGTAAAGAGAGAAACCCTAACCCTAAAATGTAATATGTATGACATGGATCTTATAAGGTGATAGTGTTGATGATGTATTGCACTTTTTATTACAATTTTCTAACCATGTCTGTTACACCAGTTGATGTACATAGCCAGGTATGAGGTATGGTGGTTATGATCTATTTGAATGGGCCTTGTGAGGCATAAAGTGTTATTGACATCCTTGAAAGATGAGGTTAATGGTGTTATGACTTAATGATGTCTTATTTCCTTATATGAGATAATAATTTCCTCAATAATGAGAGGAAGGGTTGTTACCCCAATATATGTGATCCTTGTGATGATAATTATAGTGATTGACAAGAATCAAGTCATAATGTGATGCTCAAATATATCATGTGATGTGTAATGCCCTATTTATGTAGAATTTATTTAGAAGTGGTACATTGTAACTTGATTGATGCTGAAAGATGCTTAAATGACCTAAGTAATCAAGTGAAACCTAATCTTGTAGCTTGCCCTATGCCATAGATCCATTTAGTGGTAGTACTTGCTGAATGGTGAAACAAGTTTAACTCGGAACACATATTGTTGAATGGGTGCAAGTTGAGGTATCTCCTTGTGTTCTGAATTTATATGTATGCACAAGATTGGTTGTGAGTCATACCTAGAAAAGTATGACTTTGGACCGTAGCTCTATGAAATGTAACACATGATTGGCTGCATGGCATACCCTAGAAGAGTATGGCGGTGAGCTGTAGCTCAATTCCACTAGCGTCGTGACATGTGCCAAGGTGGGATAAATATGTAAAGCTAGACTATACGTCGCTGGAAGCAATTGACTTATGATGTCACTGCATGTTCACTTATACTAATCGAGGAAGGTGAGGTCGTGGATTCTAGCTCTTCCATTAGACCTTGTATGGCATCAATTCTGACTTATCAAGTGGTCAGATGGATTTGAGTGGTATGACTCAAATCCTTGGGGCATAATAAAATACGTAATTAGTTGTGTAGTATAATGGTATAGGATCAAAATATAGAAACATTAGATGAGGCCTTGCTTGATCTTTATACAATAATGTTGATAGAAAGTATACATTTCCTTCATATTCCTTTTAAATTGTTAAGATGTTTCATATTTCATCAATAATTACTCTTTCTGTTAATAATGATTACATGTTTCACATAGTTGTAATTATATTGTTGCTTAGTTTATCTTATCTATGATAATAATAGAGTTGGTGGTGAGTTATATCTCCCGATGAGATTTGGAATCTCACCTTGTGGGTTTCCCACACCCTTTTTAGGTGACCGAGCACAAAGAGGTAGAGATCGTGCAATGGAGGTTGAGCAGCAGCAAGAGCAGTAGTTGACCAGGTAGGAAGTGTAGTTAGATGTCTTTTATTGATAGAGTCCTAGAGTCGTCCCTATACACTCGGGTCCTTGGGAATGTTCTATAGATGCTTTATGGACGTGCTTTCCATATGTGGTTGGATTTATACCTTGTTGTATATAGATGTAATGGATACATGTATATATGTTCTGGAATAGGTTCCCTGGTAACAGGTTGGTGGCACACCTAGTAAGTGCTTTGAGGCATGAAAGCACATGTATGTAAAAGTTCTTGTTGTTTGGTAGTTTTATGAAAATGGTTTTAATTTTTAGTGTTTTCCAATAATTTATTCGTTAATCTTCTTCCGCGGTTTTGTTTTGAGCAATCTCACTTTTGTGTGTGGTGTGGGGCGTCAATTTCAACCATGACAGGGTTGATATCAGAGCTTTAGGTTCGCTGAGTCTATAGGGACCTATGACTAGGGTTTGTGTCTGTTCTAGTGTCCTCCAGTTTGTCTTATAGTGACTTCTGCTTATGCAGAAGAAGAAGAAGAAGGCTTAAAGATGTCTAGAGAATATGAAGAACATGATGTCAAGAGAAGTGTTGCCGCACCAGGTGGTGGTGCAAGAAACTAGGCATGAGAAGATCATGTGCCTGAAGTCCCCTAGTTTGACCCAGTCATGGTTAAAAACCCTACCTTTCAATCTCTTTTTAGGCAGTTTATGGCTACTATGACTCATATGGAAGACGGGATGCCTACACCCCATCCTAGGGCTCCATTCCCCATATTGAATCTTTGGGTATTGAGAAGACTTTTGAGCGGATTCACCGTGTTGGAGCGGTGGAGTATGTTGGGATGGCTGATCCAGCAAATGTGAATCTATGTCTTACTGAGCTGGAGAAATCCATTAATCATGAGTATCCTTGAAGAGGATAAGGTGAAGCATGTGGTGTGCCTCCTGAGGGGGAGTGATGGCCATTGGTGGGCCATATAGGAAGAGAAGAGGCTCAGTGTTGTGATCAGTTGGGAGGAGTTCTGATGTGAGTTTGTTAGTCGGTACTTTCCTTGGACGTATCTTGATGAGAAGATCAGCCAGTTTGAGAGGATTCGAAAGGGATCCATGACAATCAACAAGTATGAAGCAATTTGTATGGAGTTGTGGTTCTATCCCGACATGACTGCCACTGAGGATGAGTGGATTTGTCATTTTGAGAAGGGGTTGAATGCTGTGTTGTCTACCCCAGCTGTTGCCTTAGAGAATTGAGAGAGGTTTGCTGTGTTTGTGGAGTCTGTTTAGAGGATAGAGCGGTCTTTGAAGGAGAAGAGAGAGACAAGTACCAAGAATAGGTCTACATAGTCTCAAGGGCAGTCATCAATAGGCTTTAAGAAGCTGAAGTTTTTTTGCACCACCAGCATCGTAGAGGTTCAGTGCTTCGACACAATGGTCACCGAGTAAGGGTAGAGGTCATAATTTTCCACCTACAGATGCCCAGAGTGTTGCATAAGCATCGATGATAGGACCATCTAGGCCACAATATGGGAACTAGGCTTGCTACAAGTGTGGACAGATGGGACATCTGAGGTGAGATCTTCTAGATAGAAATCATTATAAAATTGGGTAATGTAAATATATTAAGGAGGCACAACGTCCTCTATATAGTGTAATTTCTTATTGTTCATCCATATGCTACATTTTTATCATGATTTTTCTTCTTATTGATTTTTTTTACAGTCGTTATTATCTGATCAAATCCTTTTCCCCTCGGCCAACCAAATATTTTACCTAGGCTTACTCTTAAGTGTTATTTCATAATTCCTACTAGTTGTGTATTGGGAAAATAGTATAAATAAAAAATGACACTCCCTTCTAGCATTAGATGAACAAACAAGGTCCCAAGATAATCTTCAAACAATTGACTCAAAAAATGTAATGTAAAAGTTACTTCATTAATACATTTTTAAGGAATAAAACTCTATAGTTTAAAATAAAAAATTTACAAAAATGCCTTCACAGAAGTACAAACTACAAATTGAGTTGTTAGTCCTTTCCGGATAGTAAATTCAAAATTGTCATAACTCTCACATCCCAAGGCAAAATTTAATGGGCGAGTATGCATTGGAAGAGGAATTGAATTATCTATAGGAAAAACATATTTTTGGTTTGGCTTTCTTGCACTGGATTTAGCCTTTTAAAGGGTACATGAGTATTTTTAAAGATGACATTAGAAAGCATATTGTTACAACCCCAATTTTGGGTTCATTTGCTGAGAGATGTAATTTCTCATATTAAAGATAAGTGAACAAATAATGAATGAATGCATGATTTTCGTTTGAAATAGCCTTGTTGATTTATTTGTGGGCTTTATTGGCTATTGGGCCCAATAACAAGGAAAGGATAAAAGAAATTCCACTATTATCGAGAAAATAAGAAAATAGAGAAAAGGAAAAATGTGGAAACCTCTAAAAGGCAAAAGAATGTGATCCAAGGATGGATTTAGTGCCTCTTGGGTTCCTTGGGTTCCAAAGAGTCCCAAGTTGCAAAAAGAAAGCAATAAGAAAAGAAAAAAATAATTAAGTATTTCTTTAGTAAGAAAGAAATTGAAAATAATGGTAATATGTGAGAAATAAGTAAAAAGAGGTATAATCAAGTTATCCTTAGTGGAATTTCGTATCCCAAGGATTCCTAATAATAAAAGGAATACCAATGAGGAAAATAAAAGAGAAATAAAGAGAAATTCTCAAAAAGAGTTATTTTTACAAGAAATAAACAAGATAATGAAGAATAATGCATATTAATGCTTTTAGGGATAATGAGTATCCAATAAAAAGGATTTCGAAATAATAGAGTGCCTTGGGATCCAAGGAGTCCCAATGAAGGAAGAGGAAAGAGAAAATACCAATAAAGTCAAATAAAAGGATAATGTGATGCTTAATGAAGGAATTTCGTGGCTTTGATAAAAAGGAAAGTATTTTCTATTAAAAGGGAAAACATGATTCTGTGTCAAATAATTATAAGGCAAGTATAAATGAGGATAAAGGAGCCGATTTTTGTATTTCTATTTAACCAAGAAATAAGGAATATTAAAGAGACGTTTACGAGAGAGAGAAAAGGGGAACTTGCTTCATGATGAAGAAATCCAATTCCTAATGGGAAAAGACTCTATTTCTTCGAGGACAAGTGTGTCGGGGCATGGATACTCTTCTCTATATAAAGGGCTAGATCCCTGGTTCGGGCCCATGGAGATCCCACACGTTTCCCTCTCTCTTACCTATATTCTTCTTCCATGACCTTGCCTTCAACCCTAAGTCACGTAGTTGGTGTTCTTCTTGAAGCAATGGCGAGCTGTGGGTTACCTTGATGAAGGTTGGACGTCCCGCGATGACCTGAGGACGTTCGACTATCGTCCCCAAGCCCTGGACCTCCTACACTAACCTACAGCAGGTCTGCACGGTCAGCCGAGAGTCACAGGCTTGGGCGCGCTGGAGCGGCCACCTTGGCTGTGAAGGAGAAGCGCCCTGGGCCTAGCGGAGGTCGACAGAGGAGGGGTGGTGGTTTCCAGCCACCCTCGGGCCTTGGAGCTGCGGGGGTGAACCCCTGCAGTCGACAGAACATCGAGCGCAGCGCTAGGGCGCACATGGGAAGAAGACGACTGACATTTGACAGTTATACCCCCTGGGTATGAAGAGCCGACCCGCTTAAGTGGAGGGTAAACGCGTCATTCAATTCTAATCTCAGACCAGCAAAATGCGTTGCATGGAAGGCGCCTACGTGGCAGCCCCCCATTGGCCAAAGTAAGTCTTTTTTTTGTTAAATTCATATCTCCTCAACCGTAGCTCGGATAGATGCGCGTTATACATGAAAGTTGCTTAGAAAATCGAGGGGAGTCAATTAAAAATATAATTGAAGCTTGATTCTACTTGCAATTCGAAAATTAATGGAAGTTATTAACTTTAATGAATTAATGGTTAAGAAACCCTAATTTGATATAATTAAAGTGATTAGTAGGGTTTAATAGATTATTAAAGTTGATATTAGCCTGTTAATGATAAAAAGGAACATTAGGAAGAAAAAGGATGGACTTTGCATATAACTAGTTAATTCAGAGTTTCATATGCATGAATATACTTTAATGGGCCTTGAAACCCTAATGTCGACTAATTTGACTATCAATGGCTTTAGTTGATTAATTTCATGATTAAAGTTGGAATATGCTGAATCTAAGCTATTTTGAGCATTAATTTGTGAATAAATACCCTAAATGTATTAATTAGGGTTTTCTCATGAATAAAAGGTGGAATTAATTGCAAATCAAGTTCATATGTGATTTGGATCATAATGAACTATGAATTAATGATAAGGGTGTATTATGATCTTGTCGTGGATTAAAAGGATAAAATAGTTGCTTTAACAAAAAGAGGCTTAATGAGCTTAATTAATGGTTAATTATGCCTTTAATTCGGAATTGATAATTAGATGTGGAAATACTTAGGGTTTGTGATCAATTGTGTTAAATAAGGGTTTAAAATAATAAAAGATGCAGGGAAACCCTAATTGTAATGGAAACCCTAAGAAGTGAACTAGATTTAATAGATATTAATGACATGAGTAATAAAAGGAGATTGTATAATTGTTTCAGGATCTTATTGAATGTTGTCTTGCCCCTTCGTTGTTTGGATTATTCCTGCACCTAAATCTACATGTACAGGTATGTGGTTACGCTTATGAATATATTGAGTTAGTTTTCCAAAGTTTTCCAAAGTTTTCATCGATGACTTGGAATAAAATGTTGGATGAATTTAGTTCATGCAAACTATAATGTGGCTATGAATATCACATAAGATATGTGCCTACTAGCTCAGATCTTGGTCCCCTCTGTGGCTTAATAGTTGACCTAGTAAATGGCTACCAATGGGGTAGGTCCATCAGGTCATTAGATGACTTAGTAAATGGCTACCAATGGGGTAGGACCATCAAGTCATCATGAGTTAGATATTGGGCTACCTTCAGGTAGTGCCATGCAACTCTATTACCCTAGGTATTGGCTACCTATAAGGTAGGTCCATGGGGGTAAGAAGCTAACTAAAGAGAGGTAGCATACAAGGGATAACACAGAGTTAGGGGATAGGAAAGGATTGAGTAGTATGGTTTAAAACGTAATCTTGGCTGTTAAATGATAATTGGTTGATTACTTTGTTATTATAGTTGCACAATTATTGTTTCCCCCACATACCAGCTTCTTGCTGACCGACATTTTGTTTGTCGGCGTTTTAGGTACAAATGAAAAGAACAAACAGTAAAGTGGCAGATATGGATTTAAATGATAAATAATGTGTACATGAGGATTAGTTAGTTTAACATCTTCATGGATTAGAAATCCCAGTTTTTCCAAGGTAAGAAAAGTTTTATTTTATACCCGTTTTCAGTTTAGTTGGTAAAGTTTATTAATTGTTATTGATTATCTGTCGAACCTTTGATCCTGTTAATTGAATAACGGCTCTGACCTTCGGGTCTCCCTTAATTGGGGGTTACCGGGAGGCTAGGTCGTTACACATATCATCTTGAAGGGAGTATCATTGAGGTTATGTGGCTAAGGAGGTTAGATGTTCAATGAGAGGTGATGGGGTGACCCAACAACTAAGGCAGAGTCAGTAGGGTTCATAGAGACAACGGGACAGTGACACAGGAGGGTGAGGACGTGGCCAAGCATCACGGGCTGAATCATCTTCTCAGGGAAGTAGAGGATGGGGGTGACAACATGCCATGACTAGATTCTACGCTATGAGTCAGCCGGAAGCAGTGGTCAATCCGCGAGTGGTGACAGGACAAATGGAGTTGTTTCATTCTGATTTGTCTTATTCTTGCTTTGTATCTGTTTTGGTTGACCCGGGTGCAACACACTCTTTTACCGCACGTGAAGTGCTTAGTAGTTGTCTTTTATGTGTTAGTCGTAAGAAGAATAGATCATTTCTAGAAACCACGTTGGTCAGTTCTGCAGTATTGCAGAATGTGTGTCCTTCCTGTGTTCTTTCCTTCTCGGGGCACAACATTCATGTGGATCTCATACCCCATAACATGTATGAATTTGATGTGATTTTGGGAATGGACACCTTGGAGAAGTATAGAGTGGTCTTGGATTATAGTTCTAAGAAAGAGATGTTTATGGATGGTGGTGAGACGTGGATCTTCCAGGGAGATAGGAAGATTCTTCTGAAATGTCAAGTATCAACCATGGTAGCAAGGAAGCTTCTGAGATAGGGTTGTGAG
Source organism: Alisma plantago-aquatica (assembly GCA_963693085.1). Taxonomy (NCBI): domain Eukaryota; kingdom Viridiplantae; phylum Streptophyta; class Magnoliopsida; order Alismatales; family Alismataceae; genus Alisma; species Alisma plantago-aquatica. Next base: position 1,997,302,317 of record OY856409.1, read on the forward strand.
GTGTTTTTAGCACACATGATGGATACTGAGGCAATGAGTCATAGTATTCATGAGATGACGGTTGTTAGAGAGTTTGAGGATGTGTTCCCTGAGGAGTTTCGGGGAGTTCCCCCACCCCAAAAGATTGATTTTGAGATCAATCTGGTTCCCAGAACACAACCGATAGCTCAGACACCATACAGGATGGCTCCGACAGTAATGGCATAGTTGAAGAGACACTTGCAAGAACTACTTGACAAAGGTTTCATCAGGATGAGTATGTCACCATGGGACACTCTAGTGTTGTTTGTGAAGAACAAGGATGGGTCTATGAGGTTGTGCATAGACTACAGACTGTTAAACAAGGTGATGATAAAGAATAAGTATCCCTTATCAAGGATAGATGACATGTTTGATCAGTTGTGTGGTGCAACGGTGTTCTCAAGATAGATCTAAGATCAGGATATCATCAGTTGAGGATCAAGGAGGATGACATACCCAAGTCTGCCTTTAGGATGAAGTATGGTCACTACGAGTTTGTGGTTATGTCATTTGGGCTAACCAATGCACTGGCAACATTCATGGATTTGATGAACAAAGTGTTTCATCTGTTTCTTGATCAGTTTGCGGTGGTCTTCATAGATGACATCTTGATATATAGTCGTGACAATCAACAACATTAACAACATCTTTGTTAGGCGTTGACCGTGCTGAGATAGCACCAACTTTATGCTAAGTTTAGCAAGTGTGAGTTCGGGTTGAAGGAGGTAGCTTTCTTAGGGCATGTTATATCTGCCGAAGGAGTGCGTGTAGATCCTAAGAAAGTGGAGTATGTGACAGAGTGGGAATAGCCTAAGACACTAATAGAAGTGTGTAGTTTTCTAAGTTTGGTAGGCTATTACCTGAGGTTCATCAAGGACTTCAGTGTTGTCGCCTTACCCCTAACTAAGTTAACGAGGAAGGATGTGCTATTCATTTGAGATGACATATGTCAACATGCTCTTTAGACTTTGAAGGAAAAGTTGACAAGTGCACCAATTCTATTTTTTCTTGATCAAGGAAAAGGATACATCATCTTTTGTGATGTGTCGAGGAATGGTTTGGGATGTGTGTTGATGCAGGACAAGAATGTGGTTTCTTTTACTTCCCGACAGCTTAAGAAACATGAGGAGAATTACCTGACCCACGATCTGGAATTAGCAGTGGTAGTCCATGCTTTGAAGATTTAGAGGCACTACCTGGATGGAGAGAAGTGTCAAATTTTCACAAATCACAATAACATGAAGTACATCTTTTTACAACAGGAGTTGAATATGAGGCAGTGCCGTTGGATGGAGTTGATCAAAGACTACGACTGCACGATTAATTATCATCTGAGAAAGGAAAATGTCATAGAAGATGCGTTGAGCAGGAAGTCTCCATCTTCACCTATGGATAAAGGCCAGTTGAGTTATTTGATGTGCCACAAGTGAGGCATGTTGGTCTCCTTGCATCACATGAATGTTAAGTTGAAAGTTTCTTTGTTAGCTAGTTTGTTGGCACAAGAATAGGTGAAACCTATGATGAGATAGTAGATCAGAGAGGCATATTAGATCAGAGTTTGGCAACGATAAGCATGATAGCTTCCATGAGTCAGATGATGGGATAGTTTGTTACCATAATAGGATAGTGGTTCCTGATGCTAATGACCTAAGGAGGATGGTGTAGGAGGAGGCTCATTCGTCCATGTATGTTATGCATCCAGGTAGCACCAAGATGTATCATAATCTGAAGGATATGTATTAGTGGCTAGGCTTGAAGAAGGACGTGGTTGAGTTCATTATAAGGTGTGTTGTATGTCAACAAGTTAAGGTTGAGCATCAGAAGCCTGCATGAATGTTGCAACTGTTACCTATACCTCAGTGGAAATGGGATCATGTGACTATAGAATTTGTGATTGGTTTGCCTAGGACAGCCAAAGGTTATGATTCCATTTGGGTGATCATTGATAGATTGACCAAGTCAGTGCATTTCCTTCCTGTGAAGATAGCGTTCACAACAGAGAAGCTTGCCCAGATCTATGTGGATGAGATAGTGTGTTTGCATAGTGTTCCAACAACTATTGTGTCTGATAGAGGTCCTCAGTTCACGAGTCACTTTTGGGAGTGACTACACACAACTTTGGGTACGAAGTTAAAGTTTAGTAATGCTTTCCACCTACAAACATATGGTCAATCTGAAAGGACCATTCAAACCTTAGAGAATTGTTGAGGGCATGTGTTCTTCAATTTTTAGGAAGTTGGGATGTACACCTTTGTTTGATACAGATTGACTACAACAAAATCTATCAGATTATCATTTACATGGCACCATATGAGGCATTGTGAGGGAGGTGTTGCATATCTCCATTATGTTGGTACAAGATATGTAAATATCAGCTTCTCGGTACTGAGCTTGTACAACAGACGACAAAAAAGGTCAAAGTGATCCAACAACAGCTGAAGGTAGCACATGATAGACAGAAGTCATATGTAGACAATCACCATAGACCCTTGGAGTTCCAAGTGGGAGACAATGTATATTTGAAAGTATCTCCTTGGAAAGGTGTCTTGAGGTTTGGGAAGAAGGGTAAGTTGGCTCCAAGGTTTATGGGACCTTACCCAATGGTGGCACGAGTTGGGAAGGTGGCCTACAAGTTGGAGTTGCCATCTGAGATGCATAGGTTGCATCCAGTGTTCCATGTGAGTATGTTAAGGAAGTGCCATCTGAATACTGAGTTGATCATGTAGCCTGTGGAGGTGGAGCTTGATGAGGACATGACCTATGTGGAAGGTTCGGTGTTGATCCTTGACTGGAGAGTGAAGAAGTTGAAAAGGAAGGACCTTGTACTTATGTAGGTTCTTTGGCATCATATAGTGTTGAGGAAGGCACGTGGGAGCTCAAGGAAGATATGAGGAGGAAGTACCCCTCCCTTTTCTCTTAGGATTTTGGGGGCAAAATCCCTGTTAGGGGTTTATGGCTTGTAAGGACCCTGACCCATGTTTTGGGATAACCCTATTTTTTTGCTTAAGCATGTTTCTTAGCACCTTGCCATAATCATCTGATAAGTAATTAGGACATGTTGGAAGCTTGAGTTTCTTATTTTAAGCTTTCTTGGTTGTTGTTTGTGTTTTATGGTGAGGTTTTGGGTTCAAATTGCAATTTACCTAGGATAGGGGTTGATGTGCAACTTTGCAACCTCTAGAGTTCTCCTTCTCTCTCTTAGCATCATCTAGAGGAGAGAGAGATGGACACCTTGTTTAGACCTTGGTTGTGTGGTGTCATCTTTGGTGATGTTTTGGGCTCATGTTTGAGGTGTGCCTTTCATCTTAAAGTGTTCTCTCTGGCTTGAGAGCCTTGGAAAGGCTTTGTATCGATTTGTGGGTGCCTTGAGCTGCACCCCATTGGTTTGAGGTGTCTAGGGTTTCACCCCTATCAGTTTGTGAGAGGCTAGAGATGTGGTATCAGGACAGACCATGATATGTGACCTAGTGGGTGAGACATATATCTTATCACCTTATTTGCATGGTGTTGTACATGTGTCTCTTTCTCGTGGAAGTGACACCTAAACTCCTAAGTTGGTGACACCTCTCCCATGATATCTCTCTCATCCCTCTTGTATATTTACCCCTTTCTCTCCATATAAGAGGATCCTTTTGGCCATCTTTGCTTTCCTCTTCCTTGGTGGATGACCTTAAGCTATAAGATCTCTTTCTTGGAATCTTGGTGGATGAGTCCCAAGCCTGAGGTGTTCCCTTCATCTTCTACCTTGGTAAGCCATGGTTTCTAACTTTCTTTATCTCCTTCTCTATTCTTCTTGGCCATGCATCTTGGTTATCTTCCTTTCATCCCAAACCCTCCTAACCTTGGTTCCATCTTCTTTCTTGGGAGGTGCTGTGGCGACCAAGCTTGAAAGATCATCTTCTACCTTGAGCTCATGCAGCTTGGAGCTTGACCTTGGATCTTGGATCTTGGTGGTGATATTTGAGGTGGCTTATATAACTCTAAACCCTCATTATTATTATCACACCTCATATGCTATCTTGTTCTTTATCTCTAGAATGTTATGCCTTGATTGTTAGTAGTTTTCTTGGTAGTTTTGAGTCATGTATTGAAGAAAGGTGTCTTGCTTAGTTGCGACCATGTGTTTTAACTTCTAGCCTTAGTTAGGTGAGTGACCTTAGGTTGAAGACGACCAGGCCAATATGTTATGGTGGGTGGCCATAACGACCTGTGATGCCACAATCCGTCACACCTTGTGACAGGTCATCACGACCTTGGTGAGGCCTAGGTCGACACACCTTGGTTACATTCAGGTTGTCATGCCTTGGGCATGAATAGGCTGATATGAGTCTGGAGTGTTTAGTTTGCTTATTAGTTGTTGAACCAACTTGGTGGATAAGTTTTGATTGGGTTGCTTGTCATGATCCTTGAGTGTTCTAAACCGATATGTTGATACTGTCACACCTTGAGATGGTGTTTCCCGATACCCTGTTACTCGTCACACCCTTTACATGTAGAGACTGATACATCCATAGCTGTGATGCCGTCACACCCCAGGACGGTGTTGCCCGATATGTAGTGAGGTGGAGAAATGTGATACCCTTCTGAAACCCTAAGCAACCCGTCACCACTATGATGCCAATATACATGTGTTTCCTGTTACCTACTGACGCCCGTCACACCTTGTGATGGTGTTGCCCGACAAGCTAGGTTGGCCGACACCCCCTCAGGCATTGATGCCTGATACACTAGCCTTAGATGATGAACCGATACACCTCCTGAGATGGTAGACCGAAACCATGTTTGCTCATCTAATACATCCTAAACTGATACCCTACCTTGATGAGGTTGCCCGACGCATTTAGGGTTAACCCGACACTCTATGTTATAACCCTAATCGATATCTTATGGTGGTGTTTATGATACACCATGTTGATGATATGGTGACATGATATGATGTGATACCCTTTGGGATGGTCGTATGTATGATACTGAGAGCTATGTTTCTATATCTCATAACATACCTTATATGATGATGAAAGTGATGATCTAAGGGTGGTTGTTTATCCAACCTTGTAAACCCTAATCGGGTAAAGAGAGAAACCCTAACCCTAAAATGTAATGTGTATGACATGGATCTTATAAGGTGATAGTGTTGATGATGTATTGCTCTTTTTATTACAAGTTTCTAACCATGCAGGTAACACCAATTGATGTACATAGCCAGGTATGAACTATGATGGTTATGATATATTTGAATAGGCCTTTTGAGTAGACTTGTCAAACGGGTGGGTGGGTTGGGTTTGGATTGGGTCATTGCGGGTTTGGGTCTCGCGGGTGCGGGTAAAAAAGACTTAGTTCTAAACGGGTGGACAAAAGACACACCCAAACCCGACCCAGTGGGTTGCGGGTCGACCCGCAGGTGCCCACATAAATTTAAGAGAGAGAAAGAGGATTAAATGTTGGAGTATAATATGAAATTTCATAATAACAAGCAGAGACATTATCACCTTTGATACATGGCTGAGTTAGTAATAAGTAATTTTGTGCCTTCCTGACCCTATTAAGTAGCAGCCACAAGTGAAGAAGAATACGTGGATGAGAACCTGCTGATCGGGGACGGAAGAGTTACAGCTCTAAAGAGAAGGAAGGTTGAAGTTGGGGACTCAAAGAGGTTTTGAGCAACACCATAGCTTTTCGTGGTGGGCTCTTGTCGTGGCGTTAAATGTTTGTATTCACATCCAGCTAATATCAACTTCATAGCGTCAGCCGTCTGCGTCTATCGTCACCTGACTTTGGTAGACTTTGGCAAGGGAGAAGGCACTGCTTGGTCTTTTGGCCACTGGGCACGCTGCATGCAAACCAATGGAAATGATGGCAGTCGTGCTTTCAGTTAATCTGGGAAGATTTATAGTTATCAAACATTAGCCAAGTAGCCAACCAAGCAACAAGAAGAATGGACCATGACCAGCTCGACCACAGGCTACAAGGCGCAAGGCCTTCACTTCTTTTTTTGTTTCACTATATGAGTATATAAGTAAGACAAATATAATTATAAATATATTTATTTAACTTTATTAGCGGGTCACCCATGGGCATCCGCGGGCTGCCCATAAAACTCGCTAAGTAAATGGGTGGGTACGGGTTTGGGTGATTTTAAGCGGGTGGTAAAATTCATGGCCCAAACCCAACTTAAATGGGCCGACCCATGGGCACCCACAGATTTTGACCCAGTTTGACAGGTCTACTTTTGAGGCATAAAGTGTTGTTGACATCCTTGAAAGATGAGGTAAATGGTGTTATGACCTAATGATGGCTTATTGCCTTGTATGAGATAATAATTTCCTCGGTAATGAGAGGAAGGGTTGTTACCCAAGGATATGTGATCCTTGTGATGATAATTATAGTGAATGAAAAGCATCAAGTCATAATGTGATGAGATCACACTCTACGTGCTCAAATATGTCTGGTGATGTGTTATACCCTATTTATGTAGAATTTGTTTAGAAGTGGTACATTGTAACTTGATTGATGTTGAAAGATGCTTAAATGATCTAAGTAATCAAGTGAAACCTAATATTGTAGCTTGCCCTTTGCCATAGATCCATTCAATGTCAGTACTTGCTGAATGGTGAAATGAGTTTAACTCAGAATGCATATTGTTGAGTATGCGGGGTGCAAGTTGAGGTATCTCCTTATGTCTTGAATGTATATGTATACACATGATTGGCCGTGAACCATACCTGGAAGAGTACAACTTTGTACCGTAGCTCCATGAAATGTAACACATGATTGGTTGCATGCCATACCCTGGAAGAGTATGATTATGAGATGTAGCTCAATTCCACTGGCGTTGTGACCAGTACCAATTGTGGGCTAAATCTGCATAGCTAGACTATATGTCGCTGGAAGCAGTTGACTTATGATGTCACTACATGTTCACTCGTACTGACCGAGGAAGGCGAGGTTGTGGATTTTGGCTCTTCCATTAGACCTTGTATGGCAGTGATTTTGACTTATCAAGTGGTCAGATGGATTTGGGTGGTATGACTCAAATCCTTGGGGCATAATAAAATACATAATCAGCTGTGTAGTATAATGGTATAGGATCAAAATATGGAAACATTGGATGAGGCTTTGCTTGATCTATATATAATATTATTGATATGAAATATACATGTCCGTCATATTCCTTTTAAATTGTTAAGATGTTTCATAATTCAATAGTAGTTGCTCTTCCTGTTAATAATGATTACATGTTTCACATAGTTGTAATTATACTGTTTCTTAGTTTATCTTATCTGTGATAATAATAGAGTTGGTGGTGAGTTATATCTCCCACTGTGATTTGGAATCTCACCCCATGAGTTTCCCACACCCTTTTAGGTGGATGAGTACGAAGAGGTAGAGATCGTGCAACAGAGGTTGAGCAACAACAAGAGGAGCACTAGCTGACCAGGTTGGAAGTGCTACTAGATGTCATTTGCTGATAGAGTCCTAGTGTCTCCCTTGTATACTTGGGTCCTTGGGGATGTTTTATAAACGCTTTATGGATGTGCTTTCGATATGTGGTTGGATTGTGTGCCCTGTTGTATATAGTTGTAATAGATACATGTATATATGTTCTGGAACAGGTTCCCTGGCAACAAGTTGGTGGCATGCCTAGTAAGTGCTTTGAGGCATGAAAGCACTTGTATGTAAAAGTTCTTGCTGTTTGGTAGTTTTAAGAAAACATATTTATTTTTAGTATTTTCCAGTAATCTATTCGTTAACCTTCTTCTGTGGTTTTGTTTTGAGTAATCTCACTTTTGAGTGTGGCGTAGGGTGTCACTTTCAACCATGACATTAAACCTATAGTTTCGGTTATTCATTCTGTCACACGTTACATTGATTTTGATTTCCTCTCACACATGCGATCCAACAGCTAGAATCTGATCATCTAAAACCTAACCCGATCCAACGGCTTGGACATCCCCTACCTTTAGTCGTTACACAGACTGAAGCTGGCACTACAATGGCCCTTCTGCGGTTCTGTTCTCCCCCAACAATGCACCTCAACGCAAAATTTCTTCACCTTCAGCTTCATCTCATTGTCGCGGATCCAACTAGCCATTACTCACTTTCTCTCTCACATTGACGATGAAACACCCAAGTTAGGGCTTGACTTCCTCTCAACCCTCCGTTACAGATAGAGATACGATGCTCCTCGCCCCTATATAAGAAGCTCTAAAGCTCCATCTATCCTCACCAAATCCTCCTCCTGGCTCAATTTCACATGTTCTAGCCCCAAGCTCTCAGACTTGCTCGCTCCCCATCTCTGATGACGATGACCTTTCCCCGACTCTAGGCGCTGCCTTAGACAAATTGAGTACACGGTGAGCATCCTCAGACCCCCTTGTTTCCTTTTTCTTCTTTGTTTGGCCCTGGTTTGGCTCTTGTCGCCATATCCTATAGCTCAGGATCGATCCCTCACCGATGAACAAACGCCTCATCATTTCGATGCTTCTCCAATCGCACAAACTTGTTAGTTGACCTTGCTTTTCCTCCACGAATGATTCATAGACCCTAGTTAAGGCTTATCGCCTTGTTTTTAGTAGGTTCGATCATGGTTACTCTTTCCCCTATTTCCACCCATGTCTGTGGGACTTCTTGAGCTCCAGGGCATCGAATGATCTTCCTTTTTGTCTTGTTGACACCGTCTCAGTCCAGAGAAGTCACAAACGACCCCAACACCAGGTGCGAGCCTGCCCATCGTGTGCTCTGGTCGGAGCTTGAAGCTCCAGGCTTCAGCTCGAGCCATGGCTCAAAGTAGAAGAAGCCAGGTTGGGTAATGACCCTGGAAGCCCCACAATGTAAATCGAGTTATTTTTATTACATGGGAAGTTTGGTAATTTCATGTACGCTTTTGTTCATCAACCTTTAGTCATTTGGTATGACGGAATGATGCTTTTGCCCCTGGTTGTTTAATCAAATAATCAATCAAGCATGGGCAATTTGGTCTTTCAACGCCTGATCTTACCCATTTGATCGCACCAACTGTGATTGGTCCAACTCAGTGCCGACACACCTCCTGACTGAGCCTCTGGGTTGGATCTATACATGTGGCTTTTTCTTGCTTTGTGATTGGTCAGTTTTTGAAAATTCGCAGTAAATCGACTTGTTATCAGAAAAATATGTATAAATAGACATTGGAAAGCATTTTTTGATTAGAATATGATTTTAGAGTTTTTAAGTATTGGTTTGCATCCCTATTTTGATGTTTAATATAAACACCATTTTAGTTATATAAAAAGGTTAAATTTGATAACTAATTCATTTTAACTCCAAATTTAATAAATAAATATGTTTTCTTAATCAGGAAAATCTAATTGATCAATTGGTCAAATGTTTGAGTCTTAAGTCGATGGTTTTCATAGAAAGTCCAAAAAGTAGGGTTTCACACATAGTATGCTTTATAAACCCTAATATACGTGTATACATTTGTAACTAGGATAAAGTTATCTTGGTACAAGATGGTTGGTGAAAGTGATGGCTATGACTCTAAAATGAGGTATATGTGATCCTATGTACAATCCTATTTATGTATGAGTGTGTACACTTATCCTTTAGTTGGGTATTTCATAATCCAACCCTAATATTCCTGATGAGGCATATGCTTAGCCTTTGAATCTTTCTATTAACTTCTTTTGGCACATTTACTTCAACTACTTCTTGGGTTTTGAACCCCACTGCTATATTACTTTTATTTCCACTCTGCCAATTTAATTTACTCAACATGATGTATTATTGACTAAATAACTAATGTAGTGTACATGTGTACAACCACCCATAGTTGGACATGTATTATTTCACCTAGGGGAATGTGATTACTCTCTCTATTTTTATATATATTTAGGTGTTTGGGAATATGTTACTCTCCCTCACCTATTGGTTGAGGTTAGGTAGGTGTCTCAACCCTATATTGGTATTTGTAGTCATAATGTTATTCTTGTATGCAATTTATTATTGTTTATCATGACAAAATTCTTATTTATTACTTGCCTCACACCCTCTTAGCATAGTAATTCCTTATCAGTCCATACTTGAATTTATATTTGTCCTTATTCCTGTAATTGATAGATACCTTTTCTCTCCTCTTGCTGGGTGATCCCAACCACCCAGGTTTAGGAACATAGTGCGCAACATGAGCATGGTGAACCAACCTAAGACTAGGAAAAGGAGTTCATCCTTCCATCATGGACTTATCTGTTATGTTATTTTGTTGGATACATATTGATGTAGTTTAATTTCCCTCTACCTTAGATCCTTTATTTGTATAAAATATGTACACCCTTATTGGGATAATTTTGTTGTACTCTTTATTAAATTGAATATAGTCAAAGTTTTAAATTTCACTGCTATTCATTGGACTTTTGTTTACCATTATTAGTAAAGGGGTGTTTAATTTGCCCTTCTTTACACTGACTATCTCCTAGTTTAGAGTTTGAAACCACTCTACATAGCTTGTTCATTGTGATTGTTCAATCTCTCTCATCCTTGCTATGCATGCTTAGTTGCACTACAAATTCAATATTTACAAATACCACATCTTGTAGTAACTTGAAGGTCTAATAAATTTTGTGCAAGTATATTTAGCTCTATACACCCCCCTCTAGGGCCCATTGATCCAACAGTCTTTTGTATTGTATTATGGTGAAGTACAAGAGACACACAATTCCAAGATAGGCCTTGAGGAGAAACATTGAATTGGTCAGATATATTGTCCCTTATCATGTGGCTCTGACCCTTGTCTAAATTTGTTGTAGTGTTATTACATAGATATGGCGTACTATATACACATATAAAGCTTATCTATATTACACTTATCGAGGACACATATGCCCCTCAACATATTATATATATATACATATATATATATATATATATATATATATATATATATATATATATATATATATATATATATATATATATATGGGCCCATCTTTATTTCCCGCGCGGGTAGCTACCCGCCCACCCTTCCGATCACTTTTTTTCAAATTTTTTTTCTTCGAAATTGTAGAGGACTATTTTGTCTAGCTCTCCAAAAAATTTGAGCAAAAAATAATATCATTTGCCCCTCCAAAATAAAAAAACCCGTCTTTATATATATATGATGTATATTTTGTACAGAGTTACTTTTTTTTTTGGCCAGCAGAGTTACTTTTTTGACACCATAGTTATTTTTTTTACAGCAGAGTTACTTTCTTAGCTAGGAGAGTTACTTTTTTGGCTGCAGGGTAGTGAAAATCCATGCTACCCACGCGGGCAATGAATGAACACCCTATATATATATATATATATATATATATATATATATATATATATATATATATATATATATATATATATATATGGCCCATCTTTATTGCCCGCGCGGGTAGCTACCCGCCCACCCTTCCCACCACTTTTTTTCAAAATTTTTTTTTCGCAATTGTAGAGGACTATTTTGTCTAGCTCTCCAAAAAATTTAGCCAAAAATAATATCATTTGCCCCTCCAAAATAAAAAAACCCGTCCTTATATATATGCTGTATATTTTGTACAGAGTTACTTTTTTGGCCAGCAAAGTTACTTTTTTGGCCACCATAGTTACTTTTTTTACAGCAGAGTTACTTTTTTAGCTAGGAGAGTTACTGTTTTGGCTGCATGGTAGCGAAAATCTAAGTTACCCGTGCGGGCAACGAATGAACGCCTATATATATATATATATATATATATATATATATATATATATATATATATATATATGAAAATTCAAATGTCCTACTAAGATTTACATCCTCGTATAGCTCATCTGGAATAACATACTAGTTATCAAGCCTCAATTTAAGCAAGAGGGATATCTCATGACCCTACGTTCAAATAGCAAAGAATCTACACAACACCTCTTTTTCAATTGTTTAAAGACTACGGCGTTTTTGAATGTTAAAGGTTTAAGATAAGAACTGACAAATACAACAAGCATCTAATTGTGGAGCAAGGATTTTGCTGCACTGGCTTACCTTATTTGTGGAGTCCACGTTCACTACTTGCCTACTATTATCTTCAACGGAGATACTATATAGTGCACGTTGCCCAGTCACAGCATGCACGTATTTTACGTTCTTGACTGGATATATGTTGGACTATCCACCACCACAGCATGTAATATATCTTCATTGTAGTCGCCTACAAGAATGCAAGCTAATGGGCAAAGTTTAATACAATAACTAATAAGCTCGTGCGGTTACTTGATGGCAAAACCGTCCAGCTCCTCCTACTGAACCATGATTGCAGTAGAGTAACAACATAGAGATTAATCATAATGATAGGTAACAACAACAACATCAACAGCAGGAGAGTAACAAAAGAAATAAAAGAAGTCCAGTATATATATAAATTAATAATCTGGATTTGCCACTCCGTCTTGATCGCTGCAGATTCCCTTCCACCGCAGCAGCAACGGTGATACTAGAATAATACAAGGCCATTGGGATGGTCGATCGAGGGGTTGCAGGCTTGACGCATTCGGCATGGTTTCCGGCATGAGCCTTTGGTCCCCAGATCTCGTCCTTTCCGCCGACAGCCCACAGGGGAGAGAGAGAGAGAGAGAGAGAGTGTATGTGTGTGTGTGAGAGAGAGAGAGAGAGAGCCGGGCGTGCTCGGCACTCAAGCAGAAAACAGTGTACCCGCCGAACTAGCGTCCAGCTGCGAACCAAGGCGCAAGTGTCTTCTGGGCTGGGCTGGGCTCGGTCCAAACCACAAGCGTACCTGAACAATAATATAACACACCCGCACCACCGCGATGGACCCCGTTTCTCTGCTCCTGCTCGTCACCGTCGGGTAACTAAACTAAAGGCATCTAAGGTTGGCTGGCCTGGCAGGCTCGTGGCCGCTAGCAGGCACCTCTGAGCAGCTCTTCCTCCATACTCAGCTGCTGCTGCACCAGTAGGAGTGGCTTGCCAGCTCGATCTCGGCCACGACCCCATCGGCACAGTCGATTGAACTGCGGCTTCCTTGTTATTCTTCTTCCAGTTCCAAAAACAACACCTCCTTCCGTCGGTCATTGTACTACTACTAACCTTGTCTTCGTCGTCAATCGATGGGAGTCCGCTGCTCCAGGCTGCAAAGCTTCTGCTTATGCAAGCATCGTACCAGTAACAACTCTAAGCAGAGTTCCAACCAGCTGCAAGGTAGGTTGTGCGGATTGATGTATAGGTGATCCCATACTATTTACTTACATACATTGCATACTCAATCATTTGCCTAGTCTCAATGGCTGTTTCTTTGTTTCTGATGATGATGACCCAGCAAATGGGGGCAAAACCAAATCACAGCCCGATCAGCACCAGAATGGCGACACCGATCCAGAAGACCAGCTGCAGATCCCGACTTTCCGCGAGTTCCCACTCGACGAGCTGCGGGTTGCCACATCCGGGTTCAACTCCGACAACATCGTGTCGGAGCACGGGGACAAGGCACCCAACGTTGTATATAGGGGGAAGCTGGAGGACGGAACACTCATTGCGGTCAAGAGGTTCAACAAGGCGGCGTGGCCAGAGCCAAGGCAGTTCCTTGTCGGTTACTAGTACTAACCTTTTTTCAGTTTCCTTCTCTCTCTATCCCCCACCTACCTACATTGTGATTTCAAGCTACTAGCACTAAGACTTATCACCTGCCAGGAGGAGGCCAGGCTCGTGGGTCACTTGCGGAGTCCGCGCTTGGCTAATTTGATCGGTTGCTGCTGCCAGGGAAACGAGAGGCTACTTGTAGCACAGTATATGCCCAACCAGACACTAGCCAAGCACCTCTTCCACTGTATATATATGCCTCTTCATCTTCATTTCGTTTGGCTTCTGCGTCTGCTTACAGATTTTCGTGCTGACTGTCGCCTTAAACTTCAACCATTGTTATTTATCGTCAGGGGATGCACAGCCCATGAAATGGGCTATGCGGATAAGGGTTGCTCTCCATCTAGCCCAAGCGCTAGACTACTGCTGTGCCATGGGAAGATCTCTCTACCACGATCTCAACTCATACAGGGTTCTCTTTGATCAGGTGCTTCTCAGACCCTTGCTTCCTCTTCATGTAGCTGCTCTTGCTGTTGACCATCCTCAGTTTGATTTTTACTTCTTGTTGCTTTGGCAGGATGCTGACCCCAGGCTATCTTGCTTTGGCCTTATGAAAAATAGCAGAGACGGAAAGAGCTACAGCACCAATCTTGCCTTCACACCTCCCGAGTACTTGAGAACAGGTCCAGCTAGCCTATAACTACTCATGCTAAGCGATATCATAGTTACTTATACCCGACTTAAATGCAATATAATCCATTGAGTTTTAACAAACACACCAACATTACTTCAATTTGAACTTGGCAGGAAGGGTCACACCAGAGAGCGTGGTTTACAGTTTTGGCACCCTCTTGCTTGATCTTCTTAGTGGCAAGCACATACCTCCCAGCCATGTATGACCCTTAAATGCATCTCATTCGCTGCTAAAGATTTTCACAGAAGCTATGCTCAGAAGCTGCTTCTTATCTGCAGGCACTTGATCTGATACGTGGTAAGAACTTCCAAACATTGATGGACTCTGCTTTGGAGGGCCAATTTTCTGATGATGATGGCACCGAGCTTGTTCGATTAGCTTCTCGCTGTTTGCACTATGAACAACGTGAAAGGCCAAATGCAAAATCAGTAGTTGTTGCACTTACGCCACTTCAGAAAGAAACCGAGGTACTTCTGGGCTGTATTGAATTTAAAACTTCCTTTGCTCTCAACAACTCCTCCCTAGTTTTCTTGTATTGTTAGGTTCTAGTGTCTGTGCATTGATTAATGTAATGGACATAAATTAGTATTGATATGCATGCAGTATGTAAGGCACATGCAAAACACCTATTATATCCAAATCCCTTCTTTTACTCTACCCATTTGCCAATCAGGTTGCCTCTTACATCTTAATGGGAATTACTCCTGGGGATGCATCTTTTGATCAACCTGTATTAAGTCCACTAGCTGAAGCATGTTCGAAGATGGATCTAAGTGCTGCTCATGATATTTTGGAGAAGGCTGGATACCAAGATGATGAGGGAATTCCTGATGATGTAAGTGACCTCTAAACGATGATTTATTAATGGCATGATGTCACGCCAGTTATTATGTCAAGAAAAACTTGTGTCACAAACACATCGAGTTGAGTTAACGTTTCAAGTACCCATCAGGATTTGACTGGATGCTTTAGAAGATACTACTAAACACTTTTTTATGCAGCAAATAATTCCTCATTTAATTCTCATCTTCGAACGGCCTATCTGTATTTGTTTTCTGCTATGTAATTTAAATCAATGAATCCTATGTCAGTTTTCCATACATGGTGGTAGTATTTAGATCACATACACTAGTCCAGTTTGGCTATTTAATGGAGATTTATTTCTCAATATATCATGTGGACCTCCAACATTTATTAGATGGTTTTGCATTACGATGTATTGAACCTTTAACATGTTCTTAAAAGTGAAGAACTTTCAGCTCAATTTCATTGATGAGCATATGAATCAAGGAACAGTTCTGTACATATCGATCACAGTAATGTGTGTTTCTCTGCAGATGAAATGTCGGGATTGTGGTTAAATCTTTTGTCCACTTTTCCTATTTGAATTAAGGCAGCTAGGCCTTTTCGTCTCTGCCTGTCTGTCTACTATGCTTTGTCTTCTGTGCATAGATCAACGTGCTTGAGGGATTTATGTACTATTCTTTTGCAGCTCTCATTTCAGGTCTGGACAAGTCAAATGCAAGAGACTTTGAACTGCAGAAAACATGGGGATAGTGCCTTTCGAGCAAAGGATTTCACAGCTGCTATCAATTACTACACTCAGGTTCTCCTAAGTACCTTAATCCTAACTGCGTACATTTATTTATATGAACTTAGTTTCTGAATTCAATAACTTTTGACACACACATTTTTATGCTATGATTAGTCTGCTAATTCTTTTTCGTATGGGAAATACCACAAGAGTGCTTACCTAGACCTTAACCTGCAAATTTGCTCTTCGTTATGGCGTGACTTTGATTATCATGAGGTCCTCCCATTTACACTATTGGTGTATGTAGCATGTATTTAACGTCCCAAGATTTGAAACCTCTGATAAGATGATCTTAAAAGTAATGTGGACTATCCATATCACTAAGGTGCATTTCCTTTTAAGGGAGCCCATCACTAAGAACTCTGTGGTTAAGCGTGCTCAGCCTAGAGTAGTATTCGGATGAGTGACCAGTCAGAAACGATGTGCGTGAGTGAAAACAAAGCGCACACTCAAGGCCATTGGTGGTTCGTGGGGCCAACAATCATTCCTAAAATTCTACTAGAACTTTGGACAGCGGGCCCAAAAGTTACAAATGGTATCAGAATCATAACCCCTCCAGTTGGTGGAGGGCTACATGGGCATGTGGCATGCCAGTCTTGAGCCGTGCGGTGTAGGCATGTTGGAAAGGGCTATCCACGGTAATGTAGTCACCCTTCCACTGGTAGCCGTGATGGGGAGCTGGGTGTTCATGGGCCATTTTGGGTCTACACTGAATGGAGAAATATTACGAGGCCAATATCGTTGAGCCATGACAAGGACATCAAAAATCTATGTAGGGGAGATTGTAACGTCCCATGATTTGAGACTTTGGATAAATGATCTTAAAAGGAATGATTGGACTACCCATATCACTAAGGTGCACCTCCTTTTTAGGGAACCCATCATTAAGAACTTTGTGGTTAAGCGTGCTCAACCCAAACTAATACTAGGATGGATGAGTAGTTGGGAAGTTCATTCCGACTTGTGTGTGAGGACAAAGTGCGCAATTAAGGCTAGTGGCGGTCTATGGGGCCAATTGTCATTCTTAAAACTCGATTAGAACACTCTTGAAACTCTACTAGAGCCTTGGACGGTGAGTTGGGGCGTTACAATGTATTTAGTCCCACCTTACATGTGCCCAGATATTGTGTTTTATGGCTAAATGTACATAGACTCATTGATATAAACCAAGTGACATTGGTGGTTTCCACACTTCTGTCTATTCCTAACAAGTATTTGAGCCAAGTTACAATTATCTAGCACTAATCTTGACCCCCTTCCCTCTCTGATGTCCCTATTCTCTCCTCATGTACTCTTTCTTTTCTCTCCTCTATCGTATGCCTTCATTACTAGAGAATTCCTTGTTCAATAGGCTCATCTCACTCATGACCTACCTCAGCTGGATGATTGTCTGACTAGCAGGTCAACATCCATGCATGTGTCATCTTTTGTCTTCATGCACTTTTTGGGTGTCCCTACTTCTTTTTCTTCTTCATGTTGACGACATCCTCGACATTGGGTATTCCCATGTTGCGGTCCTTTTCTCCTTTTCCTTTGCCTCCTTTTATGTAGCATCCCTGGCGCCTAACGCCCAAAATATTCTATTGGTCTCCCCCCTACACTCAGCTTCCGAGGCATGATACTCCACCAGCTGCATTTGCTCCTCTCAAACTTTATTCTTTTTAGCGCCCCTCTGCATGTTGCTCCCAACAATCAATTATCCATTGGGCTCTCTCATCTTGCATTACGCTTTGCTTCCACTCGGGAAGGACCCTTCTACTGCTCAAATCTGTCTCTTCTTTAGGCTTCTGCCACTCTTAGTGTGGCTTCTATTGTTGTTTTCTGCCATTCCAATCTTTTGCCTTATGATGTAACATATCTGCAAAAATTTAACATACTTGCACAAAACATACATGCACATGGGTACGATAAAAATGCTTTCTGCAAGAGCAATTTTTCTTTGCTATATGTATTACATATTATGTGAGTGTGAGTATTCGACCCATGGACACGTTTCTAGACGGACACCGACGCCGACACCGACACTGACACGGACACGGGACATGTCAGTTTTCTAAAATATAGGACACGGACACGACTCTAGATGAGGGGGATTTTTTTAATAAATGCAAATGTGTATAATGTATGTACTTATGTGTATATGTATGTATTTCTATATGTATGCTTCTAAATATTATCTAGAATTATATATATTGGTATATATAATAGTATATGAATTTGAAGTATGCATGTGTTTGTGTGCAGTAGAAACAATATGAAGTAGATACCTAATTGTTGCATTACTTTCAGTAGATATAGCAGAATTTCAAAATAAATAAATGATGGCGTGATTGTATACGAATATGAATCTGCATGTGTTTGTGTAGTAGAAATACTATGAAGTATCCACCTAGCTGTTGGATTACTTCCAATAGCAGAATTTCAGATATAGTAAATGACTTTGCATTACTCAATCAATCAATTTATTAGATCAAAATGCAATTTATGATAGCTAGTTGATCTTGGACTTTACACGTTGAATCTTTTTAAGATATTTTATATACAATTCAAGTTAGAATACAGCTTTGTGTAACATTTTCTCAATGATAAGTGTAGTTGTATAGCAACTGTATATTCAAAATATACTCAGAAATAGGCTGTTGCAGCAACTGCAGCTACATAGATGTGTCCAAGAAGTGTCCTGGCCGTGTCCATGAAGTATCCGGGCTGCAAAAATGGATCAAGATGGAAAGGACACGCCCTGGCAGTGTCCAAAACGTTTTGGGCCGTGTCCAGGAAGTGTCCGTGTCCAAAACGTGTCCGACACGGACACGGGGGCTGTATAGAAGTGTCCGTGCTTCCTAGGTAGTAACATATAAGATTAGAGTGTGCGTTGGTTGATGACAAAATCTCATTAAGTCATGCTATGTGATATCAAACCAAACACATAGATACTTGTTCGAGAACAGTGTATTGGACAGTCTCACCTTGAGAGTGATACATGAAAACCATGATCGGTAGTCAGAATCATCTCTCATAGTAATGGTGGTGAATGTGGTTCTTAAACCTGAAATCACTACACTCATCACATGTCGTTTGATGTACTTCGACATCATCCACCATGACCTTGAATAAGGGTTGCCATAAAGGTGGTGCTAGGGTGCATCATGACACATGGGGATGGCTGTGAGTGATGTAGATGGGATTTGTCCATCCTATAGAAATTTGATATCCAGGCCACTTGATAAATGAGAAAAGCATGTGCATGTATACATGAATCAATATATGATATTGAGTTCACATATATCTCAGACAGTCTGCTCTAGTTCAAGGAACATGGATTGAATGTTGAGAGGATGACGATTCCATGCCTCGAGTTCAATCTGGATATCAATGACAAAGGAATTATGCAAACACTGTAACACCAATCACAGATTGTAGGTTGAAGTTCTCTAATTTTTTGATTACTTAGGTAGCAATGATGTCTTGTTAGATACCAAATCATTGCTTGTGATGTCATAAACTAGTTATCGACATTCACTGCCAACGTAACTTGGAACCTATAGGGTCACACACATAGGATACACTTGGAATAGAAGTTTATTCATGAATATAGTTTAAACTTGATACTAAGGAGTTATGTATTCAATTTAAACAACATTGGTTGAAAGTTGACTGAATGGACTGTAAACCGAATGTTTCAAGTGTTGAACTGATCGATTCAAAATGTCAGGTCAATTGAACCAACATTGACAATTTGGTCTATGAGACGACCAATTTAGAAAGTGAACTGATCGACTCAGGTCCATGAATTGACCGGTTCAGGTTGTGAACCGACTGGTTGGTTGATCAATTCGATTGGATCAAGGATTAGTGCTGACGTCATGTTGTGCTTAATCAAATATTAATTGTCAATTCAATTGTGATTGAGAAACATAGTGAAACGACTGATTCAAGGCTTGAACCGATCAACTCACATGCCAACTGATCGGTTCACCTTTGAATCTACCTTTTGTCGCTCGCCGGTTACGAAAATTCATGAAATCCCGTCCCCTTTGACTCTCGCACAAACTAGAACTCCTGACCTTGACCCTCCTATAAATAGATGGATAGTCGAGGCTTTCTAGAGAAACAACAATAAACTCTGTCAATTGTTGTCTTCTCTGGTTGTGGTAACCGAGAGAACCCGAACAAGTTCTACCCGTCAAAGGGAGGTAAATCAAGGGAGAGACAATTACGGGAGTGCAAGTTGGTGTTAGCACACTGACTAGAAGGGACAACTCCTTGTCCGTTCATCTAGAACGACATGAGTTCCCGAGGGTCTGTGTGGACTATAGAGGCGAGGAGGTAATTACTTGTCGCTAGGAGGACGAGGTCAACTGCTATCTGTGGTAATCAATCAGGAGGCGTTACTGACGTTGTCCAAGTACAACTTGAAGAAAGACGCATGCTATTGCAAGAGGATTGTCGCTAGACTTGCTCCAGGACCAGGAATAACCTTGCAAACTATCCTTCCCGTTACATAATTGTTGACGCGATCAACTGTCCTAAGGAAAATATGACAGTGGAATTTTTATTTCTGCTGCCTTATCTGATGCCATATTTCCCTATAAGGTCTACCACTCATGTATAGATCTAGTCCTCTATTATAGATTTAGCATCATAAGTCCCTCTTGAGATCAGTAGAAGCATGCATGATGGCAGCTAAGCATACAAACATATATTCTTGCATAGGAACATTGAGTCAGTTCAATAAGAAATATATGAATCACTATGCATCTAGATAATAGGGGTTCCTATAGGGCTACTCCTTCAACTTCAAGAAAGATTAGCTACTCATGGACAACTAGGCCAAAGCCAACATTATCATGGTGTTGATCATTACAAAAGGAGAAAGAAGAATAGAACATGTAAAGGAGACTTGATGGAGACGAGAGATAATGGATCTCTCTACAAGTGACTCCTTGCTCCTTGCTTTTCCGAATGAACACTCTTTTTGTATTTTCAAGTGTAGTCCCTTCTTTTCCAGATCCAAATCTCAAGGATGTCGTGGTTAATGTGAAATAACATGAAATTCTTGTTTGAGCGTTTTGTGGGGATGCATGCTTATATAGGTGTTAGGAGAGACAACTTTCTAATTACATGATGTAGGGCTAAAACATGTGTTGAGAGAGACACTACTTACTAATTACACGATGTGGGACTGAATATGTATATGCCCATTAAGATCCAAGGAGAATCTATAACATCAAACACCTCCCTCAAGTTGGACAACATATATTAATCACACCCTGCTTGTTTAAAAGAGGTGAAAAGAGGCTTCTTTCCCACGGTTTTAGTGAACTATCAACAACTTGACCTCATACGTGGAGAAACAGAATGCAAATAGTCTGTGCTTGAACAACTTCTCATATATATTGATAATCAATGTCAATGTCTTTGTTCTCTCATGAGAAAAATAGGATTTTAGGAATGAAAATAACATAACCGTTGTTACAATATATGGAGATCAGTATGGAAGAAGATAACCAAAGTTCACATAGGAATGTATTGACTGGCATGATTTGCATGTAGTTTGAGCCATTGCTTGATATTCAAAATCCGCTCTAAATCGAGAAAAAATAGCATGTTTCTTGATTCGCCACATAATTAAATTTCCTCCAACAAAGGTGTAGAATCTCCAAGTAAACTTGCTATCAGCTTTGTTACTAGCATAGTTTAAGTAGAAAATTCAGTGGCATCGCAATGGCTATGTCTGCAGTAACATGGTCCTTTTCAAGGACATCTTTTGAGATATCAAAGAATATGCCACACAACTTCCGAATGCCATTGTCGAGGCTTATCAAAATGTCTATTGACTAAGCAAACGACAACAATTATAGTAGGATGAGTGAAGATTAAGTATATAAGCTTTCCAACTATTGTATGACAATTTTGGTTATCAGGAAAGGTAGGCATGGTGTTATCATCCCATGATATGTTGACATCTAGTGGGGTGTTTGTTGGTTCTGCCCCAAGCATACTGCTCTCATGAAGAAGATTTGGAGTATATTTTCTCTGGGGTAGACTATTAACATATGAGTTGCATGCAACTTTACTCCCTAGCTAGAAGTACCTTAACTTCCCTAGATCTTTAGTGACAAAATGATTGCACAAATATTGCTTGTTTGAATGCCAACGGTATCACACCTTAAAAGAATGATGTCATCAACACACACAAGTAAGACAACAATTCTTGCAATATTTTTTTAGCAAAGAGAGAGTGATCAACTTGAAATATATGACCATTTTCATAGTTTCTTAAACTAGTCCTACCTCGAGTCTACGATTTAGGATTAAGAGGGACAAATTGATCTATTAAAAACTTAAATCAAACTTGTTACACCTTCAAATTACATCACAAGAGAAGTGCAAATAAGTAAAACAAGAAAGGATGAGAGAAATTGAGCAAACCACAGTCAAGACAAGTGTTTAGAGTAGCTCCGGTGTGAAATGTCATAGTTCCATTCAATGTTTCAAAAAGTGTTTTTAACCGGTGAGGCCCACTTGCCAGACCGAGTATGCATAAGCGGCCCAATACGTTGTCATGGCCGCATATGCGGTCCTGTGCGCGGCATATTCAGAGTATATGCGGCCGTTCTTTTATTAGAAGTTCTGCAGTCTTTTTTTCAATTTAATTTGTTAGAATTTAATTAAACTCCTTACTCACACACCCACATATATATGTATATATATGTATTAATTATCTTTCAATATCTATCTATATCTATATACATTGCAGCTACATCAATGATATACTTACATATAATTCACAAGCATCTTCAAATGTGTAGTATTCTATTTTATGTATCTGCATTTTGATATGGACATGCATATATGATATATATTGACATCTACATACACACATTGCACATATATGCATATTCTGTATATACATTTACATCTCAATATGTATATTTCTACATGTAATACAGATACATATTTCACATATACTATTTATGTATACACATATATGAATAATTAAATATGTTATACATCTACATTTGTATGGACACTTATAAATTTACATCATTTTGTGTTCTACAAATGACAATAATAATTTCTATTCTTAATATATATTTTAATGCTATATATTTAACTTAATAAAAAAATCCAAACAAGCATATGCTCTCGCATATACTACTGCATATACTCTATAAGGTAATCTCTCTGCATGCATAACACATACCACTTTTTAAAACTATGGTTTCATTACGTAGAGAGTTCATCCTGTACAAGTTTTGAACCTTGAGTACCACCTTGCATTAACCATCAATAACATACACTAAGAACACCTCTCTTTCCAGATCAAGAGTAACTAGCTTCCTTTTTTAGACAAGGAGCCAAGAACCTGATTAGGGACAACTTACCTAGCGCCACATCGCCCTAACGTTCCTTACGCAAGGAAGAGGTTTACACTGCCTTTGAAAGAGAGAGGTTGGGAGAGAGAAGTGAGAGATTGACAAGTAGGGGTTTCTCTTTTACAAATAATTGAAGTAAGCAGTGGAAACTCAAGGAATGGAATCTATAGGCTCTTTGAGACACTATCTCAACTCTATAACATGTGATAGCATAGCATGAGCAACCTTTAGATGTTGCCAGATGGTTCCTATTTATAGTTGAGTGTGCCTACTATCCAATAGAGGTGATCTAGACGAAATATAGTCATTTCTAGGGTAGTAGGTGAAATTCCAACAGATGTATTCACTTTCTTTCTGCCAAACACGACTAATTGTGAATGCAGAAAAATGATTATCTTAGTATGTCGGTTGGAATTTTTTGTATGAAGAAAGCTCAATAAATTACCCATAAATAGTTGTACTTGTCCAACCAACTTAAGTCTATACAACCTTTTAGAAATTACCCACAAAAGTGCTGAACACTTACAATCTCCATTTCAACTGAATATTTGTTCTTTTTTTGAAAATCACAGAACTATGAATATTTTCTTTCTCACCTGTCTTCCTAATCTCCTCCATCATGGTTCCTTGACAACACAATGGCAACACCATGTAGTTATCATGATCTGTTGGGTACAACCCATCATATTGGGATGGTGCGGATGAGGTCATGGTGTTGTGGTGTGACAACAATGTGTTGTGTTGGAAGTTGGTATGGACAACAACTGGCAATGCTATGTAAGAAGACAATGCAAGGGAAATGACAAAAGTAAACATATTTCAAAATTTTCATCTCAAAGATGTCTAGGCATAAATGTGTTAATCATTATATGTTTTATGGTAATTTCTACAAGGTTGTGATAGATGTGTCTAGTACATTAATTTCCTGGTAATACATAAAAAATAATGAAATATATATATTTTATAGTATTTCCATTTAGTAGAACTGGACTAGGGTGTAAGGGGAGTGGTCAAGTTGTCAAACTGACGAGAGAGCAGGAAGAATAAGCATGATTGGAATGGGTAGTGTGAGTCCTTCGTACCGGTAAATTCCAAGTAATTTGCAAGTGTCGTGAATGTGCTACATCATATATGTATTTAACAATATACCATAAGTCACTAATCTAACCTCCAATTTACATATTGCAATTCGTGGGACTTGAGAGGGGAACCGCTTAGTACTCAATTGAATACGAGTAATCATCCACATGACATACACATTGCGATCATTGACACCATTATTCAATATTTCAAGCGGTTCTTATAAAATAAAAGTATAGCAATCCAATGAAACTGTTTAATTATTACAACTTTCTCAACATAAAAAACGTCCAATCACCCTCATGGATGGATACATAAACGAAAACTAGCAACCAAGTACGACTGGATATAGAGAGCAACCAGGTCATCTCAACTTTATCTTCAAAGTAGCTCGGCTACACTTGCCCATGCCTAAGGCTTACAGGGTCAACTCTTTCTTGTCCTTCGCCTAAGGGGTTGGAAGCAACACCCCGTAAAAGATGATAAGATCAACATCGACAAACATTGGTATGTGCATATGATTAGTAAATTGACAATATAAAGGGAAAGGACAAAAATTAAGATAACAAAGCTCCCATAAAAGAGAGGAAAAAATACTATCTAAATGGGTATCAAAATAAATAGTTCAATGAGTTGATAAACAACTATGTAAAGGAACAAAATCATATCCTACCTCTAATCACAATATAATTCACAACTATGAAAAGTATGCATAGATACTTAAAACGGGATAAACAACAATGTTCATGACAGTACTGATGCGGTCAAAAGCGCGCGTCCGAAAGGAGGCAGACTAAGAAGGAATCAAACTTTAAATTTATAACCCGAACCTTCAAGGACCCCCACAACTTTATTATAGGGTCGAAGTAGATATATAGGGTCGACTACAGTGACGTGGGGACGTTTAGGACGTTTAAGATCTCACTCTTAAGTCAGATAAGCCAATCCGATAGTCGATGAAAGTATTAAGTTAGAACTAGTCTAGCAGATTGTCACGAAATAAAACCAAACAAAGAAAGAAAACAAAACAGAGTCTGTCAGATTCTACTAATCAAAGAGAAGGAGTTCCTGGCTATGTAACCACAAGTTGGACAGTTTATGCACCCATTCTCGGGTGTAGACAACCCTCGAACACCCCAGCAAGCAACCTACATCCAAACATAGTACGTACTGTGATATTTGTTCCTGTGGGGTCATCCCACTCGTTTTCCCGCAGTGTGACTAAAACCCATCAATGACATGAAACCCCTCTCGAGGATGACAAATCAACATCCTAGAATATTCTAGATACCCTTTCAGGTCTAGAATATTCTGAGGTGCTAGGAACAGTTGTGATCTGGGCAGAACCTGGTAGTGGGCCCAACCGTGTCGGGCTGGGCCCGGCCGTGCCCAGGTCTACGGTTCTACGCAGATCACCTTGAACCGTCTTCCTGTCAGATTCCGATGCAAACTATCTTCTCTTATCTGTTTTTACAACGAATCTCTCGATATAGGAGGAAGTAGAAGTTCAAGCAAGAAAGAGATCAACCAAACTAGCAATCATAACGAGAAAGAGAAGATAGAACAAAAAACATACTAGATCTGAAATAAAACCACTTGCTTAAGGTAAAAGTACATAAACATGCCCAAAATAGGCTACACAACAAGAAGGAGCTCAACTAGCCATTGACAAACATAGTTGGCACCGAATAAAGATGGAAGAACATCATTTGTACAGAAACAAAGGAGAACAGTAGAAGAAAGGAGAAGAAGAGATTTAGCCCGTAGAGGAGAGGTGACCCTCGCTCTTTAGCCTTCGTATAGGCCGGATCTCGTCTTTGGGTCGTCTTTCTTGGTCTTCTGGACTCCTTGGCCTCCTTTTCCTTTGATCCCACCCCAAACAACAGCTTGGTGGGTATATGGAGGTGGAAGATGGTTGGGAATGATAGGATATGGGTGAATGGTGGTGGAAAATGACGGTAGATGGAAGCAAACTGAAGAGACGGGCGTAGGATGAGCACTTTAGCCTTTTTAGACCTCTGAACTCTCCTACGGGGCCCTGGGAACCAAGAATGTGTGAAACGAGAAAAATCTTCCAAACCCCCTCCAGGTCGCGAGGGGTGAGTATTTATAGGCAAAGGCAAAAGATGGTCGCGACGTTTGCCTCGGTTGCTACCCTGGTCTCGGCCCGATCGTGCTAGGCTGGGCACAGTTGTGCCGTGATCGCGGTCGAGGTAGATCCCGCGATCAAGGTAGATCCTCGGTCAAGGTGGTTGTGCCGCGGTCGAGATGGTGTGTCGGTCGCGACACCTTGGCCTCGGCCCAGCCGTGCCGAGCTGGGACTGACCGTGCCGAGTGTTGGTCGACACGACGTCTTGGCCGCGGTCGCAACATTGTCTTCTTGGCCGCGGTCGCATAGTGCAATGCTTAGTCCGCCACGGTCGTGACAGATCGAAGTCTAGCTGCTGCAAAAACCATGTGTTGGGGAGAAATCTTGGAGAATAGATGTCTTTTCAGGTTCGGTGCCTACAAGTCCCAAAATTGGCTAGTTGAGAAACTTTATCTATGAAAAGATATAAATTAATAAAAGATAAGGATCTAGGGTTATTTTGGGCATATTAAGGCTATAATGACACAACCATAAATAAATGTTTAACATAGATGCCTGAATTTGGGTGTTGTCAAGTACCACCACAAACTAATGCATCACCACCCAATGCAAAAGAGAAGAGACATCACCACCTTAAACAATGGGCATCACCACCTTAAACCCGTGGGGGTGGGTTTGTTCCATGACGCCGCGACCAAGAAGGATGTTGCGACCGCGACCAAGAAGACAATGCCGCGACCGTGGCCAAGATGTCGTGTCGACCGACACTCGACACGGCCTAACATATCAAAAGTTTCTTGGACCCGCTAGTCGGTTAGCGGGATCACCGTCTCCTAAGCCGGTGCACATGGTGTGATGCTTAGTCCGTCGCGGTCGCGATGAATCGAAGTCTAGCTGCTGCAAAAACCACGTGTTAGGGAGAAATCTTGGAGAATAGATGTCTTTTTAGGTTTGGTGCCTACAAGTCCCAAAATTGGCTAGTTGAGCAACTTTATCTATGAAAAGATATAAATTACTAAAAGATAAGGATCTAGGGTTATTTTGGGCATATTAAAGCTATAATGACACAAAATCATAAATAAATGGTTAATATAGATGCCTGAATTTGAGTGTTATCAAGTACCACCACAAACTAATGCATCACCACCCAATGCAAAAGAGGAGGCATCACCACCCTGCACAATGGGCATCACCACCCAATAATAGAAAGGAAAATGATGATCATCATCCCATTCGTACTTGTTTCTGTACCTCAGTCCCACTTACAACCTCCCAAATAATTGGACCCAATGAAAACTAATCCTACTTCCAGACTCCTAAATAATCAGAGCCATGGGGACCCATCTTTGTCTGCCACTGCAACAAGCAATCAGTTTTGTAGGCAAACGAAAAAAAGAAGAAAGATAAACTTAATTTTCTTATAACTTTTAATTTGTAATGATCTTTTTGACAAAATACAAGCCATTAGATTGCTTAAAAAATCCATTTCAACAAAGACTAATGTCGACATATTTTTGACAAAAATAATGCACAATATAAAATGAAAATTGCATATTGGTAATAGCACTCATTTTTTAGTAACATACTAACTAAAAAATGAGTATTGCATGTCGCTCTTTTTGGTATAGTACTCATTTTTATGTCATTGCATTTCACCATAAGTATTAAAATGAATATCACATTATATTTGGGGATAACACTCATTTTTTGAATAACAAGCTAACTTAAAAAATGAGTATTGCATGTCGTCTTTTGGGAATAGTAGTTATTTCCCGAGTAAATAAGAAAATTAAGTACCATACCAAAAGAACGATATATAATACTCATTTTTCAGTTAGGATTCGATTGGTTTGTCGTAACTGGTCAGGAAAACTTATGAACTGGAGTTCCTCAATCAATTTTTCATAATTGGTTTTACCTAAGTGCTAGAATTTGAGTTCCATGACTTCCTGAAAGTTATAGACTTACATATAAAACACAGCTCCTGAGTTCCCTACAATAACGAATGGAAAATGAAATCCGGACTAACTAACAATGTTTCATATCCAATTATTATTCTTCATTCTTTATAAATTACACATAAAATATTCATGACTAGGAATGTTAGCGGTGTGGATATGGTTTATTTTCAAAACCATAATGATGTTGGACAAGCTCCTCCTTTACGCACTTACGAACGTAGGCGTCGCCGTGTTGTTAGTAGGCCTTTTTTCAGCTTGCATTATTTTACTATGCATTTTCCTTATTTTGGACTTCTGTAAAGTCACGTGGTTTAGTCCCACATTGGCTACAGACCATTTAGTCTTCTTTGAGAAGCCTATATAAAGGCTTTATTGCGTCTTTGTTTAAATACAGTTGATAAATGAATTATATCCTTAGTCATTTAGTCTCTTTTCTTCTTTAGTTCCATAGATATATATTAAGTGATATCAGAGCCTAACCCTAACCTCCCTTAAGGTTGTACTCCTGCCCGCCGTCCTCTAAACCTAGTCGCCACCCTCCCCAACAAAACCCTGTTGTCGCCCTTATCGTGCCAGACCATCGTGCCAAACCTAGCCGCCATCCACTGCATCCTTCATCCACCACAATCTGCTTCTAGTCGTCGCCTATAGCAAACAACAACCTTCATTGTTGCCGCCTATAGCAACAACAACCTTCACTGTTGCCTTCGTCCGCTGCATAACCTGCCGTCACTTCTGCCGCATGCAGTAGATTCTCCTGACGCCGTCGTCGTCATCCATAGCAACTGTCGCCGCCAGATCGACGCCTACAACCAAACCAACAACCTCCTCTGATGCTAGTAAGCAACCCCCCAAATTTTTTTTACTTGTTTACTTAGTTGGATTTGCGGCTCAGGGGGCAGATATCTTACTTCCTCACGAGATATTCTCTCCATCTATATCAAAGTCAAGGAGGCACGATTGTCATCAATTTGGGTAAGATATTTTCATTGTTTACTATGCTTTTGCTTATCTTATGCAAATTTAGTACATTCACAAGCGGGTCCATGGGTGCTTTGGGTCCTCCGCTGACATATTGCCAAGTCCCACTTTTGTTAAAGGTTTTTCCCTTGTTCTGTGCATCACTTTACTATCATATATTGCCAAGTGAAGATTTTTTGGGGGTTGCTTACTAGCGTCGGAGGAGGCTGCTGACTGTACGCATCGATCTGCCGGCAACAATTGCTATGGATGACGACGGTGGTAGGAGAGAATCTGTTGCGGGTGATGGAAGTGACGACAGGTTATGCAGCGGGCGGTGGCGGTACTGAAGGATTCTGCTGCTATAGGTGGCGGTTGGAAGCAGATTGCGGTGGCTGAAGGATGTGGTGGACGATGGCTAGGTCTGGAAGGGGAAGGGCGACGATAGTATTTTGCTAGGGAGGGTGGTGGCTAGGTTTAGAGGGCGGCGGGCAGGAGCACGACCCCATGGGAGGTTAAGATTTGGCCCTGATACCACTTAATGTATATTTTAGGAACTAAAGAAGAAAAGTAGTTAAATGACTAATGAAATAATTCTCATTCATCAATTGTGTTTAAACAAAGATGCAATAGATCCTTTATATAGGCTTCTAAAAGAAAGACTAACAGGCGGTAGCCAATGTGGGAGGGTGGCAGTTAGGTTTTAGAGGGTGGCGAGCAGGAGCACAACCCTAAGGAAGGTTACAGTTAGGCCTAATATCACTTAATGTATATCTAGGGAACTAAAGAAGAAAAGCAACTAAATGATTGACGAAATAATTCTCCTTCATCAATTGTGTTTAAACAAAGACGCATAGAGCCTTTTATATAGGCTTCTAAAAGAAAGACTAAACATGCTGTAGGCAATGTGGGATTGAACCACATGACTTTACAAAACACCAAAATAAGAAAAAGGCATAATAATAATAATATCAGCTAAAAAAAGCCTAACTAACAACACGTTGACTCCCTCGCTCGTAAGTGCGTGAAGGTGGAACCTGTCCTACATCACATAACAAAATATTATATATTATAGTTACACTGTAGGCACCACTTGATAAGATGAACATGTTACAACTTTTAAATAGTGATTTGCAATTCCAACAATTTTAGAATATCATAGGATCAATTTCAGGGTAATACCCTCAAATGAGTCAACAATGTACGATAGAGAGGGTTTGTAGGGTAATATGTCTCAAATAGGTTAATAGAGAGGAAACATATGTAATTACCGAATAAAAAATTCAACATACTTGTCTTGAAGTCAAACTAGGTCAACTAATCCAAAGCCAAATATGACCCCAACCTACACTTAACATTAACATAACCGAGGTTATTCAATCACATTACTCATATCATAAAAATCAGTTCTTTATTTATTATTGTATTAGATTATAAAACTCATACCTATTGTCAGGGTAAGATTTCATGATTTTAAAACATATTTTATTTAATCTTTTGACTTTTAAATTAATTTATACGATTCTTTGAAGATAACTTGATGAATTGAAATATTAATACCTAAAACCTCATAAAAAGGTGACAATGCCCCTGTATTATGCATCAAGAGATTTATGTGTGGAAGGACAATAAATATCATTTATACTCTCAAAATCCAACATGAGAGATCGTCAAATATAACCTAGAAAAGACCACTACATCCATGTTCTATATAACACAACCAAATAAATCTAGGGCACATTCGGGATATCACAGGAAGAATTGATCTTTTTACTCCAGTGAGAACCCGAGAAAAGGAAGCTAGGAAGCAATGATCAAATCTTGAAATCAAAGCCGCCTCAACCCTGGGAATCATGCCCTTTGGCTTCGTTGTTTTCTATCGAACTCAGTGGTACCAAATAACATGCTGCGAGGTAGTTAAGGGATCAAGTTGCCACCTCCTTGATTACTAGCTATGGGGGAGGATCTCAAAGGCCTGGAAACATTACACCAAACGGACACAAACCCATAAATTGAATCAAAATCACAAGATAAAGCTAATGTCCGTAAAACTAGACAAGACAACTAAGCCCGAGAATCGCTCATACACAGTACAAGAGAGGCTATGCTCCGGATAAAAAGAATGCGAACGAGCAAGGGGATTTAGTCTCTAACTATGGCACAAAGGTGTGGTGCCATTATTTTTAGCTTTGGGTACTTGGGTTATCATTGGGATTCAATGGAGACAAAATCAAAGAGAACAAGGAAAGTGGGGTTTGTCTGGGCGGTCGAGAAAACAAAACCAAGGAAGATTAAGGATCACAATGATTGAAATGAATGAGGAAGGTGATGGAGTAGAAATGACATGCTAAATTGGATTGGAGGGAGAGACAGAGAAGGGAAGAAAAATGGCTTTCCATAGCCATGAGTATAAGGAAGGAGCTGCTAAGATGAAGGAGTGTTGTGAAATTAATCTGGGTCCATCAATAAGTTTGGGAAATAACAGGAAAACCTTCACATCAATTCTTTGATGCAGAGATAAAATTATGCACGACTGGTAAACCCCATTCTAATTCGTGTTTCCTTCTATACCACAATTCAACTAGCAAATGATGTCCAATTAAGATCACACTTGATATCCCAACTAATTAAGACATTCAGATTCTGAATTTATAATTAGATTCTAGCTCTAAGATTTATTATATCAATCATGATATTAGGGTGCTACTATACTATACCCATTACTCTAATTAATAAACTTTCATAGTATTTAGGATTTGGTGTGCATTTTAGATCCTCTTGCCATGAAAAACTTTCTATAATATCTATTTTCAACTATCATCATTATTTTAATCAAGTTTTTCTCTTTTATATAAATAAATTAAATGGTGATCATGCACTATCCCATTGTTGTTCATTAAGTATTTTTGATGTCTTTTACTGATTTGGATATATTTGATCTCGTTTTAGCAATTGTTAGACTTGTTGGTTGAATAAGAAATATTTTGGGGGTTGTGACAATTTACTTAATTTATGGAGACTAATTGTTATTAGTATGTCATATGTCACTCAACGAGTTTCTAATTTATATTTTGTATTCATTTATCAACCCAAATGTATTAATTGTTTTACATTATATGAGATAGGGCTTATTATGCAAAATGTCCCATTAGTATCTATCCATTAACATTAGTCATCTAAGCACAATTTAACTTTACCCTTAATAGAATGCTATCAAGCTCCGGGGTGTACTGATGAAGGAAAACCTATAGTCCTCACCGATATGAATCCTAATATCCTTAAAGTCACAAGAGCAGGCTAAGATCATCAAGATACATCTTATGTTCATTACATGTACTAGCACCAGTTCATAGAATTAGAATTCTAGGGATATTCAATGAGCAGAGCCAAGCAACCTTTTAAAGTATCCACTTTAGTTCTCACCTGCAACATTATGTTGTGTGTTTACTATAGAACTGAATCATTATTTCATTGAGAAAAGTTGTACCTATGTATGTATTTGGAAAGTTCACACATCTTAGAGGATGAGTGAGGAGATTACTTTAACACTATTGGCCTCTAAGGAAACCTATTTGTGAAACAATAGAAAAGGAGGTAATACCTTTGTTAGTGTAATAAGTTATTCTATCTTATTTACTTAATTAGGACTAATGGGCCTCTTCTACTTAAGCCCATTAGTATTAGTCTAGTTTGTCATATTATGTTCCTCATGTGTATCGTACACTAAGTCAGGTCTGTATATAAGACTCATTGTACTTCTTTTATTTTTTAATAAGATTGCTCTACAAGTCTATCACACGGTATTAAGTGCACTTCAGAAAACCCTAAGGCCTAGTTTGGGACAAAATTTTTTAAATGCAGCATTCTTGTACGGAAGCAGCAGTAGTATATTTATCAAGCGGTGTTTACAAATACTGTATTGTTCATATTTAATAACTAAAAATTGTATTTGCGAAACACGTCAAAATCGGCAGACATTTTGATTACCATGTTTCCGTGGCTCATCGCTCCAGACACACTCAACGAGCTCGTGAACTGAAAAAAACTGCAACAGGAGCTGCTAAGCATGCAACCGAAATATCACCGACTCTAAATTTACATATTAAATGCTGGTAGTTGAAAAGGTGGCACACAAACGGCCCCTAAAGGTTTGAGAGCAACAATTGCCGGGTAATGTCACACCCAGAGGCTGCCAGCGACTGCCCCCTCTCTCGTCTCCTCTTCACCCGCCACTCAAGAAATGAGGTATCCGATTTCGATGCCATTTTTACGGTGTAGAATTGGAAATTTATAGAAATGTTGACAAATTTTTTTCTAAATGCAACCGTGCCTATTTTGATGCCAAAATGAACGAATTAAGCCATGAAAATTTGCACATGTGGTCTCTACGGTCTACACATCAATGCATCATTTTATGCAACAAAAGTTTATATGGGGGTAGGTTGGGGGTTTCTTCATATGGGACGTAAGAAAACTTTCATGTTTCCTACGATTTCGCAAAGGATTTATATGATAAAATGTAGGAGAAAAGTTTTGTAATTTTACTTTGCAAGTATGAGTTATATACATGCATGTACTTTCTTTGTGCTATAATAATACATGTTGGATATATAGACATCCCGTGCATATTTTACTTGGGTTGGTTGTTTGTTGTTGATATTGACTCAACAATCAATAATTTCATTGGCCCCAAGAGTACTAGTGCAATTTTTCCAAGCAAAATCATTAGTTTTTGGTGTGGTTGGCTTCCTAGCACCCTCCTTGTTTAATAAACCACCACCAGGAAACATGTCGTCCGCATTAAAGAAAATAAAAAACAACATAAAGCTTGCATTGCATTAGTTTTAAATAATTAAATAGCAAATATTAGGGAATACAATGCAATTATAATATACTACAAGTATATACTATGTATGAGTACGAAATGGTGAAATAACTCAAAATTCCTATACTCCCATTCAAACAACAACAATAGCGCTGTGAGTGCATTTGGGTCAAAGTGATACCCTTCTAGAGTGGGTTCTCCTTTATTTTATAGAGTGAGAACATTTACATAATAGACCTAACAGGAAACGGAAATAGTAAAAAGATACATAAATAAGAAAACTATTTTCTAACACTCCCCGTCAAGCTGGAACATACACATCATGCATGCCAGGTTGGAATTCATATATTTGAAATGGAAGCGGATTGGTGAAGATATTTGCCACTTGTTGTCCAGTTCTAACATGAGGAGTTTGAATCTTCTTGAAAAGAACTAAATCACAAACAAAGTGGCAGTCCACTTCAATATGTTTGGTCCTCTCATGGAACACCGGATTGCTAGCAATATCTGGTTATCACACATGAGAGAGATTTGTGTCTCAACAGACACTCCCATTTCTGACAATGCATACATAACCCACTGTACCTCACAACAGTCATGTGTCATAGCTCGATATTTAGCCTCTGTGCTGGTCTGTGCTACCATATTTTGTTTCTTGCTCCCTCCAAGTCACGAAGTGTGACCCAAGAAACACACAATAGCTGGAAGTAGAACGCATGTCTCTAAGATCACCTGCCCAATCAGTGTCAGGGAATCCAGTGAGCTTTAAGAATGTATGTGTGAGATTTCCCCCTGTAAAGTAAGGTCCTTCCCTGGCGATCCTTTAACATAACGTAGAATCTGGGTGATTGCCATCTAGTGTGACATTTTGGGCGCACTCATGAACTGGCTAACAACTCCCACATCATAAGAGATATTCGGACGAGTAACTATCAAGTTAATCAATTTCCCTACAATCCTTTTGTACTGTGTTGGATCAGAAAAGTCACTTTCATCAGAAATAGACATCTTAGTATGATAATCCATAGGCGTGGAGACTGGTTTGCACTGTGCCATTTTTTTCTACAAGGAGGTCGAGAACATATTTCCACTGAGAGAGGTTTGCGCACTTCATGGAACGTTGAACTTCTATTCCAATAAAATAGCGGAGTTACCCAGATTTTTATCTAAAATTGTGTTTGCAACCATTTCTTGAGCTGTAAGATGCCAGTAGAGTCATCATGTGTAATGACAATATCGTCTACATAAACAACTAGAAAAACGGTGTCACTTGAAGACTTATACACAAATAAGGAATGATCAGTAGAAGATTGGGTGAACCCAAACTGTATAAGTGCAACACTAAATTTATCAAATTGTGCCCGTACTGACAGCTTCAGACCATACAATGATTTCTCCAACTTGCAGACCTTCTAACACACCCCATGAGCAACATACCAAAATTTCTTTGGCACAAACATATGAAAGAGTAGCGTACGAGCTACATCAAGTAAATGGTGGTTTTGCGTTCAACAACCCCATGTTGTTGAGGTGTAAGAGGACAAGTCGTCTGGTGAATCATGCTAACAAAAACACAAAAAGTAGAAATAGCCTTTTGAACGTATTCTAGGGCATTATCAGTACAAAGAATCTTTATACGAGCATCAAATTGAATTTTATTAACGGATGAAAAGTTTGAATGACAGACAAAAATTCATCCTGAGACTTAAGTATACCCAAGTCATGTGGGAGTAATCATCAATGAAAGACATAATATATCAAAAACCACTATAAATTGGCTCTTTACAGGGCCCCAAACATCACCTATGACTAAGGTCAAAAGGACACTTAGAGCGTTTTGCAGTGCGACTCGAAAAAGAAATGTGATGATACTTGCCTAGTTGACATGACTGACACTCTAACGAATATATTGATGCTAAGCTTAGAACAAACTTTTGACGACTCTGCAAGAACGGATGCCCATAGAGACAATGCCATTGTAAGGAAGAGCAGGGTAAAATGGTAGATGGAATCTAGCAAGCTGGACGACCACTCAAAGAAGTAGAGATCACTTTTCCTAGATCCCCCACCAATCGTCTTCCAGCTCCTGGGATCCTGTAACACAAAGAAAGAGCCTCCAAATATTACCAAGCATTTCAAAGAATCAACCAACTTAGCAACATACATTAAGTTAAATTGAAAGTTTGGTACATTATGTATAGACTGTAAAGTCAAATCAAATGATGCTTGTACAGTGCCATACACCTGGACTCGTTTGATAGAACCATCAACAAGTGTGACAGAAGAATGCGGGATATACGAATTAGAAGATCGAAGCATAGATCGTAAACCCGTCATATGCTGGGAGGCCCCGAAATCCACCACCTATGTAGAAGATGGATGAGAGCTAACAAGTGAAGTCCCCTGGTTACTTGTATCTGGAACTAGATTGATGGAAGAGCCAAGCGAAGCTTGCTGGGTAGTCTGAAGAAGATAGTCATACTCCTCCTTGGAGATCGTAACATCTGATTGCACATGTTTAGAAGCTCCAGATGCAGATTTTCCCGACAAAGTAGTCGTATAATGTGCAACACCAATAAGGGGGTCAACCATGCTTAGAATAATATTTCTATTTTGTATGTCCAAGTTTCCCACAGAAAATACATTTGTCTCTAGGATGATTGCCTCGTCCCCCAGTACCTCATCATGTTCCTTTGGCAACAGCTGCAAGAGAGATTCTCAGAGTGTTGTTCTCCTAGAGTAGCAGAATTAGACTCAAATAAAGATTGTTGCATTCACACAAAGGCTTCTTTAAGGTTTGGTAGTTTGTCTGTGGCTAGTGTAACACTCTTGGCTAAAGCATAGACTGGATTTAAGCCAGATAGAAATCGTGCCGTTACCAGATTATCTAGATCTTTCATCTGATCATCACTCTTCAGCGACCGGTAGAAACTAAGTTCATGAGAAATATACTATATAATATCAAAATAATCCTTGAGAGAGCGACAATTTTGTCTTTCTGCAAAGAGTCAGTCATAAACAATATACATACATAGAGCATTCTTCTTGTGACAAAAGTGCTTCTTTTTTGCTTCCCAGATTTGTTTGGTTGTAGAATAGAACATAAATCTGGAAGCAATCTCGGGCTCCATGCTATTCCATAACCAGGATTTTACCAGCCCACTGTTTTCCCGCCAAGGTAGTCTTTGCTATTCTCATCAGGAGGTTCCGACCTCAATAATTCCCACCTTCTCTCGAGATTCAAACACAATGTAAATCACATTCATCCATAGGAGATAATTCTTTGAGTTAATTTTCACAAAAATAATCTAAGATTGGTCATGGTAGACGACTACATTGGAAGTAGATGACACTTCATCTCCCATATCGAGATTGGATCAAGATAACAACAACAGACATGACAAGTAACAAGCTATGTGGAATACTTGACACGACGTGTATGGCAACAAGACATCATGCCGAACACTGTGCACATCCTGTTCAGCTAGTGAAGAGAGAAGTCAAACTTTCTGACTATCTTCGACACACCATTTTGAACTCGGACACACCGTGTCAGTTGGTGACAATAGAAGACAGAATTTTTTAATCGCTTGCACACATCGTGTAGGAAAAGGGCACCCAATGTACTCTGTCGGAAACGTAAACTCTTGTGGTCGTCAACACGCTGTGTCACGAATGGGACACTTTGTGTGCTCCGTCAAAGGCGCAAACTCCAATAGCTGTGACATGTCGTGTCGAGTAGTGAAACACTGGTTTACTTGCGATCAGAGTGGAGATTTGCACCGTCAGGACGAACCCTGAGCAACAACACACCATGTTGCTTGGAGAACACGCCGTGTTTTTCGGCGGCAGACTTAGATCTTGTTGGGTGTTGACTCCGTCATAGAGATAAATGACTCCGGGAAGACGCACTAGAGAGAAAGATGTCCCCGGGAAGACGCGTCGGGGGTGGCATGAATTAGCATCGTCATTTGTCACTTGAGGATGTGAATCTGACGCATCAGCAGCCCCAAAAGACTTAGGCACTCATCCATATACAGGGACTACGTGGACTAAAAAGAAGATGAGAAGGGAGTTCGTCCTCCTCTCTACAGGATAGAACGAGGGTTTCCTCCTCTCCTTTAAGCAGTTACATGCGCTTTGGTGGATATAGGAGGAAGATTGATCCAGTGAGAATCGACACGGGCAACATCGGT
Organism: Alisma plantago-aquatica; assembly: GCA_963693085.1. Classification (NCBI taxonomy): domain Eukaryota; kingdom Viridiplantae; phylum Streptophyta; class Magnoliopsida; order Alismatales; family Alismataceae; genus Alisma; species Alisma plantago-aquatica. The sequence continues at coordinate 1,997,340,686 of OY856409.1, forward strand.
AGTGCCCTGCGGCGGCGGCGGGCGATGCTAACGTAGAGGAAGGCGGAAGAGAGATAGGACGGAGGCTCAGAGGACGACGACTAGGGTTACAACAACCGGATGTGCTCTAGTACCAGGTGAGTGTCTTTGGATCAAAGCGATACCCGTCTAGAGCAGGTTCTCCTTTATTATATAGAGTGAAAACATTTACATAAAGTCCCAACATGAAACATAAATAGTAAAGAGATACATAAATAAGGAAACTATTTTCTAACAAGCACCAAGGATTGCAATTATCAAAATTTCCATTGAAATTTTTGAGTTGTGCACAAAAACCCTTGTTTTTTTAAATCATTAAAATATTGATAGCAATTTCGATCAAAATCGACAATCACATGTTTCGGTAGCAGATGCCACCGAGATCAGTTTTTTTAATTTTGCCAATTTTGACAAAGTCTCATTCGTTGCATAGATGGACAATCACTGAGGTGAGCGGTGGTTGCTTGTGTATGCCTAGTCAAGAAGATTGAGCACCAACAATATATTTGTTGTTAACCTCAACGAGCATGATCCTAGGTTATAGGGATTAGACAACATTACAACACAAGAAAGAGGAACATAAAATCTGAGGTGGAGTGCTAGCAGGTGACAAGACCAAGAAACTCAGCTGGCAGTGGTAACGTTGTGGATGGACCCTATCTCTCACTCTTTGGGCTCTTTACCATGTAGTGATATGAATATAACATGTTATTGGTAAAAATAGAGAATGACTTTCCAAACCCTACTTGTAAATGCGACAGACATTACAAACAATAACATAGAAATACATGGACCTTGCACACAGAGCGTGCCTGGATCAATGGGGTCCCTATGAAGGGAAGCCAGGGGCGGATCTACAAAAGCCCTTTCACTTTATATTGCCAAAGTTTTGATACGCCCTACTAAATGGAGAGAATATGTAGATATTCTCCTGCACGCTGCTTGTAATAATACCTGAGTCATACCTAGATATTCTTCTGGCCCAGTGACTTATGATAAGGGAGATCCCCCTCCCGTATGGTACTTAGCACATCTTAGCTCAGGTAAAAAAGACAATAGTGCTTGCTCCTAATGAGCTTACTAGTGGGTTTTTACGATGATGCTTCCCCCGTCCTTCCTTCCTTCCAGCGATTCTATATTAAGCTACTCTGAAAGCACCTTGCATTTATGTCATGTGCCTTCTTATTCATGCTTATTATATAAAATGCTTGTTGTCAACTTTAAAATACCTGAGCTAAACCGGTTTTTTATAATATTGTTCTATTCAATGTATTTTGAAACTAAATTTTCCTCTACTTCTACAACAAAATCAAGAGCGCGTGCAAAGTGTGTAGGGAAAACTTCAGAAGGGTTGAAGTGGTGATTTGGATATCATCTAATGTAGACTTTTGCACCTATTTTGAAGAATAATGTTATAGTGAAAAAGAGGATGAGGGAGGCTCAATATAACAGTGCTAGGAAAAACCTAGAATTAGTGCAGAAATGTTTGCATCTCTCCTGAATGATGGGGATGTACGCAACAAAAAAAATGTGAATGGAAGAGAAGGATCCATGTAGCCGATCCTTGCATTGTTGGGATCATAGCCTATAGTTAGTAGCATTAAAGAACAATCATGCACACCATATGTTGATGTGTCATACATTTTGTCTACATTGTGTATGAATTTTGTTATGTTATTCACTTCCTCATGTTATTTTGAATGTATTGATTTCTTTAACTTGAAACTGAAATATGCCATATCTATTCGAGTGTATCCATAAACTGAGACATTGGCTGATAAAACCATACAATGACCATCATTACTTCTCTCTCCATGCATCAATCTTAACAATGTCATTACAACATAAACCAAACATTCACCACCATAAAACTTTTACTAAGTTGTTATTGTCCGATACTTGCTTGTCGTTAGATCCTTGTGAACTCAAAACCCAATAAAGTACTCCTAGTTCAATCTAGTTCTTAATCAAACTTCAGTTGTGAAATTATGCTTTTTTGTTTTCATATCATTTTTTGCTTGAGTCACACAGAGTAAATCTAATCTTCACAACTTTTGGCCCATCAAATCAACTTGAACTATATTGTTTGTTATGTATATTGACTTTTGTATGATCTCCACATCTCATGACATTTATCATTGATTTGTCATTATTTATTGAAATAACTATAGATACATCTGTTTACTGTGAGCTTATGTGGTTATTTGGACCGCACATATCTAGACCATACAACACAGAGAAGCATTCTAACCTCCTACAGGTATATATGTTCCAAAGCAGTCTGTCAAATGCTAACTTTCTGTTAAAATTCCAACTTTTTTTTTGTTGGGGGAGCTATATCTAACAGATATGGTTTTATTTTGGTGATTCTATATTTTCTTTTTTATCACACAAACATTATATATTTATAAATTCCAAAAAATATATTATTGATATCATTCATGCTGATAATTATTGATTTCTCTTGTTTGAATCCCTTTGCCATGGATAATTATTCGTTTGTTATAGATTCTATCTTGGATCGATAAGCATACACCTGCTGGTACTTTTTTTCTTCTTGAGGTTCTTAATTTCATACCATAGATACCAAACATGCTCCATTATCCAGTAGTTTATGCATTTTGATATAAAAAAAAAGTAGTTTATGCATTTTATTAAAATGTATCCACGACTGCAAGTAGTGACATTAGGGTTGCTCGTCACATTTCTTATCAGAATATTGCACAATTATATAGTTAAAAGTTTTATAAAGTCGTGGTACCGTGAAGCTCATATTTTTTTGCCAAGCTGGACCAGAGGATGATGAGATGTAGTGTTCATGGCATTACGAATGTGGGCTGAAAACTCTTGCAATGTTAAGACGTGAAGTAAAGAGTGCAATGGCTGTCGGTTTTGCAAGTCTCGTGAATGCTTTTCGCATGACCTGCAAATCTTAAGATCAACAAACTGATTTTAGCTATTAGATGACAAATCCCATTATTCTATATGTAAAGAGTAATTCACTTACTTGGATGAGGTGCCTTCCCGTTATGTATCCTGAATGATATGCCATGCTTTTTGTAGTTCGTTAATGGTGGAGCGATGCATTCTCCGACTGTCTTTGCTAGGAGGTGTTTATCATACCTCATGATCAATAAGTCCGAAGAAGCACTTGGAGATGCAATGCAGGCACAAGTGCTATCGCCACAGTGGCCTGCAGCCTTTTATCTTCAAGCAGCAGCTTTGTCTAGCCTTGGAATGGATAAAGACGCCCAACAAATTCTCATGGAAGGGGCAACATTGGAAGGTGTACGAAACGACGACAGCTGAAGTGTACAGTTTTTAACCAACTTTCATATTGATTGGTGGTGGAGAAAAGGAAGCGTCTGACTTGTAGCTTTTGTCTTTATAGCGATTCAAATTCGACTTAGACGATCTTGCTTGTTGAGGTATATATGTGTTTATGTTTTACAAATTTTTATCACAAGTCCCGGCTTCATAAACGAAGGGCAAAGCTTGTAGGCAACTGTATCCATTGGACTCTTCGTAATTACGCTGCTTCAAGAAGAGTAAGTTACTCCCAGATATATATATATATATATATATTGCAAAATTTAATACTCATGCTGGTGAATTCTTCCGTAGTTTCCTTCGGTCAATTGAATTATACAGCTAGCAGAATGATGTTAAATCTGAAGCTGCTGCAAGTCATGTCACAGTGAGCACGATGTTGAGCAATCAAATCCTAATACAAAATCAGACATGGGCACAATCATATGTTTTTTTGTCTATTTTGACAAAAGACACTGTCAAAACAGCGGAAGTCGTGTCCTCTGGGTTGGAATCGCATTAGGTAACTTTGGGCAGCCACTGACTTCTCCTAGCAACACATGTACCAGATTGCACCAATACGTAACCCTACTATAGAGGGGGGTTGTGTGGATGTACAAATTGTCCAGCGTGAGGGGTGTGGACATGAAACACAATCCTCGAATAGATTTGTTTGTTACGTGGTGAATCATGGTGATATGGAATGATGGTGAAATAAAAATGTTGTTTGTTTGCCACGGTGATAGGGAATCATGGTGAATACATGGTGAATTCGTGGTGAATTTTAGTCTGTTGTTGTCCCCGTGAAAAAGCATGGTGAATCATGGTGAAAAAGGTTTCTTTCAAGACTCACAATGTGCAAAAGAATGTTCTAATAAATATGATTCTAACTTATGTAGGGTGCTTATTATAAATAATTTCCCCTCCCTATCTTTATAACTATGTAACAAATAATATTTTAATTTTTTTTCACCATCCCTATACTTATCACCATACACATGATACCAAATCACCCTCCCGGGAGTCCGGCCTCCTCCACAGGTTATGGGAGAGGGGGAGAGAAATTTTTCTCTCTTAATCCCATGATACCAAACAACACATTCTAACAATTTTCCTATCACTATCACCGTCCCCTTTCCCATCACCGTCTCCATCCCCATCACCATCATTTTTTTCACCACATACCAAACATATGGATAACATTTGGATGGAGGAGGGTTGGCTCCGAAGACAACTTCTTGCATAACAAACCAACACTTGAAACATCTCAGCTGTTTTCCTATTGCCCATAGTTCGTAGATATAAAATTTAGCCCATGGCATTAATTGACGTGTATTATCGAAATCTAGTCAAGTTTTATTTTATGTTTAGTTTGTTAGATTTGATGATTTAGGATATTTTTTGTCGGTCATTAGTTTACTCAGATTTGAATTTAGCATCCAACAGGATTTGAAGACCAAAATGCGGGATTTCCACTAAAGATATAAATCTTGGGATTTACTACATTTCTAAAATCAAACATGAACTTTACATAAATCTATTTCAGAACGCAATTCAATATGGAAAGACCCAGCAAACCGATCATGCCAGACATAGTAAATGTTGACATTTAGATTTATTTTAAAAGCATTGAGATACAATTTTGTACTTAAAAAATATGTATACCATGTCATGAAAACATGTGATAAGCATAAGGTGTTTCAATAAGATGGGGCCATGATAGAAAGCATTTTCAAACCATGTTTATTTTATACTATCACATCCAATAGATCACGTTTATTGCATGATTGATTGTGATGACAGTTGTGTTGCATTTGTTTTTCCTGAAGATATATAAAACGTGTTTATAAATTGTCACATGCTTCTACATAAAAATAGTTTCCTTTACCTTTATCCCTCATGTTTTCTATAACATGACAAACTCCCATCCTGACCTTAACCGTGAGGCAATGTTGTTGGTTATCTTAGATGGAAAGCAGATGCTTTTATTACTTTATCCTTTTCTGCAGCTAACAATCTCGTATCAACCTAAATATATAATTCTATTATCATAGCATATTATTATTGCTAATATATTTCTATACATGTATTGTATAACTTTTTATTTTGAAACTATAAGACATTTTTGTGTGGGCCTATTTGGAGTTACTAGTTTTCCTTTTTACAATTGTTTCATTAGTTCTCAACATATCATTTATGATATATTTTATCTTTTCAAACATATACTAATTTTCGTATATCATATAAAAGTTATATAATATGATGCACTAGTAACACAATTATGCAAATAATGGGCTAAGATGAAATTATGACCCAACTTAGAAACCCTACCTATCAGAACCTGAAGAAAAATACAAATCCAAAAATGTCTTGATACGATTCTAACTTGGAACTTGAAATAATTGTAATTAGAATTGATCTCGACGAAAAGGTGATCTAAGATTGGAATCATCCTAAGAAGGTTATAGCGTAATTTGATTTGATCCATTAATAAAGCTAACATAGAGGTGATTTAAGACCCAAACTAACCAAAAAATTGATGTCCTAAATGGACTCAATTTGATGTTGATAACTGAAGCCTAGTTACATTTATTGATTTTTTTTGAGGTAAAGGTCATAACACATATTTAAATCACATCAAAGAAAGAAAACACCTGCTTTAGTGAGTTCAAACAGGACGGAGGGGAAAAAACATTTAAGCCGGGTGAAGATAATGGCTGAGTTTTGGTCACGAGGGAGAGGCACCCCTTTAACAAGCCTCAAGAAACATTGAAATGAAGAGAAAAAAATGAAAGTCTAGGAATAAGATTTTCAGCTCCTAGTTTGATGGATTCATTGATGTTGCTGCACTATACTGACGCCGGTTTCGTCATCCACCATGGCTTTAAGGTCGCAGAGAAAACATGCTTCAGATTCACCTTCTTCAGATTCAGCTTGTCCTTCTTGGGTTTGTTTACCTGCATATTGATAGTATGTGAAGATCTGCATCTATTTGTGATATAATGTTTTATCTCATTTTTTGGTTGTTGTTGAACATTCTATTGTTTCTCTCTTTCCAGAGATTCCAGCTGATGGTGATAAATATGTCACTTCCCTTGAAATTTTTGTAATGTCTATTTGGTGTGATTTGTGGTGGGAAGGTAGCTTCCTTGAGGTCTAAAATGTAGTGTCGTGTGAAGTGTAAGATGATGTTTTGTGAGGTGGTACACTTGAAGAAGATGTGATCAACTGAGTCAGAGTTTGTTTTGCATAGAGAACATCTGAACGGTCCAATGAACCCTTCTTCGCTAGGTTTTCACCTGTGAGCAACTTGTTGTGAAGGAGAAGCCACAAAAATGTTTTAAATTTTTGTGGCCATTTCTGTTTCCATATTTTTGTGGTGGGTGGGGCGAAGCCTCTATAGGTGAGAAAAGAGTAGGCTTTCTTAACCAAGTAAGTGTGTAAGGACCCTGACCTCCGTTTAGGGTTTACCCTGTTTGCTTTGCCTAACCCTGATGCTTTGATGCTTGTTAATCACCTTTAGTGGTGATTAGGGTTTGTTGGTGCTTTGTTGAGAGTTGGAGGGGGCTACTTGCAATTAACCCAAGTCTAGGATTTGTGGGCAAGTTTGTCACCTTGTGTGGTTTTCCTCCCTCTCCTTGCTTCCTCTAGTGTTGAGAGGAAGGTTTGGGCCCGTTGCTTGTGTTCCTTTGGGCTTGGTTGAGCTTGTTGGGCCTTGTGGTGCCTTGCCTTTGTTCCTTTGGACCTTGTGTCGGGCAAGTGCATGCTTGTGTCGCCCAGGGCTGTGTCGCCCAGGGTTGTGTCGCCCATGATGGTGGTGTGTCGTCCAGGTGTGTCACCCATGGATCTTTGACCTTCTTTGACCTCGTTTGTGTCACCACTAGTGGACACTTGGTGCTTGATGCTTGCATGTGGCAATGGCCTTGGACATGTGTTTAAGACATGTTAGAGTGATGGAAATGCTCATGGAAAAGTGTCCCTAGGTGGGCGACACCTTGCTTTGCTCTACCTTATTTTCTCCTCCATCCCCTTCTATATATGCGTTTCCCTTTCCTTGCTAAGGATCCCTTTAGTTCCTCAGTCTTCCTCTCCTTGGTGCACGATACCCTCCTCTTTTGCAAGCTTGGTGGCCGATCCTCCTTGGAGTCTCCTTCTTCCTCTAGTGGTGGCCGAACCCTAGAGTGCATTGCTCTCCTTCTTCCTTGGTGGTGTGTGGAACTTGGAGCTAGGAGCTTGCTTAAGGCAGGTTACATAACTCCTAACCCTAACTACACTACCTTCTTTTATGTTCTTATATGTTGCTATGATCATGTCGGCTATATGAGTTGCTAGTTAATTCCTTGCTTAAGTTGTCCTTGTTGGACGAACCATGTATTATAGGGTTTCTTGGTGAGCAATACTCCCTTCTCTCCTAGGTCTTGAGGAGTGAGCTTGAGCTCTAGTATCATGAGCAACACTCCTCTCTCGTTTAAGTTGAGAGGTGAGCTTGTGTTCTAGCAGCTTGAGCAACACCCTCCTCTCACCATGGACTTGAAGGGTGAGCTTGGTGGTAGTGGTGGACCTCGTTTAGGGTTGTTTCTTGTGTTGCCCAATTGGTGATAATAGATGTGCAAGACCCGTCTCTCGTTTAAGTTGAGAGGTGAGCCATCCTCTTGATCCATTAGGGTTTGGTGCCCTTGTGCTTGAGGTTGATGACGGTCTTGTGGAGTTGTATCTTGGCCGTTATGATCTTGGGGAGGTGTTGCCCGATTTCCCTCTTGACCTTGAGCTTTGGACGACATGTTGTGGTGGCTGTGATGGACGATACCCCCTAGTCCTTGACCTTGTGACGGGCGTCACCAGTGGTCCCTTCCTTGTGTGTGTGTCGGGCATCATCCCTTGATGAGCAACCTTCCCGATACACTTAGCCTTGTGATAGCTTGATGTCATTGTGCGTTGAGGTGTGGAGATTGTTATCTAGTTGGTAGTAGTGTGTCGGGCGTCACACCTTAGCCTTATGTGACGGCTTGGTATCGTTATGGCATGTTGTGGTAGAAACGTTTTTAGCTGGTGGGCGTCACCCCCTTAGCCTTACCTTTCTATGTGTGTCGGTCGTCAGCATGACACCTAACGAGCATTGCATGACACCCTAGTGCCGCTTCAGGTGGTTGGCCGGTATGCTTTGGGTGCCCGTCAGTAGGTGGTGGTACGATGCACCTCTTGAGTTGCTAGCCGATAGGCGTTATGGCCGTCACCCCAGTTGCATGACCCAGAGGTGAAGAACGCGCCGTTGCATGTCTTGGACTGGGCTGCACACTTGGATCAGATGGTAGCATAACGACCGTTACACCTTAGATGGCCGACGGGGTGTTGCACGATAGGTGCTGGTTTGCTTGGACGACATGAGTAGAGTGTCGGGCGATATGGAGGGTTCCCTGTCCGATACCACCTCTGGTGAGGGTAGTGGATGCTTTTAGTGAGGGTCCCGTCCCTTATGGAAACCAATATGTTGTTCTTGTATCACGTTTGGTTTTGATAGTAACCCTGGATGTGCACGACATAGTAGACCACATCTATGCATCTTAATACAACATCTCACATGTATGTGATCATCTTGATGTTATGAATAATACTGAGATTGACAAGTAGATAAGATGCTTTGCTTAATAATATGACTTATGATTGTGGTCATGAATAATAAAGCATATAATCATCAAGGTCACCCTATGTTGATAATATGATCTTTCTATGATGTTTGTGCATACTAACCATGCAGGTGTTCCATGCAGTTGCATAGCCAGGTCAAAGGCTATGAGGTATATGTAATTGAGTAACTATGCTTGAATAATTACTCTTAATGATGAGATACCATACATGATGTGTTCTGGTCTGAGGACCTAAGTTTGACTAAAGTACCTAAGTTGATGAGAATGCCTTGAGAGGCAGTGGTGCTATGTGATAAGGGATTTAGATCCCATGGCAATGTGATGATCCTTGAGATGGATCTAGATGATTGGCAAGAGGCCAAGTGATAACCTGTGATGTTGAATCCTTGTGATGGATCAGGATGATGTTGATTACAATAAAAGTAAAATGCTGAGTTTTATGTTGTTTATTCTTGTTATAGTTTACATGTTATATAACTTGGTTGAATCTTGCAATCCATATAAAAGATACTAATTAATCACAGTGAAATATATCATGTAGTTTCCCTGGCCATAGATCCATCACCGTCAGGAGTTGGTGATGGTGAAATGGGTTCTCCTGCGGGTTAACTCAGAGCGCATATTGTTGAATATGTGAGGTTTCTCCTAGGCTAAAGTGAGGAGGTAAGAGTGCAATTCCGGTTGTAGACTCCAGAGTGCAGATTCAGGCCCGTAGCTCAGTATGTGAAGAGCATGGTGAACATGCCCATGGCTCAGGATATGTGATATGGGAGCATGAATGCGTTCATGGCTCAGAGCACGGTGAACAGGCCCGTGGCTCAGTTTCACTAGCGCCGAGACCTGTATCGAGGCGGGCTAGGCAGAGGGTAGCCTGACCCTATGGCTGAGGCCACCTAAGCAAGAGACTACGGTCCTGCTTGTGTTGTACTCGTGCACTGACCACGAGGCGGAGAGGTCGTGGAGTCCGGCTCTTCCATTGACCTTGTATGGCACCGGCTTGGGTTTCGCAACCGAAGGTTGGATTTGAGCGGTACGACTCACTTTATCAGGGCATAAATAATACGTAATCTAGCCGAATAGTATTTACTGCTTATGACAAAACACGAAACATTGATTGAGGCCTTACTTGTGTAGTTAATCCTGTTATTTCTTGCAGTTGCTTACATGTTCCCCATGATATGTGATAAGACCTTATAAATCTTATCTTGTTAATCATGTTCCATATAGAAATACTTGGGTATATGTCTTCAGTACATCTGGTAAACTTGCTAGTATGAACATCTTTTCTTTATAACTGCTCTCGTTATACTTCTTATCAGTTATCTGCTTTATCCTTCTGAGGTTTTGTAGCTTCAGCGGGGAGTTATGTTTCTCGCTGGGACTGTGTGTCTCACCCCGCTGGTCTACACCCTTTTTAGGTGGTCGAGCTAGGCGTGGTGGTGGCCGCGGAGTTGCGGCCGAGCGGTAGAAGGCAAGAGATGGATATGATACTGTTTTGGATGTTTTGTAGTAGAGTCTAAAGTCATCCCTGTACTCTCAGGTCCTTGAAGCGTTTTGACGTTGTTTCACAATGTATAGCTGTTGATCCTTTGTAAATCCTGCTTCTGGCCAGTTGTGGGCTGTTATGTATGTATAAATAGGTGATGAACTCATGTGTGGGTTAGACAGCTGTTCCTCTAAGCTGTGGACACGAATCGAGGCTTGTAAATGTTTGTATAACCTATTTCCTTGCAGGACGTGGACTCAAATGTAATAGTTTTCTCAGTTTACCTACCTTCCGCAATCGGTTTTAATTAACCCATGCTTTTGTTAATCTGTGGTTTATGGTGATTTCTGCACATTTTCGCGTAACACCTCACTGTCTGTGAGATAGTGGGATGTGTTGCCACAAAGTGTTTCCCCATTTCCATGAAATATTGTTTGAGGTGTTGTTTTCCAAAGAGAGCTTTAAATTACAAAAATCTTCTTGTTTGAGATGCATGAGAATGCATCTTTTGAGAGAGTTTGTTATGTTACTAGTTAGAAGGCAGAGGGCCTTGTCAATTTTGATCTTGAGAAGATTGTTTGGGATGGTCCAGTTTGGGTGTAAATTTAACACGGATTTTTTTCCAAACCAGGGGTCATTCCAGAAAGAGATATTCAGGTGGGAGTGTGGAGGAGTGTTGATAATTTGAGTTATTATTTGGATATTCTTGTTTATGTATTTCCAAAGGGGTGATGCTGATTTTTTTGAAACTATATGCCAGGGCGGGGATCTTTGATAGTATTTGTGGTTGATGAGCTGTGTCCATATTTTTGTTTTATTTTGGATCAGACTGTTGATGATTTTAGTAATAAGGCAGAAGGCATGGGTTTCAATATTCAGGATACCTCAACCACCCTGATCAAGAGGAGCAACTTTGTTTTCCAATTGACTAGATGGTAGTGTTTCCCGAGTTTTGTGGATTTGTGAAAGTTATTCTAAAGGAATTTTCTCTGTACTTTGTCAAGGATAGATTTTGTTTTTGATGGGAGTGGGATACAGCTCAGAAAGTGTGAGGTGATGGGAGTGATGACACTATTTAGGAGGGTAAGTCTCCCTAAAAGATTTAGGAAGTTATTTGTCTAGTCAGAGAGTTTTGTGTTTATTTTTTCTATAATAGGGGACCAGATTGCGTTTGTTATGTTGTGGGGTGTGATTGGGAGGCCTAGGTATTTGATGGGGAAGTCTTCAATCTTACACTTTAAGAGATCTCTGTATTTTTCCAATACAAGTTGATTTAGGTGAACCCCAAAGATAGATGATTTATGAAGATTTATTTTGAGTCCCGGGATGTAGGAAAAAATACCAAGGATTCTGAAGATGTTTAGAAGTGATGAGTCGTCAGGGGAGGAGAAGATTATGGTGTCATCAGAAAATTGAATGATATTCTCTTTGCATTCCCCAGGAGAGTTTATGAGACCACTTTGTTTTCCCAGTTAAATCATACGAGAAAGGATAGTTGTGATGATGATAAAAAGGTAAGGGGAGAGGGGGTCTCCTTGTCTGAGGCCATTTGAATTATGAAAATACCCAAAGGGGACACCATTTATGATTGTTGAAAAGTGGTTTGTAGATATGCATGCATGCATCCAATTGACCCATTTGTCAGGGAAACCAAAACCAGTGAGAGTTTTTGTTAAGCAGTTCCAGTTGACAAAATCAAAACCTTTCTCAAAATCTAGTTTGATTTCCAGAAGGGGAGTTCTGTTTTTGTGGTAGAGATGTATAGTTTAATTTACCATCAAATAAGCATCTTGGATGCTTCTATCTTTGAGAAAAGCATTTTGATTGAGGGGAATGATATTGTTCAAGTGAGGTTTGATTCTGTTTGCTAGAGTTTTTGCTATGATTTTGTATGAAGTGTTGATAAGGCTAATGGGTCTGAATTGGGAGATGTGTTCTGGTTGACTTGTTTTTTTTTTATTAGGGCGATGAAAGTTTGATTTAAGAACTTGATGATGTTGTGGGGGTTTCTACTTTCGTATAAAGTTTTCAGAAAAGCAAGGAAGTCAAGTTTGTAGTGATCCCATTTTGCCTGATAGAATTCAATGTTAAGGCCATCAGGTCCAGGTGATTTATTTTGTCCTAAGTCAGAAATGGCCGAATCCAATTCTCTTTGGGTGAAGGGTTTTATAATGTCTTGGGTTTTTTTTATGTTTTCATGACAAATTCTAGTCCAATCCAAGTCGTTTAGGCAGGAGGGGTTGTGGTTGTTGTTGAAAATGTTTTTGAAATGGTTTGTGATGTGCGTTGTGATAGATTGTTTGTGAGAAGTGAGCCTGCCATTTATAGTTACATTTATTGATGATAGCTCAACCGTATATATTATAATCATAACTAAGTATCATTTTGAACACATAATTATGTTACATAATATATATACATACATATATTTGCATAAGTATATAATGAATATAGTAGTCCTCATAGTTGAGTGGTTTCTTTTGGTCTTTGGCTATTTTTGTACATTTAACGAATATACATGTATTTTGTTTTGGTATTTGAATGGTAACTCAATCATATATTATATAATCATAACTGAGTATCATTATAAACACATAATATATTTCTATATAATCATATGTACATATATATATGTATATATATGTGTATATATATGTATATATAGCATAAGTAAATAACACATATAGTAGTCCTCATAATTGAGTTGTTAGTTTTTGTCTTTGGCTATATTTATATATGATTATATGAAGATATAAACAATATCCTTTCTCATGTATTGATACTTTATGAATCCAATTAAAGTTTGATTATTATTTTTCTATGAATATTACATGATTAATATGTAGTTGAACTAATATGTTGTTGGATCTTATCATTTTGACTGTTGAGTTGGTTTATCATCGGTTTGACTCAGAAGGGACACAATATTTCCAAACTAATCTGAATTGTGAGTTACCTTTGGTTCAGTTGTCAAGTCAAGTCATGGGTTCACTCTTTTTGCATGATCATCGTGTTGGGCAAGGTTCATGTCTATATTTTCTTCAAGTTTAGAAAGGTTGGGTTTCTAGCATGACGCACTATTGTTATGACGGCTTTCTATTATAAAGTTATTTAATAATATATTAAATAATATGATATATGTTGTGTTTATAAGTAATCAACTAAACATGACCGGACTTAAATGAAAAAAAATTGGTATTTAAAGATAAAAACTTGACACTGGGCCAAAAATTTAGAATATTTGTATAAGAAAAGGGTGATACAATGCATGCACATTGCTATATTAATGAAAACAATGGTTATAAGAACATAATTAGATACTCACTTTAACAAGAGGGACTAGAAATTGTTAAAAACAAGAAAAATGCTTTCGTCTACAGTAGGTAAGGGTGGGGGTTCTTAAGAATGAAGATCTGATGTGGTCTTTCTTGGCATTTGGCAAACATGAGTGGGTTATATGGGAAAATTGTTAAAAAAACCCATTCATATTCATATTGTGAAAATAACTTGTTTTCCTAGCACATGACAATATTATTCTACTTCCCTCGCTCAAAAAGGTAAAAAACTTTAGAAAACATTATATACATCCGTTGAGTCATTTTTTTAATCTTTGCACTTTACAAGTTGGTGCAACCAATTCATGTGAGTAGGAGATAAGTATTTTTTCGTGTTTGTTCATGATAGTAGGAAGATTAGTCTTACATTTCTCATTGCCAAGTTGGTGGAGATCCCTATATATAAAAGTGCATGTGAACACTTGTTTATAACCTTTTTAGGTAAGGATGGAGACCCCATATTCATGCGCACACGAGATCCACTGGGATGATCTCATTCTCGAAGATCATGGCTCATTGGAATTTTCATTTATACAAGAGTGATCATGTTATGATAACTGCCTGAGTGATGCCTATGTGATATGAGGGATCAATTAGTGTGTTACAAATATGACCCTTGGACACTTAGGTTAATCATGATAGTGACACTCATTATTGACTTTAATTCACTAGCATCAATTTTTCTCACACTTCCACCATTCCCTCTCCATTTGCTGCTACTTTTAGAGATGTATTATACTAATAAGGTTGTGGCTATTCTTCATGACTACTTTGTACTTAACAATCATTGATTGTTGGGAGATATTACCCAATGATCTATGGGATTATCAAGTATTTCTACTTGAAGGTCTCCTCGCTTTGGAGACAATGCCATTCTACATATAGTATTGTCAATGATTTGTGGCAGAGTGTCGATTTCTTTGAGTATAGTCCCTTCTGACAATCTTGTTGGATAATCTGATCTAACTTACATGTGATTTCCGTTCTCCTTATATGATTGATATTTTAATTTCCTTTAAATTTATTAATTCGGTTGTACTAAACATAAATCTTTATTGATATATGTTGCTTATTTTTTGTATGTCTACATTTATAAATTATGTTAAAGAAGTCAAGTAATTTCTTAGTTGTCATGTATGGTATACATGTGCTCTAAAGTCGGAACGGATGGGATACCTATGTAATTCTATAGAAACCACTTTATACATGACAAATCTAGATACAAAATCAACTTACCATATTTTTCTTTTTGGACATCATGGAATAAGATGCCCCTAGAATGAATGACACTGACTCGAGAGTTCTAATAAAATAGTTATTTTGAAAGAGAAAGATTGTTTGTACCAAGCATGTATCCTCATGGCACTATACAGTTTCATATTAGATGTGTCTAGTTATTCTCCTACTACATAGGCGAAGGAACTATAGGATTTGAACAAGAAAAATATAATATTGTGGATCACAGTCTTGAAAAATATAATTTTGAAATTAAATAATTGAAAAAGATCAAAGAGATCAAGAGAGAATGGCAAAATTAGTTTTTTTTAAGGAGGGAAGGGGCTCCAGTGTTAACAAAAGGGGAATGCCACCCATACATGGAATGGGTTGTGGTACAATGGGCGTTGGGGATGCATACTGTATAGAGGGACAACATGCTAGATGAAAGGAAAGGCTATGAAGGAGATGGGGATCATGCTAACAATCAAAAGATGTGAGGTTAGCGGTGCAGGAAGTTAGTTTGCATCTATGATTCAACAGGATAAGAGGATCTTCCTTTATGAGTAACCATGAAACATATAACCAAGTGGTTACATGAGTCTCAGTGACACAAGATGTTGATTATTTGGTGACAAAACAGAACAAGGCACAAATAGATGGTAATATGGAACCAAAATTCCCTAGAATGGGCATTGATGATGCTGACAATTACAAAACACAACCCTCTTTCTGTAGTCTGGGCTCTAAAGATGAACAATAAAAAAAAACCTTTCTTCCTCAATAGGCTATATGAAGGTCATCTAGATGATAGAGATAGTCTTACATAGGAAGGAATCCATACTGGCTATTTTTAGTCGACCTTGAAGTAGAAGACATTCATGCTCATCCTTAGAAGTATGTAGTGGTTGTGAAGTTGGCACACACCAATAACTCTTGTTTATTGCAACAAACTATTGGGGAGAATAATACTCTGAGTAGTGACACAATGATAACAACTCAAGGAAAGAAAACACAATCAAGTGAATGGCAACACCAAAAGGGAAGGAATGAACACATGCAGTGCCAAAGAGATAAACCCCTAGACAAACAGACCCGTGGGACGTCAGAAGAAAAACCTATTGATGACAATAGATTTTCACAGTTACATGAGGAAGAAATAGTTGAAGAATTGAACTTAGAAACTGAAAGAAACACACGAGCTATTGGCAACAGTTCCTCTACTAGACCAACAAAGATCTAGAAGAAAAAGAAAACTCGTAGTTGGAGTAAGGAAGAACAAGGTCGGGAGATCTTGAGAGATATTACAAAATTTGAAATAGTTGTAAATACTCCCTAAGAGAACTCTAAAGCTAAGGAATATAATGATGACGAGGTGGTTGAGTTACACATTATTGCAAATCCTATGGAATATGAAGTGTTTAAAAGGAAGAAGGGTGAGGAAGATATCCATGTTAAAGAAACAATTCAATGGTGGAAACAATAAACAACACAACAAATACAATGGTCGTAGTAATATTCAGCGTTCTTTCTCCTACTACTAGGAAAATCAAAGCAAGTGGGTCAAAGATGAAGGAAGCAAGGGAAAACCTCCTCATGAGGGTAGGATAAAAATCTCAAGATTTTCTCAAGGTAAATATAACTCGAAAGTGGAAGACAAGGATAAATGGAAACATGGGCAACTACCTAACAAGGGTGCATCCTTCTCTATCTGAATGTTTTAGTTATTAATGATAGACACAGTTCATTGGAATGTTTGAAGCATCGAAAACTCCATGACCTATTGAGTCTTAAAATATTTCATTTATCTGAAGAAACTAACAGTGGTTGGCATATTCGAACCTTGTCTTAGTGCCAAATTTTCAACATATACCATAAAGAACCTAGGATTAACCAATTCGAATAGGGTTGAAGTGGGAGAATTTGTAGGAGGGATTAGGGTATGCTAGAACTTCCATGACTATGAGGTCGATATTATCAATAGTCATCATCAATTAATCACATCTAGAGTTAACAAATCTTGTCTGATCAGGTTCACCTATACCCTACTGCACATAACTGTGAGGAAACTCTTAGGGAACCACCTAATAGACATGGGTAATGCCTTTAATGATCCACATATTGTCCTTGGGTACTTCGATAGCATGTTATTCTCCACTAAAATTTTTGGTAGTAAACTACACAATTATAATGAAGACAAAGTCTTTAATAATACTTTTCCTTAAATTGGTCTTTTCAATTTGGTCTCTTTGGGGACCAAGTTAACATATAATCATGGGTTCCTTCAAGAACACTTGTATATAGTAGTTGTGAATTTGCATTTCATTAAGGAATTCTCAGCTTACATTGTCAAACACTTACCTAGAATTTATTCAGACCACTGTCTTTTGCTTGTGATATCAACATCAAAACTGTTAATCCTAAGAGGTTTTTGTCTAAATCATCCTACTACAATCATTTGAATTTTCATCATATGCTTGGCCCAAGAACATGGATTTTCACTCCACAATTAGACATACCACAAAGGAGATCCTATGATGGGACTGTAAGGTGAGAAAAGTGATACAAAAAAATAAATAAAGACTCATTAGGAATATTGACAGACTACCAAGGACATGGCTAAAAATTACAACATTCTTACTAACAGGATGTGTATGCATATGCAATTGAAGCTTTATGTAGTATTGGTCATATAAGAGGAGATGTGGATAAAAGCAACATTTGTTGGCTATGACATAGAGACAACAATTTGAATTTTCAATGTAAACGACAAAAAGAAGAAGGATGTGAAACACCATATCCATGATAAGATACAAGGATGGTATCTGGGTTTTTGATAATAAGGAGCTTATCAATATGATAGAGAATCATTTCAAGGACATGTTCACAGTCTCCGAATCACATGATAATACTATTAGTAATAAGGTCCTTTCCTATTTCACTCACCAATCTAATTTAATGCTATTGAAGTGATTTCTACTAAGAAGGAGATTTATAGTATTATCTAAGCATTAAACCCCTACATAGCTACATGACTGGATGGTGTAAATGTGTTGTTTCTGGAAAAGAGCTAGCATGTTATACAAGATTTCATAACACCTCAATAGCCAATGTTATTGGTGGTTTTGACTTGGACATAGATGCGTACAAAATGACTACGGTTCTTATTCCTGATATCCCAAAACCTAAGAAGTGTGAACAATTGAGACCTATTGCATTAAACACTCTATATCATAAAATCTCTTATAAGTTGATTGTGGAATGGTTAAAAGAGATGATTCATGTACGGATCTCTCTGATAATAAGTAGTTTTATGCTAAAAAAAGAGGATCACTAGAAACATACTATTGGTACAAGAGTTCATCCACAAGATACAAAGGAAAACAATTGCTAAGAACTTGGCAATTAAACTAGACCTTTATAAGGCTTATGACACAATGCCATGACCATTTATTGTAGACACACTAAATAATACATGTCATCCTTTTACTGTGGTAAGATATCTTATGAACTCTATTACAAGGGGAACCAAAAGTATTACATGGAATGCATATCTCACATATGGATTCAAAGAAACTAGGGGTCTTCAGCTGGGAGAACCCCTCTCCCTGTATATATGGAAAGGTCTCATCAGCTAATTCTTACATATATTTTATGACTACTATTAACATTAGAGTCTAGACAAATTTTTGACATAATGATGGTGTGAATATGATTATATGGTGATTAAGTGCACCCCTGAGGATCTAGGGGACCATATTGAATAGCTTAGTTAATATAAGTTGAGAGTGGAACTCTACTTTCCTCTATGATTAATTGAATAAATATGTGGTTGATAAGTATATGAAAAGTCATATTCCAACTCAAAAGATGGTGGAAGACCTAAGGGTGTGGTGTCATACGAAATGGTATAAGTGACACAAGGGGATTGGAAGTGCATTTGGAAGGTGTGGCTACTGAGCCATGAAACTATTCTAACAATCTTTAATAGGTAAAGAAAGAAAATAGCAATAGATGCTTCTAACAACTGATGTGGTCATCTTGAGGAGACTGCTACCTGTGCAATACATGACTACCCTAAATCTAAAGTCATTTGGGATGATGTGTAGATAGTAGATGAAAATCCTACATATTTCTTTGTTTGTTACTTGAAAAACTGGCTAAAATTAATCCCACAATGAATGAGCACTATTCACCAAGTTCATGAATTGTTGCTGCTATATTTGGTGATGTAGCAACCTCAATATACTTGAAATCATAAACAAAACTAAATAACATCAGATTGTCTTTATTAATAATGAGGTCTAGGTGATTCAGCCCTATTTTAGGGCTTAATCTTGTGTCTTTTTGCTCTTCAATCACATCTATACCTATTAGATTACATGTTATTTCCCTTAATATGCATATTTGTGTAAAATGCACTTATGGACATTTTTTGCATGTTTTTCAGGTACTTGGACCACACTTGGATGGACGAGAGAGATGGAGGGGCCCAAAGAAGGCCCCAGAGCTCCCCCAACCTACCCCTAGTGGCCAAGAGTCAAGCTTAAGCAAAGAAGTCCATAGATAATGAAGTTTGAAGCTCAAAGTACAAGCAAAGCCCCCAGCACGACCGTGGTAACACAGAACGGTCGTGCTGCAAATGAAGAAATCACAAGAATGAAGCAGCTGCAGAGCATGCTCTACCACGGCTGTGCCACGCAGCATGACCGTGCTGCGACCACCCACCACGGCCGTGCCACGCAACACGGCCGTGCTACCATCACCCACCACGACCGTGCCACGCAGCACGGCTGTGCTACCATATCCCACCACGGCCGTGCCACGCAGCACGACCGTGCTACCAGATCCCACCACGGCCGTGCTACCCTCAACCCACCACGGCCGTGGTGATCACCACGGCCGTAGCCTTTTCAGCCCAAATTTTACCACCAACCTGACATTTAGCCATTTTAATTCCCATGACCGTGCCCATATAACATGGACGTGACCTACCCTACCCACCACGGCCGTGGTACCCAACCACAGCCGTGCTACTCACAGAATCCACCCAGTTTTCCACTATTTTCCCCATTTTACCCCTAACTTAACCCTAGACGACCTAGATCCCTATATAAGCCCTAGTGGCGACTGGGGGTCGGGGGGTTGGCTGCTTAGAACCTCATTTTCGCCCCCTTGTCACCTCCACTCCATTCCCCTTCACCTCCACCTCAAATCCACTCTATTTCACCATTTCCACAACATAACCCCCCATATCTAAGCCTTCCATCCATTTCCCACCATCATCCCACTCCATTCCATCCAAGGAGAAGAAGGAGGATGTCCTTACAGCAGTTGGAGGGAGGAGATTCCTCATCCACACCGATCTCCATGGCTACTTCTTCCTCTATCTGCTTTCTTTTTGTGTTTTCCATGTCTATGAGTAGCTAGGCTCCTTGGGTGGGCTGTTTGGGGGAAAATATGTTACTTTGATACCATGTTGGGGGAAAATGACATGTAAACTTTGTAATTTCATTTGTTAATGATTATATTCTATTTCTATCTCTTTCTCCATGGATTGCTTGTTGGTTTGTGTGTGAAATCACCTAGGAATTTAGGCAAATTGCTTGTATGTGTGAATTTTGGGATTTGCCCCTAGGTCCAATTCTTGGATCCCTAGGCTGCCTCCCATCTTCCTACATCCTAATCAATCTCCCTAAACCTAAGTGAGAGAGCTAAGTAGCTAGATTAGATAATTCTAGTGTAATTAGCATAGAGCCTTCTCAAGGCTAGAATGTGGGGGAATTGGGGTCCAAACCCCTAATTTCACCTCCCCATTACTACCCTCGGTCCCTAATTGCCCTAGGAATGCCTAATCTTGAAACCTAGACTTGATTAGACTCTAATTGAATTGAACCTAATCCCTAACCCAATTGAGCCTCGTAAGGGTAGTAGGGGGTGTTAGGGACTAGTTCCCCTATACACAACCTAGCATATCCATGGCCAGTTAGTAGCTTAGGCTAATTCATTAGACTCTAACTTGTTGTTTGGTTTGAATAATCTAAATGGAATCATAATGTTCACATGTCACCTCCCAACTTGAGTGATAAGTTCATACCCCTAAACAGCCCACACATCTCTTTATTGCTTAAAACCCTAGTTTTGTACTCACTTAGCTTAGTTAGTTATTTTCTTGCTTAGTTAGTTTCTTGCCTTGCTCTTGCCTTGTTTATGCTAGTTTAGTTCTTTAATTGTTCTTTTGCTTCTCTATTGCTTGCCTTGGTGTAAATTGCCTTTTCCTACCTAGCTTAATCCTTTCTTGCTTGTTTAGCCTTAATCTAACCTAGGGTTAACATAGATTTCATTCTCGCCTTTAATTGCTTGCTTATTTATCCTTAGTTTAACAATCAAAACAACCTTTAAACCCTTAACCCTAGTCTCCGCAGTAGGAACCTAGCCAAACTAACCTAGCTCTAGTGCTCCCTCTTTTCCCTGTAGATCGACCCTATACTTGCCACCTTCCTATACTACGACACGACCCCGTGCGCTTGCGGGTGTAGTTGTTTTAGTAGACGTAGGTAGCTAGTTTAGGTTTATAAATTTTGAAAGCAAAATCCCATCCCGTGTGTTCCGACCTCGTGAGGCGCATCTAGTCGGGTCAAATCGGCTAGTGTGTTGCACCTCTAGCGGAAACACACCAGTAAGCTGCTCTTGCAACCAAATTATTTCGTCCTAAATTGCGATTACTTTTATTAGGGCGAATGGAGTCCACAAGAAATAGAAGGTGTGCTCTGAAGTATTGACGCAATGAAACATAGGTGTGGTAGACTATCTATTTTTTTGAAGTAGTCAGAACTTCTGAAGGTGGTATATCATTTGGAAAAGTTGTATTTGTAAGAGATATTGATGTTGAGATTCCACATGATCTCACAGTTGCTGCATTATCCAGTAGATTTAACATCTTGACCAAGCCTTCTTGTGCATCAAAAGAATCCAAAATTGCTCTGAACACACATGCTGAAGCAAAAAATAATGTTGCGTTCTTTCTTGCTTGGTCTTGAGAACAGTCAAGAAGCTGGAGTGCTAGCTCAACCACCTGGTGGATAACGACAGGGGCAAGTCCACAGACACGCTCCATTATTCCATGCCATACATTTAAGTGATATATATAAAATATACATTACCATTCGAAAGCATTACCCAATCTGAAAAAGAATAGAGTTATTCATACAAATGATGTTCAGTCTATAGTAAAAATAAAAACTTGACTAAGTTAATAAAGCATCAGACTCAAAACTACATGGAGAGACCCAATCGTAAATAAACAAGATGAAAGACCAAAATACGTCTCATGAACCCTTTGGATTGCAAACAACTTTTGCATTCCACCTCGATCAACAAAAGGAGCTGCACATTTTTTATGTGCAGCCAATGCACAAATCAACTTCAACACTTCTGAAAGGAATCATGTATCATCAGAATCCTCTTTCTGCTTCAGACTCTGCTGCAATAATGAAAGGCATACATCTACACCCTTTTCATGTAAAATCGGGCCTAGAGCTTCAAGATATTCTCTTAGAGTTTCAAGGCATTGGATATAATACTTCTCTCTCAAGCGAGAGAGAGATTCACTATCCAAAATGAAAAAATCATCTGATTCTTCTTCATCAACTTTAGGTTCAATATGATTTGGTTGGTCTTCTTTTGAAGCAGCAATGCTAAAGATTAAAAAAACAACATATGTTAGCATCTTTTGTTATAGAGATAGGGGGAGGGATGGCAAATTGTTGTAATTTCTATTGTAAAATAGCAGAGCAATCACTTACCGAGAATTGTTAGATGTTGCAGATGCATCTACAACTGTTGAAGCACCTTCTAGGTACCCGAATATATGCAATTACTCAGACTTCTAGGTACCCGAATATATGATTTGATAGTAATTTGACTCTACTCAATTTCTTCACTGCCACAATTAAGACTTCTGCAGATGTTGAACATTGAGATTGAACATGATTGTTTCAAACCAATACTTGTAAGTTCTCAACCCAAGCTGCTTACAAACTGCTTATAGTAAGGATACATCACAAGTGCATGCCCATGGAAACATGTTTGGGCAATGTTGATGTTAGAGAAGGTTAAATATATTCGTTCTGACTAAGATAAAGAGAAACAGAAGTCATCTTTCAGATGATGTTAACTTCCATATGTGTTTTTTATGAGAAGATAGTGACCTATGGCTTAGAAGACTGTCCTAAAGCTAAGGTATTTAGTACATTAATGTGATCAGGAGGGTGTGCACTTTCTTAATAGGATACTAAATCTCGACTAGTTACATCTTATTTGTAAATAATACAAAAGTAGAACTACCTGCTAGGCTACTAAATCCCTACTAGTTACATGGAAGCTAAAACCCTTCTACATGCTAGGATATTGTAACTAATAGGCTCAAATATGTCTCACCTTGCTATCAATATTGCTTTTAATATTAAATATTGAAAACAAACAACAACTAACGTACATGGGATCCATTCTATGCAGAATGCTAATCAACAAAGTTGTACACATAATCTATATAAAGTTTAGGAATATAGATTCATGTGATCTAGGTGAAATCACAAAGGCATACACCCTATCTGTACTCACATAGATCTTTAAGAAAGAAAATAGAAAACCACAACTTCACAAGGATCCTCCTGCAGATAAACAATATTATAAAAGGTATACAACTTCAAGGTAGCCTCCAAAAGATAGGTATACTTACAATATTTTTTAAAGCAAGTTTAGCAAATTCTAGCTTCAAATATCATGCATACATCAACTGATTGAGACTAGGATCAAGCCTAAAAAATAGAGCAATTCTTATACTTCTTGAGGAAGCTGAAGAAGGTGAAGAAGTATAATGGTCAGATCCTTTTCATCAATGAGATATTTGAGGAGAAGCCCAATGTGATCAAGTACTATGCCATCTGGCTCAGGTACCTGAGTAGGACTAGTTTCCACAACTTGTATAAGGAGTACATAGATATCACTCTCAACGATAATGTTGAGCAGATATACACCAAGATGGATCTAAGGCACCTTGTTATATTCCCTTGGATCCATATCATCAAGACAACAATTGTCCCAAATGGGCTTTGCAAGCATGAGAACACCAAGCAGTACCATTGTGAGAAATCAAGTTTCCTATCATTTTCAAGAAAGTCAGGCCACCATCAAGGAATCTAAAAACCACCTTTAAGGCATCTCAACCTCACCTTTTCAAGTAAGTTAGTGTGTTTTTATCATTTTCAAGAAAGTCGGGCCACCATCAAGGAATCTGAAAACCACCTTTAAGGCATCTCGACCTAACCTTTTCAAGTAAGATGTGCAGTCTAAAGCTTGGTCATTGCGTTGAATGTGTTTTTTATCAAGAGAATCTGCATATATATATTTGGTGGTAGCAAAACATAATGCAACACCTTTAAAAGCAATTACATCATAAATGAGCTCAGTTTATGAGGTGAATATTTTTATAACCAAATACCTATGTTAGATATAATATTTCAGAACCTGATATTTTTTTTTCATCTGAATGCATTCAACACTCTACACCTTGAACTATCATTTCATATGTAGCTTTTCCATACCATATCAGGACAGAATCATGTGTCCTATATGATTGTACCAAGCGTTGACTTCAAACAATGGTACCATTGCATTCAAAGATTACTGTGTTGGTGTTGTGTGAATTTGTATAGGTGGAACTAATCATAAAGATTTGAAACAGAGCATCCCTACTGTAAAATATGCTTCTACAAACTCAAACGAGCTTAGCAGAGTTGAAGATCAGTTAAAACAACCCAACAATAGATTCACTGATGAGGATCTATACTCACAGTCAAATTCAGTGATGCCATTAGATTGACTTCAACTGAACCTCTAGTGAGAATCCTTCCAGCATACTACAAAATCTGTAGAATAGAAGAATTGTGACAAAATCCAAGTAATGATTTGACATTGGATCCTCCATGTAAGCATTTTTTCCATGGTACCCATCCATCGAATACTAACCCAAGAAAATTCTCTTAGAATCATGCACCACTGCACCCAACAAGATATTTAGGGATTGCCTCTTCTCCTTTATCTATGCCTATAATCCTTTAAGGACACCCATGTACAGAACTAGTATGAAGAGATACTGACTACATGCAAAAGTAGATTCTATTTTGAATATGCATTGTTTCAAGAGTGTGACTCATACCTTTATTTTCCTTGATGACTCGTTAGATACAATGCTCAAATAGACTTGTGTTGCCCATATGCCAAAGCTATCTATAGTGAAAATGGCCCAAAAAGGAATATCAAATGTGTAAATTGTATATCTTAAATTTATTGCAGGAAGATATTGAACAACTATAGGTGGAAAGAGAGCTCTAATGAGTTGCTAAAAGTGGTGGCTACCTCAAACTTTTAGTTTTCCAGAACTTTTTTTTGTCTCTGCGATCTTCTCCATGAAGGCATCCATGGACTCTGGAGAGGGTCAAACCACTGGCCTGCATAAACAATACATTTAGTTATGAAAGAAGAGACGCAGGAGGGTTTTCCTTTCCACTGACTAATCTATTCCATCCTTAGGTAGTACCCATGATACTTGTTTCATTCTTCCTCAAATGGAAGGATATTTTATGCCAATCATACAGTATATACTAGGTAGATTAAGTTTATCTTCAGTAAGAATAAGTATACTTATAAAACTTTATGCACATTGATGCATCGTGAATTGATTTGTAACCTTGTTGTTTACTTCCTTGTATATGACAAGAATTGAGAGAGAACTCTTTTTGAAATCAGTATTGAATAGCATTAGAAACAGAGCTAGAGTTCTGGATGTCTGACAGCAGAGACAGATAACATGCAGAAAATGGTTTCCTTGGTTCGCCTACATATATATAGGAAATGATATGCTTAAACAAGCAATAATTAGATATCACAGAGCTAATGCACTTATTTGTGAGTTAGGCATCTAAAAATACACAACCTTCATCAAAATTATATTGGGGTACACTTTTGGTGTGCATAAAATATTAATACATAACTATGAGCAATTTCAAAAATCCAAATGTAAGTGAAAACAAGAGACACTACTTACAGTGTACATTTCAGATAATCAATTCTCTCTATCTCTACTGTTGTACATGATTATGGATCATGGGGTCCTCATCCAGTTGGGCTTTGTAATCTCTTAGAGTAGTTTTAGAAAGCCTGAGGGATCCCTTAAATGGGCATCAGTTACATCTTTCATGACAGCTAGTTCTGGTTGTAATTAATGAAAACCTCATAGGGTTCCTGGTGGCCTCCAATGTTGTAGCTTCATTAAAAATTTAAAAAATGTTTTCTGTAATAAGTGATCCAAAATATGACTCGACTACGTGACAACAGAGGTAATCTAAGGTGGGCTATTTACACAAATTGTTATAGTAAGTCAACCACCTAGAAACATACTTGCTTCCATGCCTTGTTCCTATAGGCTTACAGTTGAACCATTTTTTTATGGAATCAAGACACATTAAATTTATACAGTTTCCAAGACATTTATAACATATCATAAAGTAAAGACATGAATACATGTAGCAACCAATTGCCACCCTTAGCTTGTCTCCACTCAAACAACACTCACTTTTGCCAAAAATTAAGTCATTCTCATATAAGTCATAGAGTTGCAACAGAACAATATAAAACAACTAAATATAGGTCTACACCACTATGAAAGCCCAAAAATGTGTATGGATGACAATGAGAAATAACAATGAAAAAATAGCCATGCAGCAGTTAACATCCACAACATAATATATTTGAAGAGACAAGATGCACATCCCATAGGTGACAGGAAGCCTGAAATTTTCAGATTAAGTATTTCTTAGCCAATAACTCCATAATCATTAGAACAACCTTCCCTCTCGGGGGAGAAATGAAGACAGCCACAACCAAAAGTTGCATATACCTTTGTAAAGGTTGTTGATTCACACATTGTTGTTCATGCTAGTAGAGTTCACAAAGAAATATGAGAATAAAAAGCAATATACATGACAGAGAAATTAATCCCATAGTTATACAATTGTATTTAACAAGAAGAAAAAAATAGAGATATCAATATAGTTTGCTAGATAGGAATCATAAACACATGTTTAAACAGATGACTTAAACACATATTTCTTACAAGACATCTGATCATCAAAGATTTGCGCCACCAATCTGATTGACATGACAGGATAGCAGAAAAGAAGCAACAACTAACAATGACTAAGGAAAAGGTAGAAAAAATTAATGGCTTACCAGTTGCGTCAGGTATAGCAGTATTGAATACTCAAGATTGACCTCAAAAAACATTATTCAATATGCACGGTAATATCAGACATCAATCAACCTCGAATGAGAATAACACAAGAAAATAGGATTCATAGGTAATCTCCAAGACTAAATGTAACCAATACAAACATAATGAGAATAACACAA
Organism: Alisma plantago-aquatica; assembly: GCA_963693085.1. Taxonomy (NCBI): domain Eukaryota; kingdom Viridiplantae; phylum Streptophyta; class Magnoliopsida; order Alismatales; family Alismataceae; genus Alisma; species Alisma plantago-aquatica. The sequence continues at coordinate 1,997,368,165 of OY856409.1, forward strand.
GAAAATAAGATTCAAAGGTCCAAAAATTATAACCAAGACAATGAAATAATGAATGGTTCTACAATATGTGTGACATCCACATTTATTTAAAACCAACAAAATATAATAAAGAATGATTGATTTCTATTTTTACTAAATCCTATCAATTCATATGATATGTGAATATCTATATTGACCATGTCTATATTCATACTCTTGGTTTCCACGTCTCTAAATGGTTCACCTAAAATGATGAAGAAAAAGTTAAGAAGTACGCTTCTAGTATTGAGATTAATTTATAAAATGTTACCTGACAATGAGTAATTTCTTTGGCCAAGCTATCACTGTCCCAATGACATCCTCAATGACTTGGTGTTGACCAAAAGGCCTAATAAACTGCTCTTGAGGTTGGATTGGTATAGTAATGGACATGACAACAAATGAGGAACCCAACAACGCTCCTCCTACAACATAAGTTGGACTTGCAGAAGTAACGTGTCCTTGTGCTACAATTGATTTCCCATCATCAAACTTAACAAGGAAACAACCTTTAAATTTATAAACACTGTGTCAAACATTATTTTTACTTAAAAATCAGATTGAAAAAAAATATCAATAAATGTTTGGCTATAATAACATGCCCTTCGGTAATGGGTGTTCCACTACTCAATTGATTTGGTATGGGTAGTCTTTCATTAGTGGTCCTTGTGATATTCTACAAAATAAATTATTCACTATAAGAACATCATTTTTTAATGATATCAAAATATAAGAATTTGAAGATTTACCTCGTTGGGCTGAAACGAACTACCCAGGTTAGAATTTCTCAGCATCATAGCTTCAAGATTTTCATATTTTTTCTTCATTTCTAACAACACCATTTGTTGAGCCTCGTATATCTGGGTATGAGCATCAACAACCATTTCTAAGTCTTTGATTTTATTTTCATAAGAATTATGAGACACATGTATCGCATATTTCACAAGATTCTTCTTTGGACCCAAAATATGATCAAATATCTCATCTTCATTGAGATTGTCATCATTACTTGCAAGTGCCACATTCAACTTCTCCTACATTACAATATTAATTAGAATATATTCATTAAATGAAAAATAAATTTGTTAAATGATTGCTTATGTACAATCAATTCTACAGATTTTGCATCCACAACACTATCATCCTTCTTCAAATGGGTGGCCTTAAACAAGTCTATCTGCTAACATTGCCACCGTTTTTCTTTTCTTGTAACTATTTTTAACAGTAGTAGCATATATGAGCTTAGTAGTATGAAAGTGTAATGCACATTTCAACCAGAAGATAACTCAAGTAGCCTTCACACAAGCATACGACGTTGATCCCGATGTATGTCTCGTCATTACGAACTTTCTGCTCATAACATTTTTAGCACTCCTTAACTACATATAATGAATTATAATATAATTATATGCAATATACACTATTAAATTCTACAGAGTTAAAGAAGAAAGTGTTTACCTTTCCATCGTCAGAATCCCAAAAATTCATAAGAAATTTCCATTGATCGGGATCAACATGGGAGGGGCAATCATCAAGTCAGTCAGATTTTTCTTTGTGCCGCATATAGTGGTTTTTTTTATTCGCTTTGAAGTTTCTCCAACAATCCCTCACTGTTCGCAAAACTGAATTCTTCCCCTTTATGTTGATAAAAAACTTGGTTTGTAACAAAAGAGTAATTTTTAAATAAAAAATCCACAACATTATATTATATCTCTAAGACTAGAATTACCTCCACATAATTCCATATAGTAGTTTTGCTTTCTACATGTACTTGTCACCAATCAAGATAGTTTAATGGTGCAAGATGAGAATTTCTAGCAATAGTTCCCAAAAAGGAAGATAGGTCATTCTGATGTGGTCCTATTGGATCTCCATTCTCATCCAAAGTAATTGGAAGCTTTTTATCCCCTGTCTTACCCCATAATCGAATACACTTAGAATAGCCCCTTTTTTATTTGTAGCTCCCCCTACAAAATCATGAATATAATACAAGCATTTACAAGGATATATATATTATACACATATAAATAAGTAATAGTTTGTGAAAAATGTAATGCATCTTTGTATCTAAATTTTCTTACCTTCACTCTGCCCAGGATCAGCAGTAGGAGAATCAGCAATAGAATGTTGATCATTATCTAAATTATCAATTTCAACCTCTTGATTGTTACTGACATCATTTACCAAACGTTACATACTTACTCCTATAGGTACTCCTGGATGACTTCTTTTTTCTAAGTGTCTTTTAGAATGACTTCCTTCTCTAGCATTATTTGAGTTTGCCACCACATGCCTTTTACCAACGATACCAACTCCATCATTTGACACAGAGGGATTTTTTTTCTTTTGAAAGATTCAAAGAAGAACTTTTGTTGTTGTTTGTAGTTGATCTTGCCACAGTTTTATTATTTCTAAGTCCTTATTTTGCACTTGAACACCCCTAATCAGCATTAATCGAACCAAGATATCCTCCTTTTGGTCTTTTGGAATTACCTGCAACTAAAATGATGATATGAGCGGTTCTAAGAAAGATATTGAATGATGTAATTTTTTATTTTACCTGTCATACTCCCATGAGTTAATCCTTCATTGTAGGCATCGTCAGTAAGTGGAGACAATAGCTGACTGTGTCTTTTCATTCTCCTTAAAAGACAATTGATATCAAAAATATTGAATTACAAATTGAAATCATGGCATACATTCTCTAATTGTGTTCCTCAAATAAAATTAAAAATTTCAATAATATTTATATGTTGTTGATGAAGCCAACATCCAACAAGCAAACTCATTAAGCAGATAACCCAAAAGGAAAAAATTGTGCAACAAATGTATAATCATGTAAAAGAATAAATGACCATTTTATAAATAAAAGAATAACATAAGTGTTTCCACTATTTGACCCAACTAATAAAATAAAAAGAGTTACATAAGATCAATGATGGGGATCATGACCCCCTTCATAAAAGGTCACACCCTCCATGTCTTCTATGACTAAATTAAAGTCATCAAAAACGTCACTTAAGATATCTTCCAAATCACTTGGAGATTTATCTTCAGATAAGTAGGTCCCATCCATGAAATTATCATGAAGCTTCTCCTCCATGTCATAAGTATTACGAGGTGTAGTGTGCACAACAAAGATCCAATTTTTTGACTTATTTCTTTCACATAAAACACTTGTTGTGCTTGGGAGGCCAATGCAAATGGATGATCAGTTACAATAATATATTTTAAATTGACCATTGTGAAGTCATTTTCAGATTTTTTGATGCCTCTTTTTGCATTGACCCAGTCACATTTGAACAATACAAATTTAAGTTGCTCATAATAACTGATCTTCAAAATGTCCCTTAACACCCCGTAGTATGTAACTTGACCCGTTATAGGAACTTTGTCGTTGGAATTGGCAAAACTTTCTGTCTAGGCATTCACCATAATTATACTATTTTGTATTTTTCTGCCGCATTCTTGATCCTTGGTGCGAAATCTATAACCATTTGTTACATATCCTGCATATTGCATCGTCATTTGTTGCAGTCCTTGAGCCAACACTAAAAGGTTTGGTGACACAGTTGTCGACTTTTCCTTCTCCTCAATCTGAAAATATTATGAATTTTATTATTTATATATTTTTGTTATTATGCTAATGGAAATAACTTATTTAAACTTACATGTTTCTTAAACCATTCATTGAAACTGTTCATATGAATATTACTGATTTCCCATTGTCGTGCACGTAGATTGGTTTTCTTCAAGTATCATATGTGCTCCCTGCTTACAAACATGTGTGACACACCTAGACGTAAATATAAAATTATATAATAAAAAGTAAACAACGATCTTACTTCACGTATGGATCAAATGCATCATAGTTGGCCAAAATATATTGATGCATAGCTTTGACATTGCGCTATCAAGCGTAATAGGAGTCTTCTTTCCTAAATGACGCCCTTTATGAAAGAATATAGACCACTCTTCATCATTATACATATCTTCATCTTCTACATTATTTCTAGACAATTTAGTGAACCTTGCCTCAACTCCTGAGAGATATCTCGAACAGAATGTTAAGCATTCGTCTGCCAAGTAACCTTCTGCTATAGAAGCTTCTGGAGCAGATTTATTTTGCACATATCTTTTTAAAGTTTGTAAGTGTCTACAATAAGAAGAAGAAAAGACTCTGTAAGAACATCACATATGATCAGATGCAAAGTCTGAACAAATTTAATTGTTAGAAAGATTACCTCTCAATAGGGTACATACAACAATAGAATATCGGTCCGTCTATCTTCGCTTCTTGTGGAAGATGAATGACCACATGCTCCATCACATCAAACAATAATGGTGGGAGAATCTTCTCTAGGTTACAAAGAGTCACTGGTATTCTAGATTCCAACTTCTCAAAAGCATTTGGATTTATGACTTTAGAGCACAAGTCTTTAAAAAACTTGGACAACTCAATTACAACAGATCTAACATTTTTGTTGGGCAACGCTACTTGTAAAGATAATGGGAGAAACTGTTGCATCAATACATGATAATCATGAATCTTCAATGCCATCAACTTTCTTTCTTTGACACGTTCATTTCTAGCTATATTAGAAGAATACCCATCAGGAACTTGAGCAGACTTCAACAACTTATAGAATAATTCTTTTTCCTCATTCTTCAAAGTAAAACCTGAAGGTGGGATGATATTTTTATTTCCATCCTTGATAATATGAAGTCTATGCCTTATGCCCATCTCTTCGAGGTCATATCGAGAATTTTTAGTGTCCTTTGACTTCTCCATTCCTAGCAGTGTGTGAATCAAACTCTCACATACGTTCTTTTCTATGTGAATCACATCAAGATTATGACGTATAAGGTTATGCTTCCAGTATGGCAACTCAAAAAAAATACTTTGCTTTCTCCAGTTATACGGTAAATTATCTACATCTCTAGTTTGATCTAGAACTTGACTTCCAGACAATATCTTAGGAGCACTTCTAAATTCTTCTTTTCCATCAAATGATGAAGCATCTTTATGAAATTTATGATCCATTGGGAGGAACCTCCTATGACCCATGAAACATGCTTTCTTAATATATGGTAGTCTCCATGAGCACATGTCTTTGTTGTAGAAAGGACATGCAAGGTACCCACTAGTTTGCAAACCAGATAGATAACCATATGCAGGAAAGTCGCTTATCGTCCATAGTAAGGTAGCATGCAACTTGAATACCTCTTTACGATCAGCATCATAAGTATCAACACCAGCTTCCCACAGTTCTTTTAACTCCTAAATCAACGGTTGTAGGTAGACATCTATGTCCATTCCTAGTTAAGTTGGACCAGGAATAATCATCGACAGGATAAAATTGGGATACTTCATGTACAAACATGGTGGCAAGTTGTACAGAATCAATACGATGGACCAAATTCTATATGATAGACTCATGAGGCCAAAGGGATTAAATCCATCGGAAGTTAATCCAAGGTGAACATTCTGAGAATCAGAAGCAAACTCATCATGCATATTATCAAACGTCTTCCATACTAGAGAATCTACTGGATGTCAAAGAATCCCGTCCTTGGTATGACTTTCATCGTGCCACCGCATTAGGGGTGACAGTTTCGAAGACATGAACAATCTCTTCAACCTAGGAGTCAAGGGAAAGTAGAGAAGGACTTTACAAGGAACTCCTTTCTTGTTTGTATGAATGTTTTCCACACTAGCTTTATCAATTTCGATTTCTTTATATCTAGAAGCACCACATTTCGGATATGAAGTCTTATCTGCAAAATCCTTTCGATACAAAATGCAGTTATTTTTTCAAGCATCAATTTTATCATAGTCAAGTCCAAGGTCCATTATTATTTTTTTGAATTCATAATAAGAGTCGGGCAACGTCTCACCCTCTGGAAGCAATTCCATCAAAAGATCAAGCATCTTAGAAAATGACTTATTACTCCAATTATTGACACATTTTATGTGAAACAACCTCACAACAGTGTACAATTTAGACTACTTCTTACTTCCAGGGTACAGTTCATGTGCATCAATCTCTAACAGTTTGTAAAATTGCTCAACTTCTGCATCATCAACAAATACAAATTGATGGTCATTGTCTTCCATATTCTCTCCATCCTGTGATACTCCATACACATCATGCAACATGTCTCTCATATCATCTTTGAACGTGTCATTTTGTGTTCGTGAATCCTCAGAGCTATCAAATGAACCCTCACCATGAAAAATCCAATTTGTGAAGGTGGTCAAGAATCCATTCCATAACAAGTGTTCAGTTGCGACTTGCCAATTCTACCTATGCACATTTAAGCACTGCTTACAAGGACATAAGATAATCCCATCTCTACAGGATTTTGAAAATGCATGCTCTATAAATTTAACCACCCCAAGTAAATATGTCGTGCTTGTTCTATGTTCCTCATGGATCCAACTTTTATCTATCATGACTACCTATAGCAATTAAGAAAAAAAGGATAAGAATACAAAGTATTAAAAATTGTTACATAACTTAGTTTCAATAAGATTTAAGAGTTTCTTAGATCTTAGGCAGAGTTTTCCCAGACCAGTAAGAAATTGGACTTTTTGAAGCCTAATGAGAGATAGTGGCATGGAGGTCAGTCCAACCTCTACCAATGAAGAAATCATTAGCTACTCACTTTCCAAAGCTATCCCACTTGTTTACCATTGTAGGGAGAATATAGTTTAATTAAAATACAATCCATAACTTAGACTCAATGTTAAAAAAATGAGAGTTGCATGTATGTTGTGGAAGGAGAACCATGCAACTTATAGCATTATTTCCTTGTGGAGTGTCCTTTTCTTCCATAATGAGTACACTCCTTTTTTTATCCCATGTTCCTTTTTTGTATATATCAAAAAGTGAGTTTTTACAGTGCATTGGCTTGAGCCATGAAAAGAAAAACTATAAAGAAACACACAAAACAAACTATGTACAATAGTTCATGCAAGCCTCAACAAGCCATATGACTCAAAGCAAACTGTCTATTTTAATACTCAGCCTAATCCAAATAGGCAAATAGTAGTCATATTCATGGACAAGCCAATCATGATTAATTTATATTGTCCAGCATGAGGGGGAACCTTAAAGTGAAAAGGATGTTACATAGTATTAGTGGGCCTATTAGGCGTAACATGATTAGCATTACATAATATATATATTAGTCATACATTGTATAATTAGGGAATTGTTCTTCTTCCCAATGCATGTTTAAGAGGTATGGTGTATCCATTACAATAATCAAGCAAAAATCTTTCTCCTATTTAATAGAAGAATGTGCGGATAGAAATGTCAAACATTCCTCTTGTTGCAGATGTCAGAATGATACAGAGGGGAAGAAAGAGAACATCTTCTCCCACAAGTGTAGAAAAAATGGAGGGCCCTTACATAGGGGTGGTATTCAATGGAGCCTAAGGTCTGTGTGCCACTTCTAATATGGGATAAACCTATAAGTATTCAATGGTTTCCTAATGCCTACTTTTATAGGTATTTTGTATCCACAATAAGTATCAAGCAATAAACTTTCTCCTATTTTATAGAGGAAGGGGCTGACAGAAATATCAAATGTTCATCTTGTTGCATTTGTACGATTGATAGAGAGAGGAATAAAGAGAACTAGATATAAAAAATATATATGATATATATGGAGCGAAGAGTAGAAGGTAGGCATCATCAGACGTCAGAGAGTGCAGGTAGTAGCGGGAGCACCGCCAGAGAGAAGACCAGACGGGAGACACTGCCAGAGAGCACACCAAGTAGGGGAGCGCTGCGTGAGAGAAAACCAATAGGAGCACTACCGGAGAGAAGCCAGAAAGGGACGCCTCCAGAGAGAAGACCGGAAGGTGTTCCGCCAGAGAGGGGTGCTTCCAGAGAAGGCATGTTGTTGGGGGAAAACCTCACTGGCCGTCCGATCGGACAGGGGGGCACAGAGAGATGTCTATTCAGAGAATATGCATATGGCTTTGGAGTTGGAAGACGCAAGTCGGCTTCAGGCATCGGACGATGGAGGGCTTCAAGTTTCGGACGACGGAGGGCTTCAGGCATCGACGATGCATGACACGCGGATGGCGCTATTGGGTCGGGGGTCGGGGTGGGGGTGGGGGTAACTGGCATTGTGTGTAATGCATAATGAGGGAGAGAGTGTGTGCTTTGTAAATGATCTCCTTACAACTATTTTTCATACAATTCAAATGGAGTGAAAATTTGTAGCTATACCTTATTTACTGAGGTGGCTACAATCATTTTAGTTATACAAAAATATTTTATAAGTAAAAATGGCTCTTGCTACATATAAATTAATTGTAACTGAAACAATCGTAGCTAAATCATTATTTTTTGTAGTGATGTTAGTATGTGGAACTTGTTTGGTGAAGATATCTTGCTTGGTTTTATAGAATCTAAAACCCTAATCTACATGCAATTTGTTTTTGTAGTAGATGTGTTATGGAGGTTCTCCTATGTCTTTTGACCTTGTTCTTTCTCTCATCCATGGTGTTCGTGTACCTAAGTATTTAAGGGAGGTTAGGTTTTATTTGGGTACCTTGATCTTGGTTTTATCTTCCTTGGAGAAGTCTCTTTCATGGTGGTTTCATAGTGCATGACTTAGGGTTCTTGGTGATCGTTTGCTTGGGCCCTTCCTTCTTAGTGACCATGGTTTTCTCCTTGGTTTTGGTTCTATTTTGAGACTAAGATGTTATCCCTTAGGGTGGTCAAGACATCTTTCCTTTGATAGTCACAACCATGGTTACTTTTGGGTCAAGATGTCCCTCTTGTTGATGGGTTGGACCTAGTGTTGTTTGAGGTCACGAAACTTGGTGTTTAAGGTTGAGTTGACACCTATTTTGGATGGGTTGTCTCCTTGATTTTTGGGTTATAGTCTTGCCCTTGTCTTGGTCATGACATGACCTTTAGAGAGGTCATGAAAGGGTGTTTGGTCATGACATGTTGCTACATATTTGGTGGTCGAGATAGCCTTGAGGTTGTGACACTTCCAAGTCAAAACGTTTGTGGGAGGTTATAACCCTAGCCCTAGATGTCGCGGGTGTGACATGGTCTAGGTGGAGGGGCCACGACCTATTGGTATGAGTGGTCGAGACACCATAGGTTTCATGATCGCGACATGGATCAAGTTGGGTGGTCGCAGCCTAGTAGTTATGTGGTCAACACATGGCTATGGTAGGTGGTTGAGAGGTATACATGGACACTTAATGATACTCTTGTATGTGTGATGCATAGGCCCTACATAGTGTTGTTTATATAATATCTAACCAACTCTAATTATGTTCTCTAACCATAAAATACTCCAAGATGATGGGAGGTGGTGAACCTAGGGTTGATGGTTGAACCTAGCCTTATAAACCCTAATTGGCTAAGAAGGAACCTAACTCTAATGATGTGCAATGATCTCACTTGTTTCTCTTTCATGGAATGGCTATGGTTGTGATTTTATTTATCTTATTTATGAACTCCTAATCATGCAAGTGTTATGAGTTTGATGATCATATATAGTGTATGCTACAATGACTATGATATGATACAGATTGAATGAGGTTTCATGAGGCATGTTGAGTCATTTGTAACATAGGAATTATGTGAATGGGACCTATGACTTGACATTGTCCTATTGCATATTATGAGATGACATTTCCCAATGATAAGTTGAGGGATTGACATCCCATAGCCTGTGGCCTTGGTATTGATGATGCGGTGAATGGCAGTGCTACAGGCATTGTGGTGACAGTGTGATAAGTTCACATCCTATACATTTATATCTTCTGGGGTGTATTATGCCCTTATCTTTGTAGAATTTGTTATTACTTTATACGTCGTAACTTGATTGATGATAAAAGACACTTAATTGACTTAACTAATCAAGTGGACTTAATCTTGTAGTTTTTCCCTATGCCATAGATCCATCTCAGTGTTAGCACTTGTTGGATGGTGAAATAAGATTTCCCTAGTAAAAGCTTGGATTCATATACTGATGAGTATATGCATTCACATGATTGGATGCATGCCATACCCTAGTAGGAGTGCGGCTTCCAGCCATAGCTTAGTGAATTTTATGTTTATGAGATTTTCACATGATTAGTTGTGGGCCATACCCTGGAAGGAGTGCGGCTACGGGGCATAGCCTGATTTCACTAGCGTCGTGACCTGTACTATGGTGGGCTAGGACTTTCACTGTTTGGCTATATGTCACAGGTTGTAGTTGACTGGTACGTCTCTGTTGTGTACTCGTGTACTGACCACGAGTTTTGGTGAGGTCATGGATTCTGACTCTTCCATAGACCTTGTATGGCACCAATTTCGACTTAGTAGTAGTCGGTTGGATTTAGGTGGTACGACTCAAATCCTCAGGGTATAATAAAATATGTAATTAGCCGTGTAGTGTATTTTCTTAGGATCAAACATGAGAATATTGGTTGAAGCCATGTCTTGCTTTTGTAATGATTAGTTGGTAGAAGATATACATGTTCTTCATATTCCTTTTTATGATGATAAGATGTTCCACAATCCAATTGCAATTTCTTATACCGCTTATAGTGATAAGTTGCTTTAGACATATCATTTGGCTAAATCTACTTATTATAGATGTAGTTTACTTTTGTTATTTAATTACCTTAGTTGTGTTAATAATAATGTTGGTGGAGAGTTATATCTCCCGCTGAGATTTGGATCTCACCTCATGGGTTTCTCCACATCTTTTAGGTGGACGTGCATGAGGAGGTAGAGATCATGCAGTTGAGATAGAGCAGCAGCCAGAGTAGTAGCTGAGAAGGTTGGAAGTGTTGCTAGTCTTTTAGTGTAGAGTCCTAGAGTCGTCCATGTACACTCAGGTCTTGGGGGTGTTTTTTAATGTGTTTGTAGTTATGTTATAAATATGTGGTTTTGTCTAGTGTGGCCCTTTTAATGTGAAAATATGATAAATGTTTCTATGTATATATATGGGACAAATTTCTCTTGTGGCAGGTTGTTGTCATATGTGATATGAACATGTTGATGTAAGCACCTTGTGATCTATGATATCCGATGCGGGTGTTGAGGACTTATATGTAAAGGTTTTTACATCTTTGATTCTTAATGAAATTAGTTTTAAATTTTCAGTGTTTTTTAGTAATCTGCTTGTTGATAGTGTTAATTCCCCTTTTGGTTTTGAGTAATCTCGCTTTGTGTGGCAGAGGGTGTTACAATTGGTTGGTACCATAGTTTTAGGTTCGTTGAGTTTATAGGGACGTAGGCTAGGGTTTGTGTCTATTCATGTGTCCTCTAGTCTATCTTATGGTGACTTTTTCTTATGCAGAAGGAGAAGAAAATCTTAAAAATATATGGAGAACATGAAGAACACACTATTGAAAGCAGTGTTGCTGCACTAGGTGGAGGTGCAAAGAACCAATCGTGCGAAGATTGGGCACCTGAGGTCCCCCAGTTTGACCCAACCATGCTTGAAAATCCTATTTTCCAATCTCTTTTTGGGTAGTTCATGGCTATCGTGACGCATATGGCAGACAGGATGGCCGCACCTCAACCTGGAGCACCAATTCCCAATGCAGAATCTTCAGGTACTGGGAAGACTTTTGAGTGGCTTCACTGTGTTGGGGTATTTGAATATCCTAGGATGACTAATCCAGCAGATGTTGATCTATGGCTTACCAAGCTCAAGAAATCCTTCAAGATCCATAACATCCTGGAGGTTGATAAGGTGAAGCATGCAGTGTATCTTCTGAAGGGAATGTTGGCCATTGGTGGGTCGTATAAGAAGAGAAGAGTCATGGAGTGGTTGTTGGATGGGAGGAGTTTTGATGTGAGTTCGTTGGTTGGTACTTCCCTTGAACCTATTTGGACAAGAAGATCAGTAAGTTTGAGCTGATCAAGCAAGGATCCATGTCTATCAATGAGAATGGGGCTAAGTTTATGGAGCTTCTCTGATTCTATCCTCACATGGCTACCATGGATGATGAGAATATTCAACATTTTGAGAAGGGATTGAATGTTGAATTATCTACCCCAGTGGCTACTTTGGAGAATCGGGAGAGGTTTTCCATGTTTGTGGAGTTTGTTCAAAGGATCGAAAGATTAGTGATAGAGAAGTAGGAGATGAGTGCCCATAAGAGGTCTTCACAGTTCCACAGACATTCGTCAAGAGGGTTTAAGAAGCTGAGGTTTTCTAGACCACCAGCACCACAGAGGTCCAGTGCACAGACAAGTGGTCACCGAGTAAAGGTAGAGGGTGTAGCCTTCCACCTATTGGAGCTCATAGCATAACATCAGTGTTGGTGAAGGGGTTGTCTAGGCCACAGTTTGAGACCAGAGCTTGCCACAAGTGTGAGCAAGTAGGACACCTGAGGAGGGAGTGTCCATTGAGAGACGACGAGGTCACCCAGAAACTGAGACAGATCTAGCAAGGCTCGTAGAGGTAGTAGTTCAATAGTGCAGGAGGACGAGGGTGTGGACAAGCATCGCAAGTCGGATTGTCTGCTCAAGGAAGCAGAGGACGGGGGTGACAAGTGGCAACGACTATATTCTACACAATGAGTCAGCCAAAGGCGGTGGTCAACCCGTGAGTAGTGATAGGTCAGATGGAGTTATTTCATTCTAATTTGTCTTCTTCTTACTTCATATCTATTTTGGTTGACCCAGGTGGAACACACTCTTTTATCACTTGTGAAGTTCATGACAGTTGTCTTTTTCCTATTAGTCATAGGAGAGATAGTTTGTTATTAGAAACCTCATTAGTTAGTTCTGTGGTGTTGCGGGACATGTTCCCATCTTGTGACCTTTCTTTTTTAGGACACAACATTCAAGTGGATCTCATACCACTTGATATGCATGGATTCGATGTAATCCTTGGAATGGACACCTTGGACAAGTATAAAGTGGTATTGAAGTGTGGTTCTAAGAAGGCGACGTTTGTAGAAAGTGATAAGACATGGATCTCCCAAGGAGATAGGAAGATTCATCTGACGTATCTGGTGTCAGCGATGGTGGTAGATAAGTTTTTGCGACATGGTTGTGAAGTGTTCTTGGCACATGTGTTGGATACCAAGGTGGAGGGTCCTAGTATATACAGGAGGTGCCAATTGTCAGAGAGTTTGAGGACATGCTTCCTAAAGAGTTCCCAGGTGTTCCCCCATCCTGAGAGATTGATATTGAGATCAATCTAGTTCTAGGTACGCAACTGATAGCTCAGACGTCGTACACGATGGCTCCAGCAAGATGACAGAGTTGAATTTAACAGTTGTAAGAGTTTCTTGACAAAGGTTTTATCAAGTTGAGTACATCACCATGGGGTTCTCCAGTTCTATTCGTGAAGAAGAAGGATAGGTCCATGAGGTTGTGTATAGATTAAATGCATTTGAACAAGGTGACAACAAAGAACAAGTATCCCTTGCCAAGAATAGATGACATGTATGATCAGTTGTGTGGTGCGACCATATTCTCCAAGATAGACCTGAGGTCATGGTATCATCATCCAAGGATCAAGGAGGATGACATACCTAAGTCATCTTTTTAGACAAGATATGGTCACTATGAGTTTGTGGTTATTCCGTTTGGGTTGACCAATGCACAAACAATGTTCATGGATTTGATGAACAAAGTGGTCTAGATGTTCCTTGATCAATTTGTGGCGGTCTTCATAGATGACATCTTGATATATAGTCATGATAGACAGCAACATGAGCAATATCTCCTTCAGGTGTTGACCCTATTGAGGCAACATTAGTTGTATGCCAAGTTCAGCAAGTGCGAGTTCTGCGCGAAGGAGGTTGATTTTTTGGGACATGTTATCTCTTTTGAGGGTGTTCATATGGATTCCAAGAAGGTGGAGTCCATGAAAGAGTGGGAGCAACCGAGGATGCCGATAGAAGTACGTAGCTTTTTGGGATTGGCATGCTTCTATAGGAGGTTCATCAAGAACTTTAGTGCCATAGCTCTACCACTGACTAAGTTGACAAGGAAGGATGTGTCATTTGTCTGAGATGATAAGTGTCAATGTGTTTTTCAGACGTTGAAGGATAAGTTGACAAGTGCACCATTTTTGGTCTTACCTAAGCAAGGGAAAGGATATATCATCTTATGTGAAGCATCGAGGAATGGCTTGGGTTGTGTGCTGATGCAGGACAAGCAAATGGTTTCTTTTGCTTCTCGACAACTTAAGAAATACAAGGAGAGTTATATGGCACATGACCTAGAGTTCTCCATCTTGGTCCATGCTTTTAAGATATGTAGGCACTACCTTTATGGAGAGAAGTGTTAGATCTTCATGAATCACAAGAACTTGAAGTATATATTTTCACAGCAGGAGTTGAACATGAGGCAACGATGTTGAATGGAGTTAATCAAAGATTACGATTGCATGATTGATTACCATCTAGGAAAGGCTAATGTTGTGGCAGATTCACTGGGTAGGAAATCTTCATCTTAGATATGGATAGATCCCAATTGAGTTCATTGGTGTGCCACAAGTGTGACATATTGGTCTCCTTACATTAGATGAACGTACGGTTGGAGTTGTTGATGATAGCAGGGTTGTTGGCACAGTTACATGTAAAGCCCATGCTAAGACAACAGATTAGAGAGGCACAACAAGTTGATATAGTGATATAGCATATTAGATCAGAGTTTGACAGCAAGAAGCTTGATGAGGTAGAGGACGGGACAGTTTGTTACCACGGTAGAGTTGTGGTTCCCGATGCTGATTATCTAAGGAAGATGATTCTGGAGGAGGCTCACTCATCTTTGTACACTATGGATACAGGTAGCACCAAGATGTATCACAATCTAAAAGACATGTATTGGTGGCCTGGCTTGAAGCGGGATGTAGTTGAGTTCATTGCAAGATGTGTTGTTTGTCAGCAAGTTAAAGTCGAGCACTAGAATCCTAAAGGGACGTTGCAACTGTTGCCTATTCTATAGTGGAAATGGGATCACATGACTATGGAATTTGTGGTTGGTCTGACTAGGAAAGCCAAAGGTTATGATTCCATATGGGTGATCGTTGACATGTTGATCAAATCAACACATTTCTTTCCTATGAAGACAATGTATATAGCTGAGAAGCTTGCCCACATCTATGTTGATGAGATAGTGTGTTTGTATTGTGTTCCATCTACCATTATGTCTGATAGAGGTCCCCAATTCACAAGTCTCTTTTGGGAGAAACTACACACAACTTTGGGTACACAGTTGAGGTTCAACACTATTTTCCACCCACAGACAGATGGTCAATTTAAGACAACCATCCAGACCTTAGAGGATATGTTGAGATCTTGTGTTCTTTAGTTTTTGGGTAGTTGGGACATACACCTCAGTCTAATAGAGTATTCCTATAATAATAATTACCAGAGTAGCATCGCCATGGCACCTTATGAGGCATTGTATGGGAGGCATTGCAGGTCTCTGTTGTGTTGGTATGAGACATGTGAGTTTCAGCTTCTTGGCCTGAGCTTGTACAACAGATGACATAAAAGATCAAAGTGATTCAATAGTAGTTGAATGTAGCACATGATAGGAAAAAGTTGTATATAGACAACTGTCAAAGATCTTTGGAGTTCCAAGTGGGAGATAGGGTGCACCTCAAGGTATCTCCTTGTAAAAGTGTTACGAGGTTTGGGAAGAGGGTAAGTTGTCTCCCAAGCTTATGGGGACTTACCCTATGGTGGCACGTATTGGGAAGGTGGCCTACAAGTTGGAGTTGTTAACTGAGTTGCACAAGTTGAATCCAGTGTTCCATGTGTCTATGCTGAGGAAGTGTCATCCTGATACTGAGTTAGAGTTACATCCAGTGGAGGTGGATCTTAATGAGGATATGTCCTATGTAGAAGGTCTAGTGTTGATCTTTGACAGGAGAGTGAAGAAGTTGAAGAAGAAAGACATAGTGCTGGTGAAGGTTTTGTGGCATCACTGTGGTGTTGAGGAGTCCACGTGGGAGCTCAAGAAATATATGGGGAGGAAGTACCCCTCTCTTTTCTTTTAGGATTTTGGGGGCGAAATCCTTGTTAGGGGGTTTATGGTTTGTAAGACCCCTGACCTGAGTTTTGGGGTAACCCTATTTTCTTCATATTTATTATGTGCTTAGAAACTTTCTCTAATCCTTTGAGATGATCTTAGATCATGTAGAGAGATTAAGTCTCTAGTTTGAGCTTGTTTTGATGTTGTTTGTGCATTCTGTGCTAGTTTTGGTGAAAATTTCAAATTACCCATTTGAAGGGGTATTCTTGTAATTTTCCACCTCTAGAATGTTCCTTATCTCTCTTGGCTTCATGAGGGAGGTTTTTTCACTTTGGGGCACCTTGTTTGACCATTAGTTGAATGGTATCACCCTTAGTGGTGATTAGGGTTTTCTAGGGTTGGTGTGCCTTGACCATGTGACCCTTGTTGGTTTGTTTTGACCTAGGGCCTGGTTGGAGGGTGTCATGGTTGAGACACCTCCCCTAGGTATGTTTTTTTTAACCGAGATGGTATTGTGTGTCTTGGGTCAAAATGGGTTCTCTTGTGTAGAGTGTCTCAACCTAGGGTTTGTGGTAACCTTGTGTCGTGACCTAGTGGTCCTTGGTGGTGTGTCGCGACCATGGGTGGTTCCCTTGGTGTGTTGCAGTCACGATATGAGGGTTTTATGGCCTAGGTGGTCGAGATCCAACCTCAAGTGTACCACCATGTCTTGCATGTTAGGCTTAAGTGGTTTCATGTTGGTCTTTTGAGTGGACAAGTGTCCCTTTGGGGCCTTCTTTCGTTGACACCTCATCCCTTACCCTACCTCTCTCCTCCTTTGCTATATAAACCCTCTTCTCTCCATGCAAGTGATATTTTTTGGCCATCCCCTTTCTCATTCTTTGCTTGGACGATCTTGGAGATTGGTGGAGTAAGAAGATCCGTTCTTGGTGCTTTGGAGGTGGTTCAACGCTTGCATGTGGTGTTTGTGGTGATCCTTGGTCATCTTCAACCTAGGTGAGTGTTTATCTTCCTTGTTAATGTTTTCTTTGTTTCTTCTACCCCATATTCCTTTTTCTGGACCCTAGACCATGTTTTGACATGGTATTTGTTCTTGAGAGTAAGCTCCTCATCACAAGGGTAATAGGCCATGTTTTTACAAGGCGACGCCCAAGTGAGAGGGAGTTTCTTCTCTCTCTTTCCCCCTTCTTTCTTTTGGTTCGACCTTGAACTTTTTGCCTCTTTCATGATCTATCCTTTGACCTTGGTGTTTCCTCTTTGTTGAGGTGATCTTGTGGCTGAAAGTGGAGCTTTTGGGGGAGCTTGATCTTCCTTGGTGATCGTGTGCTTGGAGGTTTCCTTCTTTGGAGTTGATCTTCTTAAGGCGGGTTATATAGAACTTAACCTACTTTATTATTACACTCTTTTATGCATGCTAGATACTGCCTTATCTCTCTAAAATGCTCCCATATCATGCTAGTAGATCATGTTAGACTCTAGAACTTGTTTGGTGAAGATATCTTGCTTGGTTTAGTAGAATCTGAAACCCTAATCTACATGCAATCTATTTTTTCCAATAGATGTGTTATGGTGATTCTTCTCTATCTTTTGACCTTGTTCTTGCTCTCATCCATGGTGTTTGTGTACCTAGTGTTGAAGGGAGTTTAGGTTCTATTTGGGAACCTTGATCTTGGTTTTCTCTTCCTTGGACAAGGTTCTTTCACAGTGATTTCATAGTGCATGACTTAGGGTTCTTGGTGATCGTTTTCTTGAGCCCTTCCTTCATGGTGATCATGGTTTTCTTCTTGGTTTTTATTCCATTTCGAGACCAGGATGTTATCCCTTAGGGTGGTCGAGACATCTTCCCCTTGATGGTCGCAACCATGGTTAGTTTTGGGTCAAGATGTCCCTCTTGTGGATGGGTTGGACCTAGTGTTGTTTGAGGTCGCGACAGTTGGTGTTTAAGGTTGAGTTGACCCCTATTTTGGATGAGTTGTTTCCCTAGTTTCTGGGTTATAGTCTTGCCCTTGTTTTGGTCAGACCTTGAGAGAGGTCATGGTAGGGTGTTTGGTCATGACATGTTGCTACATGTGTGGTGGTTGAGACAACCTTGAGGTCGAGACACTTCCAAGTTGAGACATTTGTGAGAGGTTAGAACCCTAACCCTAGATGTCACAGGCTTGACATGATCTAGGTGAAGGGGTCGCAACCTATTGGTATGAGTGGTCGAGACACCATAGGTGTTGCGGTCATGACATGGATCAGTTTGGGTGGTCGTGACCTAGTGGTTATGTGGTCAATACATGGTAATGGTAGGTGGTTGAGAGGTATACATGGACACATAATGATAATCTTGTATGTGTGATGCATAGGCCATGCATAGTATTGTTTAGATAATATCTAACCAACTGTAATGATGTTTTCTAACCCTAAAACACTCCAAGATTATGGGAGGTGGTGAACCTAGGGTTGATGGGTGAACCTAGCCTTGTAAACCCTAATTGGCTAAGAAGGAACCCTAACTTTAATAATGTGCATTGATCACACTTGTTTCTCTTTCATGGAATGGATATGGTTGTGATGTTATTTATCTTATTTATGAACTCCTAATCATGCAGGTGTTTTGAGTTTGATAATAATAGATAGTGTATGCTATGGTGACTATGATATGATATAGATTGAATGAGCTTTCATGAGGCATGTTGAGTCACTTGTAACGCAGGATTGATGTGAATGGGACCTATGACTTGATAGTGGCTTATTGTATATTATGAGATGACTTTTCCCAAGGATAAGTTGAGGGATTGATATCCCATAGAATGTGGCCTTGGTATTAATGATTCGGTGAATAGAAGTACTATAGGAATTGTGGTGACAATGTGATAAGTTCACACCCAATATGTTTATATCTTATGGAGTGTATTATGCCCTTATCTTTGTAGAGTTATTTATGACTTTATACTTAGTAACTTGATTGATGCTAAAAGATACTTAATTTACTTAGCTAATCAAGTGGAACTTAATCATGTAGTTTTGCCCTGTTCCATAGATTCATCTCAGTGTCAGCACTTGCTGGATGGTGAAACAGACTTTCCCTAGTGAAAGCTTGGAGTCACATAATGTTGAGTATATGCATTACAAGATTGGTTGCGGTCCATACCCTGGTAGGACTTCAGCTACGGTCTGTAGCTCTGTGACTTTGATGTTTATGAGGTTTTCATAGGATTGGTTGTGGGCCATACCCTAGCAGGAGTGCGGCTATGGGTCATAGCTTAGTTTCACTAGCGTCGTGACCAGTACCAAGGTGGGCTAGGACTTTCACTATTTGACTATACGTCATAGGATGCAGTTGATGGGCATGTCTCTACTTTGTACTCATGTACTGACCATGAGGTTTGATGAGGTCGTGGATTCGGGCTCTTCCATAGACCTTGTATGACACCAATTTTGACTTAGTAGTGGTCGGTTGGATTTGGGTGGTACGACTCAGATCATCAGGGCATAATAAAATATGTAATCATCCGTGTAGTGTATTTTCTTAGGATCAAATGTGAGAACATTGGTTGAAGCCCTGACCTTCCTTTATCATGATTAGTTGGTAGAATATATACATGTTCTTCATATTCCTTTTATGATGATAAGATGTTCCACAATCCAATCGCAATTGCTTAAACTATTTAACAGTGATCAGTTGCTTGAGACATATCATTTGGCTAAATCTGCTTATTATAGATGTAGTTTACTTTTATTCTTTAATTACCTTATCTGTGTTAATAATAGTGTGGGTGGATAGTTACATCTCCCTCTGAGATTTGGATCTCACCTCATTGGTTTCTCTACATCTTTTAGGTGGACGTGCATGAGGAGGTAGAGATCGTGTAGCTAAGGCAGAGCAGCAGCCACAATAGTAGCTGAGAAGGTTGGAAGTGTTTCTAGTCTTTTGGTGTCGAGTCCTAGAGTCATCCCTTTATACTCAGGTCTTGGGAGTGTTTTTTGATGTGTTTGTAGTTATGTTATCAATACATGGTTTTGTCTTGTGTTCCCATTTTTATGTGAAGATATGATAAATGTTTATATGTATATATACGGGACAACTTTCTCGTGTGGCAGGTTTGATGGCATATGTGATAAGAACATGTTGATGTAATCACCTTGTGATCTATGATATAAGATGCAGGTGTCCTGTGATGACTTATACGTAAAGGTTTTTGCATATTTGGTGATTAATGAAATATATTTTGAATTTTTAGTGTTTTTCAATAATCTTCTTGTTGTTTATGTTAATTACGCTTTTGGTTTTGAGTAATCTTTCTTTGTGCGGCAGAGGGTGTCACACATTGCATGGACAACAACCACATTATCATAATTTCTTAGTTTCTTTTGGATATATGGAATACAAGGATCATGTCTAGGGTTCAACTTTACATCTTGATTTAGCATATTTGTAGGACCTAGACAATATGTCTCAATAATATCATTCTTTATAGCATTGATAGTGACCATCTAATTAGCAAATAGTTCAACTTCCATACTATTGATGTAGTTAAGGTTTTTCCTCATTCCTCCAAGCTGAGTACCACTTGAATCTCTTATAACCAATAGCAATAGCCCTATTTCTAGTCATATTTGCATCAACATTGAACTTAAGGATTTGCTTAGGGGTATTTTTATGCTTCATTCCTCTTCTCCTTATATTGAAAATTCTCCTTTTAGCATGCCTTTTGTTTTGCCTAGTGGTGCGTTTCCGCTAGAGGTGCAACACACTAGCCGATTTGACCCAACTAGATGCGCCCCATGAGGTCGGAACACACATGATGGGATTTATCTTTCAAAATTTATAAACCTAAACTAGCTACCTACGTCTACTAAAACAACTACACCCGCAAGCGCACGGGGTCGTGTCATAGTATAGGAAGGTGGCAAGTATAGGGTCGATCTACAGGGAAAAGAGGGGGCACTAGAGCTAGGTTAGTTTGGCTAGGTTCCTACTGCGGAGACTAGGGTTAAGGGTTTAAAGGTTGTTTTGATTGTTAAACTAAGGATAAACAAGCAAGCAATTAAAGGCGAGAATGAAATCTATGTTAACCCTAGGTTAGATTAAGGCTAAACAAGCAAGAAAGGATTAAGCTAGGTAGGAAAAGGCAATTTACACTAAGGCAAGCAATAGAGAAGCAAAAGAACAATTAAAGAACTAAACTAGCATACACAAGGCAAGAGCAAGGCAAGAAACTAACTAAGCTAAGCGAGTACAAAACTAGGGTTTTAAGCAGTAAAGAGATGTGTGGGCTGTTTAGGGGTATGAACTTATCACTCAAGTTGGGAGGTGACATGTGAACATTATGATTCCATTTAGATTATCCAAACCAAACAATAAGTTAGAGTCTAATGAATTAACCTAAGCTACTAACTGGCCATGGATATGCTAGGTTGTGTATAGGGGAACTAGTCCCTAACACCCCCTACTACCCTTACGAGGCTCAATTGGGTTAGGGATTAGGCTCAATTCAATTAGAGTCTAATCAAGTCTAGGTTTCTAGATTAGGCATTCCTAGGGCAATTAGGGGCCGAGGGTAGTAATGGGGAGGTGAAATTAGGGTTTTGGACCCCAATTCCCCCACATTCTAGCCTTGAGAAGGCTCTATGCTAATTGCACTAGAATTATCTAATCTAGCTACTTAGCTCTCTCACTTAGGTTTAGGGAGATTGATTAGGATGTAGGAAGATGGGAGGCAGCCTAGGGATCCAAGAATTGGACCTAGGGGCAAATCCCAAAATTCACACATACAAGCAATTTGCCTAAATTCCTAGGTGATTTCACACACAAACCAACAAGCAATCCATGGAGAAAGAGATATAAATAGAATATAATCATTAACAAATGAAATTACAAAGTTTACATGTCATTTCCCCCAACATGGTATCAAAGTAACATATTTTCCCCCAAACAGCCCACCCAAGGGGCCTAGCTACTCATAGACATGGAAAACACAAAAAGAAAGGAGATAGAGGAAGAAGTAGCCATGGAGCTCGGTGTAGATGAGGAATCTCCTACCTCCAGCTGCTGCAAGGACGTCCTCCTTCTTCTCCTTGGATGGAATGGAGTGGGATGATGGTGGGAAGTGGATGGAAGGCTTAGATATGGAGGGTTATGTGGTGGAAATGGTGAAATGGAGTGGATTTGAGGTGGAGGTGAAGGGGAATGGAGTGGAGGTGACAAGGGGGTGAAAATGAGGTTCTAAGAAGCCAACCCCCTGACCCCAGCCGCCACTAGGGCTTATATAGGGATCTAGGTGGTCTAGGGTTAAGTTAGGGGTAAAATGGGGAAAATAGTGGAAAACTGGGTGGATTCTGTGAGTAGCACGACCGTGGTGGGGTACCACGGCCGTGGTGGGCAGGGTAGGCCACGGCCGTGTTATATGGGCATGGTCGTGGGAATTAAAATGGCGAAATGTCAGGTTGGTGGTCAAATTTGGGCTGAAAAGGCCACGGCCGTGGTGGGGTGAGGGTAGCACGGCCGTGCTGCGTAGAACGGCCATGGTGGGATCTAGTAGCACGGCCGTGCTGCGTGGCACGACCGTGGTGGGATATGGTAGCACGGCCATGGTGGGTGATGGTAGCACGGCCGTGTTGTGTGGCACGGCCATGGTGGGTGGTCGCAGCACGGCCGTGCTGCGTGGCACGGTCGTGGTAGAGCATGCTCTGCAGCTGCTTCATTCTTGTGATTTCTTCATTTGCAGCACGACCGTTCTGTGTTACCACGGTCGTGCTGGGGGCTTTGCTTGCACTTTGAGCTTCAAACTTCATTATCTATGGACTTCTTTGCTTAAGCTTGACTCTTGGCCACTAGGGGTAGGTTGGGGGAGCTCTGGGGCCTTCTTTGGGCCCCTCCATCTCTCTCGTCCATCCAAGTGTGGTCCAAGTACCTAAAAACATGCAAAAAATGTCCATAAGTGCATTTTACACAAATATGCATATTAAGGGAAATAACATGTAATCTAATAGGTATAGATGTGATTTAAGAGCAAAAAGACACAAGATTAAGCCCTAAAATAGGGCTGAATCACTTACAAGCCATTGGATATAAGTAGTGAGGCAATGGAAAATGTATTTCTGCAGATACAACATGATAGGAAGCTTGGGCCTACTTTTGTGAGAGCTAGGTGGCCAGCAGTAGACAAGTTCTTGGCTGCTAAGGGACATACGACAATGCTAGAACTCTATCAGGTCGGTTGTTTCATTCTCATTTCCATACAACATATCATGTTTCATATGATTCATATTTTCTCTCTCTTCTATTTGTCATTATTTATCTTTTAATTTAGGCCCCTCGTGTTGAGTGTTATCTCCATGACTTGGCACAATATGCCTTGGGTGTCCTTCATATTTTTTTACCTTAGTCCCCTACAGCCGTGCATGCATTGTGGATGCTCGTCTAAGCAATGAACGTGTAGGTATGGCTGTAATACTGGATGCTGCTAATGGTGCTGGATTTGTGGAACCTGAGGTACTTCCCTAGTAAATTGATGTTTATTAAGTCGGGATATTGTTTTCATGATTTGATACTTTAGTCATTGCTCTGGAAGATGATCTAGCCTACATTAGAGATTTTAGTGAATCTCGTATGCCCTCCTCCTTCAATTAGCTTGAAACCACAAGGTACAAACATAGGCAAGAGAGAGAAGAATAATGTGGATCGAACTATTACAGCCGTTCACAGTGAGCTCAGAGATCAAGTTGGGGAACCTAGCTCAGTGGAAAGGGGTATAATATCCATTGTCCCACCTGCCAGTAGTGGTCAGCAAACACCTGGCCCTCCAACTTCCTCTGGTCTGGTTGGGGACCGTCGAATATCCCTGGGTCCTGGTGCAAGTTGTATTGGGCTTGCCACACAGTTGGAATAAGAGTATACCCAAGCAAGAGAGGTTGTCTGTGCTAATAATGGCATTAAGGTTTTGCTGCATCTTCTAAATCCTCAGATGGTTAGTCCTCTTGTGGTTCTTGATCGCCTGTTGTCGTGTTTTGCTGGGTTTAGCTAGAGATGATGCCATTGCTCATATATTAACTAAACTATAGGTTGGAACCGTGCCTCTTTCATGCATGCATGAGTCTTGACTTATTTTGAGTTAGTTCTCTATTTTCTTGCTATCATTGACTCAATGGTTAAGAATGTTAATGATGTTTATTTGTGGCTCATACTTGCTTCTTATTATTTTTTGGTATTAAATCCTATTTAATTGAATTTTATGTCAAGAAAATATTGTGCAGACTCATTGTGTTACTAACTAATCTATCTAATATCTTAGGTCGACAAGAGGCTTTCAGAACTTATTTGAGATTTTAGAAGTCCATCACCTGGAACTGAACAAGACAGGGGGCAGAGTGAACTGGCCCAAGTGGCTATTGAGTTGATTGCGGTAATAATTGTCAGAATTATTTTAGCAGTTATGATCGAAAATGAAACTTGAATATTTGGCGAAGCAAACGTTGAACCATCTACTACTCGTCTTATTCCATTTCTTTTTAAGTTAAGCACTTACAAGATTTGTGGTCTTATGGGTCGTAACCAATTCTGGATGAGCTAGCACACTGGTGGCAACTTACGCAGCTACACCCACATTAAGATGAATAGAGAGAGCAGAAATTGCTGCTGCTACTCCAATTACTTATCATTCCAAGTAACATATTATTCTTTGGATAAAAGTATAGCAGTTGTTATCCTTGTTTTTTATAATGTAGTTATGTTTATCTGTTTCTATTTTTCAAAGATCTCCTACTTCTCATCCACGAGCATCTGCTGGCATCCGGTCTAATTGCCATTGTTGCTCTGCTAGAAAAGGAGGCTTCAGTCATGCCCCTGCCTTTTACGAATGTATCACAACCTCCTCTTCATCAAACTTCTGTTACAGAGACCCCTTCTACTTTCCTACAGTGGCCTTCTGGGCGTATTCCTTATGGATTTCTTACAAATGCTACAAAGCTTGCAGCAACTCAAGATGATGATTCAAGGAGAAGATGTGGTTCTTTTTCCTCAAGGAAAAAGAAACCTCTACTTTCATCGATAACATATCCAAAACCCCAACAGTTTCCTCAGCCATCTTCAGTCCAGAAACTATCCAGTGGTTTTAAGACTCCCTCTTTGGGTAGTCCAGGGGTTCATGCATCACTTTCTTTGACTTGCGAGGATCAAGAATCTCACCCTAAGCTTCATTTCTCATTTCATGCCCATATTTTGTTTCTCTACAGTACTAGTGCTTTCTTTATCGTCTCGTATTGCATTTATTTTAAACATGAAGAGGCATGATGCCAAGATTTTGGTTGTTGTTACAATTATATTTTGTCTACTATGAGTTACATTCTATTTGGTTCTGCATGATGTGGGTACTCAGCTTCTTTTTGTATAGATTCTATCACAGTTACTTGGGATAATTTGGATCTCTCAAATTCTCATCGAGGTATTTTGAGTCCTCTTAATGCTTCTGTCACTTCTTTTCCAGCAATGTTAATCCTTAACTACATTTTTATGTGCTATAGAGGTCATCATGTATAGGTAGGAGATTATTCTTAAATGCACTGGGAAAAGAAAGCTTATGGAATAGGTAAGTTATGAGTAGGAGAAACTATGTTTGCTTGTTTCTTTCGTGACCTATATCTCAAAACGTGTATGTTTCTTTGTAGGTATCCATGGTGGTTCACACCACTGTTCAGAAAATCGGCCGCTTAGGCCGAATAATCAGCCGAATATTCCTTTTTGGGGGTCTACCGCTCCGATTATGAATAATCGACCTATAATCGGTCCAGGACCGATTAATCAGGCGATCGGGGGAATAATCGGCTGATTAATCGGCGATTTTCAAAATCAAATGCTAGTAATAATTTTTTTACATTAATTTTTTCTAATACTACTATTGGTCATTACAATTACATTATCTTCTTCCAATTTACATATTTGGTCTTCTCCTCATGTTTTCTCTATAAGTTTATAGTTAGTGTTTATTGAACTGATCCTTACTGTTGATGTTTTCTTCTTTAATTTCATCAATGTTTCGAATTACTTCTTAATGCAATATTAGTCTATGACATATCAATGTTTCTAATTACTTATCAATGTTTTTTCCCTAATTTCATCAATGTTTCAAGTTACTTATTAATGCAATATTAGTCTTATCACTTATCAATGTTTCTAATTACTTATTAATGCAATATTAGTCTATGACTTATCAATGTTTATAATTACTTATTAATGCAATATTAGTCTATTACTTATCAACGTTTCTAATTACTTATTAATGTGATATTAGTCTATGACTTATCAATGTTTGTAATTACTTATCAAAGTTTTCTTCTCTAATTTCATCAAGTTTCTAACTACTTATGAATTCAATATTAGTCTATTACTTATAAATGTTTCTAATTACTTATCATTGTCATTATTATATGGTCAATATATAATTTACATATCTTTATGGTTAATATAAAAAAAAAACCAAAACCGATAAAACCGAATATTCTCCCACATACTTCCGCATGCCGTATATACTCTATTCGGTACCCTCTCCGCCTGTACACCGATTACCGCTTTTCAGAACAATGGTTCACACAAAGTGGATGCTACCACCAACTTGATGGCACTTGAGATCCACAACATAAAAAAGTACAGAACGTATAGATTATGAGAAGAAATGCCAATATGTTTTGATCCAGAGGATTCACCAACCAAAACTAACCATACATGAACCTCTACATGAGTTGCCAATAGGAAAGGCTGCAACTCAAGATTTGGGAGTTTATGAGGACATGGCACATACTTCTATCATGTTTGGGATTGGAAGATTCACCACTAAATCTGAGATTCATAGGGTTGTTGAGCTCAATATGAATTAGGTGGAGGAACTAAGGGAGATGAGCCCTCTTTATATTGTTCTTTGTAGTCTGCAATGGATAGATGTAGTCAGAAGAAGATATTGTATACATGTGTCTTTTTTCCATGCATATTGTAAAATAGGGGCCAGGTTAATGTCCTCCCCATGTGTACTCATTGTTCAAATATAAATAAAAGTATCATTGCTGACATTGTAAGCACAACTTGATCTTGATTAACATTCATCTGTTTTCTTATTGAAAACCACTCTATATTGGCAAGCGACTGACTGGATACATAATGTCTCTCACTACATATGTATGTATAGTACATGGTGTCTTTCACTACACACTAGCTATAATTACATGTGTAGCAAGCGCTAATTTTTGCTATATATGAACTACAAATACAAATTGTAACCAATGTCATCTCTCCCTACATATTATAGGTACAAATTGAATTGTAGTCATACATTTGGCTACAATTGAAACTACATGTTTATGTGTAAGAAATTTTTTACCTACAATTAGGGTTACATATGAATTTGTAGCCAGAGGAATAACTAACTACAACTTTAAAAAATGTAGCCTAAACAATTAGCTACACGAGTATTAGCTATATATTATAAATGTAAGGATAAATGTAGCCAAAGCTTTTAGCTACAAATTTTGGGGTTTTCGCTACATTTTTTTTGTAGTTAAAGACCATATTTTTCGTAGTGCATGACCTACTAGCATGATAAGGAAGCATTTTAGAGAGAGAAAAGAGAAGCTAGAATGCGTAAATGATTGCAATAATAAAGTAGGTTAAGTGTTATATAACCCGCCTTAAGAAGATCAACTCCAAGGAAGGGAAGTTCCAAGTACACGGTCACCAAGGAAGATTAAGCTCCACCAAAAGCTCCACTTTTACCAAAAGATAACACTACTAAAAAAATGGTCTTTAACTACACAAAAAAATTGTAACAAAAACCCATATTTTGTAGCTAAAGGCTTTAACTACATATTTCTTTACACATACAAATTGTAGTATATGCTCGTATAGCTAAAGCCTTTAACTATATTTTTCAAATATGTAGTTAGATAATCCATTCGCTACAAATTCATATGTATCTGGAAGCGTATCTAGATATTGTCCTTACATATTTAAATATAAGTATAATTATAGCTAAATGTATGACTACAATTGCATATATAGTCATTATGTAGCAAAAACATGAAGTTAATACATTTTATATGTATTTAATGTGTAGGGAAAGGCAGCAATTGCTATATACTTATATACGTAGTTGATTATGCATCTAGCTACATATGTAGTGCCATTTAGTACACATACATATATGCTTAATTCGACTATATATTCATATATATATATATATATATAGGGTAATTTGTTAGTACACAAGCTCTTTTAGCAACAAAGTTGTAGTATTTAGAGCAAGTTATGCTCATAATTCCAACAATCTTACTTTCATTTATAATGAAGCGTCAAATGTACATGGGGAGGACGTATACCTTGCCCCTATTACACAACGTGTCCAAAGAAAAGTATATACATATATCAATGATTTAGTGGTCTACTAACATCTTTGTGAAAGAGTTTTGTCTTTCTCGACCAGTTTTAGCATCCTTATTGTCTTCTTCTTTTGTTCGAGCTCTTGTTGTTGTTGCACCATCATGAAGAACAACATGTGTTGGATTAAAAATTATAAACAAGACAATCTTGACTTGGTTGAGCAGGGTTTCCCTCTTGCGAAGATGTTCTTTCTCTTAGCTTAGAATCAATTATTTCAGCTAAAACTGGCTGATACCGATGTGTTGTATAGGGGTGATGCCAGATTCTTGGCGTGTGATCATTTATGCGAGCGGGACAAGGCAGGTCTCGTAGAGTGGGACAAGGATGATGAGCATGATGTATGGGATGGCTTGGAAGGACGCTGGAGGGATCTTGAAGTTGTTTGTGAGCCTAGTGTCCATGATGTTGCCTTGTTGGATGGCACCATGAGAGATCATGTGGGGTTTCAGATACCCACTGCCCAAGGTCACTAAGTATAGAGCTGCAAAGAATATGGTGGCATGGATACCATTTGCTTGTACACAACTGCTCCCGTCTGTCATCATATTGTATTTAGGTAGTTGTAGCTGGGAGAGATGAGCATGCACTGCCAGAAATATAAAACCCTGCATAAGAATTAAGTGATTTTCAGATGAGAAATATGAGCTTGCACAGTGAGTAAAATAAAGTTTAGCATAGAAATAAAAAGGATTTTCATATGAGTGAAAGAAGATGTTATTTGTTTGCAGTTGCTAACAATGGGAAATGCATCTCATTGAACACATGTTATCAGGTTGTTTCCCAAAGTGGCAATCACCATAATCTCGAATGCAATAACCACACACAGAAGAAGCTCAGGAGAGGGATTGGGAGAGGGGTACGTAAACAAGAGAGAGAGGATTACCCAATACAAAGACTATGGCTCTCATCCCTCCATGGTTGTTGGCCTTGCATGCTCTGCCTCTCCAATCAATGGAAACCTCGATAGACATGGTTTCACTTTGTGATATTTTGTCTTGTCATTGGAAAGACTACATCATTAGTATATTGTTCATTGCAACAACAGACTTCACATGTTTAGTAAGATAATTTTTAACATAGAATAAGGCGAGCATTAGCTTCTACTTTACTTTAGAAAATTAAACAAACACTAGTACATGTTGAGTTTGTGATGTTTGTCTTCCAAGCTAAACATCTTCGATGACAAGCCTCTTTGTTATCTAGTGGTAACCCTTATCCGCAAGTGGTTCCTCAGAAAGTATGCCAAGAAGAACACTAGAGGTGGCATTGAACCCAACAAGGGTCCTTATGAAAGTCAACTAAAAAGAATAGGTAGGAGCTTGTAGAAGTGGGTATAGGGTAATACCTTAGAGGAAATAGAACAACAACCTCAATTAGTAGATCACTTTGTAATAAACTGGTCATCTTGAGAAAAAAGCATGTTGGATCAGCTACAACTTCTTCAAGGACTTTAATGTGTTCCACAACAGTATTATGTATCTCATTTCTGTAATCACAATACCTACATCTTCCTGTAGAATATATAAATTTTTAGCTTGAAAGGGATAATATATAGGTCATACATTATTGATATTAACTCAGTAATATATAGAATGTAGGAGCAGAGATATTACTAGGTAAATCCATAAATGGTAACCTACAACTAGTAGATGTAAATGTGTTGTATTTTAAAGTGCATCCCTCATCTTTATATGCAGTTAAAACATACAATCAACTTACTAAAGGTCTTTAATTTATTGTTTCCTGAAACACTGACTTCATGAGTAATATATATTGAGTGCTAAAAAAACTAAGAATAGGATATACCCAGGCAGCATATGCATGAAGTCTCACCCCTTTGGAGTGACATGATAAGTATGAAACTAAGAACAAGATATAAAAAGGCTATGAAACTAAAATTCTCTAGCAGGTCAACTATATCAGGCTCATGCATTCCTTGAATTGAACTGAAACCCCACAAACCCGCATTGGTATGTCTGTGCTACAAAATTTTCTTTTCTATACCTTTAAATCGGTATCCACCTGAAAAGAGACAGTTGAGGAACTTATTAATCTTTCAATATATCCATAGTTATAGGAATAATCAACAATACTTCTAAGAGTAGGAAAATAAAAGAGTAAATCCTTCCGTAATTTCACATCTTGAGATTCTGATGAACATTGATTTGTGTGTTAGGCTACAATTTGCCAAGAAGATAGATCAGGGGAAGAGAAAGGGTTGTAAAAGCATCATATACCTGATACAACTATACAAAGCCTTACAAACCAGCCCACTTGTTAGGTTTCCCACCTTCACAAAGGCAGACATTGACATATATAAAATATGGTGCATGGAACTGAGTATCAGATCAGTAATATGACTATCTCACGTGAATTAATTCAATCTGAGCCTGACATCCAGTTAGGATTAACCATATGAAAGACTCTTAATGCATTGATAGTTCTTAGTTATCCAACACATACAATTAACCAGTCTTAAGATTCAGCTCTAAAACAGACACAAGCCTATGAATACTAAAGTGAAATCAAAATAGTAAATCTTCCATTCCAGAAGACAGCAATCAAAGTCAAAGCTTCTGAGGCAGAGAGCCCTAGATGAGATCTAGGGAACTAACATCCAGATTACATCTTAACTTTTATGAAGTTTAGAGCTAAGAGCTTTATCTGTCTATTCCTCCAGAAAGTTTAGACCACAACGGCCTTCATAAGTCAGACTAAGAAATATTTTACTGAGCAAAGCCAATAATAAAGATAACAACATGCGAGCTGCAACTCCAGATCACAGTGAGACAAAAGGTTGCACAAAAAATGGACAATTTTATAGAACAATAGACAACATAGAGAACTTCATAAACCAACACTTTATTAGCTAACTGTAACAATTTAACATCAGAATTAAATCTAGAAGATCGTTATGTGTCTCAAAAAGATCATTTAGATAAGAATGAGAAGGAAGGTTGATAGCTTCTGTTTTCTTGAACTGACTGACCAAAAAGCTTTAGTAGATCATTGTCAAAATCCTATCCACCCAAGAAAGAGTCCCCCTGAGTTGCTTTCACCTAAAATGAAGGCATATGTTACAAACTTATGTAGTATAAAATGCAAGTCATATTCATACCTCAATGTAATACAATACCAAAAAAACACCATTTGATATGTCTAGCATGGAAATATCAAACGTTCCACCACTAACATTGAAAGATAAAATATGAGAGGAACATAGTGTGTTCAAAAATACCAACTCTTAACTTGAACTCAAGCTGCTACTCTTAACTGCTGCACTTAGAAAATGTATAGTAAGTTAAATTACATAATTTTATAGGGATAGACTGCATACAACAAAGATCCCTGAGACAAAAAAATGCCATCCACATATTGTCAAGAAACAGTTGAAAATTTGAGAACTACTCAAATCAAGAGGTAAGCAAGATGCAAGAATGTCTTCATAAACAACCAGTTGAGCATCGAACAGGACAGAAGTAACTTCTTTCAAACAATATTAGAATATTCAGTGCAACTTTATGAGGAACGGTCCAACACAAGAAAAGGTAACTATAACAAATTTCAACAAGAACATAGCTACAATCCAAAAAAAAAATGTGAAGGATACTCTCGAGACTGATTCAACAGAGGGGACAACCTTTTCATCGAATGGGATAGACTCTATTGAAACCTCATTAACTGAGTAGAAGAAATGAATAATCGCCATCACTATTCAAATGTCATAGATCCTTCATGGAATTGTTTGATCAATTGACTTTTTTTATAACAATATGACAAACATTAAGGATGATAGCAGTAGTAACCACTTCCCCAGCAGACTTAATGCCAAGTCCACCTTCATAATCTGAGTCTAGAAGTGGGGCTCTCTTTTCAAGTCACACAAGATAATTTCTAGGTTTGTATAGCTCTTTATAAAGAATTTTGACTCTAATCTTGGTCTCATTCTACTTGTCCATGTGGTATTTGACCTGATAATAGGCAACATAAACTCAAATCAAAATGTGAACTTTAGATAGTTCTATAGAACTTTAGATAGTGCTAGAAATGTAGTACCACATCTTACTAAGTCAATGTAGTATGTTTTATAAGATAGCATTCTTTGTATAAGAAGTTGAATACATGCCATATTCGACAAAAATCGTCTAGCCCTTTCTTTTATATAAGTAGAATGTTCTTTTTGCAGCAAAAACAACATGTAACAATCTGGAATTGGCACAATTTTGAAGTAGAAAACTACTTTTTAGGGTCCTGACTGCTGGTGAAAGTGGGAACCTATACTCTCACTACCAATGGGTATGGATTCTTGGTTGTGCACAAACAAAGATCTCTTCAATGAAGAGACTATGCAACCAACCATTGTTGCATTGAAGAGAACCTGCAAAAAAATTAATTGGGAGTGTTTCAGCAATGACAAAGTTCAAACTCTAGCAACAAAGTTGAATGCAGGTGGCAGATTTAGCTGGAGGGTGTTATACATTGATGTTGTGAGTTTAAACAAAAATTAGTCAACCTTGGACCCTTATTCAGAGATCATAATGTTGTTGTTATGTTGATAGCTGCAAGGAAATTCAAAGACAGTTGGGAGGTGTTCATAACTAAAGCATTTAGTATTCTATAGTACCAACAAATTGGCTATAAAAGGAAAGCATTCAAACGTGTTGTTCAGTTGCAATGCATTAGTAAACTGATCATAGACAAGAAGATGAGATGTAATGCATTAGTAGACTGATCATAGACAGTGATGAATTTATACTTGAAGAGTAATGAGGTGGAAATATCATTTGGAGGTAGAGACTTCATGAGGAAAGCCTAACAGTAGAACATGGAACTCGCACCAATAAATGTATTGAGTGTCCATAGGATCAAATTGTCTCATGCCACTATGTGCTTATATCTCTATATCTACCCTGGCATCTATTCTGCTAATGTAGTGTTCTAAACTTTTTAATAATTTATTGATTCTATTGTTATATAGGAACCACATTCCTTGCAATAGGGTGTTTCTACTAATCCCTTGAATTTCAAAAAGGAGCTTCTGAATTCAACATCCTTCTCAAGGCAGTTGCTTGTCTGAATGATCCTAGCAAAGAGAGCTTGTTATTACTACAGATGATGGACATCTTCAACTTGCATGGGAATTAAATGCGCAGATCACTAACAGCCAACACCTCCTTTCACAACTAGTGGTTGAAGAAAATTTTGTTTCAGCAGTAGAAGCTCAACCAATAATCAAATCTCTATCAAGACTGATCTACAAGTCACAAGACTCTAGTTATGATAAATAAACAACAATAGTTACGCCTAAGGAATCATTAATAAGCTCTAGAAAAGTGCCAAGGAGCTGCAATAAGTCTGACTATTGATGCATTTAAAACAATTTAGAACATAAGATCATGCATGCAAGAAATGTTTATATCTAAACAATATACCAATTTAAATAAAATTAGTATCTCAACAACTTTGGAGTTCAGTTGGTTAATTAAATTCCAGCAGTATCTTCCAACATGGGGGAGTCTCATAAGGAAAAATAATTGTTAGGAGACTCTTGAAACCATAATATGAGTAGAAAACCATTAGAATACCTTGTCAAAGATCAACCAAAACTGTCAAGAGTTGACAAGACCTTGTTGGGTCGATAATGACATTTCTGATAGGTCTTGGGATGGGCATTTCCTGTACATTCAATGTATTTGATATAAACCATGTATATGAAAAAATACATTACCTGTTTAGGTTCCTTAGACTTCCATGTGATGAAACCGTAGAGAGTAGAGAGGAATATTGTTTGTACTTTAATATTCCTTTGGTTCATTTGGATTGCAGATTACGTAGAGAGTAGAGCTGGCTGCAAGTCCCCAAGACAGCACTGTATACGAGTTGTTTCCTAATGAGTCATTTACTTCACGATCTAAGAAACCACACTTGCTGTCATAACTCGGATCCACCTACATCACAAGAGTATAATGAAGACTTCAGCTACTGAGTTGCTGCACATGCATATACTCATCAGAAGCTAATAAGAAGGTGATTTAGGAAGTCATTAGAGGGTGATAATCAATGAACAACACTTAATGAATACACTTACTTGTTACCAGTAAACTAGAAATGATGTTGAGCCCACACTTGTACTTTAACAATAGTTGAAGTTTGGAGAATACACAACTTTAACAACAAAAAATGACTAGAAGAAAACCACATCGTATTGCACATTTTAAACAAACAAGCCATGTTGACGAAATAGAGAAATAACTAAACTTTATAACCTCAACAACCCAAGGTAGGAAGTCAGTAATGATTTCGACAATGTAAGACGGAAGCTCACAATTACAAATCTCATATCCCTTGTTAGCTTGAGAAGCAACCACAAATAAATGTAGAATAATAATTATTCTAGATGACTAGAATTCAGATCATTGCCCAAACAGCAAGAAACTCAGCCGACTGACAGTCTTGTCATAGGCTAGATTTATATACAGAGTGGACATATCAAGTTCATTATTGTACTTCCTGAGGAAAAGACATTGATTGCACATGAACTCATACATGTTATTGATATGTTGCAGAAATTTTCTGATAGAAACAAATTAAACTTGATCATATATTCATGTTGCACATAATTTTCACATATAATGAATCAACCTGAAGAAATATATACGGAATCCTTTTGGCAGTAACTGCAAATTGTGATATTGTATGAAATATATATCTGGAACTCCTATGTTGTTTACAGAGCAGAATGGACACTAACTACCATATATACAAAGTTCCTTTTTTGGAGGGAAACACTGGATCGTATTAGTTAATATCAAATCTACATCAAATGGTTGTGCATTTTCATAGAAGTATCACTACTTAAAGAAAGCATAGGAGTAGTATTACTGCTTAAAGAAAACATGAGAAGGGTGGAAAACGAAATAACATAAGTGTTACCTGACCTTGCCTAGAGGCACGGATTTCAACAAAGCTTACAGTTGATGTGTTTCAGTAGTACTATATAACATAGGTACTAATATATAACACAATGAAATTATAATCTCTACATAGCTGTTATAATTTTCACACTATATAATGGGAAAGGCAGATCATCATATTCCTAGACCACATAGTCAACCATCAGAACCATGTCACTGGGATAATCATTTTCAAACGTGCATTATACCTCTAGTCTAGAGATCGTAAAATATAAGCCTACAGTTCATAATGGTTCAGGGTTTCTTGTTCTGTCACACCATTGTGTGGAGCTTGAGGAAACCAAAACTGCTATACCGATACTTATTTTTGTTGGCATTGTTCATCGACATCAGATTCAAAATGTTTTAGCAATAGTTGTGGATATACCTCAATGTTTCAGCAATCATCAATTTGCATGCTTGGTTGGATATGGAGCCAGTGCAATATGTCCTGGTTTGGCACTAGAAACATGTAAGCAATGGAGATGGAGCACAAAAACTGTGACACTAATGCTCAATGGGAAAAAATCTACTATTATTATTGAACATGCACAGAAATTTCTGTATGGTTGTTAAAGTAGGCGTTCTCAATTTTTTGTGTATGATGGACATACGTTGCTTTTAAGCTACTATGGGGCACAAATATTTGAATTTATGGTCTGGGGGTGATATTGTTGACCTTGCATTTTGTGGTAGTATTTCAAAAACTGGCGGTCTAACTTATGATGAGCTGACTAGGGAAACATTACCTTTTTGGGTGAAGGCTTTCTCCGAGGATACATCCAAGTGACTCGAGGACTTTGGGTTTATAGAGTTCAGAACTACAGGTGAATATCACTAAGAGAAGAATATTCATCTTTCTAAGAGTTCATCATCAAATTAATAAGGTATGCAGAACATCTGATGGCCTATAAAAAGAATTGCTAAGATATGCAGAGCAATAAATAGCCTGTAAAAGAACATGATAGAGCATGTTCAAAGTTTACAGTATACACGAGTGATATAATAGAGCATGTTAAAACCTTGGCCCACTCTAAAGGGAAACCTCAAGGACGTGTGGTATCCCAAAGCCTTCAATTTATATTTCTCGATCAAGCAAATCACGGCATAGCTTAATGCAACGTGAGTGAATGAGGAAAAAAAAGAATACTCTTATACTTATATTATTGGAATATGTGAATGCTTTTTTCAATGTGTAACTTTTGGCGATATTTTATGTGATACTAGTTGCTCTACGTCTATAAATCAAGAAACACATACATCATTCTTACAGACATATGGAAACAAGCATATG
Organism: Alisma plantago-aquatica; assembly: GCA_963693085.1. Classification (NCBI taxonomy): domain Eukaryota; kingdom Viridiplantae; phylum Streptophyta; class Magnoliopsida; order Alismatales; family Alismataceae; genus Alisma; species Alisma plantago-aquatica. Next base: position 1,997,404,825 of record OY856409.1, read on the forward strand.
TTTTTGATATAACTGGCTATACTATAAAGAACCAGAGATTAATTGAAACTACATCAACAACATTTGCGGACAGAAAGAAATTTTTTTCTAGGAGCAAACCCATGATCCCAATCGAGGAAACCAGGCACATCATATTGTGGTGTGCGAGAAAAATCTATAATGAACAATTAGTTTAATAAACAACTAGAATATATTGATTGTAATGAACAGAGTGCATTCATAATCATTATGAAAAATGTGAGGTCGGATATATTCTTAACTTTCCTGGATCTCTCTAAGAAACTCGACCCTCTTCTTGACATTTTGGAATAGTGCCTCCATGACGTCCTACTGTTGTCAACAAGGGACTGAAGCTTGATCTGTAAAATAATAGAGTGAATCACTCTAAAAATAGTGCCCGGAGCGGCCGCTTCAGCGCCCGCTTCAGCGGCCAGCTCATCTTGCCACGTCAAACTAGGCTGAAGCATGAAAAAAGCGAATTGGATTGATGGGGGCTCTTTTATCCGCTTTCGCGGGTTTGTGGGTCGCTTTTGCTGATCCACTTTAGCGGATGGAGCGGGCGCTTCAGGGAGAAAAACCCTTCGATACCAAAACCCACGATTTTCTCGCCTTTCGCAGACCCCAAAGCGGCTTTCCTTTCCCGACTTCGGCCGCTGTGAGTCATGCGCAGCCTTAGCATTGACTCCCGTCCTGAATCACGAAGAGGATATCGGACTGATCGACTCCTAACCGTTGTATCCCCGGCTTCTCCTCGTCTAATAAGAGCAAGGCTTGTGATGTATCTCCTCATCCCCTCCGCAGTTCTCCTCACCCCTCCACATCGCTTCCCGGCAGCAGGCCTTTGGACGACAAGCTTCAAGGCGAGAGTAGCCGAAGACTTTTGGCGGGCCCAAAAGGAGGCGGAACACACGAATCGACGGCGGAAGGTGCGCAACAGAAGTTTTCTTGACAGCTTTTTGACGGCAGACGACAGAAGTTTTCTTGACGGCGGACGGAGTTTTGGCGGAAGGTATGACTGCTATTAGACAATGAACATGTATGTTCTCTATTCATGGCTGTCGCTGGTCCGTTTTTGTTATATTTTTTTCCCTTCCCCCACCAATGCCACTAGCGCTACTCTGTCTGCCGCTGTTCATGGCTGAATCAATCGCTGCTTTTCATAGTAGTTCCTTAACTCCATCCGATGGAGTCCATCGTATTATATACATGAAATCCAGGGATATCACTTGCTTGCTACACCCCTACTGTTCATCTCCTCTAAATGAGGATCCAATCAATAATTGTTAGGTAGATTGTTCCCCTGTTTTTGATCTATGCGATCTAATTCAATTTTTTTCTGACCAAAGAAGCAAGTGTTCTTGTGCCGGAAAGATATTGTTCACAGCACCAACTCAGTTCTTTCTCTTGCTTCACCTCAACCATAGCAACTATCATGATTCTGATACAAATAAAGCTTTCAAAATGTACTGTAGACTGTATTAATTCAAAAGCACATCCAACTTGTTCCTGCAATGCAATGATAAATTCAAAACGTAGACAGATAAACGTACTACGTACACAGTCTTTGTTCCTGCAATGCGTTGAATACTATTCACTAAATAGTATTCACTATTCAGTAATGTATCATGCGACGTTTAATTGATAATGTAATGTCTACTTAATACTTTTTTCATGTCTACTTACTTAGTATTTAGTACTTTTTTCTTGCACTGTAATGTTTAATTGACAATGTAGACACAACAACAAGTTGGATGTGAAGAGAAACAGGTTGGATGATTAATTAACAATTTAACACAGAAACAAGTTGCCAACAACATAGTAAGGTATTTCAAATACCGTATTTGATTACATAAGTAACATGTTAGTGGCTGTTCTACTTATTTACTGCATATCGAAGAAGAAATGTATGCACTAGTATACAATAATTATTTGTTATGTACTGTAGACTGTATCAGTTAAGAAGTGTATCATTTGTTATTTTTTCCTGCAAGGCTGCAATTAATATAATAAATAACAACGCAGGCAAATAAATAATAGAAATTAATGTGCTAAATACAATAACATGACTATTCTAATTTCTAAATTGATTACTAATCAGAAATTAATGTGCTAAATATTGATTTAGTTTTTCTTCTATCACAATCAGTATGGTCGGTGGGGATCAAACTTTGGCTAAATCGAGTGATCTCGGGTGGAAGTATTGCACGATTCCAGATCCAAACCGAAGGGAGAAAGTGAAATGCAAGTTTTGTGGTCATATAACGAACGATGGAATTTTCCGATTGAAGAAACATCTTGCAGGTCAGTGTGGAGATGTCAACGCATGCTAGAAGGTTGATGCCGATGCGAAGAGGGAAATCACTGAATATCTGGACAAATTTGTCACGAAGAAGAATAAGAGGGCTCAGGAGTTGAAGGATTTGCGTGGTGAGGTTGAGATTGATAAAAAAATTGATGACGTAGTGGACATCGGGGATATCCAACTCAAGAAGCCCAAAGTTGTAGGTCAACTTGACACGTATCTGTTTAAAAACCCAGAGGAAATTGTCAAAGAAAGGGTGTCGTCAAAGCAAACAACTATAACAGATAAGTTATGTAAAGAGCGAAGAGCTAGGGCATGCCAATATATAGCCCGATGGATTTATGAGGCTGGTAAAACCCTAACCAGATTCACAATTTATTATTTCCTAACTAGTCAAATTTTAATACAATTTCTTGTTTTTCTATTTAGGAATCCCGATGAATACTGTAAACATCAACAGCTTCCAAGTGATGTTGGAAGCTATAAGTCAATTTGCACCTGGTTTGAAGGGACCATCCTATTATGAGTTGAGGGAACCGCTACTCAGACAAGAGGTGGAAACCACCAAAGACTCCCTTGCCCTACATAGAGAAGAATGGAAGCGGTCAGGATGCTCTTTGATGACAGATGCTTGGACAGACAAACGCAAGAGAAGTATCATGAATATATGCGTCAATAACCGCTTCGGGACCTACTTTCTTAAGGCAGTTGATTGTTTAGATGAAATACACAATGCATACTACATATTCAACCTTGTTGATGATGCTATTGAATTGGTAGGGGAAGAAAATATTGTTCAGGTGGTTAGTGACAACGCTCCAGCTAATCTTGTCGTGGGTCGCCTACTACAGGAGAAGCGACCAATGATCTTTTGGACTCCATGTGCAGCACACTGCATCAATTTGATGTTGGAGGCAATTGGAAAGATGACTCAGGTACAAAATATTATTAAAAAGGCAAAAGCATTCACTATATTTATCTACAACCATCATTTAACACTGAGTATCATGAGAAGCTTCTTGGGTCGTGATCTGGTCAGGCCTGGTGTCACTAGATTTGCTACAACATTTCTGAGTTTGGAGAGCCTCTTAAAGAACATGTCAAATATAAGAAGGATGTTTGTTTATGAAGAGTGGCTCAATTGCAAATTGTCAAAGACTCCGGAGGGCATCAAGGCTGCAACTACTGTTGGTGGGTCTCAATTTTGGAGAGGAGTTCAGTTGGTCCTAAAAATTTTCAAACCATTGGTCAACATTCTATGACTGGTTGATGGGAAGAAAACACCTGCTATGGGCTACATACAATAAGTTATGATCGTCAGGCTTAATGAACTAGATACCAAGTTAGCTGATGATGAGCCACTTCGCAAACAGGTGTTTCAGATAGTCTAAGAGAAATGGGACAGCAAACTGAATCGGCCCTTACATGCTGTAGGTAGTTGAACATCACCACTCTTTTGTGCAATTAGTTTGATGGAATTATATATTAATATAGTCCACTGTTTATACTATTATACTAACACTAAAATCATATAGGTTACTATTTGAACCCAATTTTGTCTTGGAAAGACCCTGAGATCAATAGTAACAGTATCGTTATGGATGGTCTCATGGAGTGCATTGAGACCTTCTACCCTGAGCCAGATATTCAAGATGGTATCGTCATGAAGGAGTTACCAATGTATAGAGATGGTTCAGGTTCATTTGGAAGAGCAGCTGCTATTAGACAACGAGATGACATCCAAACAGATCCAGGTATGGGCTATAGTAGGTTTTTTCCCATAACATAGAGCCATCTTTACTAATAATTAGTAGCTAATTTCAAATTACTTTATGATGTAGTTCAATGGTGGATAAATTTCGGTTGTGGTACACCATACTTGCAAAAAATGGCCATTTGAGTGTTAAATCTAACATGTACATCATCGGGGTGTGAGAGGAATTGGAGAAAATTTGAGATGGTAATATAAAGAGCCCTCAAATGATTTTTGAATATACTAGCTAGTAGCTATTAATAATAAAGTATGTATGAATACTTATTTATATTAATAATCTATTTCTTGTCTAGATTCATACAAAAAGGAGAAACATGTTGGATGTGAAGAGGCTTGAGGTGTTGGTGTTTATCCAATTTAATGCCAAACTAAAGGAGCGGAGGGACAAACATGAAAAATATTGTGACCCGATAGAGTCTGAAGATAGAGACAAGGCTAAAGATTGGATAGTAGAGTTAGACCCAGATGAAGAAGAAATTTATCCAGGTGCTAGACTTATGTGGGGAGAAGTTACAAAATATAGTGGGGCAGAAGAAGTGGTGGAGACTAGGAAAAGCACAAGGAATACTACTTCAAAGTTGGATACAAAGAAAAAAGCAAACGAGGAGTACGGTGATGTTCAAACTGATTGGGATGATGACAATAACATGGATGATGACAATGATCTTAAGGACATTGAGGCATCCTTACATGATGACTTTGTATTCACTCGTTCTAGGAGCGAGGACAATGATTTTTGATGATGTTTTTTTGTCTTTTATCTTGTAACCATTTAATTCTATTATTGGGACACATTTTGATCCATTAAAATCATTTGAAGTAGTGAAATATTATCCAAAAAACTTGATTGTTGAGTAACAGTTTTTCTTGTAGGTAGTACAACAATAACAAGTTTTTTACAAATTTATTTAAAACATTGTGATCTGCGTTTTTGAAAAGCGCCCGCTTCAGTCCGCTTCCAAACCCGCTTTTCACCTCGCGCTTTAAGGGGGGCAATCTGAATGCTTCGCGCTTTTCAAAACACAGAGAGTGATATACAATACATCAAAGAGGTAGTATATCATAGTTCCAAAATGAGGTAAGGGTCAAAGAAATAAGACTTATATAGAAACAACTAATAGGAGATATGATCTTGAAAGAGTAGTGTTGCATATAATAGTCCAAATAAACATATCATAATAAAATAATTTTTTGGCTATTAAAAATAAGAAGGCCACTATTTGGCCACTATAAACATGTTCATTAACACTACTGATCATCCAGGACCTCCTAATCTTCTAGAATATGTAGTAAGATACCACATAAACCATATTGGGAAACTACATAAGACATAACACCAGGTAGGCAAGCATATATGACCTTAAGAACCACAAAATCAGAGACAATTCAACTTGATATGCTATCATGTAATAACATTTGCTAGACACTTGAATTCAGAAAGTAGAACACCCTCAAACAACTGAAAGATATACCAGCTGCAGACAACAGTTCATATACTAAATTAATACCTTAAGTAACATCCAGATGATCTCATCCATTGAGGCCTTACCTCATCCAATTTAATCAAGTAAGAATTCGCTCAAGAAAATGTAATGATTCAAATGAAGGGAAAACTAATTGCATTTGAATTTAAATACTTCATCTTTTTTGCATTAATCTAATGGATAATTTCCTATAGAGTTGTGAATATTGTTGTCTCGGTATAGTTTTAGTTTGTTAGCCATTTACCAAAGGTGTATATTTATTGTTACTGGAAGGTCGTGGAGCCCTTGATAATTGGTTAACCTTTAAATATACGTTTGTCAGTTTCACAATATACCACACTTCGAGCCCTCCTTGTCAGTCAATCCAGCTAATCACATCTGGTCCGTCAAATAACACTTTTGTTTATATTATTTAACTTTTATGCAAGATGAAACTAATCTATGATTTATCAAACAGAGTCTGTAAACAATTACTGATATACCCAAAATCAGATCAACGTTTTGGGATTAAAAGTGCATTCACATTATATCCATTTGATAGTCTAAACTTCTTTCTTAATAAGACTGAGGGTTAATACAAATATTAGTGACAATTTAGAAACACTATTACACATTCAGCAAATTGTAAGGGATTTCCCTTATCATGAAAACAATTATGGGTTCCAAACTACATTCATACTCGATCTTAAATAATAATTCCATTCGAATTCAATCTAACTGTCACATTTCAAAGGCATGAAACCACGAAAAGAGAATTCATGCCCACTCTTTCCTTCATATTATCTTACTATCAAAAACAAAAGTGAACTCTGGTGGTCGTTCTCATATGATATTAATGAATGGGCATTGAATATGCCTTTACCCACTGTGGGTTAGTCCTGGATTTCTGTAAGGTATCACCAACTTATGTTTTATGGATAAGCTAGATATTCGATTGTGGTGTTATGATTTCATCGATTGTAGATTACTAGGATATACTTGTATAGAAAATACAATAAGAAACTGCTCTTCAAATCTATCTTTCCACAAAGCATTAACTATTACTAAATATTAGCCAAGTCATCTTGTACACCATCATTAATTAGCTAGCTAAGTATCATTTATCTACATATTAAGTATTTCCACATATATTACCCACTCAGTAGATATCCCCACCACCATAAGCTATGATTGAGATCTTCCAACTGTTACCCACTCGTAGAGTGTGGGAAATACCAACCCATAAGCTAAGATCACCCATCTATCCGAACTATACAGGGAAAGCTTCTAGTGAGCCAACACACCGAAATTGTGTTAATAGATCTGGAAACTAACTGAACAATATAGTCACCAAATTGGGAACCCCATCATTACGCCTCTAATAATTTTATTGAACATATACCAAAGTGTTTCATTAAAAAAAAATTACGTGGCCAACAACTATTTCAAAGAATACCATCTAATTTGTTGTAGAGAAATGTGTTAAGATTCTTACATGTTTATGATCTAGGTCGACAGGTGCTACTTCCTATGTAATATCATTGGGAATGGATTCATAAGGAGTATGGGTTATGTCTAGCTTTAACACATGAGTGGTGAATGTTCAATTTTGTTAGTAAATTGTTTGTGTCTCATTTGACAATGGATCTACACCTATAAGCCTTATAAAAAATAAGGTCGAGTGTGAAAATATATGTTACTGGATAAATACAAACAAACAAAACAAAATAAAACACAGACACAGACACAGACACAGAAACACACACGCACACGCACACACACACGCGCGGGCATGTGCACACACGCGCACGCACACACACACTTACACACACGACATTTGGTTGGATTTTTCTAGGAAAAAGTATGCAATTGCAATATTACCAAAATATTTTTAGGTAGATATGATTGCTAGTTTAGTTTCTACTTATGACATATTCACATTAGCCAAAGTAATAAGAAAATGAGATAAATATGATAGAAAAACAAAAATAAAATGCATTGTGACCAAAAAATTGCTACAAAATTCAGTTCACGGGACATCGTATGGTCTCCAACCACTAATGATGCCCCTACTCATTCCCCTATTGCTTGCGTGGTGACACCATGTCCTGACCTGTGTGCCTTTGCTTAAGCTCAACCTCAACAGGCCATATCCTTAGCTCAGTCACATACTCAGGTGGCAGTGCCTGCTGCTAGCCTGGCCTTCATGCCCATGTTCAACCCAGCTAGCATGTCTATCCTTAGTGGTAGTAATGGCGTTGATGAATGATCATTTTAGCATAGGTGCAGCCATGGACGAACCTCACCTTCCAACAATGACAGCATGAAGTCCCATCCCTAATTGCCTTGAGAACCTATTCTCGACAGTGGAGTGGGAGGCAAAAGTGGATACGAAGGTACTAGTAAGGGCCTTCCTTCTGCCACTCTCAATGGGGAAATATATTCAACAATTCCTTAACAAGAAAAATCAACTTTAAGCTATATAACTACTGGTCTAGAAGACATGCTATTAAGGAAAAAAAACTACTAACTACAGCTTGATCTAATGCCTCAATAGTTTGTCTTGTATAAAAACATCTAGAGACCTAGTAGGTCATTGTGTTTTGTGTCGAATTCCTACAAATTTCCCAAATACAAAAATTTCCTAGAATAGTATGTTGCACATTACCTTAAGCAACAACTAAGTACCTTCTACTCCAAAAAATCACTTTGGGCACAATAGTTAGTGGAGGCCACATCTAGTTAGCTACCCATATGGCATAATAAATTTGTGGTTAAATCGCCTGAGAATTTAGACTAATTTCATTCCAAGATAATTTTTCAAAGTAGCACACACTGAAACTAAACACAATTGACAATGCAAAATTGTCCCGTCAATAAACACCTGGTGACATGTATGCATTGGAAGAAAAAAACATGTCTCTACTACAAGGAAACTAGCAAACTTAAACAATTTAATGTATGCATTATACATTGCATAGCTAATGTGATAAGTTTTATACATGCATAGCTCCTACTACATTTTGAGTACATCGAACTCTAATGTAAGAGTGCATAAATAAGTTTTCCTTGATAAATAAGGTACATGATATATATTTAAAATGCATGTTGGATTTCAATATGGGATATTCAATAAATAGAAAATAACACCACCAACCACCATTAATGCATACTATGGCTTGGTTTGCATCATCTTTTTGTGTCCCATAAATAAGACCATTAAAAATGCACGAGGGGATGGAGATCTTACATAACTAAAAAAAGAATATTGGAGTCCTATAAATCCTAGTAAATAATTCGTTGGTCAAAAATCACAATGTCTAGTTTCTACTTAAACCTATGTTTTGATAAACTCAAGCTTGCTCCATAAATTCTTTGTTAAACACTATGCATGATAATGTCTAGTTTTGACATTGTATCCTCGTAGGAATTTACTCATGAAACTTTAAGTGCTTAATAACTCGTGTTGGCAACGGAAAGGAAATATTTGTAAAGAGATTGTGTGAAGCAGGGTCGATATTACAAGCTCCTAAGATAAGGTCGGGTCATCTTAGAATAAAGAAAAGAGCATGAGCAGATGATGGGAGCATATGCTCAATTAAAATTAAATGTACAGTAGACATTTTCGGAACCTGAAATGTTGGGGTAATGACGGACATAGGGTCTAAAAACTGTGGATGATGGAAGCATATGCGCAACTGAAGAAGACGTGCAATATACTTTATTAAGAACCTGCAATTATCAGATGATGCCAGCCACATGGTTTGCAACATGTGGCATCTCCAGGCTACTGGGCGGAGCCACCGAGGAAGTAGAGTTGTTGGACGATCTCTCAAGTTGTAGCACAGAGGCGTCGGGAGGAAGAACTAACTGCAGAAACCTCAAAATGGACAGAGACACAGAGAGGAATAACCACCTACGGCTCCCTAGGCTGCTGCCGCCGGGGGCTATGAGAATAAACTGGCGGCCTTATGCGAGAAACTGGGAATTTTCTGCACGAGGAGTAGATGATATACAGTGTGATTGGGGGAGAATGTAGTGAGACCGGGAGACTAGGGAAAATTATGATTCAGTTGGGAAAGATTTTGGACGGAGAAATCTGTGGTTGGGGGGAAGTTCAATTGGAGGAGAAAACAGAATGCGCGGGGGATGAGAGGCGCTATGAAAAAAATTGGTTTAAATAGAATACAAAGGAAAAAATAGCTACATATTTTATTGACATTCTGAGTCAAGAGAGGACAGCTGTAGTTAAGTGTGTCCGACTGGATTAGTTATATTTATTCTGCTTACATTGTTATTACTTGTAACTAAAAGTTGATTTACCTACATATAAAATATATGTACTTAGTAATATTGTAGTCAAAGCATATTATTTTTATAGTGTAACCTCAAGAAAGAGGAAACACCAAGGTCAAAGGATAGATCAAGAAAGAGGGCAAGAATTTCAAGGACGAACCAAAAGAAAGAAAGGGGAAAAAGAGAAGAAACTCCCTCTCACTTGGGTGTCACCTTGTCAAAACATGGCCTATTACCCTTGTGATGAGGATATTACTCTCAAGAATGACCACCATGTAAAAAATGGTCTAGTGCCGATGTAACGCCCGGGCCCACTGCCTAGGACTCTAGTAGAGTTTCAAGAATGATGACTGGCCTCACAAACCACCACTAGCCTTAACTACGCACTTTGTCCACATTGACAAGCAAGCCAGGATCAACTTCCCGACTGGTCACTCATCCTAGTACTACTCCAAGCCGAGCACACTTAATTATGAAGTTCTTTAGTGACGGGCTCCCGGAAAAAGAGTTGCACCTTGGTGATATGAGTAGTCCAATCATTCGTTTTAAGAGTGTTTTATCAGAGGCCTCAAATCCTAAGATGTTACAATCTCCCCCACTTAGACTCTTGACGTCCTCGTCAAGGCTCACCTATAAGGCCTCATAATCTCTTCCCCATTTTAGTGCAGACCCACAACGGCCCATGGACACCCAACTCCTGATCATGGAATATCAGTGCAAGGGTGGCTACGTCAACCATGGACAACCCTTTCCTACATGCCTGGACCGCACGGCTCAAGACTGGCATGTCACATGCCCATGTGGGCCCCACTTACTAGAGGGGTTGTGGCTCTGATACCATTTGTAACACTCGGGTCCACTTCCCAAGGCTCTAGTAAGGTTTCAGGAATGATGACTGGCCCCACAAACCACCACTAGCCTTAAATTTGTAACACTCGGGCCCACTTCCCAAGGCTCTAGTAAGGTTTTAGGAATGATGACTAGCCCCACAGAACACTACTAGCCTTAACTACATACTTTGTGCTCACTCACGTGCAAGTCGGGGTCAACTTCCCGACCGGTCACCCATCCTAGTACTACTCCAAGCTGAGCTTACTTAACTATGGAGTTCTTAGTGATGGGCTTCCAAAAAAAGGAGGCCCACCTTGGTGATATGGGTAGTCCAATCATTCCTTATAAGATTATTTTATCCAAGGTCTCAAATCATGGGATGTTACAATCTCACCTACTTAGAATCTTGACGTCCTCATCAAAGCTCAACTATACAGCCTCATAATCTCTTCCCCAGTTCAGTGCAGACCCACAATGGCCCATGGACACCCAACTCCCGATCACGGAATACCAGCGCAAGGGTGGCTACGTCAACCATGGACATCCCTTTCCTACATGCCTGGACCGCATGGTTCAAGACTGGCATACCATGCCCATGTGGGCCCCACCTACTGGAGGGGAATTGGCTCTGATACCATTTAACACTCGGGCCCACTGCCCAAGGCTCTAGTAAGGTTTCAGGAATGATGACTGGCCCCACAGACCACCACTAGCCTTAACTACGCACTTTGTGCTCACTCACGCGCAAGTCGGGGTCAACTTCTTGACTGGTCACCCATCCTAGTACTACTCCAAACTGAGCACACTTAACTATGGAGTTCTTAGTGACGGGCTTCCGAAAAAGGAGGTGCATCTTGGTGATATGGGTAGTCCAATCATTCCTTATAAGATCATTTTATCCGAGGCCTCAAATCCTGGGATGTTACAACCGAGAAAAAGGAAGAAGATGGGGTAGAAGATCCAAATAAAACTTTAACAAGGAAGATAAACAATCACCTAGGTTGAAGATGACCAAGGATCACCACATGCAAATGTTGAATCACCTCCAAAGCACCAAGAACAAATTCTTCTTGCTCCACCAACCTCCAAGATCGTCCAAGAAAGGAAGGAGAAAGAGGATGGCCGAAAATGATCACTTTCATGGAGAGAAGAGGGTTTATATAGCAAAGGAGGAGAGAGGTAGGGCAAGGGATGAGGTGTCAACGAAAGAAGGCCCCAAAGGGACACTTATCCACTCAAAAGACCAACATGCAACCATTTAAGCCCAACATGAAAGACATGGTGATCCACTGAGGTTTGATATCAACCACCTAGGCCACCCAACCCTCATGTCAGAACTACAACACACCAAAGGAACCACCCATGGTCACGACATACCATCAAGGACCACTAGGTCACGACACAAGCTTACCACAAACCCTAGGTCGAGACACTCTACACAAGAGCACACGTCTTGACCCAAGACACCCAAGACCATCTCCATCACAAAAACCATACATAGGGGACGTGTCTCGACCATGACACCCTCCAACCAGGCCCTAGATCGTGACCTAGGTTGAAACAAACCAACAAGGGTCATGGTCAAGGCACACCAACCCTAGAAAACCCTAATCACCACTAAGGGTGATACCACTCAACTAAGGGTCCACAAAGGTGCCCCAAAGAACCAAAACCTCCCTCATGAACCCAAGAGAGATAAGGAACACTCTAGAGGTTGAAAATTACAAGAATAACCCTTCAAATGGGCAATTTGTAATTTACATCAAAACTAGCACATAAAGCACAAACAACGTCCAAACAAGCTCAAACTGAAAACTTAAGCTCTCCACATGCTCTAAGATCATGTCAAAGGATTAGAGAAAGGTTCTAATCACATAATCAAGCTGAAGAAAATAGGGTTACCCCAAAACTCAGGTCAGGGGTCATATACATGGCGTGAAGCGAATCAAGTGGTTGACTGCCTTGCTAAAGCAAAACTAAAAAATGCTAGTGGTATTCTCTGGTTTAAAAAAAAACCTCCTGATGAGTGATGAGGTATTAACCTATATGAATTCCATTGTAACAGTAGTAGTGCTACCAAATTTAATATATCTTTATATCATTTGTTTTGTAGCTCTAATTTATTTTTTCATGCAAACAAAGGGCATGGTGAATAAAAATACCTTCTAACTTAGCTAGATGAAGTCTTGAAAGTTATTCATGGTCCAAATTCCTCAAGTATCATATGTTGGATGAAATTCTATAGCTGAATATACATGAGTATATATTTTTGTGCCATGGACCTCAAGAATCATATATAAAACTTCATGATAATTTCTCTATCATGCCAAATAAATAAATGAGTTAACCAAGCCTTGGGAGTCCTTTGTCCTGTATCTCAAGAAAGGTAAGTTTGACTTTAGTTTACTTTATGACATACATATTTATCGATGAGGAAACAATGAATTAAAAACATATTGTAGGTGTTGATCTTATCATAAAGTCAACCCCTTTGTTGTTGAAAAATGCATTCAAGATAAGAAATGAAAGAATTCACATAAACCTAAGTCCAAGGTCCAAAAGAAACCAAAGAAAACCAGATTAGAGTTGTGGACAAGTTGTCCATGAGAACAAATTTTGTCCAATGAAAAAGGCCACAAAACTACTTCTTCTACAATAGAGGAGGTAGTGGTCAACATGATGACTACTTCCTTAAACCTTGACAAGCATGCATCTACCCAACATGAGATTATTTGTATTTTTGCATCATTATATCAGATTGTAGACACTTTGGTGAATGTGCATGTATGTGTTGTTAAGTCTTTGTTTTTGTCTTATCATGCCTCTTTGATTAAAGTTTTATAGAAATTAGAGGCGAATAACTTGGGTACTGATGCAGTCCTATTTTAGGGCTTCATTTTGTGTCTTTTTGTATCTCAATCACATCTAAACATAGTGGAATTCAAGTTAAATTCCCCAATATGCATATTATTGTCATGCACTTATGGACGTTCTTTGCAAACTTTTCAGGTACTTGGACCATGCTTTGGATGGATGAGAGAGAAGGAAGAGTCCTAGGAGTCCTCCACTCATGGAGGGGTCCAAAGAAGACCCCAAAGCTCCCTCAGCCTACCCCTAATGGCCAAGGTTCAACATAAAGCAAATAAATCCATTGATAATGAAGATTCAAGTTGAATTTTATACTGAAGACCGTAGAATTGTTGTGATTCCAAGGAACTGTCGTGCTGACCAATGTCAAAGTTATAGAGAAAATCCCAAAATTGCAAAGCTACAACAACATCGCCACCATGGTTATGCTACCTAGTACAGTCGTGCTATGAAGCCCCCAAAACGGTCATGATGCCCAGCACGACCGTGCTTCCAGAAGACAAAATGGGTGTGCTAAAGGGAATGACCTCACCTCCATCTCATTCACCACAGTAGTGCTATCCAGCACAGTCGTTCTACCTAGCCTCCAACACGGTCATGCTGCCCAGCATGGCTGTGCTACCAGCCTCCATATTACCACCTCAACCTGTGATTTTTTCACTTTCTTAGAATGATCGCTCCACACCACCATGAGCATTCCTACCCTTACCCACCACAGTCATGCTACCCAACACGACCATGCTACCACCTAAACTGTAGCATTTTCTGCACCTTTTCTAATAATACCCCTACTTACCCTAGTGCTTCCACCACCACCTATATATACATGGGTAGCTGCCACAACACTAGGTTAGATGCCATTACTCCTCTCCACCCACTCTAGAGCATTCATTGCACTCCCCTTGCATTTATGCTCTCCACCCACCATTTCCACCTCGTTTCCACCATAGAAACCTAGTTTTCTAGGTTTTCTACCATAATCCCCTTCATTTTCATGCCCATCATCCACCTTGAAGGAGGGAGGTCACCCTACATAGCTAGGAGGCGAAGGAGGAGTATTTACTTCGAGTTCTATGGATTTCTTCCTCTTCCTTCCCTTTTGTTTTCTCTTTTGCATGATTATGTTTAGATAAGCCCCTAGTGGTGGGTTGTTTGGGGTTAAAATGTGACTTTGATACCAGGAAAATAACTTGTAATGAACATAATTTTATTCTATGATGATTTCCTCTTTCTTCTATATCATTTCCCATTATTTTGCATGTGGTTTGTGCTTTAAACATAAATTGCTTGTTTTGTGATGCTTGATGACACTTAGCTTCGTAGGGGAAAATGGAATGTATGTGGAAATCTTAGGAATGGCTCCTAGGTCCAATTAGTGGATCCCTAGATATCCCCCTTTCTTCCTACATACATCTCCCTTCTTCTACAAGTGAGTGTGAGATTTAAGTAGCTAGTGTAAGTGTGATTAGTGCAATTGCCTAGAGTTTCCTAAAGGCTAGATGGCAAGTCACATGAGGTGAAACACCCTCATATCTACTCCCATTCCTACCCTTGGCTCTCAATTTCCCTAATACCACTTACCCTAGAAACCTAGACTTGCCAAGTCCCATTAGAATTACACCTAGCCCTAGTTCTCCAACTAGTAGTATATGGTATATTCTAATAGCACTTGCCTTGTTGTTTGGTTTGGTAATCTAGATTGAAATGTGAGATTTGCATGCTATATTGACCTTCCCCCAAATAATATCAAGTTGCATTCCCAAACGGCCCACCTACCCATCTTATTGCTTAAAAACCACTTTTGTCTTCTTAGCTTGTTAATGCTAGTGTAGTCAATTGCCTTTGTTAATTCTTAGCTAATTGCTTAGTTCTAGATAGTTAGTCTTTTCTTAAGTAGTTAGGGCTCCTTTGAGCTTTCTTGTGTTAGTTTGGCTAATTAGTGATAACTTTGACTCTTGCTTGTCTAGTTGTTTAGCTTGCACCTTAGTTGATAACTTAGCTTGCTAGCATAGTCTAACTCATTTCTCTAGCTGAATTGCTTGTCTTGCTTAGTTTGATAGCCTTAACTTAGAGTAATCTAGGGATTTTGTTAAATAGTTTCTTTCTTGTTCCTTCTTTCTTACAGTCGTAGTGTAATCAAACCAAACCCAATTTTAAACCCTCAATCCTTAATCCCCACTTTAGGAACATAGAAAACACTAACCTATCTCTAGTGCCCCCACTCTCCCAGAGGATTGACCCTAATCTTACCACTAACCTATACTACAACATGACCCCGTGAGCTTGTGGGAACGTGTGATTAGTTGGTCCTACCATTGCTGTCACACCCCGATCTCACACTAACCACTAATCATGAGATTAGGGCGCGACGGAGGGATTATCACATAAACAAATCACTGAGAACTTTTTCTTTTTAAAACCTCGTAATGATATCCAGATTATTGTTGTAAACTAAAACATAAATAACTATTGCGGAAGCATTTCAATTAAACTGGCTAGAGAACATAAACAGAGTTTACAACATGTAGCATTGTTTAACAGAAAGTAAACATAACATTTAATTTACATATTTTACACATTCGCCATACATACTCTCTCTCACCCACACCATGTCCCAAGGACCGAGGGGAAAGGACTAAGAGACCACTATCTAACTAACTACATATACCTTCTACTGACTAGGGTGGTAAGATCCTTCAGATTCCTGGAACTGTCGCTGACCTGAAAATGTTTGAGTAGAGGAGTGAGCCTACTCGCTCAGTGAATAGTTTTTCATTTAACTATCACTAAACAACTCGTTAAGTTTATTATTCAGATTAATATACAAGAAATACAACACTGAGCAGTTCTAAAACAATATACTTGAAATAACAAAGAATGTAAATATTGCATCCAAAGAATAACTACTAGAAGACTATGCTCTAGTCTTCCTTAACTCTTTCATTTATAAGGAACTCTGTGAACCTATATGATCATATTTTAGCTTATGCCCTGATCTATGCAGTGTACTCTGCATAGAGACTCGCAGTGCACTACGGCCACACCGTACAAGACTTAGCGACACACCCGGGAAATGCTAAGTCTGACGCCAGCCCTATTTTGCCACAGGACCACAGGCTCTCCGGCCTCAATGCACTACTCCGAGTGCTCTAGACTCCTCCTCTAACCTGAGCACATAGGCGGAGAGTCTCACAGGGTTACCTCCATGACTCCGCACGGATCTTGTTGCAATAACCCCTATTTTCTCCAGTGCCACCGTGACTCCGCACAGATTATTGTTGAACACTGTCTCTCTGTCCTCGTGCCACCATGACTCCGCACGGTTAATGTTGCAACACGAGTTTCACCCCTAAGAAGTAGATCTCTCGAAGGGGTTCTACGGTGTTCAGGGCACCTAAGTCTAACATTAACATTATAGGTACATTTTAAACAGAAATCATAACTCATTTAACATTTCTCACAAGGCTCACACGGCCTACCATATCATATCATAAGAAACATCATAACTCATGTATTCAACATATATCATGTCTCAGTAACATTCCTTTCTAGGGCATGTCATATCTCATCACCTGCAATTTACGAGATATGTATTGTGAAAATAAGAAACCCTGTAGTATATATATACCAACTCAAAGAGAATAAGCATGTAAAGTTAAATGCACAAGAAACATACAATTCAACAGTTAAGCATCACCACATCTCATACGTGCATATTGAATTTATTCAATTGAACATCTTAGTGCACTGCTAAGAGTAATTTACTTCACATATAAGAAATCATCTGTAGTATTTCTATTCCAGTAATTGTATTAAGCACTTTTGGTTTCCATTGCACCAAATAAAATCATTGAACTGTTCTACACTGATCAGAAATCATTGAATTGTTCTACACTGTTCTAGATCATGTATAATCATACAGAAGCAATTTATAAAATAAAATTCAAGTTTCATCAAATACTGATAAAACGCCTGATAACCACTGATATCAGTGCAAAAATGCACAGTTTACCGAAAAATTCCAACGAAGGAGTTAAATGATGATAACTAAATGAATTCCTACTCACCGCGTTTCGAACTGTCCGGGTTCGTTCGGAATTGCGTCTAGATGCCTATTTCCAAGCAAATTTCTATTGTCTTCTATCTTGAATTTAGCCCAAATTGAACCTGCCGCTTACAGCAGCTCAACACGCAAACGATCTGCTTAAGAAGAACTCAGCTAGTAGCTGCTTGAGGCCTGAGAGCTGCGGATAAATGCTAGGAGCTCAAAATCAGAGTTACATGAAGCTTTTTCCCTACTGTTGGCGGCCCAAGATGAGGCGCGGTTGACTGAGAAAAAGGAGGGAAAAGGAAGGGGTAGGAGAAGGGAAGGGATGGCGCGTGCTAGCTGAAGCTATGGAAGCCCAAGCTCACCCACTTCTCCTCTCTAGCAGGTCGACCAACCTGCTGCTTGGCGCCGCTCACAATGGTCTGTTGGGGTGAGGATGAAGAGGGAAAGGAAGAAAGAGGGTGGACGGAGGCCGATCACAGCTAAACAAAGCCAAGGGCTAAAAGTCGCCCCTCATACCTTCCCCTATTGCAATCGATCGAGCTGCTCCTGGAAGCTTCAAGCGGTGCTCACATGTCAGGTAGCTACGGCTGAGTGTGGACAAGAGATGAAGGTGGAGGAAGAAAACTCAACCTGCTCTCTCTCTCTCTCTCTAGGTCGCGCCACCCTTTCTCCTCCTTGGCTGGCTGATCACGCACAACACAGAGCGCCGCTGAAGCGGTTGCTCCTATTCTATTAGTCGCGTGGAGAAGAAGGTTAAAGGGAAAGAAAAATCAACCGACCCATTAAGGAGATAAAGATCAAATAAAAAAATGGGAAATTTGCAAAATCAGCCCAAAAGAATTAAAAACGTCATATCTAATACATCGGATGCCCGATTTGGATGATTTCTCTTGCAACTTTTCAAACACGAGATTCTCTACAACCTCGAAACGTGAAAACATGCTAATTGGACTATATCACCTGATCAAAGCACTAAATATATCAGTGAGTACTTAACTCAACTCAGTTAACCTAACGATCATCATTACTATAATCGTTAATTACCTCAGATGATTCAATCTCATCCATTGATTCACATATTGTCTTATCTTAATTAACCATGATATTTAATATGATACTCAACACTAATCAAGGTGTTTCACACTAATTGAGGTATTTATTGGTTAACCTCAATGTGGGTCATAACAATCTCCCTCCCTTATAAGAATTTCGTCCCAAAATTCCTAAAAGAGAAAAGGAAACTTGTTACGCATCTCTGACTCAAGCTCCCACGTGGCTTCCTCTAGGTTATGGTTCCTCCATAGAACTTTCACTAATGATACCTCATGATTCTTAAGCTTCTTGATCCACGGGTCAACTATTTGAACTAGACCTTCAACATAAGACACATCAAGTCTAAGTTGTACAGGTTTTGGGTACATTATCTTTTCTGTACCAGGGTAACATTTCTTCAGCATAGATACATGAAACACATCATGTAGATTAGCCAACTCGGATGGCAAATCCGACTTATAGGCTACAGGTCCAATCCCCTCAATGATAGGATATGGGCCCATAACCTAGGAATCATTTTGCCTCACTTACCAAACCTCAACACTCTTTTTCATGGTGAAACTTTCGAGTACACTTCATCACTAACCTCAAACTCAAGTGGTCTACGTCTCTTCTCAGCATAACTCCTCTGCCTATCATGTGCAACTTTCAACTGTTCTTTGATCACAGTAATCTTTTCAGTGGTCAAATACACTATCTCGGGTCCAAGAATCTGCTTTTCACCAACCTCATACCAACATATGGGTGATCTACACTTTCTACCATACAAAGCTTCATACGGGGCCATACCAAGACTAGAATGGTAGCTATTGTTGTATACAAATTCCATAAGGCTCAAGTGTTCTTCCCAACTTCCTCTGAACTACAGAACACATGCTCTCAGCATGTCCTCGAGAGTCTGAATGGTTCTCCCTGACTGACCATCTGTTTGCGGGTGAAAGGTTGTACTGCATTTCAACTTTGTGTCCAAAGTACAATGCAAATAATTCTAAAACCTGGATGTGAACTTAGGATCTTTATCTGATATAATTGAAACTTAAATACCATGCAATCTGACTATTTCATCCACGTATCTCTTAGCCAGCTTCGGGACATCAAAGGTTGACTTAATATGAATAAAGCGAGCAGACTAAATTAGTCTATCCACAATCATTTATATCGAGTCATAACCTCTAGGTGTCCTGGGTAACCTTATCACAAAAAATCCATTGTGATATGTTCCCGTTTCCATTCTGGTATAGGAAAAGATTGCAAGGTAGCTGTAGGTTTCTGGTGCTCAGCCTTAACCTGCTGACACATACTACACCTAGCCACATACTCAACTACATCCTCTTCATACCAGGCCACCAGTACAACTCCTTGAGATTCATGTACATCTTAGTGTCACCTGGATGTATAGAATACATTGATGCATGTGCTTCCTCAAGAATCTATTCTTTCAAATCATTATCTCGAGGTACATGCAACCTGTCATGCTAATACAACACAACATCGTCTGAAAACTTGAACTCTGGTCTCTTCCCCCTGTCATGTCATGCATGGTTTGGTTTAACTCACTATGACCCTATTATAGTTCCTTGATTTGATCATAAGAAGTAGGCTTGACTTGCATCTGTGCAATCAAACCATTTAGCTTTGTCACCCCTAAGTCTAAGTTCAGCTTTCACATTTCCACTAGCATGTCTCCCTCGAAACATGCAATAGAGAATGCATCAACTGTTGAACTTGACTTCCCGCTGAGGGCATCTACTTAAGAGCATGAACTACAACAGCTAACTTTAAACCCTGGATTTTGTTAGTGCTAGGTTACCTTTCATAGTGCAAATCGTATGATCTTGTTTTATAAAGATACTAGTATTCAAGGTCAAATCACTAGCGACATCCCTTGAACTACTTCAACTCTAAACATTCTAGGGTTTGGTCCTTATCAGTAACATAGCATTATTGTGGTGTGACTTTGCTTCCTTAGTTTGAAATCAAACTTTAGATCTCATAAGTTCATCCATCTACTTGTAATGAATACAACAGATATGAATAATCATCAATGAACTATAGATATATAACAGAAATGTAACATCAACCAAGTTCTCTAGCATAACTTATTAACACAAATGCTACAAATAAACATGATACTTGTTACCCAAGCATCACACATGGCTCACAAGGCCATTCATATCTTGTCACCTCTCACTAGGCAACAACTTATTCACATGGTTCATAAGGCCATTCACATCTTGTCACCTCTCACTAGGCAACAACTTATTCACATGGCTCATAAAATCCGTACACATTATTACTTTTATTAAGCAACAACAACATCAACACACAAAAAGCCAATCAACATTTATTATATAAATGTCACAGCCCAAACTTGGCTATATTCATCATCTCATCATACCTGCATGGTTATTAGGCATGATAACAGTCATACAAGATATTTATCACATCATGTGATACAGTAGTAATACCATCATTCCTTAACCAAGAATTAGGGTTCACTATCAAACATGGCTTATCATTCCCTTTTCCCCAAATTAGGGTTAGGGTTCCCCATTTCTCATTAATTGAGACCCTCTTGAGTTAACCAACTTTATCTTGTATTAAGGTATTTCCCCTCTTAATGCATTCCATCACAGAATACTCACCCTTAGCATATAATGCATAGGCCACACATTAGAATTGTCCAGCTATCTCACATGATATGGACTTATCTTAGTTTAAGGCATAACTTTATTATAAAGTTGCCTATAAACAATCACAATGATACACCCTCAACTAGGGTTTCACAAGGATACACCCTCAACTAGGGTTTCACAAGGATACACCCTCAACCAGGGTTCACAAGGATACACCCTCAACCAGGGTTCACAAGGATACACCCTCAACTAGGGTTTCACAAGGATACACCCTCAACTAGGGTTTCACAAGGATACACCCTCAACCAGGGTTCACAAGGATACACCCTCAACCAGGGTTCACAAGGATACACCCTCAACCAGGGTTTACTAATCATGTATTGGATCCATGCATTTGTTATGCATTATTGATTAGTACCATTAAGGGTATTTCTCACCTAATCATTAAATTTAATCTGACCCTTATTGTGTTCCTTTATTTCAAATTAAGGATTGCTCATATGAGGTCCCAATGTTGGGTCTCCGATATCAGTTCCAACTAATACTTAGCTATCCTAATCTTTCTCGTATATCTCAACATCTTAGTGTATATACATTCTCACTAAGTTGCGGGTCTAAATTATCCAGAGTCTACTTTCATTATATTCTTAATAAGAGTCGTTAGATCCTAGTAACACATCCTACCAGCCGGACCAGGCCGAACCTGTAGTCCTGAAGCCAAGAGCTACTCAGGATTAACCAACTCCTATTAATCTCAAACATGTGGAAAGAATATCCACTTAGGGCAGACTCATTTAAACATAACTTCTGGTATACTTAATACAAAGAATATAAACAATAACTAAATCACTTAATGACACACAACAATATAAAAGAATCATATTTATTCTATAAACTGAAAATCTAAATCCATACATATAAGAGCATTTCTAATGATTTCCAATCAAATAAGCAATATAAAGCAAGAGTTGCATCACATCCTATGTTTAATCTCTTACTCCTGCATAAATTTCCAGTTTCTTAACCCTAAGATTTCTAGGGTTTCTCTCTAGCCTATCCTTCCTCTGCATACCTGGCCAGGGCATCCAGAGAAGAATAGACAGAGTAGCTTGATACTAGTCAATCTAAGTATTCAGACACCTGGCCAGGGTATCTAAACACTCAGACCTTCCAGAGCTAAAGACACATCATTTCTTATCCATCTTAATTATAATACTATCTTTTGATCCTAATGATCCCTGATAACTCAGCTTAAACTCTCAACTTGATTCTCGTGACCATGTCTTCTTCCTGCCATCTGCAATAGTATAATAGAATACTTCCTGTTAGAAAATTGCAGTTAGAAGGAAGACACTTAAGTCCTAATCCTATTGGTCTCTTATCGTCCCCTGACCTTGACTTAGAGTATTCATATACTCAACCTATGCTCTGATACCAAGATGTCAAACCCCGATCTCACACTAACCACTAATCATGAGATTAGGGTGCGACGGAGGGATTATCACATAAACAAATCACTGAGAATTTTTCTTTTTAAAACCTCGTAATGATATCTGGATTATTGTTGTAAACTAAAACATAAATAACTATTGCGGAAGCATTTCAATTAAACTGGCTAGAGAACATAAATAGAGTTTACAACATGTAGCATTGTTTAATAGAAAGTAAACATAACAGTTAATTTACATCTTTTACACATTCGCCATACATACTCTCTCTCACCCACACCATGTCCCAAGGACCGAGGGGAAAGGACTAAGAGACCACTATCTAACTAACTACATATACCTTCTACTGACTAGGGTGGTAAGATCCTTCAGATTCCTGGAACTGTCGCTGACCTAAAAATGTTTGAGTAGAGGAGTGAGCCTACTCGCTCAGTGAATAGTTTTTCATTTAACTATCACTAAACAACTCGTTAAGTTTATTATTCAGATTAATATACAAGAAATACAACACTGAGCAGTTCTAAAACAATATAATTGAAATGACAAAGAATGTAAATATTGCATCCAAAGAATAACTACTAGAAGACTATGCTCTAGTCTTCCTTAACTCTT
Source organism: Alisma plantago-aquatica (assembly GCA_963693085.1). Classification (NCBI taxonomy): domain Eukaryota; kingdom Viridiplantae; phylum Streptophyta; class Magnoliopsida; order Alismatales; family Alismataceae; genus Alisma; species Alisma plantago-aquatica. Next base: position 1,997,428,159 of record OY856409.1, read on the forward strand.
TCATTTATAAGGAACTCTGTGAACCTATATGATCATATTTTAGCTTATGCCCTGATCTATGCAGTGTACTCTGCATAGAGACTCGCAGTGCACTACGGCCACACCGTACAAGACTTAGAGACACACCCGGGAAATGCTAAGTCTGACGCCAGCCCTGTTCTTCCACAGGACCACAGGCTCTCCGGCCTCAATGCACTACTCCGAGTGCTCTAGACTCCTCCTCTAACATGAGCACACAGGCAGAGAGTCTCACAGGGTTACCTCCATGACTCTGCACGGATCTTGTTGCAATAACCCCTATTTTCTCCAGTGCCACCGTGACTCCGCACGGATTATTGTTGAACACTGTCTCTCTGTCCTCGTGCCACCATGACTCCGTACGGTTAATGTTGCAACACGAGTTTCACCCCTAAGAAGCAGATCTCTCGAAGGGGTTCTACGGTGTTCAGGGCACGTAAGTCTAACATTAACATTATAGGTACATTTTAAACAAAAATCATAACTCATTTAACATTTCTCACAAGGCTCACACGGCCTGCCATATCATATCATAAGAAACATCATAACTCATGTATTCAACATATATCATGTCTCAGTAACATTCCTTTCTAGGGCATGTCATATCTCATCACCTGCAATTTACGAGATATGTATTGTGAAAATAAGAAACCCTGTAGTATATATATACCAACTCAAAGAGAATAAGCATGTAAAGTTAAATGCACAAGAAACATACAATTCAACAGTTAAGCATCACCACATCTCATACGTGCATATTGAATTTATTCAATTGAACATCTTAGTGCACTGCTAAGAGTAATTTACTTCACATATAAGAAATCATCTGTAGTATTTCTATTCCAGTAATTGTATTAAGCACTTTTGGTTTCCATTGCACTAAATAAAATCATTGAACTGTTCTACACTGATCAGAAGCTGTTCTAGATCATGTATAATCATACAGAAGCAATTTATAAAATAAAATTCAAGTTTCATCAAATACTGATAAAACGTCTGATAACCACTGATATCAGTGCAAAAATGCACAGTTTACCGAAAAATTCCAACGAAGGGGTTAAATGATAACTAAATGAATTCCTACTCACCGCGTTTCGAACTGTCCGGGTTCGTTCGGAATTGCATCTAGAGGCCTATTTCCAAGCAAATTTCTATTGTCTTCTATCTTGAATTTAGCCCAAATTGAACCTGCCGCTTACAGCAGCTCAACACACAAACGATCTGCTTGAAGAAGAACTCAGCTAGTAGCTACTTGAGGCCTGAGAGCTGCGGATAAATGCTAGGAGCTCAAAATCGGAGTTACATGAAGGTTTTTCCCTACTGTTGGCGGCCCAAGATGATTTCTTGCTGCTATACGAAGCTATCCTTTGCTTCAGATCAGCCGGCACCGCCCTTACTTGATCGGGCACAGATGGAGGCGCCTATAGGGCGCGGTTGACTGAGAAAAAGGAGGGAAAAGGAAGGGGTAGGAGAAGGGAAGGGATGGCGCCTGCTAGCTGAAGCTATGGAAGCCCAAGCTCGCCCACTTCTCCTCTCTAGCAAGTCGACCAACCTGCTGCTTGGCACCGCTCACAATGGTCTGTTGGGGTGAGGATGAAGAGGGAAAGGAAGAAAGAGGGTGGACGGAGGCCGATCACAGCTAAACAAAGCCAAGGGCTAAAAGTCACCCCTCATACCTTCCCCTATTGCAATCGATCGAGCTGCTCCTGGCAGCTTCAAGCGGCGCTCACATGTCAGGTAGCTACGGCTGAGCGTGGATAAGAGATGAAGGTGGAGGAAGAAAGCTCGACCTGCTCTCTCTCTCTCTCTCTAGGTCGCGCCACCCTTTCTCCTCCTTGGCTGGCCGATCACGCACAACACAGAGCGCCGCTGAAGCGGTTGCTCCTATTCTATTAGTCGCGTGGAGAAGAAGGTTAAAGGGAAAGAAAAATCAACCGACCCATTAAGGAGATAAAGATCAAATAAAAAAATGGGAAATTTGCAAAATCAGCCCAAAAGAATTAAAAACGTCATATCTAATACATCGGATGCCCGATTTGGATGATTTCTCTTGCAACTTTTCAAACACGAGATTCTCTACAACCTCGAAACGTGAAAACATGCTAATTGGACTATCTCACCTGATCAAAGAACTAAATATATCAGTGAGTACTTAACTCAACTCAGTTAACCTAACGATCATCATTACTACAATTGTTAATTACCTCAGATGATTCAATCTCATCCATTGATTCACATATTGTCTTATCTTAATTAACCATGATATTTAATATGATACTCAACACTAATCAAGGTGTTTCACACTAATTGAGGTATTTACTGGTTAACCTCAATGTGGGTCATAACAATTGCTATTCTTTATTCTTTGTTCACTTTTGCATATTATCATTCTAACTTGGTTTTTGTTGCTTGTTTGTGTATTGTACATGTGACAGTTGTGCATGTGTCATGTGTGTTTGACTTGTACTGACTTGGTGTTATATGACCCCGAGATAGGTAGAAGGAGACGCCAAAGCCACCATAACCAACATTGAGAAACTAAAATGGGTGATCGTGAATCCGAAATACCTCATGCAGATGCTCAACTGCAACCCAACCGCCCCCTCCATGAATACTTCACCCTAGGGAAATACAATTCCCCCATTGCCACCCTTGTTGACCAAATGTTGGGTCAACAATTTTCCATTCCACCCACACTGCTTGGACTCCTCCCTACTTACTATGGGATGGAGAATGAGAACCCCTACCACCTTAATGATGCCTTCCTTGAAACTTGTTCCACCATCTGCACCCCCTCTTCCACTGATGACTCCATCTAGATGACCCTCTTCCCATTCCATCTAAAAGAAAAGACCAAGGAATGGTACATCTCCAAGCCGGAGTTGGTAACGTGGAACATGGTAAAGAAAGAGTTTCTCAAGAAGTTCTTCCCCATTGCCAAGCTGACCCAAATGCAAAGATGTATCACTGCCTTCTCCCAGAAAGAAAATGAACCTTTCCACGAGGTGTGGGAAAGGTTCCAAAAGCTCTTGTGTGACTTCCCCCATCATGAGGTACCCTTATTGCAGCTGGTTCAAGATTTCTACACTAAGCTAGTGGAGTGTTGACAAAACAATGTTGATTCATCATGTGGAGGCACCTTCATGGAAAAGCCACCTAAGGAATCGTGGCCCTTGTTTTAGAAACTTGCTGAGAATTCTCGCCGTCAGGCTTCTACTAAAGGGGAACATTGTGACCGGAACTAAATCCTTCCACCTCCTCCCGTAGTTCCATCTTGAACTACAGAAAACCTCGACATGATGAAAATGATGGCAGACATGATGAATATGATGAAGAACCAAGTTGGTGGTTCTTCCAGTCAATCCACTATGGCAGTCAAAGCTGAAGAAGAAGTGCATGCCTTTGGCAACCAAAACAACAAAGGAGGAATGAACCAAACTTATCATGGAAACAAAAAAATGAGTAAGGGCAAGGGAAACCAAGGAAACATCAAGGACCCAAGTATATCTCCAAGTTTGAGGAGGAAGTTCTAGGAAGGCTAAGAAACCTCGATGAAGTAAAGAAAGAGGTGTCCTCTCAAGGGAAAAATATTAGCCGCATTAAGCAAAGGCTTGATCAAATCTCCCTTTCTCTTACCCAATGTGAAGAGGGTAGGCTCCCATCTCAACCCATGGCCAATCCAAACAATGATGGCAGTTATGTCAGCACCACTCAAGGTGCTTATGTCCCACCACAAGGCCAAGTACCCCCACTTCACCAATACCAAGGACCATGATATCCATATGCTCCTCCATCTTGCTAAACCCCCTACAACTACCAATATCCTCCACCACATTCAAACCAACAACCCCCTCCACAATATCACCCACATCCACCACAACAACCACAATGTATCCTCCAAAAGCTAAATCCAAGGCCACCACCACTCAAGAACCATATCCACCTCCACAAGCCTCTTCTTCCACTACCCATGAGCATGTGAAGGCGGTGATGGTATTGAGGAGTGGTAGGACCTTGGAGTAGCCCCGTGATACTGATGTTGATAGCACAACCAGTGAGGATAGAGGTGATACTGTGACCAGACATGTTGATATTGAGATCAAGATTGATGATACTGTGATAGGAACTAGGGTTGATACTATGATACCAAGAGATGATACCATGATTCTAGTGATACCTCTTGATGATATTGTTGACTCAAGTCAGTTGGGATCACAACTTCCTCCTTTCCCCGATGCACTTGAAGAGCCATCGGCCTAAAGAAGGAAGAAAAAACATGTCGAGGACTTCATGGAGACCTTTAAGTAGGTCAAGACCAACATTCCTTTGCTTGTTGCAAAATCAAGAAAATTTCATCTTATGTCAAGATCTTGAAAGACTTATGCTTGTTTAAGAGAAAGACCACCAGAAGAACACCAAGGAAGGTCAAGCTTACTGGGCAAGTGATCTCATTTCTATAGCGCACCATGTCGAGAAAAAGGAAAGACCCCGATGCTCCCATCATTTCATGTTACATTGGAGCACACCACATAGACCAAGCCCTTCTTGACTTGGGTTCTAGCATGAACTTGATGCCATATGATGTGTTCAATGAGCTACAAATGGGACAACTGGGCCCCGCTCATGGTACCTTGCAGTTAGTTGATATATCTCTGAAAATGCCTAGAGGGTGTGTTGATGATGTGTTGGTCAGACTTGATGATGAAACCTTTGCATTCTTTTCTGTTGATTTTATTGTCTTGGATATGGAAAAGGACTCAAGGAAAGTACCTATTATCTTGTGGAGACCCTTCTTGGCCATAGTTGACGTAGTGATTCATGTGAGAACTAGTACCATGTATGTGACTTTCATGCAAATGAAGATATGATTGAACATCTTCAACTCTTCTGCTAAAGTCGAGGTGATAGGTGCCACAAATGAAGATTGTTATCTTGTTGAATGCCTTGATGAGATTGTAGAGGAGTGCCTACCTGTGTGGATTCAGACTGTCACTTGAGGTAAAGGTTTAGAGCCCATTGTTGAATTTACCATTGATGATGATTAAGAGGATGAAGTAAACAAGCTAGCCCTAGTGGCTACAAGTGAGGGCCTTCCATCCATTTTTGAGCCATTGAAGAATTATCTTGAAGAACCTCCAATTCTTGAACTCAAGTCACTCCCTGAAGGGTTAAAGTATGCATTCCTAGGCTCCAATGACACCCTCATAGTGGTCATTTATTCTATTGTCTCTCCAGAGCAAGAATATGCATTGATGAAAGTCCTAAAGAAGAACCATTTGGGCCATTGGATGGTCCATTGCTGATTTGAGGAGTATTGACCCCTCCATTTGTGTGCATAGGATTTGTGTGGAGGATGATGCTAGACCAACATGCCAAATGAAAAGGAAGTTAAACCCAAAATTGAAGGAAGTTGTGACCCAAGAGGTCATGAAATTGTTAGATGTTGGAATTATTTATCTGATTTCTGATAGCACATGGGTGAGTCCTATCCAAGTTGTACCAAAGAAGGGTGGGATAACAATTCCAGAGAAAGTTGATGGTAAGAAGATTTCTATTAGAGAACAATCCAAATGGAGGATGTGTGTAGACTATAGAAATCTCATTAATGAGAAGAGTAAGAAGGACCACTATCCTCTTCCATTTCTTGATCAGATTTTAGAGAGGTTGGCATGGCAGCGTTTCTATTACTTTCTTGATGGATACTCCAGGTATTTCCATATTGTTGTTCATCATACAGATCAAGAAAAGATGATGTTCACTTTCCCTAGCAGTACCTTTGCTTATAGGAGAATGCCATTTGGGTTGTGTAATGCCCCTTCTACTTCTAGAGATGTGTGACATCCATCTTTACTGACATGCTTGATTCATCACTTGAAGTATTCATGGATCATTTTTCTATTTTTGGTAAGACCTTTGATGAGTGTCTACTTCACTTAGATGCTATTCTTGATAGGTGCGTCAAGGTTTGCCTCATGCTATCTTGGGAAAAGAGCCACTTCATGGTGCCCGAAGGCATCATTCTGGGTCACCCTATTTCAAAAGACAATATCAAGGTTGATAGGGCCAAGGTGGGCCTCATTTCTACTCTCACCATTCCTTCTACCGTAAGACATGTCTGGTCTTTCTTGGGACATGCATGTTTCTATCATCGTTTCATCAAGGATTTTAGCAAAATCTCAAGACCTCTATGTCATTTTGTCAAAAAGGATGTTGAATTCTACTTTGATGACAAGTGTGTTGAAGCCTTCAACCACTTGAAACACAAACTCATTTCTGCTCCTATAATGCAACCCCCGTATTTCTTCTTGCCATTCGAGATTATGATGGATGCATCAGACATGGCAGTGGGGGTTGTGCTGGGCCAAAGAGTTGGCTGGATTCCACACACCATCTATTATGCTAGCAAGATTCTAGACAAACCACAAAGGAACTAAACGACTACATAAAATGACTTGCTTGTGGTGATATTTTCTCTTGACAAGTTCTGCTCATATCTTTTGCAAAACAAGGTAGCGATATACACAGACCATGATGCATTGAAGTACCTCATGGCAAAGAAATACTCAAAGCCAATCTTGATCCGGTGGATTTTGTTGCTTCAAGAATTTGATATTGAGATTGTGGACATAAAGGGAGTGGAAAATTCTGCCGCCGACCATCTCTACGAAATTGAAGCACCCTTTGATGATAGAGACTAAATTATAGAAACAATGTTATATTATAGCTCTTTTTACTCTCATTACTCAAAGGACATGGTATAAACATATAGCTAACTTCGTAGCTAGTGGAAGGATACCAAGCACATAGATAAGGGAGGAGAAAAAAAGGCTTTTTTCCATGGTCAAAAATTATGTTTGAGATGATTCTCATCGTTTCAAATATTGTCTCGACCAACTCATTAGGTGATGTGTCTCAGAGATGGAGCAACAAGAAATTCTATATGTGTGCCACTCTGGAATATGTGGAGGTCATTTTGACGGGAAATGCACGACTACCAAGGTTCTCCAAAGTGGATTTTATTGGCCCACATTGTTCAAAAATGCTCCTGATTTTTGCAAATGTTGTTTGAAGTGCCAAAAGGTAGGGACTATCTCAAAGAGGAACATGATGCATGTATCACCCATTCTTGTGGTAGAGGTGTTTGATGTTTGGGGGATTGACTTCATACATCCTTTTCCTCCCTCCTTTGGATATGTCTACATTTTGGTTGTCATCGACTACGTGTCAAAGTGGATTGAAGCTATTGTGACTAGAATGAATGATCACAAAGTGGTGTGTCATTTTATAAAATCAAATATATTTAGCCAGTTTGGTGTGCTAAGAGCCATGATTAGTGATGGGGGAAATCACTTCATCCATTGCACTTTTGAAGGTTTGCTTAAAAGACATGGAGTGAATCATTGTGTGGCTACTTCTTACCACCCCCAAATGAGTGGTCAAATTGAGTTAGCCAATCAGGAGATAAAGCTCATTCTAGAGAAGATGGTGAGACCGAACTGCAAGGATTGGTCATTACGTCTCAATGAGTGTTTGTGGGCTTATAGGACTGCATATAAAGCCCCGATTGGCACCACACCATTAAAGCTTATTTACGGAAAAAGTTGCCATCTACCGGTTGAGATGCAACATAAGGCATTGTGGGCTTTGAAAACCATGGATATGGATGGAGACACAGCTAATTTGAAAAGAAAGTTACAACTACATGAACTTGAGGAAATGAGGCATGAAGCCTATGAGTTATCTAAAAGCTACAAGGAAAGAACAAAATTTCTTCATGATAAGTCGATCAAGAAAAAGAGCTTTGTGCCTGGGCAATGGGTGTGCTTATACAACTCTAGGATGAAGTTCTTTCCCAGGAAGCTTTGATCTACATGGGAAGGACCTTACCTCATCAAGAATGTGTACCCATATAGAGCTATTATGATCTGTGAGACACATGGAGCGAGAGAGTTTACTGTGAATGGAAAAAGATTGAAGGCAGTTGTTGAAGTTGGGCCGGATAAAGCAAATCAAAGTTTTGATATTGTGATGTTAGTTGAGGAACACCAACTTGATGAAGAGATGTGCTTGAATGCACATGAGAGGGATATCTACTTCAAAGATGCTTTGAAAATTTCATGAGTATGATCGAGTTCAAGAATCAATAAGTCCAGCTGAAGGCGTAAAATTTAGCACTAGTGGGAGGCAACCCATCTAGGTTTGGGAACTTTTTCACCCAACCTTCACTCTTTGATACTTTTACTTTTTTTATACAATTCCAAGAACACATACACACACACTTATGCTTGATAATTTTATTTTAGTTTTGATGATTTGACAAGTGAGACAGGTGAAAGTTGAGAAATGAGGTACATTTCAGTGAAAATGATGATACAACATCAAGTGGATCGATTAAAATGATTGGAGTATGAATGATGGAATGATTTGATGTTTTTGGAAGATTTTTGAACTTGGAGGACTCAACATGGCTGTGCAGGCATGGAAAGGCTGTGTCGGCCATGTTGGAGGACATTATTAAACTAATAAGAAGCAAACTTTGAGGCCACATTAAATTCTTTACCCATATTCACTTTTATCACATTATTTATATGATTTTTTTTCTTTTTAGTTTCAAATGGATACCAACTTTACAAACATATAATATATGTTGAATATGTATTGATATGGTGAAACACTTCCAATGATCCAAAATGAAACAGGTGGGGTGACTTTTACAACATCATTTTTGATATTTCATATGTGTAAAGTCAATTTACCCCTATAACTATACTTAAAAAATGAAGACTAACATACCAAGCCTAAGCTAATCGTACCCAATGCATCATCATCTAAGCCTCAAGTGTAACCATGTTGCCATTAGTACTCTTTTTGGGTTTTTTGCTTGTTTTGGTGGACAAAAAAGAAGTGTAGAAGAGGATTCAGATCATTTTGAAAAACTTGATTTTATGATTAAGTGCTTCAGACTATTCCTCTGGTCTCACTATGCCCTGATAATGACATGACATGAGAAGTGTGACAATTACATTTAATTATGTCACTAATGGGTTGGAGGAATGCCATATTTGATCCCTATCAATTCCTTTAAGACATGTCAATATTTACATGGAACATGATGTTGGGGTCCATAAGCTTCAAAGGGTAATTTCTAACCATTTGTATGTTTCTAGTGATTGACTATTCAAATATTTGCATCATTCATGAGGGGTTGCATGAAAAAAATCAAAATGTGATGCATGCAATGCAAATGAGAAAAACAATCCAAGTTGACTAGCTATTGATGTTGAATAAAGTAAGTAATTATTAGAAATTGAATTTGTTTTAACTAAATGCATTATGTAAGAACTAAATGTGTTGATGGCATGGAATAAGAAAGTAAAGGTAAGCATATAAATTCACAATATATTGTTGAGTGTGGAGAAAAGTGTGTGCCACCACCCTCCACTCTGGGCTTAGAAATTTGATCAACCCTAATAAAACTGTAAACTCATAATTGAGGGGAGGAATGTAAATCTATCCCTACAATTTCTCATCTAGTTTGGTTGACTTCGATGATCATGTTTACTATGGCTAGTGCATTGTTACCGGTAGATGGGAGAGTCAGAAAGACTATGATGGAGGTTGAGGCATCACATCTTATGGATCATGGGCATATTATTTCCCCTAATAGTCAAAGTCTAGGGTGTTTAATTCTAGGCATATTTCTAGTAGAGTAGGTATAACACATCAAAGTCATTTCACACTAGTGCCATTGGTAATGATCATTATTCATATAATGCATGTGGTTATGTTGATTCCTTAAGTATTGCTGTTCTCACTTCATGAGAATATGGGCATCCAAGATGTTGCTCAAATGAGTGTTGATTGACTAAAAACCAAAGGGATATTACCCCTTTGAAGTCAGTGTCTTAGTGCTATGAATCACCCACATCTTAGTTAAAGGTAAGGAGGTGCTCTAGTATCAAGATTGGGAATTTCATGATCATGGCCCTCCATGGAGGCACTTCTTAATACTAGAATGGGATCCTAAAGATCTAGATCTGCTTCTGATGGAGGGTGGAGGTTGTGGTAATCACATAATATGTTCCACTAGGTTCATACAACTCATAAGTGAAATTCACCACAGTGAAATGAGGAAACTCCTATAGAGAAAGATTGGTAATCTTTAAATAGAAAGAAGTCATATTTGTCATGTGTCTTCCAAATGATGGAAATTGAATTCAAATAGTTCAGATCAATTAATTTTTGCCCTTCCATTGCCTCAAATCTTATATGAGTGTGGTCCAGGTATGTGGAAATTCTTGTGATGAGGCCACATTAGATGAAGGGTTTGGATGTAGGGTTATTGATAATAATGACAATGCATCGACTAACGATCAGATAGCCACAGTCATTAGAGTACAAGCTAGCTTAAATGTTCTTTCAGATAGACTAGTCAGACCCTAATTGCTAATTAGTTTCCCCTCTATTAGATAGACCATTAGATAGAGGTTGTACTCAAGTTGTAACATACTAAATCTCAGGGTCGTTCCTGCAATTTACCCACTTTTGAACTTTTCTTGGCCTTCTAGTCCATTTGGACCTTTTTCATAAATTTCCCTTGTTTTATATTCTTTTTGGACCCCTTGTGCAATTTGGGCACAATTCAAGGTTGAAATCATCTTTTTCCCTCATTTATGATTATGGAGGGGTGTTTGCACAAATAACCCAATTTAGGAGATAATTGAGGGTTAATAATGTAATTTTGTCATTAAGGATGGAAATAAGTAGATAATATTAATTTGGAGCTTTTTGGATAAATACATTAGTAATAATGTGCATTTGAATTAATTATGAGTATATTAACCTCTTTATTTTCTCTCTCCTTCAATTTGATGATAAATGTGTGAAAACATATTTAAAGGTTGATATTTTTCTCTTAATACTCATATATATCTATCACCTTGAATTTGACTCACTAATTGCATTAATATAGTCATTTCATAATAATTCACACCTTTTAATGTGTTAAAATACACTTTAATGAGCAATGTATTTATTAAGGGCCTTATTGGATATAAATATGAAATCTAATTATATAGCATCGTTCTAAATGCTAACATGAACCTATGGTACAAATTTGGTGGCTTTTGGATTTCATTTGAGCCCTCAAATTGATTTTATAAGCTTTTATTATATAATGACTATAGTGCATTAATCGATTTCGTTTAAATCTTTGGTAACGCTAAAGTCAGGTTCATTTCATCTGTCACGCGCCCAGGGTCCATAGTGGACTCACATCCAACGGTTCCTAATCAGCCTGGATCTGATCCAACGTTCGGAACTTCGTCCCCTACCTCCGACCAGCTGAACAGGTGCAGCGCCCCAGCTCCTCGGGGCCGTTCTCCCTCTCCTCTCCACCTTTGTGCGTGATTCCAAGCCCTTTGGCTCTGTCTCCCGCCACCGGTTCGAATGAGCCCTAGCTCATTGTCTTCTTTGGTCTGGTTACAAAATGCCCAACGTGCCTCCTCGATTCGTCTCCACCATGGCCACTCAGAGGGACCTTCACCTACTCTCGCGCCTATTTAAGGACGAGTCAAGCACCCTTGGCCCCCGACATACCTTCCTCTCCTTTCAATTTCTTCCCAACATTCCCCGAGGATCCCTACCTACTCGGTCTGCTTCCCCAGAGACGGCGAGCAGTATCTCAAAGCTCCGATCACCTCAGTCAAATTGCGGGCTAGGTAACCATCCTTAGCCTCTCTTCTTTCTTTTCACCTCTCTGCTTTGACTCGAGCAGCCCCCTATCGCCATACCCTGTAACTCGCCGAAGAAGCTCTGCCGCCGCCATCTGTTTTTGAGCTTCTGAGCTCCTCTGACCTCACCGCAACCCTCTTTGACCTCGCCCTGACACCGCGAAGGTTACCATGACCTCTGCTTCTGATTTCTTGGTGCTTATGACGATTTCTGGTCATGGCTCTCCCGTGCTCTGTTTCCCTACCTTCTCCGACGTTTTTGATGCATCTTGCACCATTCTCTGACTTTCTTGGTGCTTTCTTCACCGACGGAGTATGGCGAATTCGATGGGAGCAACTCCCCAGTCTGACCACCACCAGGCATTAAGGTTGCTCGTGCCTTGGTCCCTGACCAGCTACTCCCTTGCCATTGCTGTGAGTGGAAGAAACTGGGTCATGATATGACCAGTGTACCCTAGCCCCGGTGGGTAGCTACTTGAGCTGCCATGGGCATTATTGTAACTCAGTCTATTGTTTTGTATACTCGGTTGCGAGTTCTTTGCTATCCCTAAAATGACCATATTGCCCTCATCGTTTTAATTGATTTAATTTGACGAGGAGGGGTAGTTTAGTCATTTCACCTATGATTTACATCGAATTGTATTTTGATTTAAATAACTATCACACTAAGATTTTCTTGCATTCTGATTGGTTGATTTTTCTTAATTCATAGTAAATCGATCCATGGTCAGAAAAATGCAAATAAACAGATAATGGAAAGGATTTTTCATGTAGAACCTGATTTTATAGTTTTTGAGTCCCAATTATGATTCCTTTTTCGAAGTTTGCTTTGAATGCCTTTTTAAGTATATAAAATGTTCTAAAATACATAAGTAATTCATTTTAACTCCAAATTGTAAAATAAAATATGTTTTATTAATCAGGAGAATATGAATAATCGTTTGGTCAAGGTTTTGAGTCACAAATCGAGTTTTGGTTTTGAAGGTAGAAAATTAGAGTTTTTCCTATGCTTCATGTCATTATATATATTAATACATGTGTAATAATGTAACTAGGGAAATATGGAAATGGATGCAATCAGATTGGTGAATGTTATGGTAATTAATTTAAAACAGGTATGTGCACCCTATTTTGTATGTGAATCCTATGTTAATGTATGTGACTCCTATTATGTGGACCCTATTCATATATGTGATCTCTATGGATGAACGTGAATGTTTATTGTACAAACTACCTATCCTTCAGTTGGGTCTTTTCCAACCCCACAATCATTATTGTGCTAGCCTTGTTATCCTTCTAATTGCATTTATTGGCTCTTTACTTATTTTATGCTTCTAATGCCATTGTGGCTCATTCATTTGAATCATGTAAATCTTTCTACTACATATGTTGTCTCATTTACTTGGAAATGCTTAAATATTGCTATTGCCTATGTTGGCTCATCTTTTGAAATACTTGGAAACATTGTATATTGTTGTTGCCTATGATGGCCTATTTATTTCTTGGGTGTTATTCCCAATGCTATGTTGCAATCTTGTTATACTTTTCGCTCTACTGCCAAGTGAATGTTTATGCATGATATAGTTATTGGCCAATTGACAATGTAGTGTACATGAGTACAAACCACCCACAGGGCACTGGGGTTTTAGTCCCCCTGCCATTTTATATATTAGGCACTGGGGTTTTAGTCCCCCTGCCACTTTTTAGGCACTGGGGTTTTAGTCCCCCTGCCATTGGTGAGGTCCGGTAGGTGCCTCACCCTACATTGAGATGATTTTGAGTCATAATTTATATTCATGCGAATGTGATATTTGCTGATATTTAAATGTGGCAGTTTTCTAAAATCTTATTTATTCATTTGCCTCTCACTCCTTGAAATTCCTTAGTGGAATCTTTTGTTACGAAATGCTTAACTTTATGATTGCCTTTATCCTATTATTGACACATACGTTTTATCTTTCTCTTGCTGGATGACCCCAACCATCCAGGCTAGGATCAGAGTGCGCATGGAAGCTTGGTGAACCTAAGGCTAAGGATAAGGACAAGAAGAAAAAGGAATATATAGCTTGTATGTTTTAATTTGTTTTGTTTGGAGACAATGTTGTATTAGTCTAAGTCTTCCTCTACCTAGATCCTATGTTTTGTATAAAGTTGTACTTCCTTTATGGAAATTTTTGTAATGTACTCTTTATACATTTTGAATAAAGTCAAGTTTTATTTCTTCCGCTGCCACACATTTGATGTATTTGTTTATCATGTTTAATAATAGAGACTTGGTCTTTACACAAGTCATATGGCAACTCTTGAAATTTCACTAATTTATGCTAGCCGACTTGCTCATTGAAGTAGTTGGTATGTTGTAAATTCCTCCTCATGCATCAAGAACTCCCATCAGATGACTAGACAATGAGGTAGTTGCACCATCCAATTATATAGATTTTCTCATGTGAATTGCTTGATGTGCATATTTTATATTACATTTTGGACCATTATTGGTTGCATTACCAAATCAATTTCACCTAATAATCACTCTTAACCATTCTAGATTTTCCACTTTATTGTTATATTTATTTGCTCTATGGTTTGGACTGTAGATAAAACATTTTGGCATCAAAAAGGGGAGAGAAACATTATCGTATCATCCATTAACACATTCCCCAATCATCTAAGCATTCTGAAAATCAATGTTGCTGAAACTGATAGTGACACACCATGTCCAGATGTCAACATGTTGTGTTGAGATTTTAACATGTCATGTTTTAGTGCAGAATTTGGATCCAAAATTCCCTGACATCAAGCAAGTTGTCATTTTGAGATATCAACACGTCGTGTTTTCTCATTCTAGAATTTTTCATAAATCCCTAACTTGTAACAACACATAATGTTAGCCAACCAACATGTTGTGCCATCATTGATCGAGGCAGTTTGACTTTAGTTATCACAATTAATATTATGTTGTCCATTCAACACACTGTGTCACCTACAGATTTCACTAAACACAAATGTAACTACCCCACACTTATATATACGACCACAAGGTATCTTGGGACAATCACAAACTATTTAGACATTTTGCAGCAGGAGTCAAGAAAGGCAAAGCCAGGAGGAGTTGGAGGCGTTCTAAGGGAGAAAAGGTGATTTTTTGGGAGATAAACGTCTTCTTCTTCCTTCTTCTCTAAAAATTGTAGTAGGGATCTCTACTGTTCTCTTCTCTCCACTCCACAATGAAACTTTCTGGAGAGTTTCTAGTTGCAAGGAAGGAGTTTTTATTCCTTGATCGGAGTTCCAACTCTTCCTTACTTATTCCATGGGCATCTATGTATATTTCTTTCTATTATGATGTCTAGCCTTGTTCTCTACTACTTATATCTACTTTCTTCAACCATGGACGAGTAAATCCCCTTTTCTTGGGCATGCGGAAGTAACTCTTGTTTCATAACATTGTGGAACATGAATTTCATCTATTATGCTAGTTATTTCACTGTTCTAAGGTTCATAGATGTTGATTTCTTCTTACATGTTTTTCTGGCCACTTTGTATGTATGATTTATGTTCTTTGTATAATCTAGGAGGATATGCATAGGAGTAAGGATATGTACCTTAGTTGCACTACCTTGAACATGAGAGTGGCTAGTATGTGTTAGGGAACAAATTTTTATAGTCTGAATCTAGTTATATCTATGATAATAGTTTACAAAGTTAGGAATGTTCCACGCTACAAAGAGGTGGGTGTAGGACACAGACCTCGCTTTTATTATTTCTAATATTGTTCATCTTTATTGTTCTTCATGTTATAATGTGGATGTAAAACCCTATTTTTAGGAGTCCCCAATCAATTTGATCCTATATACAAGTGATTTCTATCTAGTTTCATTTCTTCTAAATTTCTTAGTTAACATAACAAAATCTCTTATTAAAAAGATCTAGATTGTTGAAGTTCATCACTCTTGTGTTTAATATAGCATTGCTCCTTCGACATCCTCGAGTATACACACATGTACACTTGCAGGGTAGTGTTTGAGTTTTGGCATCGTTATTGCGGAGCATTGGTATTTTTTTCTTAGAGTAAGAATAATAAGAGAGACTAGATCACACCTTCACCGTGTCATATCCACCATCATTTTTCCCATCATCATCATCATTATCACATTTTGTATCTTCCATTTTATTCTTGTACTCGCCTTCTTTACTTGCAGGTTTGTATGAGACAATCCAAAAGGGGTCTCAAACCTTCCACATTCTAGACCCCAAAACTGAGCATATTGTTAACAACTTTAAAGATCAAGGAGGAGTGAACCACAATCAGATTTGGAGAAATCACAACATCCATCACATTCATGACCACCACCATCACCAAAACATCCAACTCAACAAGAAGAATTGATAGTGGAAGATGATTGTCCCCTTATAGACTTTGTTGTTCCAACTACTATGAACATCAATGGGTCTATCAATATCCCAAAAATTGAGGCAAATAATTTTTCCATCAGCCCCACCATTATACAGATGATATAGCAGAACTGGTTTGGAGGGACACCCATGGAGGATTCTAATGTCCATATTGTTGAATTTTTGCAGTATCTCAATACTTCCAAGATAAATGGCATTCCTAATGATGGGATTTTCCTTATTCTCTTTCCATTATCCTTGAGAGATAGATCCAAGACGTGACTCTATTCTTTGCCAAGAAACTCTAGTAATAGCTGGGAGGAACTCCTTAAGGTTTTCTTAGCCAAATATTTTCCTCTAAGCAAGACTGCACAATTTAGGATATAGGTCACCAATTTTTTTTCAAAGGAATGGAGAGACCTTGTATGACACATGGGAAAGGTTCAAAGACCTTCAACATCTTTGTCCACACCATGGTTTAAGCAATTAGCAACAATACAAGGATATCTATTAATGTTGATACAAATGGTACTTTAATGAACAAATCATATAGGGAGACTTATGCCATTATCGAAGGCATGGAAATTAATCATTGCCACTAGAATTCTAATAGGAGAAACCAACCTTCTTCCTCAATCTCTATTTCTAGAAAGCAAGTTGGGAGACACATGGTTGATGTTTTGGACTTGATTGTAGAAAAATTGTATGCTTCATCTCAAAAGTTTGAGAAAGTAAGCACTCAACCCGTCCAAGCAGGAAAACTAATTTTTGATGCATGTGGAGTAGTAAGACACACTCCTTCATGTTTTTCCCCACCATTGTAATTTAAAGAGATAATGAAGCAATGCAATGCCATAGAAAATTTTGGGAACAAGTATCTCTACAATCCCTACTCAATCACCTACAATCCGGGTTGGAAAGATCATCTAAAATTTTCTTTTCAGAAGAATAACAATGCCTAAACTGGCATCATCATCCAAGGTAGCAACAAGAACATTTGCATCCCAAGCCGAGTTTGAAGTCCATGCTTGAGACCTTTTTCTCAACTCAAATTTAGAAAAATGATGAGTTTTTTCAACAAAGGCGGCCTCTAATGGATGCTATTACACAAATTTCTTCTAAGGTAGATGGATTTGCCACTCACACTAAGATGTTAGAAATTCAAATTGCTCAACGAGATTTGCTAATCAAAAGGCTACTTCTGATTCATGACTAGTCAACCAGAGATGAATCCTAGACAAACATACAACTCAGTGACTTTGAGGAGTGGTGCTATTATAGGAAAATATTGTTCACCATCAAAGAGTATATCAAATGAAGTTGTTGAAACCAATGAAGATAATGAAATTGAAGATCAAAGGAAGAAATCTACACATCCTCCAAAGGATGATTTTTTAAACAAGCTAAATGCCACCTTGCAACACATATTTAATATATGCTTGATGATGATAAAATTCTCTTAGAATCTGATATTGATTATTTTGAAGAAGAGAATGAAGAAAATAAAACAACATTGAAATCCATAAGACTATTCCTATTGAAAATCGTAACCATAGATCTTTGTCCCAAATCAATGATATATTGACAAAGAGGTGTAGATCCCTAGCACAACAATTTTCAGCCTCAAATCAGAGAACATGCCCTCCACCTTAATATCTACACTATGATGAGGAACCCAGATGCTATTCTCTTTGTTTGATTTTTAGGGGGAGCAACTGGCTGGTAGTTGTAGTTTTATGTTTGTATTTATTTTTCATTTCTATTTTTCTTTCCTAGTTAAGTGAAAATATAAGCATGAATCTAAAGAATTGCTTTTGTTTGGGTAAAAAATGATTCCCTTTTAGGTAAACTATTGTACTCATTGAGACAATAGTTGAAGAACCCTAGCATGCACATCCAACGATTTAATGAAAAAAATTGGCCAATCACTCTTGTTTCCATGATATTTTTTCTCTAAGCATGTTTTTCTTTTTTCTTTACTCTCATCTCAATGCATGAAATTATTCAAATGCTTTGGAGTCAACTTTACAGACTTGTGTAACATTTCTGATAATTTTGCCAAATCTTTAGTGTGTTTTCTACCACCCTATGATGATTTTTTTTACAAATAAAAGAATTCCAAGATTTGAATCAACTATCTTCCTGGCTCTTTTTCTTTTTGATATTTCGACTAGCCTAAGATTGTGGGGTTCCAAAGTGGGACCCAAATCATGTTTTAAAAGGTTATGTGTTTGCTCAAAATTTTAAAAAATCTAGATCCCTACAAAAGATGGCTAAGTTGCCCACATAGTTTCCCAACCCAATGGAGGTCAGGAATTACAATAGAAAGAGGGTAAAAACTCCTAAGGGCATTCCACATGCGTGTAAGCCTATATTAGTAGTCAAGTGTCGTATTCAAAGCTCTTAAATTAAAATCTTAATGCTTATGAAGGATTCATTGTAGATTTTTTTATGTCAAGTCATAGTTTCAATTTTATTCATCCTTATAATCATAAGGGTTTAGTTGCATATTAACTAAACTTTTATCTTCTCATGATAACTATATCCATTACTATCTTATTTATTTTTCTAAAGAAAATGGACCACATTTTTTAACTTAACTCTCAATTTTAAGCGATTCAAATGAATTTGTACCTAGTTGTAATATCTTGTCGATGATTTTCATGTTATGAATAAATTCTTCCATGTCACTAAATAGTTCTATGTACCATGCTATTTCTTCATCTATATATCTATATTTCTTTTTGCTTGAGGACAAACAATGGGTTTTTTCTTGGGGGATTGATGTGCATATTTTATATAATCTTTTAGACCACTTTTGGTTGCATTTCCAAATCATTTTCACCAAATAATCACTCTTAATCATGCTAGATTTTTTACTTTATTGTTATATTTACTTGTTCTATGGCTTAGATCGCAGGTATGACATTTTGGCATCAAAATTAGGGGAGAAGCATAATCGTATCACCCATCAACACATTCCCCAATCATCTACACATTCAAAAAATCAATGTTGCTAAAACTATCAATGGGACGTTGTGTCCAGATTTCACCACGTCGTGTTCAGAATTAACACGTCGTGTTGGGATTTCAACATGTCGTGTTTTAGTGAAAAACTTGGATCCAGAATTCCCTACCATCAAGCAAGACGTCGTGTTTTAGTGCAAACTTGGATCTAGAATTCCCTAACATCAAGCAACACAACGTGTTTCCTCATTCTAGAATTTTCTCGAACTCCCTGACTTACAACAACACGTTGTGTTGGCCTACCAACATGTTGTGTCATCATCGATCAAGGCATTTTGACTTCAGTTATCACAACTAGAACACTGTCTTATCCATCCAACACACTGTGTCATCTGAAGATTCCACTTAAACGTGAATGTAACTATCCCGCACTTATATATACGACCCAAGCCATCTTGGGATAGTTATCACAAACTATCTGAGACATTTTGGAGAGTAACTCAAGCAAGGCAAAGTTGAGAAGAATTGGAGGATTTATAAGAGACAAAAGGTGGTTTCTTGGGAGAGAAACTTCGTATTCCTTCTTCTCCAACAATGCACTAGGGATCTGCAATGTTCTCTTCTCTCCACTCCAGAGTGAAGCTTTTTGGAGAGATTCTAGTAGCAAGGATAGATTTTGGACTCCTTACCAGAGTTTCAACTCTTCCTTACTTCTTCCATAGACATCTAAGTTTATTTCCTTTTGTTATGATGTGTATCTATGTTCTATAATGCTTGTATCTACTTTCTACAGCCATGGACGAGTAGATTTCCTTTTTTGTATGGGGAGTAACTCCTATGTCATAACATTGTTGGACACTAATTTCATATATTATGCTAGTTATTTCACTATTCTTAGGTTCATATATGTTGATTTTTTCACATTCTTTACAGGCCACTTTGTATGCATGATTTGTGTTCTTTGTATAATCTGGAAAGATATGCATAGGAGTAAGGAGATGCACCTTAGCTTCACTATCTTGACCACGAGAGTGGCTGGGATGTGTTGGGGAACAAAGGTTTATAGTCCAAATCTAGGTATATCCACAAGAGTGGTATACAAAGTTAAGAATGTCTTATACTACTAAGAGGTGGGTGTAGGATACAAACCTCCCTTGTATTATTTCTAGTATTTTTAATCTTCATTGTTCTTCATGTTATTATGTGAAGCCCTCTTTTCAAGATTTCCCAACCCATGTTGATCCTTTATACAAGTAAATTATATTTTACTTTCTTTTTTATTCTAAATTGCTTAGTTTACATATCAAAACTCCTCATGTTAAAAGGGTCTAGATTGTTGAAGTTCATCATTCATGTATTTAACAAAGCCTTGATCCTTGGATGAACTCGACTATACTACACACATATGTATACTTGTGGGGTAATGTTCTAGTTATCAATTTAAGAAATCCACACATGGCTAACATTCCTCCTCGAGTTTAGTAACCCATGTTGATCTCCAACTATTCAGCTAAGAGAGATAATTGGTTGGCTAGATCCTAGGGGAAACTTTCTTACACATTGAATTTCTTGGGAACCAATCGATCGACTAGCTAAGTTAACAAGTCCTCTGGCCTAATGATATTTTAGATCTTTTTGCAAAAAATAAATAATTCCACATATATATAAATTAATAAATAGTGTAGTAACTATGAAATGATCCAATTAACACCTAAAATAATACAAAATGCAACCAACTAATTAATACTAAGAAAAATAAAATCTAAGATAGAGGTGTGGTTTCCTCTTGAAAAAAAACCTATGTTTTACATCCTGGCTTGATGCCTGAAACTCAAATTGTTGATGTAGGTGGGGATAACCTCAATGGATTGTCATTTTTCATATCTTCCATAGTGAGGTAGTGTTGCTTGTAGACCTTAAATCCACCTATCATGTTTCTCAATATGGATATTGCACTATGAGGGCATACATGCTTGATAATCAAGGACCAAATTAATGTGTCCTCAACTTCCTTAGGACTAGGAAAATGTGTGAGTTCTATAACACAACTTGATCACCTTATTTCGTGTATTTTCTTTCAAGTGGACATAATGCTACAACTTTATCATCTCCTTTTAATGAAAGCATCCACATCTATTGGTAGATACAGTTCTTAGATCTATTGCAATTAAAATTGTATGTTCTTTATCGATGAGGAGTGGTTCAAGTGGTCAAATACGACACCCCCCAACAAAAGGATGCTGGTTTAATTCACATTTGCTGCCTCAATTTACCACCCTTTGGGAGTCCAACCCCATCTATGGTTTGGGGTAGGAGGAGTTAAAATATTCTCTTCAAACCCAATGTTGCATTTTCTCCCTGACTATATTCACATCAAAGTTGAGTTGTTTTTTTCTCACCATGATTTTTTCTCAAGTGCTATGGGTCGATGATAGGATTTCATATAAATTGAATCAAAATTGGGTCTTACCCAAGAGGTCTTGTACATTGTCTGATACACCCATAGAGCATCATCTAGTTTATTAGACCAATCTTTATGTGTTCTATTCACTGTTATAACCTGAATTTTCATGTGTTTATAGATGTACCTGAATGCAAATAAAGGATTTTGTAGGACATATAATAAAACTTCAATTTCTATATCTTCTTATTGTTTTTGGATTGTGAATGTAGTGTCTCCATATAGAGAGGATTCCGTGTATATGGTGTACCAGTAATTGTTTGCCAAAGAAAGAGCAGAAATATCATTAATAAACAAATTCCTAAGAGAAAAGAATAATTGATAATTGAAGTAGGGAATTGTTTTGGAAATATCTAGAAAGATAAGTTGAAGGCAACTAATAAGTTTTGTTTGGCCCTTTCTTGCACCCAAAGATAAATTGTATCAACAATAGAATTTGTTTGCAAAGTTTGGGGTAGGAAAAGAGTTATTTTTCCCTTAAATAATCTAAATGAAGCATATACATGGGAGGCAAGCAAAAGGCATTTAACCTTTGTATGTTACCAAAAAAATTTGCCTTAACTGAGATTAAGTCATTAGAAAGTTTCCTTTAAATTTTGGAATTAATTGGATAAAATAGGAGAGCTATATGTATTTAATGGGTTTCCCTAAAGTGGAAGGTTTAGTTGACATGTAGATAATGTGTTGCATTTAAATCAGATCAGGAAAATTAGTCTGGTCTTTTTATCTTGACGCACGTCCTAGTGACCCTTGGATCTTAGATCAACAATCTAGAGATCCTCTCTTTTCTCTGGTCAAATAAGGAAAAACTACTATAGTATTGTCCCTTCTCTCCTCTCTTCTCTCTCCTCTCTCTCTCTACAATAATGTTCCAACTAGATTTGGTAAAGCAATTTGAATCAAACCATATCTTCTTTCCACCTTTTATGTGAATTCTCGAGGGTTCCCCAAATCGCAGAGGGGATCAGATCCTACTGACGTCCAACCCTAGGAGGCCATACCTATATAAGGTCGTGGAGCCCTCTCAAGACTAGAACATCCCTTGTGAAGAGCTTGTAGATCTCACAAACTTGACCATGCCTCTAATACCATCACTAGACTCTACCCTTCTTCTTCTCTTCCTTCTCTATTGCATTAAGGAACCACATCCCTTTCCTCTTTTCTCTAGCCTCCTCCAGGTAATTAGATACCATAAGAAAGTCTGGCGAGGCAAGGCAAAGAGACATGCACGATCACCTTCCGCTCAGGGGTTCAAAACGTGAAGCCAACAACAAAGTTTCCCGGCCAGAGAACTCTTTGTGAGAAGAAAGAGGAATGAGGTAGAAGAAATTTGAGCAAGGAAAGGCAACCCAACCCTAAGTCTGCAACTAAAAGGTGAGGGGTATACCTAACATTTCCCTAGTTTCTTTTCTACCTAGCCATGCGGGTGCTGGAGCAACCATGGAGCGAGCAGCCCTGGACCCAGTGGTGTGTCCTTAATCCAATTGGTTTTTGACGTGGCAAGATAGATTGGTCCCAATAGTGTTATTTTGCAACAACCCTAGTAATTCATTGGCAAGTCCAAATATGTTGAACCTATATAGGATTTCGATCATGTGATGAAGTAGAATCCAATAAAATTGGTTTCATGGCCTAATTTTGTTTTGGATTCAAAAAGTACATAAAGATGCATACTTTGATGTAATTTAATACACACAAACCCTAATATCATGGAATTGATAATCATATTGTATTGGTTAACCCTAATAATTAAATATGATCTAATTTGATTAAGTGATATAATTGGATCTAATCTAAGGTCAAAGTTTCATGTGGCACCAAATTAGAGTTTTTAAAATTCGAAAGTTCAATATGTCATAATTAGTGTTTGGGAAGCCTAACCCTAATGTAAACCTAATATGACCCTAAGACCCTTACTTAGGACCCAAGTCAGTCTTAATGGATATTTTGTGGACATGGAAGTAATACTTGGGTATTAAACCTTAATTACAGGTTGACAACTAGGTTTGTTGAATTTTCGTATAACAGATTTGGAATTTAATTATCTTGAAGAGTGATACGTGGTTACTTATGGATAATTGCCTTATCGACTTTCGAGGTTTTTCCAGATGCTTTTTGCATGTGTTGCCAATATCCTGCATGAATGTTAATTTATTTCCTACAAATTACAAGGCCATACGTGCATCACCTTATATGAACATAACTTACTCAAACCCAAATTGCAATATTTGGTGAGTTGAATGAGCATGGGGTGGGAAAATCATTATGATGACTGGTGATCAAGTTCAGATATAATATCATTGTAGGAAAAGCCCAAAAAGAAAGGTCGGTATAAAAACCAAGCCCAAAAAGGAAGGTTTCTAGAGTCCACTGCAAGGATCAAAACCTATAGAGAGGGTCCCCTATAAAGGCTTATGTAAAGATAGGGTATATCACAAAGAGTGAGCAAGTATGGGTTGAGAAGTTAAATAGAAAATTTATGTTAGACTATTTAATAATAGACGCTTTCTATGGATGTTTATGTTTTTAGACTTACATTCACATTTTTTGCTTGCACCACATACCGGTATAGAAATATATTGACCATCTTTTTTCGTTGGCATTTTAGGTCAATCTGCCACATAGCTGAAGAAAATGAACTTCCAAAGAAAAAGGCATAGAAAGAAAAGATGACCAAAGTGTATTTGGAGGATTTTAGATAGAATTCTTTCATGATGCAAACATCAGAATTTACCTATCCATGTAACTCCCTAGAGGAGCTTAGTTTTAATATTGTTATCAAACTTGATTCCTTTCAATGAAATTTTCTAATTCTTATTGGTTATTTTTTTAATGTGGATCCTGGAAATATGAATAATGGCTCTTATCCTCTTGGTCTTCCTTAATTGGGGATAATAGGGGGTGGTCGTTACAATGATCGTCTTCTCAAATACGTCTTTGACATGTCTATTCAAAACACAAACCTCTCTGCTTGTCTGTGGATGATAAAATGTGGTGCAATGGTTGGAAACTCCATACTTGCAAAGGAGTGATTCAAAGCTAAACTCAAGAAAATGAGACCTCATAGAGTATAACAATTTGAGGGACTCGAAATAAG
This sequence comes from Alisma plantago-aquatica, assembly GCA_963693085.1. Classification (NCBI taxonomy): domain Eukaryota; kingdom Viridiplantae; phylum Streptophyta; class Magnoliopsida; order Alismatales; family Alismataceae; genus Alisma; species Alisma plantago-aquatica. Next base: position 1,997,452,823 of record OY856409.1, read on the forward strand.
TAAAATGATGTCGTTAATAAGCTTGATGATGGGAGTCACTTGAGATGGTGTGGTTCAAAACCACTTTGAAACATAATCTACAACAACTAGGACATAGGAGAAGTCGTAAGATGATGGGAAAGGACCCATATAGTCCACACCATAAAACTTGGAATATTTCCACCTCTTTCCAAATTTGAAGAGACATCTCATCTAGTTTTAAATGTTGTTGGTCGTTGGCATTGTCACAGAACTTGTCCAAGTTAGTGAAAATATTTGATTATGGATGACCAATATGACCCACACCAAAGCAATTTTTTGGATCTTATTAGAGGTCACATGGCTACATGTCAGGATGGAGTGAAATTTCTCTAAAGGTGAGTGGGGTACCTCTTGAAGGATGCACCTATCACATAAACCATCTAATAATAGCTTGAACAAGTATGAATCATCCCAGTAGATATGATGCACGTCATACAGAAACTTTTTCTTTGCATTCTCCTTGAAGTGAGGATGAATGGAACTCATAACTAGGTATTCAACAATGTCCATGTACCATGGTTCATACCCACCCCTTGTAATGTGGTGATCTACATGAGTTGGTAATTATCAAGAGCATCATTAATTGGGGTTGTGTCTTGGCACTCATATTGGAATTTTCTTAAATGGTCACCTACAAAACATTTACTCCCTTTGTCATCTATGTTTTTAGATCAAACTCTTGAAAAGAAGTATTTACTAATCTGATTTGGCTTCTCTTTCTTCATTCATAACAAAACTTGATGGCCCTGTGTTTTGTGTAGACAATGGGATGCCACATCACTAAACATGATTAGAGTATTTCTCGATCATAAATAATAGCCAATAAATATTTTTATGTAGTATTATAGTTCATATATGACTTTTCTAATGTTTCATCGTTGTAGTAGATGACATGATGTTTCTTCTCCACACATTATCTCAAGACATCCCAACTGTATAGTCACTAGTGTTGCACGTGATCTCAAAGGGCAGTGTGTATCATAGGAGTGGACACCAAAACCACCTTTTGGAAAGTGAAGCTCTTGAGGAAATCATCATCAAATATGAAATATGCATCCTTCCGTAATAGATTTATGAGTGGATCAGTGATTTAATTTAAGTGTCAAATGAATAAGCTTTAGAAGCCTACACGGACTTCTTTCACATAGAGGGAGGGACTAACTTGACACTCACTTTAATTCTTGATTCGTCTATCTCAAAACCCCTAGAGATAACCAAGTATCCCGGTTGATTCCTTCCTTTACCATGAAGTGAAATTTCTCTAGATTAAGCACTGTATCTACTTCTTGAGAAAACTTGATCACTAAAGATAGATGATGTTTTAAGGCTTCAAATGGGTTCCCATAGACAAAAATATCAAATATGAAAAACCTCCATATTTATCTCTGTGTATCCCATGAATATGATTAAAATGAAATGCTAAAATGTGATAGGGGCATTGCACAACCCAAATGACATATGTTTCAAAGAATAGATACCAAAGGGACACATGAATGTTGTCTTATCTTGGTTGCTCAAGTAATTGGGTATTTGTTAAAACCCATAATAACTTTCAAGATAATAGATTAACTCTTGGTGAGAAACTCAAGCTAACACCTAATTAAGAGATGAAAGCAAAAAAATGGTTGTTACTCGTAGCCTTATTTAGATTCGTGTAATATATAAAAATGAACCACCTATCACTATATATTTGGGGATCAACTCATTCTTTTAATATAAAGTGACCATGATGCTCTGTTTCTTAGGTGAGGTATGCAATGGACTAGCTTGTGGGAAGTAAAAGATCAGATAGACTATCTAAACTGTATATAGCTTGATTACTCCATGTAGGATGACTTCTTTCATCTTTATATTCAATCAATGATGGTGGCCAATGGAAGGCTTGATAGCATCTACCATGTTAATCTTGTCCATGTAGAGTGTTGGAATAACACCAATTAAGTCAGTAACTTGTACACCAACACCTTCTTTCTCTTCCTTAGCTTAGAATGAATCCAATCTTCATGTTCTTAGTGAGGTTTGTATTTGAAAATGTTAGGTATTACTTGCTTCTCATCTAGGAAAACATATTTCAATCATTTTGGTAGAGACTTGACATGTATTTATTGTGAATGTAAGGACAAGTGCACATGTCATAGTAATTGGAAAAAACAATTTTTGAGTGTTGAGTTTAGGGAATTGGAGGCTGGAAACCACTACTAACTAAAACCAAATCAGACTAGCCTATGGATAATATTGAGTTAGTTTTGTAGAACTAAGAATTAAAACTAACAAGTAGTGAATAAGGTTGTATTGAAAGTAGAAATTTGAATCCTCTAGGATAATCAATTTCACCACGATGCAATTCATACTTGATTGTGTCTACTTGATGTGCGTCACCAGCCCAACAAATTCACTAGAGAAATTATCCCTAGAGCTTAACTTTTTTATGGCTATCAACTCATTCGTAAACAAGTAAGTTAGTTTTATTATAGAAATGTATCGATCCCATGGAATAGCATTTTTAAGATTTTAAATCGAATTGCTTTCTATGAGTAATATTTAAGATTTAGTTTTAAAGAGAGCGATTAAAACTAAAGCATGAATTAAAAGTGCAGAAACAAAACTAGTTAAACTAAGTTTTAAATGATTTAATGATGAGATGTTGGGGGTCTGGGGGTTCACCACCATAGAACACATGTTTACTTCAACCAATTCAATTCCTTAATTTTATTGATCAGATCAAGACTCATGCAGGTTTGTGTCCTCCCAAGAACAATATTCTAGTAAAGGTTGGACTTCTCTCAAACTTGGTGATTTTCGTATTTGAGGATCCTTATTCAACCATCCAACAAAGTTGTATTAGGGATTTTCTCAAGAGTTTGTGATTTCCCAGCCAACATTCCTATGGATCATTGTCACGGAACCGGAATCCCACTCCCATGAACCAAATGTCTACCAAAGGCGAAATGTGGAAGCGTAAAGCTTAGCACACATGAACATATAACAAGATAAATGCACCAACATGATCTCAACAATCAACAAGGTATATTAAGAAACATCATTATATTACATTATTTGAATTACATGTTCAAGAGTCACTTTGTACAAGTCTGCTCATGTATACTATATTTGGATCTTACAACAAGTACACCTAGCATAGCACACCAAGCCCATCATCTTTCTAGCCATCTCTGAACCTAAAAACAACATATGAGAAATGGGTCAACACACGAGGTGTTGAGTACGGGCAGAAAGATACATATATATATAAGCTTTGCATAATTTTTGAAAAGATTTCAAGACTAAATGAACAAGAATAAACATGTTAATTGTTTAACAAATGCAAAACCATATTTTATGTCATTTCACTCCATTATACCAACAATATCAAACATGTTTAAGTCCTTTGACCAACTTACCATAGGAAGGGTCCGTAAGGGTGCTCAAGCTTAGCTAACCCTTTTATACAAGAGGGACCTCAAGGACATCACCAAGAGTTAACCCTTTATCAACAATATTATAATGTAGTTTTATACATATATGTGTTCAAGTTATAAAACCGACGAGGCAAACATCGAATATGACATAGCAATACTACATGGCAATATTGGGCAAGTAAACAAACCAGCATACAATACTTATCATTTCAAACAAGAAAGCTAGTCATATAACTAGATAAGGCCCGTACCTAATTCAGAGATTCATAACCTAACATATCTTCATCATCTAGTCACATGCCAAACCTGATTAAGAACAAGATTACATATATGCATTAGATTCTCATCATTAACCCTAATTAGATGCATTTTAGGGTTTTGGCCAAGGTGGGTCCCAAGTTGCTTATTGGGTCATTATATGATATTGTATTGATCTATAGGTCATCATGATGGTGTGGTTCAAGTTCTATGTCATTATGACGTTCCATGCACTTTCTATGATCATATCAAGGTTTAAAGCACTTACATGCATTAAAGGGTCAAAAGATTCACAATAGAGCACCCTAGATCATGATTCATTGAGTCAAGAGGTCCATATCTAAAAGATGATCTAGATCAGCAATATTAAGTCATTAGAAAACATATGTCAAGATTAAGTGGATGTCCATTAGCAATAAGATTAGCAATCTAGGCAACGTTCAACATTTAAGTCGAAACTAAGTACGTATGTACAAAAAGGAGTAATTATGATCAATAGGGGTGATTAGGGATCCCATGTAGTTCCAAGGTGTACAACATTTATTGATTTGATAAGCAAGAGGGTACAAGTGTATATAAGATTCAAGATTTATCATAAGGATGCATTACATTGGTCATCATAGTCAAAGATCCTGTATTAGTAAAATAGGAGAACTAAGAGGAAAATTAGGTCATGAAATTATTTCTAGATGATATATCTTTTCGAGACGATTAAAAAAGCATATTGGATTGTTACTTTTGGCCAAAGGAATTGGGAACTTATCGATTTTAGAAAATATCAATCCAACTATAGGTGTTACCTTGATTGGGCCTTGGCCGCCCATGGGTGCTGGCCTCTCGGTCTTGCTGGTTCAAGCCCAAGCAGGTGTATCCCCCCCTTCATCGCGATTCCCCTGTTCTTGTGGAGGAATAGAGGCAGAACAGGGCACTTCCGCCTCCACCTCCTTGGCACACCCTACTAGGGGTTCGAGCAGGAAACAGAGGGAAAGGAGGTGTCTGTTCACCCATTGCTGCCAAAGCTTCTTCACCTAGCCGCGAGGAGGCCCGATGTGGCCTGGGCAGACCCGTGCCCAAAACCACCATGGTCGTCAACCTGCACCTGGAACCGCACACCCACAGACGAGGATCATTTCTAGAGTACCTCATATCCTCACGGTCACCCAAAACTCTGTGGGCGACGAGGGAAGGATCGGCGGCATGAGTCTCGTAGCCACCCAAGGTGGCGGCGCCATCCCTGAGTCATAACAGGGCTCCACTACGAAGGGAGGGTGGCGAAAGGTTGTCTTCAGCCGATTGGCGGCCAGCCCTAGAACAGGATAGGAAGGGAGGAGCGATGGGGGGTCTAGGGTTAGACGAGGAGGGAGGTTTATAAACAGATCAAGGGCACTAGGGTTTAGATTCTAAGCAGTTAAGAGCTTTCCTTGTTGCCCGATTTGGCTACAGGCAGCGGGTGTTCTTTCCCCTGTTGTTCGCTAGTTTCCTGAAGAGGAAGGGAGGAGGGGGACAAGCAACTGGGCCCCGATTTGTATTTGGGCCCAATAAGGTTCCAAAATCCAAATAACATAATACATTAGATGGAGGCATTCAAATAGCCATATCTAATGATTTATAATCCTGATTTAGGTGATTTTTGGGCCACTGGATTTGTATTTGAGTCCTCAAGAACATGATACACAATTTGTGTCGAGGAGAGTTTATTGAAGTAGGTTAAACATATATAATAATATGGTGACACATTGAAGTGTGGGACTTAGCTCGAAAAGGCCAATTAATGTCAAACATCTCAAATGATCATTGGTGCGACTAAAAGGAAGTATAACCATACTCAAACTATGTAATTGATATTCAATTGAGTATAAGTCACTTGATGAGAGAGGAAGAGTACAATAAAGGAGAGAGAAAATCAAGGTTGTCACATCCTTCCCTCCTTACAAGGAATTTCTTCCACGAAATTCATCCATGATAAAAGTTAAGCGTCAAGTCAGGATCCATCGAGTCTGGCTATTCAACCATGGTTGTCAAGGCATTCCCCACAATGGGATGCATACATAGGATATCATCATTCATGGTGTACCCATCTCGATAATGTACATGTTACTTAGTTTTCCCTCCTAATGTGGAATCATCATGGCATTAGTGTTTACCCATCCTTTAGTATCCATATATCAGGGTTTTTGTTCATATCTTCATATGAGACCAAGGGGTATCATCAAAATTTATGTTATCAATTCTCAAATGAATATGTTCATGGTCATGGCGTCAAAAGAGATTATCATCGAGTGTGTATCTCATCTTTACTCTAAATTTCATGCATGATTTTGCTTTCCCCCAAAATTCTACCAACTCTAATTGATTACGTTCATTACTTTTCATTTCAAATCGAGAATTAAACAATTTATTCGTCATGTTTATTCAAGTTATGATCCAAGAGCATTGACATCTAGAGTTAATCATTTTTTTTGGGTATGATATTAGGCATGATACTCCAGATTATTCAAGCTAAGTTTTCATGACATCATCATATTATTTTCATGATTTTAAGGCTACATCTTTTATGTATAGTATGATTTTGTATTAGGTCTAGCTTACAAGAGTGTCCATTGCACACTTATCAAAATTTTAACTTAAGTGAGATTCTTTCACGTATCGAGCATCATTCGAGGAACAACATTATCATCAATGTCAAGATTTTCGAATTCTCTCACTTATATCTAGAAATAGCTCCACAAGCTCAAGCCACTCAAGCTAAGACATATGTTTCCAACCATAACCTTCTACGTGTAACAAAATTTTCTACCCACCTTTCGAGAAGCAAGGGCAACCACTAGATTCCTTTATATGTAACTACTAACCCGAGTATGAGGCTCATCATGGATATCACACATCATCTAGGTTCTTGGGACATCTCCCTCACCTATATATCAAGCATCAAACTTTCAATTTCCTCTTTCTCTAGGGTTAGATATTTTCATAGGACATCTAGGGTTCAACATTTCAAGGAAACCGTCTACTAGGTCAATCAACTCATATACTTAGAAGTATTCTAGCTAGGGACTCATCATCAAGTATTTCATCATTCATATTATTCAACATTTCAAATATTTTGGAGTTTCGGTACTCTAACCTTCTCCCGATACGGGTCAACTCATATCAACATATCGCCCTATTCATATGTCCCATGCTAGAGGTCTTCCTTTGTAAAGAGATTTAGGCCCGTGTTGGTCTCGAACCATATATCATATCTCCACACATACAAGACTAGGTACAAGCGAGCATGTCAACCCACTAGCTATGTTTAGCACATCAACCAAGTCATATGTATCAACAAGGTGCTAGGTCTAGCTAGTGTTGCATGGTCTAACTCATTCCATATCATCAAACGTACTTAACCTTACTCAAACATCTTGGGTCCTATAAAACATCAACATCATCATCAATATCATAATCATCATCTTAGGCTGCTAGGTTATTCACTTGCCTAACCTATATCATGGCTCTAGACAACTTTAGAGATTATGACTATCATCTAAACTCTCTCATCTAGACTTGATGTTACATCTCTTTCTCCTAGGTTGCATGGAAACTCACTACCTTTCTGTGTGTGGTAACATTTTTCATATGTACATATAATAATACTTGAAATATGTTTTCTCCAACGTTTAAACAGGCGATGAAAACCACCATACTCCATTTAAATAATACCAAAACTAAAATGAGTTACCACACTCATTAGGCAGTCTAGTATCATGACACCTAGAGAACTAGCAAGAACACGGTGCACACTTGTGTAGACATCATAAGCGCATGTCGCGAATCATGTCTAGGGAGGTAACTTACACAAGTCTACACCTAGTTCTAGAACATCTAGGTTCTAACTTATAGGCTAAGTCAACCTAATCCACACAGATATCTTATTAAGTTTCTAGGGTTGAGATGTAAGGTGAGTTTAGTTTGTGTTTCATGTGAGCAATGTTTGGTGTAGTTATTGTTCATTCTCAGATACCATCTGTCACGGAACCAGAATCCCAGTCCCATGAACCAAATGTCTACCAAAGGCAAAATGCGGAAGTGTAAAGCTTAGCATACATGAACAGATAACAAGATAAATGCACCAACATAATCTCAACAATCAACAAGGTATATTAAGAAACATCATTATATTACATTATTTGAATTACATGTTCAAGAGTCACTTTGTACAAGTCTTCTCATGTATACTATATTTGGATCTTACAACAAGTACACCTAGCATAGCACACCAAGCCCATCATCTTTCTAGCCATCTCTGAACCTAAAAACAACATACGAGAAATGGGTCAACACACGAGGTGTTGAGTACGGGCAGAAAGATACATATATATATAAGCTTTGCATAATTTTTGAAAAGATTTCAAGACTAAACGAACAAGAATAAACATGTTAATTTTTTAACAAATGCAAAACCATATTTTATGTCATTTCTTTCCATTATACCAACAATATCAAACATGTTTAAGGCCTTTGACCAACTTCCCGTCGGAAGGGTCTGTAAGGGTGCTCAAGCTTAGCTAACCCTTTTATACAAGAGGGACCTCAAGGACATCACCAAGAGTTAACCCTTTATCAACAATATTATAATGGAGTTTTATACATATATGTGTTCAAGTTATAAAACTGACGAGGCAAACATCGAATATGACATAGCAATACTACATGGCAATATTGGGCAAGTAAACAAACCAGCATACAATACTTATCATTTCAAACAAGAAAGCTAGTCATATAACTAGATAAGGCCTGTACCTGATTCAGATATTCATAACCTAACATATCTTCATCATCTAGCCACATGCCAAACCTGATTAAGAACAAGATTACATATATGCATTAGATTCTCATCATTAACCCTAATTAGATGCATTTTAGGGTTTTGGCCAAGGTGGGTCCCAAGTTGCTTATTGGGTCATTATATGATATTGTACTGATCTATAGGTCATCATGATGGTGTGGTTCAAGTTCTATGTCATTATGACGTTCCATGCACTTTCTATGATCATATCAAGGTTTAAAGCACTTACATGCATTAAAGGGTCAAAAGACTCACAATAGAGCACCCTAGATCATGATTCATTGAGTCAAGAGGTCCATATCTAAAAGATGATCTAGATCAGCAATATTAAGTCATTAGAAAACATATGACAAGATTAAGTGGATGTCCATTAGCAATAAGATTAGCAATCTAGGCAACGTTCAACATTTAAGTCGAAACTAAGTACGTATGTACAAAAAGGAGTAATTATGATCAATAGGGGTGATTAGGGATCCCATGTAGTTCCAAGGTGTACAACATTTATTTATTTGATAAGCAAGAGGGTACAGGTGTATATAAGATTCAAGATTTATCATAAGGATGCATTACATTGGTCATCATAGTCAAAGATCCTATTTTAGAAAAATAGGAGAACTAAGAGGAAAATTAGGTCATGAAATTATTTCTAGATGATAGATCTTTTCGAGACGATTAAAACAGTATATTGGATTGTTACTTTTGGCCAAAGGAATTGGGAACTTATCGATTTTAGAAAATATCAATCCAACTATAGGTGTTACATTGATTGGGCCTTGGCCGCCCATGGGTGCTGGCCTCTCGGTCTTGTTGGTCCAAGCCCAAGCGGGCATCTCCCCCCCTTCATCGCAATTCCCCTATTCTTGTGGAGGAATAGAGGCAGAACATGACACTTCCGCCCCCACCTCCTTGGCACACCCTACTAGGGGTTCGAGCAGGAAACAGAGGGAAAGGAGGTGTCTTTTCACCCATTGCTGCCAAAGCTTCTTCATCTAGCCGCGAGGAGGCCCGATGTGGCCTGGGCAGACCCGTGCCCAAAACCACCATGGTCGTCAACCTGCGCCTTGAACCGCACACCCACATATGAGGATCATTTCTAGAGTACCTCAGATCCTCACGGTCACCCCAAACTCTGTGGGCGACGAGGGAAGGATCGGCGGCCTAAGTCTCGTAGCCACCCAAGGTGGCGGCGCCATCCCTGAGTCATAACAGGGCTCCACTACGAAGGGAGGGCGGCGACAGGTTGTCTTCAGCCGATTGGTGGCCAGCCCTAGAACAGGATAGGAAGGGAGGAGCGATGGGGGGTCTAGGGTTAGACGAGGAGGGAGGTTTATAAACAGATCAAGAGCACTTGGGTTTAGATTCTAAGCAGTTAAGAGCTTTCCTTGTTGCCCAATTTGGCTGCAGGTGGCGGGTGTTCTTTCCCCTATTGTTCACTGGTTTCCTAAAGAGGAAGGGAGGAGGGGGACAAGCAACTGGGCCCCGATTTGTATTTGGGCCCAATAAGGTTCCAAAATCCAAATAACATAATACATTAGATGGAGGCATTCAAATAGCCATATCTAATGATTTATAATCCCGATTTAGGTGATTTTTGGGCCACTAGATTTGTATTCGAGTCCTCAAGAACATGATACACAATTTGTGTCGAGGAGAGTTTATTGAAGTAGGTTCAACATATATAATAATATGGTGAGACATTGAAGTGTGGAACTTAGCTCAAAAAGGCCAATTAATGTCAAACATCTCAAATGATCATTGGTGCGACTAAAAGGAAGTATAACCATACTCAAACTATGTAATTGATATTCAATTGAGTATAAGTCACTTGATGAGAGAGGAAGAGTACAATAAAGGAGAGATAAAATCAAGGTTGTCACAATCATGTTTTCATCACCATGGCCTATATTTGACAAAATAAAATGAATAGATCAATCATCGAGTTTCATCAGTTGATCACATTAGGAGATCTATGAGTTTGTTTGGTGTTAATCACTCACAATCATGACAACACAAATATAATTGATCTAAACATAGGATATGTATATAAAAATGGAAGGAAAACATCTAATCAATGGAGTCATGGAGTCAAATACAATTAAGGTAAAGCATGGTCTATGGGGCTACTCCCCATGCCCATGTATGGAGTTTTTACTCAAACATAATAGAAACATACAAAAAAGTAAGGATGGGGAAAGAACGAGTGATGGATCCTCCACTCGCATGGAGTTGCGTGCACCACTAAAAATCCTAGAGATAGTAAGTCTCTAAGTTTAGCCTTTCGTGTGCTATAATAAGATCTCCACCCATGTATGCTAAGATACGTGGAAGTCTTATTGTAGTATAGTTAAGGGTCGAATCCACGAGACAACGGTCTTGTTAAGAGTTTAACAAGATGTAAAACGTAATAATTCTACTTATCTACTTAAAAGTTGATATTTAGATCGAAGAGTTGATTTGATGATTAAACTAAAATGCAAAGTAAAGTAAATGGCAGAATAGTAAATTTGAGGTTATAAACGATATTTGGGAAATCACTAGGATGTGACCGAGTTTCACCACCACTACGCATGGATCAAAACATACATCATAATAACATGGCTTGCAAAGAAAAGAGGTCTAAACAGTTAGTATCTTTGTAGACTTAGCTTCCTTTCAGATAACTAACTACGAGAATCGCAGGAGTATTGCAATTCCAGCCATCCCCAAACGAATGGTCACTTAATTTGCATCACTCCCCTCGCAAAGTGTATTTCTCGACCTGTCAAGGTTGTACTTTCATACGTCAACTGATTCGATTTCATAGTATGAAATTACAACGAAGGAGGTGAGTTTACTCCACTCCTTGAAAAATGTTCCTAGATATTAAATAGATGTATGGTGACTACATACATCAAGAACCAACATGCAGTCGATATTCGAATCTAAAAGTACAAACATAGACAATTCACACTAGTAGATAATAGATAATACAAGTTAGTGATCAAGCAACTAGCATTCATTAAACGATTGATGTTGAACAGAAAAGATAGTATTTTTCTATTGCAAACTCATGAATTACAATGTATGAAATGAAAACATGGATAGAGGGGCTACTCCCCGCACCCTACTGTATGGGACTACTCACTCATGTCAAGAACAAAGGAGGTGGGAAGAGAGAAAGAAAGCATCATCTCCACGTAGGAGAGAGGAAGGTCAACCCCTTGGAGTAGAGAGAAACTATCTTCATGCCACGTGGTTGCCTTGATGAAGAATCCTTCACTTCGCATATTCTATGTTGATGGGAGATGGAGTAGATTGAGGATGGAATGTGGATCTTGGACCGGAAGCCTTGGGGTGAAGGATGAAGGATGAATAGCTCTAGAGTGATTGGGGCAGCCTCTGGACGTCCAAGAATTCGATGCCAAATGAGGACTCCTTTGGTCCTATTTATAGGCTTCCAAGGAATCCCAAACGGTCTTGGGACCATTTGGGTCTTTAACGGTTTGGAGACCGTTTGGACTCATTCGGTCTTGATACCGTTTGGCTTCATGCGATCTTAAGACCACTTGGCTTTTATTCGGTCTTGAGACCATTTGGTCTTCATATGGTCTTGGGACCGTTTGGCTTCATACTATCTTGGGATCGTTTGGCTTTTATTCGGTCTTGAGACCGTTTAGCTTTTATTCGGTCTTGAGATTGTTTGGCCTTCATACGGTCTTGGGACCATTTGACTTCATGTGGTCTTGGGACCGTTTGGCTTCCATTCGGTCTTGAGACCGTTTGGCCTTCCATTCGGTCTTGAGACTTTTTGTCCTTCATTCGGTCTTGGGACCATTTGGATTCATATGGTCCTGAGACTGTTTGGACTTCATTCGATCTTGGGACCATTTGGGGCTTTTTGCAATTTTTTTGGGCTTTTCTATAAAAAGAAAAAGGAGAAATGTCAGTCTATTGATATATTTACAATAAAGTGGAAAGTTAAGGATTCTATCTACTTTATCTAAGAAAGAGTATGGAAACTTAAGAAAAACTAGTAATATAACATCACAAAATGGGAGGTTATCACCCCCCTAACTTAGAGTCTAGCTTGTCCTCAAGCTTGATAGAGCTAAGGCATGTAGTGGCGAGGCAATTTTATTCAGTGAAGATTTCCATACTCTTGCTTCAGTTCTAAACTAGAGATCTCCCAAAGTTTTATCGAGGTTTTGACTTGCACCGACTCATTTGGGTATCAGGAGTTGCGTGGAGCTCAGGTTTCTTTTGTATCGCGTAACTCGCGTTGGGACCACCCTTTCCTTAATCGCATTCTATGCATGTCTTTGACTCTAAGCAGTTTTATACTTCTTTGAAAATCCTACCGGGAGCTAAGATAGGTATGAGGGTTGGCTAAAGGCTGATGTGTAACTCCCCCTGCTAAGGGGGGAGGGTTTATCTAAAGTTTTAGGGTCTCACTACCGGGCGTGATACATCTGCCTTTGTGAGGGCAGATGAATGTATCGGCCGGACAAGACCTTTGTCAGCTTTTTTATATATGTGGAGACCTTAGAATCTCACTACCGGGTGCGATACATCTTCCTTTGTGAGGGCAGTTAAATGTACCGGTCGGGCAAGATCTTTATTGGCTCTTCATATAGGTCCTTATGCATGGAACAACTCTCATGTTTTTATTAAACACTCTGGATTTTATTCATATGCTCACCGACTTAGGAATTGGGTATTTAGGGATTTTATTTGGGCTGCCAGGCCTCTTTTTGAAAAGAAGAAAACTGTTCCCTAGAGTTTTCAAACATGCACTTGTTTCGGTTTTGTACTTGGTGGTCCACTTGTGAGGTTCCTTGATTTGGATTTCACATGGTTCCCTCCCATCCTTGAGAGTGTTTGGCCTGTTTCGTCCATGATGTTAACCTGTGGAGCGTCTGATGTAAAATAGAAGCAAAAGCATGAAAATTGAGTATGGAAGTGGTTTATTAATTCTCCATTACATGCCTAAATGCTACTTATGTATGTGAGGACTACTTTGTCTCTATCTTAGCTAGGGGTGTCCCTTTTCTAAAAAGAATGTTGTCTTATGTACAAAAGCTATTCTATCCAAGAAATTATCAAAAGAATCTAAGTGTTAAAAAGAAAAAAGGAAAAAAAATTGTGCAAAAGAAACAAAGAAAATGGAAGAGTAGAGAGAAGAAGGTTTGAAAGTAATACCTTGCTCTTACCCAGTGTACCCCCCCAACTTATCATCCACTCTATCCTCAAAGTGTCAAGGTGATAGGTTGAGAAGTACATGGGCAAGGGTATCATGGTTCTGTTAATCCCTTATTTTCTCCAAGGAGATTAGCTGCAAAATGTCCATGTAAGGCGTGATAATCCACGTCCTTCATGTCCTCCATGTGTTTACTAAGGACGGGAAGGGTATACATCCAGTAAAGGACGTGGAAACCACAGTTGTTAGATTCTCTGATCTGTTGGGGACATCTGTGGCTGAAGGATGGGCGGTGAAAATGATCGTTGTTGTATGCCTTTGTGTGCTTGCTGAGAAGATCATGTAGTCATTCGGCACAGTCCTTCGCCACATCCTCCGTGGGCATCTTTGTTGTAACAACATACTCTTTTTGGTTTGGATTGAACTGGCTGTCAGAACTATTGTAAATGATTGTAGTTCCCTCGTGTAAGTTTGTTGCCAGCAACATCCAATGCTCAAAGTGAAGAAAAGGAAACATAATGAACTTCAAAGTCATATTTTGAAGATACGAGATAAGGGCCTCCGTGGTTCTGAAGTTCTTATATCCGAGTAAATCATCCTTCATGTATGCTGACGCCATATAAACTATAGGCAGGTCTCGTGCTAGAAGAAATTGGTAGGCATTCATCATGCTCACAGATAAAGAACCTTTTAACTTATACAGTTTCACAGAGTGAATCTACCATTATTAGAATATTTCCTTGCAGGAAAACAAGCTCATCATTCTCTGCGTATAGCCTAGACATGATGAGTCTGAGTTCATTATCAGAAAGGCTCTTGAATGCGGCAAGGTCAAAGTTTGGAAATGTTGGTTGTATGGCAGATAGAGGCACCATTGTTGGGATAATTTGTTGATGGTGGCCCCGGTTAACAAATCGATGTCCCCCTTGTCATCCGCCATATCGAAAGTATAAGGGTCCCATTGGCTTTGTTCTGGGACATTGGCAGTCTGTTGTTGATTTTTCTCCAACTCCTTTAGAATTGTTCTGTATGGACACTTTTGCGAATGTTGGATAGCAAAAAAAAGGTATCAAGGGACGTCGTCTTGTGCCATAGTCGGATCCTTGAAGAACCGTTTGTCACAGATAAGCTCCATGGCGTAACGTCCTCGTAGAGATTACATATCCTCTCTGGCTAACTCAATAAAAGGGATTTGTCTATTGAGTGCTTATGTGAATCTTATTGTACAGAAAGCGCAATCCCCTGAACCTTGTAGTGTTTGGACTGTTGGGTTGATGATTTGGAACCGGGGTTGGTTCCAACCATGTCGAAGAGATGGGCAGGCAGCCCATATTACTTTGAGAAGCTGGAAAGGAATGCATCATGCTTCCCTGGCTTCTAAACTAGCAAAATTTATCTGTTCGGTCGTTATCTCACTGGTGCAGAAGTTGTACACCTTGGCGTCGTGGGCCTCAATGTCTACGATCATTAGCAGCCAGTGTCTGGAAATTATAAAGGGCACTGTTATGTAGTGTACCTTTCGTGCAAGACCAGTTCGCAGCCGCTCTATGGACTTTTCCTGTAAGTCCTTATGTAATAAGGATAAGGATAGAGCAGGTGAAGCGTTGAAAATAGGCTGCAACTTCTTTGAGCTTCAGAATTCCTATATAGTGTTAGCAAGGAGGACACGAAAGATAGCCATCTTCACCTCCAATTGTGGTTGAAGGAGAATATGGAAGTCTTCGCATGTCAACCTACACTTTGTTTTTGTATTGTTATAGATGATGCCCCCCCGTTCTTGGCATCATCTACAATAGTGTTCGGGATAAAGATGTCCTAAACATCTAATGTAGAGATGGCCGCCATCTCCAAGTCTTTCATCTTGTGAGGTAGAGGTGGTGGCGGGGGAAGGCCTTGTAGTGGAGGAAGTGAAGTTTGCTTGCTATCGTCCAAAAGTTGAGGCAGATCTTCATCTTTGTCAGAGTCATCTCCAGAGTCGAGTCTATCATCTATGTCGAGACTCACTCTGTCGGATTCCTCCTATTCTGGGGGGAGGGGTGCAGATTGCTCCGGAGCAGAATGTTGATGAATGGTTGTTGTGGGTGGGAGAATGTTGGTTTCCATTATGCATTGTTGAAACTCAACAAAAGAGGCTTCTTTTACAGCATCCCCTAGGGATCCCATAGTTGAGAAGTTAAAGAATTGATCCCCATATGACATCGTTACATTGTCATTATTATCGTGGGACTTGGTGTATTTTTTTCCACCTTCTTGGTGGTCTCTATTATTTCCCTTCTCTGCAGGTTCTGCCCCTCGGATGGTGCCCTCTCCAGCATTGCATGGGTCGTCGGGTTGATCATCTGAGGAGGAGTTGTCATTGTTGGAGTCAGCCGAGGAATCAGAATCCTCATCATCGTCGTCACTTTCATCTTCATCATCATCCGCTTCCTTATCTATTATTTTATTGATCGATGTTTTCTTGCACTACCGATGGATGGCTTGTAATTCTTCGAGTGCCACTTGCACATGCTTGTGGGTTTCGAGCAGTGCGTCGTGGCTTTCTTTAAGATCTATATATCTTTCTTCGGCAGAGAGGAGTCATGTTGATAGATCGGTTACTTGTGCACGTAGATGATTGAGTTCATTGTTAGAGTGCTCCTCTTGGTGACGGTTGAGCTGTGCGAGGTTTCTATTGATGTCATCCAAGTGCATTCTTAGGGTAGTTTGTTGCTGCTGAAGCTCACGAAGGGTCTCAGGAAAAGGTTGAGTTTGCTTAGAGACCCTGTCAACTTGTTGGGCTAATGCTTCTTGCTGGCCTTTCATCTCAAGTACCAACTCTAGTAGGTGTTTTAAGCAGTCGTCGATGCGGTCGACTTGCTGGGTCGCTGCTTCCTACCATTGTTGAATGCTTAAGAGGATGACTGGTAAGGCGTGGTTCCGTTCGTCAATCTTGGAGATATGTGTAGCAATTCCCTACACACAAGAAAAAATGGAGTGTAACATGTTAGAGGGTTCGGTGAGGAGGTTTCGAATAGCGTCAAATTGTCATCCAAATTCCTCACCGACTTGTGAAAAGGGGACCCAGAGATGGATGGGTGAGATGGATGGGGTCGGGGTGGAGGGGTGGTAGTGCCTTACGAAAGAGACACTATTGTTGGACCCACAAATTGCGTGGTGACTGTAGATGGAGTCACCAGCGGTATCGGGGTGGTGGTGGATGAGAATGGTGGTGACATCCCGGGTGAAAAACACAGAACTGAGAATGTCGAGGGGAAAGTGGTTGAAGAGAAGGTGAGATCGGGTGTCGAGGTGGAGAATGGGATGCCTGAAGAGAAAATGAGTGAGGCAGAAGATGCGGGTGAAGTTGTGGTTGTTGAGAAAGAAATTGTGGTGGGCATTATTGTGGAAAATGGTGGAAAAGTGGTGGATGGAAGAATGGTGGAAGGTGGTAGTGTGGTGGTGGTGTTTGTAGAGATAAGCCCAACATCCAGATCGAAGATGAAGGGTTCTGGTGTTGGGTTTACTATGTTCTCAGCACTGTGTGGTGGGTCTGCCTCTGGGTTGATCTTTGATGTGGGTGTCCCTAACTGCTGTTGTTGATGTATGTGTAGTTTTGAAAGTCGTGTCACTAGTATTTTCTTTGGCCTTGTTGCTGGGGTAGTGACGTTATGCTCTGTCTGCCCTATCTTTGTTTTTTTTTTCTTTTTTTCTTTAACCGAGGCTAGGAGGTTGGAAAGCTCCTCTTCAGTGAAGAGAAGCTTTTCTTTGTCATAGTCAGCTAGTTCTGGAAGCGGTAGCAGTGTTTGGGATGCTTTGATAGTTGGGCAGAAGATATAATGAAGTTTGGAATCTTTCTCCTTTATGATATATGAGTTCTTTAAACTCTGCTCATTTGTTAGGATGTCACCTTTTATTACCATGCACTTGGGAAGTGGTTTTTCCATCTTAAGGTATTTTAGAATTGATGTTATGTGACCACCCACACAGATTTCCTTTCCAAGGTCAAAAGAGGTGTGTTTCTGAATCAATTGTCATCCTATGTTGACCGGTTGCCCTTTGAGAATGAACCATAGGACAAAGAGGTATGAAATAATAATGTTCCCACTCTCTGTCCTGGGGAAAAGAGCGCTTGTTATGATTTTTTGCAGAGTGCGCACCAGGCCGGAATGTATGTTGGAGGCCTTGCAAGTCTTTGCCTCGTAGCTTGGAATTCCTGTCAAGGACTTCCAAAAGGTGTGCATGTTGAACTGGGAGTGGTCCAGGCCTGCCTCCTTAGCTTTCTTTAGTTGTTCGTGGTTGTCGATAAAGATTTCATTTAGTAGGTTCTCAGTCAAGACCACCTTTTTTCCAAAATTTGAGGTTACCAGCCTGCGGTCACCTCCATCCTTTAATTTATCTTTTGCGTCCATGGTTTCTTTATTAAGGTAGGTGAAGAACTCTATTGTGGGCTCAACGTAGGAAGTTTCTTTGACAAAGCAGAGTTTTGAGAGATTCGCATTGTCGAGCAAGGTGATAACTCTATCATAAATTCCCATTCTTTTTAGTATGTTCGAGCAGACATACTTTGTTGTGCACAACACTTTGTCACCATCTTATAGGTTTTGGATATACAGATCAGATGATGTTGGTTCTGTGGTGGTGGCAGCAAGCGTGGCGTGTTCTGCCAGGATTTGTTCTCTTGTAGTTGAGGGCTGGACTTGCTTCCGTGCCTGCCTTTTAGTGGGTCTTTCTTCAGTGGCCTCCTGGGCCTTCCTTTTGCCATGTTGATTTATAGGTGTGGATTCCTCCTCAGAATTTGGTGCGTACTTCGAGCCTTCATCAGTGGAGGATATCTCTTCGATTTCTTTGATAGGATCTTCTGGTAAACATTTGTTGACTCGCTCAAGGGCACGGATGACCTTGGGCAAGTTAAATTTTGATGGAGTCTTTCCAATTTTTTTGCATATGTCGAGGATGCGCTGAAGCTTCGAGCGGCGCTCCAGCAGTTGCTCCCTGGTCTGGTATTGGGTTTCAGCTGCTCATGTGACATCCCTTGTAGGTGAGTCCATTCTATAATTTTGAACAAGAAATCATATATGTTAGAAAATGTTGAAAGAGTTACAACATTGATTTTTTTTGAGAGAGAAACTGTTAAGGGTGAAATCGTGATTTTTAAGACCGTTTGGGTCCAAATGGTTTCAAGACCATTTGGCTCCAAATAGTTCCACTCCAAATGGTTTCACGACCGTTTGGGTCCAAATGGTCTCAAGACCGACTCCAAACAGTTTCACGTCCGTTTGGGTCCAAACGGTTTCAAGACCGTTTGAGTCCAAATGATTTCACGGCCGTTTGGGTCCAAAGCTGTTAGGAAGGTGAAGCGACAGGGGCAACAAAAACGGTTCCTGTGACGATGGTGTTGGCGGCGGTGGTGTCTGCAGTGGTGATAGCAGCGACAGTAATGGTGATAGCGGCGATTGTAAAAAGAAGAGAAGACACGTTGTAGTGGTGGTGATTGTTGCGAGTGTCCTCTACCTTGCTGTGATGAGGAGATGGTCACGGCGGACATAGAGACAGAGAAGAGGATAGAGCAGCTTGTGTGAGCATGCGTGGAGATGGTGGAAGCGAGTTCGGAATCGAGGGAGCAAGGAAGTGGCGTGAACGGAGAGTGTGAACGGGTCACATGGGAGCAGAGAAACTGGAAGGAATGGAACATGGTTTGCATGAGAGAAGATTCAGGAATCGAAGGAAATAAAAAGGGAGGGGTTGAGGAGTATTTATAGAAAAAGGAGAGGCGACTGTACAAATTCTCCTTAGGTCAAACGGTCTTGGGACCATTTGGGCCCGAACGATTTTGAGACCCTGAGGGCCAAACGGTTTCAAGATCATTTGGGTCTAAACGGTTTCAAGACCGTGAGGGACAAATGGTTTCAAGACCATTTGGGTCCAACGGTTTTGAGACCGTGAGGGCCAAATGGTTTCAAGATCATTTGGGTCCAACGGTTTCGAGACCGTGAGGGCCAAACTGTTTCATGACCGTGAAGACCAAACGGCTTCAAGACCGTTTGGGTCCAAACGATTTTGAGTCCGTGAGGGCCAAACAGTTTCAAGACCATTTGGGTCCAAACTGTCAGGACAAAACTAATTTGGTCGATGATTTTTATATTTTTATATTTTTTTGGTTGCTTATATAAATTTTTATATTTTCTGAACAAGGAGAGCTACAAAAAATATTAAAAGCTAAGCAAAATGAAAAAATAGGTGATAATCAGTTCTTGGGTTGCCTCCCAAGTAGCTCTTTGGTTTTACATCGCTAGCTCGACGAAATTCTGACTTGATCAGTTTAATGTTGTGGAGTCCTGAATGTTGATAGTTTGTCTTGGAGTTTTATTGGCTGGAGTATAGTATTTTTTTAGTCTATGGCCATTAACAGTCCTTTCTTCTCCATTGTCATCAAAGATGATGACAGCTCCAGTTGGATAGATATGCTTGATAGTGAAGGGCCCGGACCATTTTGTGTGGAGTTTTCCGGGAAACATTTTGAGTTTGGAGTTAGAAAGAAGGACCTGGTCTCCAACAATGATATCTTTCCTTTTGAGGTGGCCGTCATGCCACATTTTAGTTTTCTCTTTGTAGATCTTGGCATTCTGGTAGGCAGTCATTCTTAGTTCCTCCATCTCTTGTAATTGGAGTTGTCTATATTCACCGACACTTTTGAAATCAAAATTCAATTGTTTGATAGCCCACCATGCTTTGTGTTCTAATTCAACTGAGAGATGGCATGACTTCCCATACACCAAACGAAATGGCGTTGTTCCTATTGGTGTTTTGTAAGCAGTACGATATGCCTAGAGAGCATCAGGAAGTTTGGTGGACCAATCTGTGTGATTTCTGTTGACATTTTTCTCTAAGATAGCCTTCAATTGTTTATTTGAGACTTCAACTTGGCCGCTAGTCTGTGAATGATAAGGCATAGCGAATTTATGTTTTACCCTGTATCTTCACAGAAGAGCTTCGAAGCTTCTTTCTAAGAAATGTGACCCCCCATCGGATATAACTGTTCTAGGGGCTCTGAATCTAGGAAAGATGATATCCTTGAACAGCTTAATAACCGGCTTAGAGTCACAAGATACAATGGGTATAGATTCTGCCCATTTGGATACATAGTCCACATCAACCAAAATATAAGAGAATCCATAAGATGGGGGAAATGGACCCATATAGTCCACTCCACATACATCAAAAAGTTAGATCTCTTGCCACAAAGTTAGTGGCATTTCATTTCGTTTCGATATCCCTCTAGACAGTTGACATTTATTGCAAGATTGCACAAATTCATGGGCATCCTTCGCTATTGTTGGCCAGAAGAATCCCGACTGTAGGAATTTAAGGGCGGTCTTCTACAAACTCATGTGCCCTCTAGTGGGGCCAGAATGACAGTGTTCTAAGACTAGAATAATTTCTTCTTTAGGGAGACAGTGGTAGAATAATCCATCTGCGCATAAGCGGAAAAGATATGGTTCATCCCAAAAGTATTGCTTGATGTCATAAAGAAATTTCTTTCTATCGTGGTAGGAAGCAGCAAGGTGGGCAATTCTTGTAGCTAGATAGTTTACTATATCGGTGTACCAAGGAAATCCGGTGGCAACGTTCATGAGTTGATAGTCAGGTAGAGAGTCTCGGATAGGTATGTTGTCTTCGTCCTGAGGCTCAATACGGCTTAAATGGTCGGCGACGACATTTTCTACCCCACTTTTATGTTTTATTTCCAAATCAAATTCTTGAAGCATCAACAACCAGTGAATGAGTCTGGGTTTTGCATCTTGTTTCTGAATCGGATATTTTATTGTGGAGTGGTCCGTGTATACTATGACTTTTGATCCGATCAGATAAGAGCGAAATTTTTCAAAAGCATAGATGACTGTCAAGAACTCTTTTTCGGTAGTTTTATAGTTCTTTTGGGCTTCATCAAGCATTTTTATGTATAGTATATCACATAGGGTTTCTTATCTATTCTCTGCCCTAATACTACCCCTATAGAATAGTCACTGGCATCACACATTATCTCGAAGGGTTGTGACCAGTCAGGGGTTGTTAGTATAGGTGCCGAGATCAGGGCATTCTTTAGGGTCATGAAACTGCGTAGGCATTCTTGATCAAAATTGAAATCTACATCTTTAGTCAACAAGTGAGACATGGGTTTTGCTATTTTTGAAAAATCTTTAATAAATCTTCGATAAAATCCGGCATGGCCCAAAAAGGCCCATATTCCCTTGATGTCTTTTGGTGGTGTCAGTTTTGAAATGACATCTATCTTTGCTTTGTCCACTTCAATCCCTCTTTGTCTCACTCAATGCCCGAGGACAACTCCTTCTGTCACCATAAAATGACACTTTTCCCAATTAAGGATTAGATTTGTTTCCTCGCATCTTTGTAGCACTCTATCGAGGTTAAGCAGCCAGTTCTCAAAAGAGTCCCCATAAACTGAAAATTCATCCATGAAAACTTCCATGATGGACTCAGTTAATCCTGCAAATATGGCAGATATACACCTCTGAAATGTTGCGGGTGCATTACATAATCCAAAAGGCATCCTTCTATAGGCATAAGTTCCGAAAGGGCAAGTAAAAGTCATCTTTTCTTGATCTTCATGGTGTATCATAATTTGATAATACCCTGAATAACCATCAAGATAGCAAAATAATTTTTGGTGGGCTATACGTTCAAGGAATTCATCAAGGAAAGGTAGAGGGAAGTGATGTTTTCTTGTTGCCTTGTTCAGTTTCCTGTAATCGATACACATCCTCCATCCGGTGATAGTCCTTGTGGGCACCATTTTATTTTTATCATTCAAAATGACAGTGGTTCCCCCCTTTTTAGGGAATACTTGGACCGGACTAACCCACTGAGAATCGGAAATTGGATAATGATACCAGCTTTTAGGAGTTTAAGAACCTCGAGGCGAACCACCTATTTGAGATTTGGTTTTAGTTTTCTCTGGTATTCCCGTGAAGGTTTAAACTCTTCTACCATGGGTAATCTGTGCATGTACATAGCTGGATTTATTCCTGTTAGGTCAGTTATCTTATATCCAATGACTTTCTTGTGCTTTCTTAATTAAATAAGTAGTCTTTCTTCTTGGTCATCTATTAAAGTGGAACTGATAATGACCGGACATATTTTTTCTTCATCAAGGAAGACATGCTTGAGCCCAACTGGTAGGGCTTTCATCTCAGGTGTCTTGGGTACTTCTGTGGTTTCTAAAGTGGTGACAGATTTCAACTCATCAAAGGTAGCTTCGGGGGTTTCTTCATCTTGTTCAAGGTATTGCAGACATTTCTGAACTAGTTCGTCAGTTGAGAATTCAGCTTCTGGATTTGTTAAGATGTTTTCCAAATCATCAGACAATTCGGAAGGTTCTTGCTTTAACTGAGACATTTTATCAATTGCTTCGAGAAGAAAAACTTCTTCATGGATGCTAGGACCTTTCAAGCTGTCAAAGACTCTGAATTGAACAGCTTCCTTTCCTAGTCTTAAGGTAATGGTGCCATCTTCAACATCGATTAGTGTTGTGGCTGTAACAAGGAAAGGTTTACCAAATATTATTGGATACCTCAGATCTTCTTTTATATCCATAATAACAAAGTCACAGGGAACATACGAGTCTTTCTCTACTCCTACTGGGATATCTTCAATAATTCCCAAAGGTGTAGTGATGGTAGAATCAGCAAATTGAATTGTCATTGATGTGGGTAGCAAATCAGTAAAACCCAATCTTTTACACATGGAAAATGGCATAATGGATATGTTGGCCCCCAAATCGGCTAATCCTTTTGTCGGGTTTTAGGGGAGGTAGAGAAGGCAGAGGAAACAAAAATTTTCTCCCCCAAACCCAAAACAAGGAAACACATCAACGTCTATACAATAGGAAAGGATGGTTTGTGGAATCATACCTTGTCCCGAGGCTTGCTCGGCGACAATACCTCGCGCCTTGCGCGGTCTTCACCTCCTGTCTTGGAAGGTGTCTGTGCAGCTCCTGGTCGCACCGGGACTGACGACTCCTGGTCTCACCGGGACTATCGGGATTGACAGTTGTCCTCCGAGCGGCAGAAACCTCCCACCTCTGAAGTAGTCCACACAGACCACCTGGAACTCCAATCTCCTTGTCCCACAAGGAATTGGAAGGATTCGCACCCTCCTGTCAGCGTACTAGTCACCGACACACTGTCCTGCTACCAATTGCTTTCTGCAGTTGTCTTTCCCTTGTTGTGCCTCCCTTATCGGGTATCACTTGCTTAGGCTCTCTCTCGGTTACCAAAACTAGAGAGAACGACAACTTCACAGAGCAACTGGTTGCACTGGGTTGTTCTTTGAGAAGCCCCCAATACCCCTATATATATATGAGGGTCATGGGACATGGTTCTCCATCCCGGGCAATGCGGGACTAAAAGCAAGAGTAGAAGGGTTCGAGATTTTCCACAAAACAACCAACTCACAACCTGAACCGATCGTTTCATAATTGAAACGGTCAGTTGGGGATCTGAACCGGTCGGTTGACATCTCAACCGATCGGTTGGGACCCATGAGCCGATCGGTTCACTTCTGAACCGGTCAATTCGTAGTCCTGATCAGTTCCCGATTGACTTTCCTTCTTTTGTTTCTAATTGGTATCAAATACCAATCCTTGTTCCAATCAAATTGGGCAAGTGAAACACAAGAAAAATTCTCACCAATCCTACTTTCCCAACTTGCTCGATTGCACCAGTTGAATCGATCGTTTCAACACTTGAAGCAATCATTTCACCATGATCATGAGTCAATCGACTCACCACCTGAGCTGACCGATTCACCAAGCTGAGCCGATCGGTTCATCTCATGAGCTGATCGGTTGGGAGTGCAGATTGTGCATAATCAGTCAATTGTGATTTCAATCAATCTGATACTCCAATCAATGTGTCCAACACTTTGAACATTATGATATTGAGCTATCAATTAATTGAATGTTTAATTGAACTACTAAACTCCTTTAGTAATCAATCTAAACATTGTTTGTGGACAAAACTCCTCTTCTAAGTTAAATCCTATGTGTGTGACCCTACAGGTCCTTTTTCACGTTGGCAGTGAAAGTCCATAACACTTATGACTTCACAAGCAAAAAGTGGTTCCTAGTCACACATCAGTGCTACCCAAGTGAAATAGAAAGTTGGAGAACAACTTTCAATCCTACAATATGTGAATGGTGTTACAATGAATGTATAATTCCTTTGTCACTGATATCCTGAATGAACTCGAGGCATGGAACAGTCATCCTGTCAACGTTCATTCACTTTCTTGATCTCAGAGTAGATTGGAAGAGATATGTATGACATCAATATCACATATTGATTCACACATACGTGCACATGCCTATTTCAATTCTACTCATCAAGTGGCCTTGGATATCAAACTCCCTCAGGAGGGACAAATCCCATATCTATCACTCACCCCTCAAAAGCCCCATGTGTCAAAGCCACCCAATCATCACCTTTATAACAACCCATGTTTCAGGACTGTGTTTGATGATGTCAAAGTGTGCCCAACGACATGTGTTGAGTGTAGTAATTTCAAGTCAAAGAATCACACTCACCACCATCATTGTGAGTACTGACTGTGACTACCATGTCATGGTTCCATGTGTCAAACTCACGTTGGGTCTGTCTGATACACTTGTTCTCTAACAAGTACCTATGTGTTTGGTTTGATATCTCTATATCATGACTAATGAGATTCTGTCATCAACCAACACCACATTCTAGTCTTGTGTGTCATTGTTGTCTATCTACCTTCCACAATGACATCTGACTAGGGACATAACAAGAATGTACAAACTCTTAGCATTCGTATGATCTCATCGTTCAGGTCCTGAACCTGAAGGCATACGTCATTGAGTACTATCATTCTCTAGACATTCAATCTGTTCTATCACTGTCTCATATGACTGAATCAGAAAGAATTGGAAGCTTGCCTTTGATGTTTATCAAATCAATCTTAATGTATCCCACCAATCATCTCATGATTGTCTCTCAGGGCATACATACCAACACCTTTCTTGCAAGAGGTGTTTTCGATAGAGCATTGGATGCCAAAGGAGCCAGGGTACTTCTGCTTCTTCGGCATCTTATTAAGAATGATGTCAGAAGTAGTTTGAGCTAATTTGATAGTCTCATGTTCTTCAGTCATATATTTCTTTGATAGTAAAGTCTTCAGGTATTTGGACCAAGCTGGGATTTCAGAAAGAGCATCGAGGAATGGAATATTGACGTATAGCTTCTTCATAGCTTCCTTGAATTTCTAGAATCTAGTGTCCATTTTAGTTTCTCTCAATCTACCTGGGTAGGGTATTCTAGGCTTATACGGTGGGACTTCTGGTTCCTTGGTAACTTGCTCTTTTTCCTTTTCCTTCCTAGCCTCTACAGATTTTTTAGTTTCTTGATTTGTGCTTGCAATTGGGTTGACTTCAGTTATATCTTCATCTTCTTGAATAACATTGGTGACTTCAGCAAGGACACGGCCATACCTTGTGGTGACTGCGTTTAGTTGTTCTGGTCTGCATTGATCGTGTCTCGGGTTTATTTCTGGTTGGCCAGCAAAAGTACCTACCGGGGGTTTCAGCTGGGCTGCGATCTGTGCCAATTGAGTTTCCACAGCCTTTTGTTGGGCTTGTTGATTGGCAAGCATGGTCTGTTGAGATTGCAGCATTTTCCTAATCATGGATAACTCATCTGTTGGCAGAGGCGGAGCATTCTTTTGTTGATATTGTGTAACTTGCTGCTGCCCTTGCGGTTGTTGATGCTGAGGTGTTGGTAATTGAGGTTGTTGTGGTTGTTGTAGTTGAGTTTGTTGCAATTGTGGATGCAACAAAGGGTAGTATGTACAAGAATTTCTTGTGTAGACAAGCCTTTGAGGTCCACCCCTATAATTTCTTTGATTTTGAATATAATTGCTTTGAAATCCAGGTGGTAATCTATTGGAAGACCCACCTTGCATCAGATGTTGTGGGTTGGCAGTTCCCGCAGGATTCCCATACTAAAAACTGGGATGGCTTCTCGGTTGATCTAGATTATAATATACTTGGTCTGGTATGGAGTGGATATAATTCACTTTCTCAGGTAGTTGATCCTCGGAATGTTCAATAATTGGTTCATATTGTAGTTGCGGTGGTTGTAGATCCATCATCACATTGTATAAGAGACCACATGATAATGTGGGGTGATCAGATGCATGACAAGCTTCACAAGTTTCGGTAGCTGCATTAACTTGTTGAACCTGGGAGTTCTTCTTTCTATCATATTCCCCAAATGATGTTTTAAGAACTTGTTGCTTATGAGCTATGGTTTTTAGCGCTTCGGCTATGGCTTTCAACTCTACAGATTCCTCAGCTTTACAAACCTTTAGAACTCCTCCGGTAGATGGCCTTCCCCAATTATATTGGTTCTCGGCTCCAAGTGTGATAATCTTCCAGGCATCTTCATAATTCTTTCGCATGAAATTCCCCCAGATGAGGAATCCAAAAACTTCTTAACGTCATCACTTACTCCTATAGAATGTTTCTATGAGCTGATGTTGTGAGATTCCGTGATGTGGACATTTCCTCAGTAATTCCTTAAACCTTTCCCAAGATTCTGCTAGAGATTCTCCAAGAAGTTGGGAGAATTGGTTGATATGTCCCCTAATCTGGTAGGTCAATGAGGGAGGAAAGAACTTTTCCAAAAAAAAAAAATCTTCCAAGGGAGCCCAGGTTGTGATTGGCTCTCCATCTAATGAGTTATACCAACTCAATGCCCTTCCAAACAGAGTAAAGTTGAAAAGTCGAAGCATGATTGCATCATTAGTAGCTCTGGCATGTGGTACCAATTGACAAAGTGTCTTGAATCACTTCAGGTGATCCATGCAATCCTCTCCAGCATTCCTAGAGAATGAGATACCTTGCATAATTTGGATCCATTGTGTTCGGATCTCAAAGTTAGGAGTGTTGATGAGACGTGGCTGGATTGGGTGATTATCTTCAGAGTTCTTAAGAATAGCATAATCCCAAAGCTGCTTGTTCCTTGTCAAAAGTTGAGTGGTTGTTGTAGCTGCTTCATTTTTGGCATGGATACGGGCTTGCTCTTCGGCATGAACTTTAGCTTGAATTTGAGCACGTGTATCAGTGATGAGTTCTGCTCTCTGAGAACTATGGCTGTCTTGACTCTTTCCAACACCAAAGTGGCCTGGTGTTGTTCTTTAGCCATTTGTCTGGCTCGTTGGCGGTTGAGTCAGATGCGTCGGTGGAAGCTTCATTCTACCTCAGAGTCGTACTCTGGTTCAAGGGAGAATCTGATGTTATGCGAAGGTTGCATACACATTTTCTACCTGAGTAGAAGAAAAATAACACTTTAGATGATGTGGAGAAATGATGAGGTGAAAAAGATATACAAAGTAATTATCAAGGTAAAGTGTAAAATCCTAATCAACTAGAAAGTTGACAAATGGAATTAAAACGTTCCGTTGTCCCTGGCAATGGTGCCAATTTTTTATGGAGCCTCCACTCGTGTGGAGTTGCGTGCACCACTAAAAATCCTAGAGATAGTAAGTCTCTAAGTTTAGCCTTTCGTGTGCTATAATAAGATCTCCACCCACGTATGCTAAGATACGTGGAAGTCTTATCGTAGTACAGTTAAGGGTTGAATCCACGAGACAACGGTATTGTTAAGAGTTTAACAAGATGGAAAATGTAATAATTCTACTTATCTACTTAAAAGTTGATATTTAGGTCGAAGAGTTGATTTGATGATTAAACTAAAATGCAAAGTAAAGTAAATGGCAGAAAAGTAAATTTGAGGTTGTAAACGATATTTGGGAAACCACTAGGATGTGACCGAGTTTCACCACCGCTACGCATGGATCAAAATATACATCATAATAACATGGCTTTCAAAGAAAAGAGGTCTAAACAATTAGTATCTTTGTAGACTTAGTTTCCTTTCAGATAACTAACTACGAGAATTGCGGGAGTATTGCAATGCCAGCCATCCCCAAACAAATGGTCACTTACTTTGCATCGCTCCCCTCGCAAAGTTTGTTCCTCGACCTGTCAAGGTTGTAATTTTCATACGTCAACTGATTCCATTTTATAGTATGAAAGTACAACGATGGAGGTGAGTTCACTCCACTCCTTGAAAAACGTCCCTAGATACCGAACAGATGTATGGTGACTACATACATCAAGAACCAACATGCAGTCGATATTCGAATCTAGAAGTACAAATGTAGACAATTCGCACTAGTAGATAATAGATAACACAAGTTGGTGATCAAGCAACTATCATTCATTAAACGATTGATGTTGAACTGAAAAGATAGTATTTTTCTATTGCAAACTCATGAATTACGATGTATGAAATGAAAACATGGGTAGCAGGGCTACTCCCCGCACCCTAGTGTATGGGACTACTCGCTCATGGAAAGAACAAAGAAGGAAGTGGGAAGAGAGAGAGAAATCATCATCTCCACATAGAAGGGAAGAAGGTTGACCCCTTGGAGTAGAGATCAACTATCTTCATGCCACATGGTTGCCTTGATGAAGAATCCTTCACTTCCCACCTTCTATGTCGATGAGAGAGTAAGTAGCTTGAGGATGGAATGTGGATCTTGTACCGGCAGCCTTGGGGTGAATTATGAAGGATGAACAACTCTAGAGTGATTGGGGCAGCCTCTGGACGTCCAAGAATTTGATGCCATATGAGAACTCCTTTGGTCCTATTTATAGGCTTCCAAGGAATCCCAAACGGTCTTGGGACTATTTGGGTCTTTGACGGTTTGGAGACCGTTTGGACTCATTTGGTCTTGAGACCATTTGGCTTCATGCGGTCTTGAGACCGCTTGGCTTTTATTCGGTCTTGAGACCGTTTGGCCGTCATACGATCTTGGGACCATTTGGCTTCATACGGTCTTGGGACCGTTTGGCTTTTATGTTGGGTTTTAGGGGAGACAGAGAAGGTAGCGGAAACAAAAAAAATTCTCCCCAAACCCATACCGAGGAAACGCGTCAACGTCTATATAATAGGAAAGGATGGTTTGCGGAATCATACCTTGTCCCGAGGCTTGTTCAGCGACAATACCTCGCGCAATGCGCGGTCTTCAACTCCGGACTTCGACGGCGTCTGTGCAGCTCCTGGTCGCATCGGGACTGACAACTTCTACTCGAACCGGACTGTCGGATGACAGTTGTCCTCCTAAGCGGCAGTGTCCTCCCGCCTCTGTAGTAGTCTACACGGACCACCTGGAACTCCACTCTCCTTGTCCCACAAGGAAGTGGAAGGAGTAACACCCTCCTGTTGACGTACTAGTCGCCAACACGCTCTCCTACCTCTTGTTGCAACTGCAGTTGTCCTTCCCTTACTGCACCTCCCTTTTGCGGGAAGCACTTGCTCGGGCTCTCTCACGGTTACCAAAACCAGAGAGAACGACAACTTACAGAGCAACTGGTTGCACTGAGCTGTACTTTGAGAAGCCCCCAATACCCCTATATATATAGGAGAGTCATGGGATAGGGTTCTCCATCCCGGGCAATGCGGGACTAACGCAGGAGTAGAAGGGTTCGAGAATTTTCCACAAAAAGCAACTGGTCCGCAACTTAAAATGATCGGTTCACAACTGAACCGATCGGTTCGGCCATTGAGTCGTTCGGTTGGACCTGAGCTGATCGTTTGGGGCACTCCAACCGATTGGTTGGTGCCCTGAACCGATCGGTTCATGGTCCTAATCCGGCTCAAAAAGACTTTCCTTGTTTCTTTCCCAATTGGTATCGAATACCAATATTATTCCCAATCGAATTGGGCAATTTGAAACCAATGGAAATTCTTTCCGACATGACTTTTCCCAACTGGTCGGCTGCACCAGTTGAGCCGATCAGTTCAACCCTTGAACCGGTCATTTCAACCTGGGCATGAGCCGATCGGCCTGGACACTCCAGCCGACCGGTTCAGCAACCTCAGCCGACCGATTCATCACATGAACCGATCGGTTGGGAGCACAGGTTGGGCAAAATCAGTCAATTGCGATTTCAATCAATCTGATACTTCAATCAATGCGTCCAACACCTTGAACCATATGATATTGAGCTATCGACTGATTGAGTGTTTAATTGAACTACTAAACTCCTTTAGTAATCAATCTAAACATTGCTTTGTGGACAAAACTCCTCTTCCAGGTTAAATCCTGTGTGTGTGACCCTGCAGGTCCATTTCACATTGGCAGTGAAAGTCCATAACACTTATGACTTCACAAGCAAAGAGCGGTGCCTAGTCACACATCAGTGCTACCCAAGTGAAAGTAGAAAGTTGGAGAACAACTTTCATCCTACAATCCGTGAATGGTGTTACAGCAAATGTATAATTCCTTTGTCACTGATATCCCGAATGAACTCGAGGCATGGAACAATCATCCTGTCAACGTTCATTCATTTCCTTGATCTCAGAGTAGACTGGAAGAGATATGTATGACATCAGTATCATATACTGATTCACACATGCGTGCACGCCTTTGTCAATCCTACTCATCAAGTGGCCATGGATACCAAACTCCCTCAGGAGGGACAAATCCCATATCTATCACTCACCCCTCAAAAGCCCCATGTGTCAAAGCCACCCAATCATCACCTTTATAACAACCCATGTTTCAGGACTGCGTTTGATGATGTCAAAGTGTGCCCAACGACATGTGTTGAGTGCGGTGATTTCAGGTCTAAGAATCACACTCACCACCATCACTGTGAGTAATGACTGTGACTACCATCTCATGGTTCCATGTGTCAAACTCACGGTGGGTCTGTCCGGTATACCTATTCTCTAACAAGTACCTATGTGTTTGGTTTGATATCTCTATATCATGACTAATGAGATTTTGTCATCAACCAACACCACAATCTAGTCTTGTGTGTCATTGCTGTCTATCTACCTTCCACAATGACATCCGACTAGGGACATAATAAGAATGTACAAACTCTTAGCATCCATATGATCTCATCGTTCAGGTCATGAACCTGAAGGCATACGTCATTGAATACGGTCATTCTCTAGACATTCAATCTATTATATCACTATCTCATATGACTGAACCAGAAAGAATTGGAAGCTTGCCTTTGATGTAAATCAATCTCAATGTATCCCACCAATCATCCCATGATTGGCTCTCAGGGCATACATACCAACAGACTCCCACTTGCACTGCGAGCCAATCACCCATGAATCATATTCATAGTGATCTTCAAACATGTCCCACATGTTATTGTGCTCTTAGTGCCATCATAGTGAGTAATGGCAACACCTTGCCAAAGTCAGTATAAATTGCATGTCTCACATCTCTTCATTGTATGTCACACGTATGAGATGGAGTTGCCGTAATATGCGATCTAGTATTCCTTTGCTAACCTTTATCCACATTGCATGATCAAGGATTCTAGACTTGTCATCAATGAGTGGAATGTCTATAAGTTCATCTCATGAACTTCCAGATCCATATAGCATCCATTGTTGTTCACTAACACATAGATACTCGACATTTCCCCTTTTAAATGGCTTTATTGGAACATTTCCAATTATCAACAAACATTCTCTTTTATACATCTTATGTATATTTTGCAATTAATTTTCTGTCCTTTCGGAAGTTCGCATCAATGTAACTCTTTACATCGAACTCTTCCTTATCTCCATAGAACTAGTACTTCACAAGCACTTATCAAGTTCTCATGGTATTCCAGTAACCCTTACTGGAAGTAGACAGACATCCACTCGTCATGTTCTACATACGAGTTATCAGGATGAGCACATCATATTGCCATGTCCTACATACAAGATGATGAATGCATTTTATTCTTTCCATGTCATACATGCAAGATAATGGGATGATTACATACATGATAGATCCATATCTATTCTTAGTGTTCCCATTCTTCATAAGAATTGGACACTTGGCCTTGGGATACTAACTCCATGTAACATGGACAAGTTTTCTCCCACTGAATCTGTGCATACTGAACACTTCAGTACAGATTGCCAATGTATGCTTTCTCTTTCCAGGTCAAGAGATTTTTGAGAACTATCTCTATAGATCTCTATTCCTATCACATAGGAAACATCTCTATCTTCCTTAAAGATAATTTCCACTTTTGGATTTCCATTCTAGAACAATTCCATTTCACATCAATATGTGGAATGTGAATACGCTCCCACTAAATCACAGACCCCTTCTTTATCTTTGACATATCAGTCAAACCCTTTGACTATATCATCAAAGTAAAGATCCAATTTTGAGTTGCTTGTAATCAATCAATCACATTGATTAGTCCATTGTAACTTATAGACTCCATTTGCATTAGTGGATTCATAAACCTTATAGGCTGTGTCACGTACACATCCTGGTTTTATTCCTTACTGGAATGCGGTTTTAGTATCCATATGCCAAATGTCTTAGTCATTAAGTTACAATCAACAAGCATCATCCTTCTCAAAATGTTATCCATGTGTCTTAACACTTAAGACTTATTTATACTTATGGATATGATCCAATGAGTGCTACCATCAAGGCCATACCTTATGGTTCACATGGATGTCATTTAGGATGTAATGGTCATAAACCATAACTCAAGATTCGGTTCCTCATATTTATCTTGAAAGTTGACTCATCACATGAACAACTGATCACATAGATAATTGAGGTGTATCTGTTAAAGATATAAGAACTCACAACCCTTGTGATTCTTAATTTCTTTTATTAGTGTGGGGTATTCATTTTATTAAGAAGAATTCAGTTATTTGATAATCATTCTCTAACTCCTTAGAGTATGATTCCTTCTTGATTCAGACATCACCATGCCTTAATCATGAGTTTACTATGATACACTATCATAATCACTCATAAGGATCTCAAATATTTGGTCCAAGTATTTCATTCATTGATCTCATCAAGAATTAATACTTTACCAAATTTGTACTTCATTTATGATAATCTTGAACACTTCAAGATATTCATATTGGTATTTCTCTAAACACCATTTGAAGTATTAGCATTTATTCCAGTAGGTATGTAAATACATCACATGTATTATGCCTAATAGGATAATCACTCTCCCACTACATTAGTGAAGATTGATTAATCATGTCCAAGATATTCATGTCCCTTACTGGTTCTCTAACCAAAAGAGTCTAGTTTTATCCATCACATGGAAACTAGAAATGAATTTCTCATGATTAATGCTAATTAAATTGTTTGAGTTATCTATAACTTTTAGGTATCGTCTTATCTTATGCATATCAAATATCATAAGATAAATAAGGCATTGCCACAAAGATCACATCTTTATAAATTGAAACATATCTTTATTAATTGCCATCATTGTCATACAATATGCAAAAATAAAGTGTTTCTATCTATTGGCAAGTATGAAATAGCAGTTCATAACTGTAATATCTGCCTTATTGGCTGAAAATAAACTAAAGTATTCCTATAAAAGGCAACACTTGCCCCAAGTAAGAATGCTTTACACTTTACATCTTGATATCATATATCTCAAAAAGTGTTACAAGTTTATTTACATGACACCTTCAAGTAGAGGCTTTATTCGCCTCCTTCTTTTGTTCTTCCAGGTAGAGAGGACAATTCCTTTTCCAATGTCCTGGCTTTTGACAATGGTGGCAATTTCCTTTCTTTGTCATGCCTCCCTTGGCCTTGAGAGCTGAAGATGGCTTGGACTCCTGGCTAGCTTCAGAACCTTTCTTAGCTTTGCCCTTGCCCTTGCGCTTGGACTTGCCTTTCTTGCTCATGATCACCATCACGGACTTAGGCTTGTCCTTCTTCATTTGTAACTCGGCTGTCCTCAACATGCCCAACAACTCCGACAGTGGCCTATCAAAGTTGTTCATGTTGTAGTTCATCACAAACTGACTGTAAGATTCTGGCAACGATTGCAGTATCACGTCAGTAGCCAACTCTTGGCTCAGTGGAAATCCCAGTCTCTACAGGTTCTCCACATACCCAATCATCTTGAGTGTGTGAGGACCAATTGGATCTCCTTGTGTCATGACGCACTTGAACAGCGCCCTAGAAATATTGTACCTCTCTTACCGTGCCTGATCTTCATACATGTTCTTGAGATGCAGAATCATCTCTATGACACCCATGTTCTCATGTTGCCTCTGCAACTCATGATTCATTGAACATAGCATCAAGCACTTTGCATCAATGGCATCATCATAATGCTTCTTGTAAGCATCCCTTTCTGCCTTT
This sequence comes from Alisma plantago-aquatica, assembly GCA_963693085.1. NCBI lineage: Eukaryota > Viridiplantae > Streptophyta > Magnoliopsida > Alismatales > Alismataceae > Alisma > Alisma plantago-aquatica. Next base: position 1,997,487,783 of record OY856409.1, read on the forward strand.
GGTGCATTAGGAGTGGGTTCCTCTGGAATTGGAGTATCCAGGACATAGAGCTTGCGCTCTTGAGTGAGAACAATTCTCAATGTCCGATACCAATCGTGGAAGTTTGTCCCATTCAGCTTGTCCTTGTCAAGGACCGATCGCAAAGAAAAGTTGTTGTTGTTTGTTGCCATTTGAACTACAAAAAGGAAAAAATGCAATTTTAGTCCAAAACTCATTTTTTTTACTTATTTGATTGATTTGAAAGTTTGACGATATAATTAGGCCTTTAATTAATTATCGCTCCCACTATTTTAGTTCAAATTGATAGCCCCCACCATCAATTTGGAAGATTGCAGCGTACAACCTTCTAGTGGGCAAGATCCTGAAATCCTCTAAGCCATGGACCAGCTAGGGCTGTCACCCACAACATAGATCTCTCAGGTAGGCAACTTTTGCCAATTACATCATATGCAACCCTTGATAAGATGTCATATACAACTCCTTGCAATGATCATCTCCATGCCTCAAGGTACTAGATCCCATCTAGATCACCTTGTTAAGTCTGACCCAAAGCAAACATGATGAATATGCACCCTGCTAGGGTAGACCTACACATTCATCCTTCACGCTTCCACGAGATAGACGGTGCACCACGCTAGGGCGTGCCCACACTTGGTCGATCAAGCTTTTCACGTGTGTCGCATTTGGAAGGCATCTAAAACTTAATATTTTAATGAGGGATTTGGTTTTATATACATATACATATCCAATCACCACAATACATAGTACGTATCATATACATGATATATCCTACAGAAAACATGCACAAAACGATAAAAGTGATGATTATGGCCATCCTAATGTGATTCCTCGAGCCAAGAGGAATCACGGTCATCTAGGTCAACATCACATGCAACTTGTACAAGATGAACTCTGTGTCTTGCCATCCGAGTTGATCAACTCATCACATGAATGATCTGTACTCTCCAGCCGGTCGTCTGGGTGTCACCAGCCGATCGGTTGGCTCCTCCAACCGATCGGTTCACCTGGTCGTCGTGCATCTCGTCATGTCTGCCACCCGCTCGTCTCGCTCCTCGAACCGGTCATCAACCGATCGGTTCACTCCTTGAACCGACCGTATGAGCAGTCATCTTGATGTCTGCCGGTCTTTGACATAACAGGAAATAAAATCTATCCTATTTATTACATTGCTTTAAAAGGGAAACCCCGAGTTACATTCGGGGGGAGCAAAGGTAGGAAAGAATCTCGAATTATTTTGAGTTACATCAGGAATAGGAGAAGGAAGATCGGTGCGCAGACCGAGATGCAAGCAACCACATACAACCAATCACAGATAGGGGTTTATAGGCCATAATCATTGACGTGTATTTTACTACGCGCTTAAACGCAAGTATACGCGTCGAGTAATATAGGCCTTGTGAGGCCCGAGTCGAACTCAGGGACACGTGAATTATTGGAGACTTCTACTAACTAATCGCAATCAGCTAGACCGATTAACAAAGTAGAATTTGTTGTTGAAATTTAAAAGAAAATAAAAATGAAACAAAGAAAATAATCGATTAAAGGTTAATTTAATCAATTAAAAGGATATCTTTAGGATGGCGGTTTCACCGCGGGTCAACATTGTATTAGATTTCATATAATTCCTCACACTTCTCTCTCTATCCGGGTAGTGGCCTGAAATGAGAATTACCCACTGTCGTGGTGTAATTCACTACTTAGGTTTAGGTTGATTCCACCGTCGTAGTAATCATTCCCCTAAACTAAGCGCATTAGGATCGGTCCCTCAGTTCCCACCATTAATTTTACAACTCCTTTGTCAAGGGTTTTATTAATTAATGTAGAATTCGTTTCTTTTCAACCGTTAATCCTTCTGTCGAAGTGATTAAGGGCATTAATTTACTATTATGGTGATCAAGCATAACAATAGCAATAGAGAAAACGAATTTATACCACGGATATGAGAGAAAAATATGAATTATCAATATAAAAGCATCATACAATGTATCCCCGGGCTACTCCCGGTCCTAAAGATTGAGGGTTTTAGCCTCTCATGTTCATCTTACACAAATACATGGTAGAAATTGGGGAATTCATAAGAAAAACGTGAAATAGATGGGAAAACCCCTGAACGGAGAAGAACCGATGGATCCTTGGCGTAGAACACAGCTTCCCCCGCCTGTCGATGGTGGAAATTGTCTTCGGCAGCGTCCGAATCACCCGGTATGAGCTTCTCGGCCTCCGTTCTCCTTTCTCTCCTCCTCGGCACTCGTGCAATCCAAAAATCAGATCCCCCTTTGTCTGGGCGGCCGTCATTAGGTATAAGTCCCTAATTAGGTCGTCAAATAATGACAGCCGTCCGATTGATATCAAAACAGATCCAACGCATATCTGCCGGCGTCGATACCATCGACGCGGGTCGATGGTATCGACCCAGCGGATTAGCGGCAGCTTTCCTTTCTTTTATTCTGAGCGCCTGTGGTGATCTCGATACCATCGACTTGGGTGTCGATGGTATCGACTCCTTTAGCGTCGGTTGTTGTCGTTTAGCGACGCTGTAGCTCTCCTTGTGTCGATGGCATCGACATCCGTCGATGGTATCGACTTAATCCTCGCTAGCAGCCTGGAGACATCTCGATGCCATCGACTTGGGCGTCGATGGTATCGACTCTGTATTGCTCTTCTCGGCTGACAACCTGTGGCTTGGTCGATGGTATCGACACCCGTCGATGGTATCGACGGATGTAGATACTTGTTTTTCCTGAAATTGTACAACAAGACCAAATAAATCCACACGATTTATGATAAGATGATCAATAATGCTTAAAATAATGAAATAAAGGGGATTTGATATAAAATGATGGCAAAGACCAAATAAAGTGAATTATGCAATATTATCCATGAAAATGAGTAATTAAGGCACAAAACACATATGAAAAAGGTCTATAAATGCGACTCAAAATCATCGCATCAAACTCCCCTAAGCTTAAACATTGCTCGCCCTCGAGCAACTAATCCTTAGAATAAAATTGCGAATGTCAACTAACAATCAAAACACCAACCCACCTCACAAATGACTCCCACTGGACGTTCTCAAACCAGCCTACCCTAATCACAGAACAGTAATTACCCTATAGGCGACAATAACCATCAATAAAAGAAATTATCCTTCAACTGATGAACACTATCACATAAGGCAGTTATCATAATAAAGTTTGCCGATTCAGCCATGGTGCATCTTGTGATCACCTACACTACGTTGCTCGCCCTAACTACCATCTACATGGAAGCAGTTCTCCTGATAAACATGAGTGAGGAGAAAATCACGGTGGCCTACCAATCCGAGCAACGGGTGGATGGAATGGGTGGTTCATGGGAGAATTTGGAAGTATTACACAGTTTCAAAATGCATATAACAAAATGCCCTAAATGATGCAAATGCACATTAAGAATGCCCTACCGCCTAAAAGCGGGTGGAATGATGCATGCCCTAACCTTCTACCTCAAAATGAGATAGAAATCTACTCAAGCCACATCATGTACTCAATTCCCCTGTTATACAAGTGATATCATTCCTTTCTCCCTCTTATTCCATTTCCTTCTAAATTCTCTTCTTTTTTTTTTTTTTCTTTTTTTTTTTTTTTACATTTGTTCATATTTCCAGAATTTTTTTTCTTCTGTTTTTTTCCTTTCCAATTGGAGATCCTTGCTTTATTCCGAGGGTATGGAACAAATTAGATCACCTATTTAGGAAAACTGAGATACATGGTGTGCCTATGCATGAAAATCATGAAATTGTGAGTGCAACTACATGACATGCACCTAAAGGTAATGTGCATGTATCACTATATATTTTTTTTATTATTCTATGCAAAAACATGAAAATAACAATGCAAAACCTATCTACATGCCATGCACGCAAAAGAAATTGAAACTGCACTTTACTTCCAATTCTTGGTGGATTATAGGAAATGGGGTGGAATGATCACAAGATTAAATGACTGAACCTTAAAAGAAAATTATGTGTCCCTCCTTATTGACATGTGTAGTAGTAAAAAGGGTGCTTTCTCTTACATCTGATTAAGGTCTCATTACCATTTGATTAGGTTTAGGCTCAAACAACCGTTACTATCCACTTTCCATGAGTCAAAGGGTGTGGGTATGACATATTGGTTCAAAGTTGACATAATCAATCATTTTCATAGAAAAAGTTCCCCAAGGACAACCAAGTAAAGCTATCCAAATGACACAGAAAATTTTTAAATTCCCTTAATTTCCCATGAAAACAGCAAGATGACAAATTTTAAGACATCCACGATTACACTAGATAGATGTGGATCCTAAATAAAAACTTAAAATTGCAAAAACAAATAACAAAGCAGAAACTAAAACAACTAAAGAAGAGATAAAAGATAGAGCTGTTCCAGCCACCCCCCTAAGCTTGAATCCGACTATGGCCTCATAGTCAAAAACCAACTTAAGGGTGGAACAGTGATACCCTGATCAATCTTGTGAAGGCGGTGGTGGGTAATGTGGTGCCGTAGGATCCCAAGACGGGTACTCCCCCTGGAAGCTTGGATCATAGTGGGTCCTCGGCGGAGGCTGTGGATAACCTCCAAAGTAGTCTCGACTCCAGTAGTGGTCGAAGAAGGGCTCCTGCTGCGTCTCTATCCGCTGCAACCGGTTGTGCATTTGTTCTTGGTTGGCAAGGATGAGCCGCTCGTTCTCGAACATAGCCCTTTGATTATCAAGCAACCGGCCCGTTGTCTCATGGATGCCGGTATACAAAGTCATATGCTGGTGCTGCGTCTGCTGGATGTCCTGCAGCATGGTATACATCCCTTGCATGGAGTAGGGATCCGCAGCTGGCTGTTCTTGCTGTGGTGATGGCGGCGGGGGCTGAGATGATGAAGATGCACCCGGATGCATCCTAGGACGCTTCCGTGGTGCCACGCGTGCTCGAAGAGGTGTGAAAGCCTCCTCGTCTTCCTCCGCCTCGCCTTCTTGGTCGTCACCTCCGCCTTCTTCTTCCGAGGACTCGATGGCTATGATGGGCCATCGGAAATGCTGCTTGCCCTCAATGTGGAAGACGTCGTCCGGCAGGGATGCCTCCTGGTAAGCTTGGTTGACGTGGCAATGAGCGTACGCCAACCCGTCCCGGAGAAGAATGAGGTTTGAACGGTGCAAGTGTTGCACGTTCACCTTACTCCGCGTAGAAATCGGAGTCATGGACTGAAAGTTCAGCCCCAAGTAAAGCGCCAACTTGGTGACAAGACCACCAAAGTGTATTGGAGCCTTCCTTGTGCTCCGCTTCACCGCCATGACGCGCTGTAACCAGAATGCTCCCCAGTTGCACTCTTGACGCTTCAGGAGGGCGTACAGAAAGAACAAGTCGCTCTCCTGAAACTTGCTCAAAGCAAGATCGCTCCGCCCGAAGAAGGTCAAGCTAAGCATCCTATGCAATACCCGGACGAACGGGTGTTCAAAATCAGCTACCGCGGCGTTGTGGTAGCTCACAGTCTTCCCTGCCGGTACCGTACAAAGCTCGGAGAAGATCTTGTCGTAGTCGGTGCGGGCGTCGGGACGTCGGTGATCGTGGCGGCTGTGGTTCCAGTTGAAGATGTCGTTGAACTGCTTCAACGTGAAGTTGTAATTGGTGTTGAATAGACGGAAGGTCACCCTTCCTTGGATCCACGTCTGGTCCGATGGTACCACGTCGTTTGGTACGACGCAGATATCAAGGGACGCCATGAACTCGGCCACCAGTTCCTTGTATGTGGGCCATTCGCCAAAGAACGGCTGCCCATCCGCATGACAGTCCATCTCATAGAAGCGACCGGTGTGCCGCGCTTGCCCGGCCAACACATAGGCCAAGTTGGCCTCGAATCCCAAGTCCCTGATCATGCCCCGGTCCACATACCGGGTGGCCTCGAACTTCCTCTTCATGATCTCCTCGTACACTTTCCTCGTGTCGATGTTGGCGTGAATAAGGCGTGGACGAGAGATAGAAGCTGTTGGAGGAGGAACAAACTCCTCGATCACCATTGGATGCGCGCTCGATGAAGATGCTCCGCCCGTATGCACCATGTTTGCGAGAAGAAGAGATTAAGAGAAAAGAGCTCGGTGAAGATGGAGAGAAAATCTCCGCTCGATGAAGATCTTTGCTCGGTGACGCTTCTCCGCAGGTGTAGAGGGCTCGGGAGAGTGCTCGACGCAATGGGGGGTACTTGCTCTGAGGGTGTGATGTCATATGACGTTGCAAGTCCCCTTTTATAGACTTGATCGGCGCCCCTGTTAACCCGTCGATACCATCGACGCGGGTCGATGGTATCGACACGTCTCGCGGGTAGCCGTCTCTGTCGCTGGCATCGACGGCTGACGTTTTCTGGATCGCGAAACCCGGATCGCTGACGAGTCGATGCCATCGACGGATGTCGATGGTATCGACGCAACCCCCGGATCGCTGACGTGGCTATCGCGGTCGTCGCCGATGTCTTCATTCGGATTGGTGACATGTCCGTCGATACCATCGACGAGTGTCGATGGTATCGACCTGCATTTGTTGCAACACCTCCGTTTCTGGCTCTCCCCTGTGATGATGTCGATACCATCGACGAGGCCGTCGATGGTATCGAGTTGACTGAGCAAAACTTGTCTGAATATCTCCAGAGATCTCGATGGTATCGACAGGGGTGTCGATACCATCGACTTTATCCTGGAGATCAACCTTTGACCATGTCGATACCATCGACGAGGCCGTCGATGGCATCGACACAGTGCGATTTTTGCTGGTTGCAACCTGTGCCCAAGTCGATGCCATCGACTGATGTGTCGATGGTATCGACTCTGCCTAATCCTGCACAATTAACAAACGGATCAAGGTATCATTTTTAAACTAAAATCTAAACGAATTAAAAACAATCTATCACTAAAATGAAACTAGCCTAATGTACCGTTGGTTGGGTTGCCTCCCAACAAGCGCCCTTCTTTAGCGTCTTAGGCTAGACGGTGTGACGATTGTCATCTCTTCACCTTGGAAATTGCACTTAGAGGATCATTCGGTAATTTGAATTCAACACGATCTCCTCCAATGCCCAAAGACAGAGTACCTCTCCCTAAGGCAGTCACGACATCTGCCGTTGCTTGAAACGGTCTTCCTAGAAGAATTTCACAGCTTTGGAGTGGTGGCATGTCTATGACGACAAAGTCCACCGGGAATACGAATTTGTCAACCTTAACTAGCACATCTTCACATACTCCATAGGGTCTCACTGTCGACCCATCTGCCAATTCAATTGTCGCAGCTAAATTCTTGATCTCCTTTAACCCTAACTTCTGAAAAGTAGCCAAAGGCATGAGATTGATACTAGCGCCGGAATCACATTGCGCTCTAGAAACATGTTGACCACCTATTGAACACGGAATGTAAAAAAACTCCTGGGTCCTTTCTCTTCCTTGGTGAACTCCCATGAATCATCGAGCTCACCGTCTCATTCAACCAATAAATTTCATCATCATTTATCCGCCTCTTCTTGTTGATGATCTCTTTAATGAACCTCCCGTAGGCGGGCACTTTCTCAATCATCTCCACCAGCGGAATGTTGATATGCAGCTTGCGGAATATTTCCAAGAATTTCCTATAGTGTCGGTGCTCCTTCTTCGGCTTTGGATTGTCCCGATTTGACACATCTGCCGCATTGACACGCTTGTGAGGAGGCACATATGAGTCTTTCGGGGGTACCTCCCCTAAGCTTGCTTCACTCACTATCTCGGGCGTGTGCTTTTGCAAGTCATCCTCATTAGTAGCAGCTTGTTGTGGTTCCTCTTCCACCTTCTTTGTCTCCGCATGTGCACAAACTTGCACTTCTTCTTTTTGCCCAGGTGGGGATACATTATTCACAACTCTATCAGATTTTCTGAAGAAAGGATTTCCACCCGGCAGTCCATAGTACGTGCGTGGAAATGGTATTGCCGGTGTTGCATTCACATTGAACGTCATTCTCCTTTCCTCTGCAACTTCTTGCACCTGAGATTCTTCTTCATTACTCACCACAGAAATGTATTTGACCTGATGGTGCGCTTGAACCACATTCGCGTTCTCGGCTGGTTTCTGTTGATTGGCGTGCTTGATAGCCGCCACCTCACTTGAAATCTGTGCCACGGTGGTCTCCAATGCCCGCATTTGCGCTCCATGGCTTTGCAGCGTCTGCCCAAATTTGGTTAGAATATCACCTTGAGATTGCAGTTGTTTTCCAAACATGGCCATCATCTCTTGGTTTTGCTGGACCATTTGACTTAGCAATTCAGTGTTCTTGTCCTCAGCTTTCGGTTGTGGCTTTGCATCCGGATCTTGTAGAAAGTTATTCGGATCCTTCCAAGAAAACTTTTTGTCTCTCCTCCATGCATAGTCATTATTTCTGTAGCCCTGTTGTTGCATGAATTTAACCTGGGCTTCCTCATCCTCAGATGCATCTTCCTTAGACAGTAACTTCTTGGCTAGGAGATCTAACTTATCATTCAGCTCCTTGACTGCTTTAGATTCCCCTATCGCTCGAACATGCTCAACTTTATCCCGGTCACCCCATGATTGTTTTCTGGACATGTTCTTTAAAATCTCCCAGCACCTATCATCAGTGTTGTTTAAGAAAAATCCGGACCCGGCTGAATCCAAATTGCTCCTATCGTGCTCGGAGAGAGCAAAGTAGAAGATCTTCACTTGGGTTTCCTTGTCCAATCCATGATGTGGACATCTCCTCAACATGACTTGAAATCGCTCCCAAGTCTCGGAATAGGTTTCACCCGCCTGTTGGGTGAAATTGTGGATCTTTCGGATCATATCATTGGTCTTCTCAGGAGGGAAGAACCTCTCGAAGAAAACCTCCACCATGTGATCCCATGACTCAACAAACTCGTCGTCGAGGTTGTGGAGCCACTCTCTTGCTACTCCCGCCAAGGAACTGGGGAATAACTTGAGATAAAGCACATCTTGCGGAAAGCGATCTATCTTCACCATATCGCAGTTCTCCACAAACTGACTAATGTGTGCCACTGGATCTTCATTTTTCAGTCCGTGAAATGCATTGGATTTGACCAAGTTAATCAGTGCTGGGTCGATCTTGTATGTAGGGATGTTTAGCCCTTGTTTCTTTATAGGCCCCTTTGATGCCGAGGAAGAAGACGCCTTGATCTTCTCCCATATTGTCTGTGCTTCAGCCATTACTTCTTCTTGTTCCGGCTCAGATTCAGAATGTATATCACTGTGGTGTTCCTCCTCGTAGTTGTCCTCGTCCTCTGGTCCCGCAGATGGAACCTTAGGTGTGCGATTCACGTAGTCTCGACTACGCGTGTGCACCATGCAAAGCACCTGAAATATGGAAATAGGGGTTCAGTACAATGCTTTAGTCGAGTCAACACAAATATAGAGAAATAAAGGAATTTTTGAAATTGTTTTAAAATAAATAAAAAAAATTGTGGCCTAGAGTGGCCGCTTTTAGCACTCAAAGTGCCAATAATTCGCCGTGTCCCCGGCAACGGCGCCAAAAACTTGACGTGTATTTTACTACGCGCTTAAACGCAAGTATACGCGTCGAGTAATATAGGCCTTGTGAGGCCCGAGTCGAACTCAGGGACACGTGAATTATTGGAGACTTCTACTAACTAATCGCAATCAGCTAGACCGATTAACAAAGTAGAATTTGTTGTTGAAATTTAAAAGAAAATAAAAATGAAACAAAGAAAATAATCGATTAAAGGTTAATTTAATCAATTAAAAGGATATCTTTAGGATGGCGGTTTCACCGCGGGTCAACATTGTATTAGATTTCATATAATTCCTCACACTTCTCTCTCTATCCGGGTAGTGGCCTGAAATGAGAATTACCCACTGTCGTGGTGTAATTCACTACTTAGGTTTAGGTTGATTCCACCGTCGTAGTAATCATTCCCCTAAACTAAGTGCATTAGGATCGGTCCCTCAGTTCCCACCATTAATTTTACAACTCCTTTGTCAAGGGTTTTATTAATTAATGTAGAATTCGTTTCTTTTCAACCGTTAATCCTTCTGTCGAAGTGATTAAGGGCATTAATTTACTATTATGGTGATCAAGCATAACAATAGCAATAGAGAAAACGAATTTATACCACGGATATGAGAGAAAAATATGAATTATCAATATAAAAGCATCATACAATGTATCCCCGGGCTACTCCCGGTCCTAAAGATTGAGGGTTTTAGCCTCTCATGTTCATCTTACACAAATACATGGTAGAAATTGGGGAATTCATAAGAAAAACGTGAAATAGATGGGAAAACCCCTGAACGGAGAAGAACCGATGGATCCTTGGCGTAGAACACAGCTTCCCCCGCCTGTCGATGGTGGAAATTGTCTTCGGCAGCGTCCGAATCACCCGGTATGAGCTTCTCGGCCTCCGTTCTCCTTTCTCTCCTCCTCGGCACTCGTGCAATCCAAAAATCAGATCCCCCTTTGTCTGGGCGGCCGTCATTAGGTATAAGTCCCTAATTAGGTCGTCAAATAATGACAGCCGTCCGATTGATATCAAAACAGATCCAACGCATATCTGCCGGCGTCGATACCATCGACGCGGGTCGATGGTATCGACCCAGCGGATTAGCGACAGCTTTCCTTTCTTTTATTCTGAGCGCCTGTGGTGATCTCGATACCATCGACTTGGGTGTCGATGGTATCGACTCCTTTAGCGTCGGTTGTTGTCGTTTAGCGACGCTGTAGCTCTCCTTGTGTCGATGGCATCGACATCCGTCGATGGTATCGACTTAATCCTCGCTAGCAGCCTGGAGACATCTCGATGCCATCGACTTGGGCGTCGATGGTATCGACTCTGTATTGCTCTTCTCGGCTGACAACCTGTGGCTTGGTCGATGGTATCGACACCCGTCGATGGTATCGACGGATGTAGATACTTGTTTTTCCTGAAATTGTACAACAAGACCAAATAAATCCACACGATTTATGATAAGATGATCAATAATGCTTAAAATAATGAAATAAAGGGGATTTGATATAAAATGATGGCAAAGACCAAATAAAGTGAATTATGCAATATTATCCATGAAAATGAGTAATTAAGGCACAAAACACATATGAAAAAGGTCTATAAATGCGACTCAAAATCATCGCATCAATCATGCTACACACATTCACCACAAAACTCGTTTAAGGGCGACGCGTATCGAGTGCATTAATAATACATATCATATATGTAATTAGGGATTTGTGGATTTAGGATTGGACATGCATAAAGCCGATATTATTCGCATCGCATGCAATAGATAAAGGCGACAAACCAAAATCGATCATATCGATATTCCTAAAATATAGAACAGCTGACGTGGCTCTGATACCACTGTTGGGTTTTAGGGGAGACAGAGAAGGCAGCGGAAACAAAAAAAATTCTCCCCAAACCCATACCGAGGAAACGCGTCAACGTCTATATAATAGGAAAGGATGGTTTGCGGAATCATACCTTATCCCGAGGCTTGCTCGGCGACAATACCTCGCGCAATGCGCGGTCTTCAACTCTGGACTTCGACGGCGTCTGTGCAGCTCCTGGTCGCATCGAGACTGACAACTCCTACTCGAACCGGACTGTCGGATGACAGTTGTCCTCCTAAGCGGCAGTGTCCTCCCGCCTCTATAGTAGTCCACACGGACCACCTGGAACTCCACTCTCCTTGTCCCACAAGGAAGTGGAAGGAGTCGCACCCTCTTGTTAACGTACTAGTCGCCAACACGCTCTCCTGCCTCCTGTTGCAACTGCAGTTGTCCTTCCCTTGCTGCACCTCCCTTTTGCGGGAAGCACTTGCTCGGGCTCTCTCACGGTTACCAAAACCAGAGAGAACGACAACTTGCAGAGCAACTGGTTGCACTGAGCTGTACTTTGAGAAGCCCCCAATACCCCTATATATATAGGAGAGTCATGGGACAGGGTTCTCCATCCCGGGCAATGCGGGACTAACGCAGGAGTAGAAGGGTTCGAGAATTTTCCACAAAAAGCAACTGGTTCGCAACTTGAAATGATCGGTTCACAACTGAACCGATCGGTTCGGCCATTAAGCCGATAGGTTGGACCTGAGCCGATCGTTTGGGGCACTCCAACCGATCGGTTGGTGCCCTGAACCGATCGGTTCATGGTCCTAATCCGGCTCAAAAAGACTTTCCTTGTTTCTTTCCCAATTGGTATCGAATACCAATATTATTCCCAATCGAATTGGGCAATTTGAAACCAATGGAAAATTCTTGCCGACATGACTTTTCCCAACTGGTCGGCTGCACCAGTTGAGCTGATCGGTTCGACCCTTGAACCGGTCATTTCAACATGGGCATGAGCCGATCGGCCTGGACACTCCAGCCAACCGGTTCAGCAACCTCATCCGACCGGTTCATCACATGAACCGATCGGTTGGGAGCACAGGTTGGGCAAAATCAGTCAATTGCGATTTCAATCAATCCGATACTTCAATCAATGCGTCCAACACCTTGAACCATATGATATTGAGCTATCGACTGATTGAGTGTTTAATTGAACTACTAAACTCCTTTAGTAATCAATCTAAACATTGCTTTGTGGACAAAACTCCTCTTCCAGGTTAAATCCTATGTGTGTGACCCTGCAGGTCCATTTCACGTTGGCAGTGAAAGTCCATAACACTTATGACTTCACAAGCAAAGAGCGGTGCCTAGTCACACATCAGTGCTACCCAAGTGAAAGTAGAAAGTTGGAGAACAACTTTCATCCTACAATCCGTGAATGGTGTTACAGCAAATGTATAATTCCTTTGTCACTGATATCCTGAATGAACTCGAGGCATGGAACAGTCATCCTGTCAACGTTCATTCATTTCCTTGATCTCAGAGTAGACTGGAAGAGATATGTATGACATCAGTATCATATACTGATTCACACATGCGTGCACGCCTTTCTCAATCCTACTCATCAAGTGGCCATGGATACCAAACTCCCTCAGGAGGGACAAATCCCATATCTATCACTCACCCCTCAAAAGCCCCATGTGTCAAAGCCACCCAATCATCACCTTTATAACAACCCATGTTTCAGGACTGCGTTTGATGATGTCAAAGTGTGCCCAACGACATGTGTTGAGTGCAGTAATTTCAGGTCTAAGAATCACACTCACCACCATCACTGTGAGTACTGACTGTGACTACCATCTCATGGTTCCATGTGTCAAACTCACGGTGGGTCTGTCCGGTATACCTGTTCTCTAACAAGTACCTATGTGTTTGGTTTGATATCTCTATATCATGACTAATGAGATTCTGTCATCAACCAACACCACAATCTAGTCTTGTGTGTCATTGCTGTCTATCTACCTTCCACAATGACATCCGACTAGGGACATAACAAGAATGTACAAACTCTTAGCATCCGTATGATCTCATCGTTCAGGTCATGAACCTGAAGGCATACGTCATTGAGTACTGTCATTCTCTAGACATTCAATCTGTTCTATCACTATCTCATATGACTGAACCAGAAAGAATTGGAAGCTTGCCTTTGATGTAAATCAATCTCAATGTATCCCACCAATCATCCCATGATTGGCTCTCAGGGCATACATACCAACATTTTATTCGTTCTTGAGACCGTTTGGCTTTTATTTGGTCTTGAGACCGTTTGGCCTTCATACAGTCTTGGGACTGTTTGACTTCATGTGGTATTGGGACCGTTTGGCTTCCAATCGGTCTTGAGACCGTTTGGCCTTCCATTTGGTCTTGAGACCGTTTGGCCTTCATTCGGTCTTGGGACCGTTTGGGTTCATACAATCTTGACACCGTTTGGACTTCATTCGGTCTTGGGACCGTTTGGGGATTTTTGCAATTTTTTGGGGTTTTTCTATAAAAAGAAAAAGGAGAAATGTCAGTCTATTGGTATATTTACAATAAAGTGGAAAGTTAAGGATTTTGTCTAATTTATCTAAGAAAGAGTATGGAAAATTAAGAAAAACTAGTAAGATAACATCACAAAATGGGAGGTTATCAACGAGTCATGTTGCTAAGATGCAACAATGAAGAAATATTTGTGAGGATAGCGATGACTCATTTTCTCACTTCATTGCCATGTGCACCTGAGAGGGTTTCTAAGATGGTCGAGAATGAAGTGTAAAAGATATCATGTGTGCTTAGACTCCCCCATCTTTTATGGGGGGATAAGTGGTGAAGCCCTAAAAGTGGATCATGGTGGGGGCTGGGAAGATTTGATACACCATGCTAGTCAATTTATTAGAAGTCCAGTCAATTGATTGGCTTTAATGTTTGCTTTCACTCAGAGGCAGTCAGCCAACTAGTTGGTGATCAAATGGTTGGTTTGACTATAATAATGAGCATTCTTGATTCTAACTTTGAATGAGTCTTTCTGGCAGTTTGATCAACTTGAATGTCGGTTGATCGATTGGATTCAATGTTTGATTTAACCCAAAGGAAAGTTAGTCGACTAGTTGGTGATCAATCGATCAGTTCATCTGTAATAATGACCCTTCTTGATTCCAGCTTTGACTGAGTCTTGTTGGTGAGTCAAACGACTTGGATGTCAATCAACCAGTTGGGGTTTCTAGACTTGACCAATTGTTGCATGTGAGTTGACTGACTGGAATCTCAATTGATCGACTGGAAAGTCTTAGAGGTTGAAGGTGCAATCAAAGCCTTTGATTCTTGGGTCTCTTTGGCCTTTGGATTGATGGGGCCATTTTCCTATAAAATCCATGAAAATCTAATAAAAACTTCGATTAAAGAAAAAAAAGCTAAACTAAGACATTTGATTCTAAAACTTGGGAATAATCAACAAAATGCTCCTAATTAATGATCTAAAGATGCAAATAAAAGTAATAAATATGCATTCATCAAATATCCTAAACTTGAATGTTTCTTGTCCTCAAGCAACATAGAATTATAAATAGTACTAAATTATACTTTTATCTAGGCCTCCTCTCTTTCCAAACACTACTTGAATCCTTACCACCTTTCATGGGAAAGTGACTTGGATTTCTTGGAATAATGTAA
This sequence comes from Alisma plantago-aquatica, assembly GCA_963693085.1. Taxonomy (NCBI): domain Eukaryota; kingdom Viridiplantae; phylum Streptophyta; class Magnoliopsida; order Alismatales; family Alismataceae; genus Alisma; species Alisma plantago-aquatica. The sequence continues at coordinate 1,997,502,839 of OY856409.1, forward strand.
CAAAATTTTCTAATTCCCTATTCAAAATTACTCATGATGTGTTTCCAATTTCAAGACCCGCAAAGAAAGAGATGCCCTATTCCTTCTACTTTTGGTAAATCATGTATATTCCACAAGTTTTTGCACAAGAACATGGTTCATTGAATGGATTGGGGGTACGTAAGTTCACCTACGTAGAAAAGTTGAGTGAATGGAGATATGGAAGAAGGCTCTTTGTTGCAATTACATGGATTGTATTTTTTAATGTGGACTTTGGCATATTTTATTGGTGGCACGCCCTTATTAAATATGAGGGGTATAGAAGAAGTGATAGAGGGTAAAGAGTGTGGCACCCCGAACTTGGAGTTTTGCACCTTTATTTTTTGGCTTTTGACTTTTTTTAGTAAATGGAGGGGTAAGAAGGTGGTTGAAGAAATTCAAATGAGGTTGTTCTCATGCAACTTGTGTTTGAAATTCATCGCATGGGGAATATTGTGGCATCAATTTAATTATGTGTAACTTGTGGTAATCATGAAAGTGTATAATATATAAGTAGGGACACATTGCATTTGAATCCTATCTATCCAATATGCCTTACCACCTTTTCCAAGGAATATTTCTACTTAAGGTCCTAGGTGACTTTGACAATTTCTGGCAATGGCAGATTATGAAAATGTTGCAAGAAGATCCACTTATTGAGGGGAGTTAGTAATTTAACATGCATAATTGGCCGACTAGATAAGGGACAAAAATTGAGAAAAGGAAAATTGGAAAATGTTAAAACTAAACTAAATAAGATGATAAGAAATTGCTAAAAGGGGGAGATAGAGTCAGTGGAATATATATCATACCACCGACCTCCTCCCTAAATTTGAATTTTGCTCATCCAAACAAAAATTAAATCTAGAATGGAGGAAAGAATTTATCTGAGATAACTAGGAGGTCCCGGTAACTAGAAGAATGTCCATCTGAGTGGAATTCTGATGAAGGATGGAGCCTTGAACAAAGGATATTCATGGAGTACCTAGTGATTGGTGATCATGGAAGCTCACAGGGCCTTTTTAGTTCATTAGAATGTTGCTGCCTTTTACATCACATTCCTTTCAACATGATCCAAAAACCTTCATTCACTAGTGGAGGAAATGTTTTTGATGTGTGTGGATTAGGGACATAATTGTACTCATCATGTGTCTTTGGGGTTAACTCATCCCTAAAGACTTGTGGTGGGTCACATTTTTCAAAGGAGAATATGGTGTAAGATGAATCCACTCTATGTAATGTCAGTTGTGGTGAATAGGTGAGGGTTTGGCTCAAGTTTCTCCTCATCACCTGAATTTGCATGTAGTAGACATGATTCCAACATGGGAAGAACTATCTTATTATCATGTATAACTCTATATATGGTAGTTTTCTTCCTTGTCTATAATCCCAACAATGTTAAGGTTAATGGAGGCATCAATATACATTAAATGATGAAATGCGGCTCTGATTCCTTTATGAAGAATGTTCCTAAATCAATGGGTTTATATGCAACCACATCACAATCCGACAGCGGAGGCATGTAGATTTCTTATAGAGGCGGAATCACCTAATCAGGTTCAACATGATATGGAACAAAAGGTGCTTGAGGTGGAATATATGACTCTTGATGGGAAAGCCTTTCTTCAACATAATTCATAAATTCACCACTGTAGGGTGATGGTACATTATCCAGAATAGGCTTAACCACAGTTGATAACACCTAGATCAATGTCTACAACATGGGTGGTTGGTGGAGCTTCAAGTTCTAGAGTTTTTTATACTATATTTGACATAAATGAAATGTGGATGGCATCATCATAATTATCATCAATGAAAATCATCCTATGATGCTCCAGCTTCCTAGGGGAGCTCTCTGATTTCCAATTAAGGGATGCGATCAGTTGATGAAGTTGTGCTTTTCCCCCAGCTACCATCATCTCTATGGCATCAAGTTTCTTCTTGGTGACTCGTGCCTCAGCCATTATGACATCTCTCTATACGGCGAGGGCATGTTATATCTCACGATTGGCTTCTTCCTCACTTACAAGGTGTGGCACTTCATATCTCTCCTTCGAGGTTTGAATATTATGCAAGAGGTAGAGCCATCATATGTTTACTTTCTATGAAGACATCTTAGGGCCATTGTATATATCATTATAGAAGGAGTCACATCTCTCACATCATACATTTTGTGGTGTCAAGCACTCCATTTAACATAACTGCCTAAATATAGAATATGTGATTATCATGCTCAAGAGAAAAACTTCCAATGAATGTTTTTCAGAATAATCAAAGGTCTAAAAAAATCTAGGATAGAAAGGGAAAAAGAAAACTAGACTAAAAGAAATTATAAAACAAACTAAAGTTAAAAAAACAAAACTAAGAAATTAAAAAGCAATTTTAAAAAATATAGAAACAAATTAGAAAGAAGAAATCCCAATTATTTAGAGCAACGGGGGTTTAAAAGAAACTTTGTTGTCCCCTACAACAATGATCAAATTTGATGTGTGTCGTCAACACAACAAATTCACTAGAGAAATTATCCCTAGACCTTAACCTTTTAATGACTATCAACCTCACTCATAAATAAGTAAGTTAAATTTAATATTGAAAGGTATTTATCCTATGGAACAACAAGTTTAAGAGTTCAAATCAAAGTGATTGGTATGAGTAATATTTAAGATCCAGATTTGAAAGAGAGTGATTAAAGCTAAATCAAGAATAGATTGCAGAAATAAAACTAGTTAAATTGAGATTTAATTGATTAATGATGGGATATTTGGGGTCCAGGGGTTCAGCACCATAGACCACATATTTACTTTAACCAATTCAACTCTTTAATTTTTTTATTGGTTAGATCAGGATTTACATAGAATTGTGTCACAGCGAGCACAAATCTAGAAAAGGTCAAACTTTTCTCAAACTTGAGGATTTCAATGTTTGAGGATCCGTGTTCAACCATCCCACAAAGTTCTATCAGGGATTTTTCAAAAGTTTGTGATAACCCCACCGGTGTCAAACCATGGATCAGGTTATTCATCCCCATGTCCCATAAGTAACAAGATAAAATGAATAGATCAATCATAAAGATCCACTAGTTGATTGTGCAAGGAGATTTATGGGTTCATTTATTAGTAATCACCTGCAATCATGACAACACGAATATAATTGATCCAAACATAGAACGAGTACACAAAATGCAAGGAAAACATATAATCAATAGAGTCATGGAGTCTAATACAATTAAGGTAAATATGAGCTATGGGGATACTGCTCATGCCATAGTCTGGAGTTTTTACTCAGACATAATAGAAACAGACACAAAATTAAGGATAGTGATAGAAATAATCATGTTGCCAAGATGCAACAATGAAGCAATCTTCATGAGGACCACAACTACTCCTTTTCTCCCTTCCTTGCCCTATCCACCTGAGGGGGTCTCTAAGACAACCAAGAATGAAGTGTAAAACATATCCCTTGTGCTTGGAATCCCCCACCTTTTATAGTGGGTAAATGAGGGGTTAAACCCTAAAAAACTCCTAGCACAACTGGGGAGACTTGTTCAGAAACACTAGTCGGTCGACTAGAATTCCAATTGGTCGATAGGCTTTATTGTTTGCTTTGATCCAAAGTCAAGTCATTCGATTGGTTGGTGATAAATCGGTCATTTCATATGTAATAGTGAGCCTTCTTCATTCTAAATCTTTGATCGGAGTCTTGATGGTGATTCGATCGAATGGGATGTCATTCGATCAGTTGGCTTTAATGTTTGCTTAGACCCAAAGGCAAGTTAGTCAATTGGTTGGTGATCAAACAGTCAGTTTATTTGTAATATTGAGCCTTCTCGGTTCCAAATTTGATGGAGTTTTGATGGCTAGTCGATCAACTAGGATGTCAGTCAATTGGTTGGATTTTTTAGATTTGACCTATTCTTGCATGTGAGTTAGCTGACTGGGATGTCAGTCAATCGATGAAAAATCTGGAAGGTTGAAGGTGCAATTGAAGACCTATAATTCTTGGGCATCTTTGGGTTTTTAAGTGGTTGGGCCATTTTCCTATAAATCCAAGAAAATCACAACTAAAGAGAGAAAACCTAAACTAAGACAATTAATTATAAAATAAGGGAGTAATCAACAAAATGCTCCTAAGCAATGATCTATAAGATGCAAAAAATAGCTATGAATATGCATTCATCAAATATCTCAAACTTGAATGTTGCTCATCCTTGAGAAACATAGAATCATAAATAGTACCAAATAATACTCCCATCCATTCATCCTCTCTTGAGTAGCACTACTTGAATCCTTACCACCTTTCATGGCCAAGCGACCCTGATTTCTTGGAATCATGGAACACAATTTTTCTTATTCCCTGTTTGAAATTTCTCATAAATTGTTTCCATTTTGAGACCTTCAAAGAAACATATGACTTGTTCCTATATACAAGATATTTATAAATTTTAAATAGGTAAAATTGTGTTTGATTCCTATTTATCCAATATGGCTTGCCACCTTTTCCAAGGAATATTGCTACTTCAGATTCTAGGCGACTTGGATAATTTCTAGCATTGGCAGTTTATGAAATTGTTGCAAGAAGATTCATTTATTCATGGTGTTTGTTGATTAGAATGCATAATGGGCAACAAGATAATGGCAAAAACTTAAGGAAAGGAAAATTTAAAATTTTAAAGACAAAATGTATAACATGATAAGAAAATTCTAAAAGGGTAAGATAGAGTTGGTGCAATAGATAAGTACCACCCATCTCCACCCCAAACTTAAAATTTTACTTATCCCAAGCAAAACTTAAATCTAGAATGGAGGGAAGAATTTTAAGGAGATCACCAGGCGGTCATGGTAACTCAAAGAATTTCCAACTGAGTGGAATGAAGATGAGGACTAGAGTCTTGAATAGAGGAGTGAAGTGCACAAATCATTTCATACCTTCATGCCATTTTAGTTGCAAATTTCAATTAATTTACCCATATTTCTACTCCAATTCATGCTAGGATGTTTGTTTCTTATTTTATCTAACTCGTGTCATGGTTTGAATTGCAGGTACCCCACATTCCACTCATAAAGATAGAAAAATACCTAAAATCTGATCTTTTGGAATTTCTAATGTTTCCACAATTTCGGGAGCTCAATATCCAATAGATAGCCAGCAACATGACATGTGGACCACTTCACATGATGTGTGACTCTCGAACATCCAACTCCTCAATCAATCCTAGCTATGGTGTGTGACCCAGTTACACAGTGTGGCTCAAAAAATTCAAATTTTCACAAAAAATCTTCTTTATGTCGTGTGACCAATCCACGCGGAGTGTCATTTGTGATCACGGGCCGAATCAACTGGAAACTAAATATCACATGGTGTGTTGACTTATAAACATGACATGTGGGTCATATTTTCTGTACATTTAGAAACAATTGCTCATTTTTTGTAATACATAACAAGCTACTCCCCTTAGGAAGCATGCATCATATCAATTGGAGTAGTTAGAGACTAGAGATGAGGCTAGAGATTTGGAGGAGATATTTTAGAGAAAACTAGGGTTTCTCTGGAGAAAACCCATCCTTGGCTCCATTTCTCTTCTCCATTTCATTCAGAAGTTGTATAGAGAAGGTTGTTGAAGCGAGGAGCGGTTGCAGAGATGGATCTCCACCTCTTGGCTAGATATCTCCATCTATTCTTCACTCCCACATATTTATTTGTTATTCCTCTGTCTCTACTCATGTTTATTTCAATGACCTATCATTTGTGCCTATATTTAATCACCATGAGTTAGTAAACCCCTTTTCTTGGGCATGGGAGAGTAACTTCCATGTCATAACTCATGTGACTCGAATTTCATGTTTGATATTAGTTAATCTTCTATTTTAAAATGAGTTATGGTGTTTATCTTCTTGTATGCATAGTTGGCCTTCATGTTTACATGTTTTATGCTTCTTATTATATCTGAGGAGATATATTAAGAGGTATAGAATAGACATTTTGTCAGCATGTCCTTGACCATGGGAATGGCTAGGATTGTGTTGAGGATTCCATGTTGTAGTTTGAATCCGTGTATATGCATGGGAATGCTATATAAGGTTAGGACCATCTTATATCATTGGGACATGTATTTAGATGACAACAACCTACCTTTTGAAGATTGACTAATATAAATAGAATTTGTGGTTCTTATTTGGGTTTTGACGTCAAAGTGAAATCTCATATCCAAAATTCTTATGATGGGATTTTAATCATTCTCCAAGTGATTAGTGATTTTATTTCATTTTCTTTCATATTTGGAATTATTTTGATCCAAAACCAACCTTTTAATTACAACTGACCTAGATTGTAAAAAATTAATAGTTTGCACCTAGCTAGACTAGATCCATGTTGTTTGACCTTGACTATAATTGATCTTGTATACTTGTGGGTGATTAATGAGTTAAGACATTTAAATTATTTAAAAGTCACTTGCCTTTGGCAATCAACAAGTTTGTCACGCTGTTTCCATGGAGCTATAGTATTTTTAGTTAGAGTAAAAGGGTTAATTAGTATTCGAGACTAGGTCATCATTTTCCATTATTAATTTTTGTGATACCTTTTATTTTTGTGATTCTCACTTAACTATTACTTTTTTTAGGCTGCATATGTTGTTCTAATAGGGGTCTTGAGACATCTATATTCAACCAACAAGAAGGTGAAACACTTTATGGTACATGGGAGAGATTTAAAGAATACAATGCCTTTGTCCACACCATAGTTTGACAAACTGGCTACTGCTACAGGCCTTCTACAATGGGTTGTTCTACAATACCCATGTGACCATAGATGCTACTACAAATGAAACCTTTATGAACAAATCCTACAGGGAGGCATATGAAATCATAGAAGATATGACACTCAACCATAATTAGTGGACCTCAAAAAGAACCAGCCACACCTTCTCATTAAGTGGCACTACAAAGAAATCAGGTGGAAAGCATGTCATTGACGCAGTTGATCTCATTGTATCCAAACTTGATGCCTTGTCATAGAAGTTTGAAAAGTTGAGTATGCACTCCATCCAAGAAGATGAGCAAGTTTTTGATGCATGTAGATCCCCCAAGCATAATTCTTATTCTTGTTTTCCCCCATAGATGAATGTTGGAGAGGTTCCAGAGCAAGCTAATGTAGTAGGGAGCTTTGGAAACAAATAGTCCTACAATCCCTACTCCAACACCTACAACCCAGGATGTAGGGATCACCCAAATTTTTCCTACAGGAACAATAATCCTTAGAAACAACAATCATCAAATCAACTTCAACAGAACCAAGGACAAAATCAGCAACAACAAGTGGTCAACCAACAACCCATGAACAATAACCAAGAGTCGATTCAACAACAACAACAAAAACTACAATCGACGTCAACCTAAGTCAAGTTTGAAGAGCATTCTCAAGACTTTTGTGTTAACGCAAGTTCAGCAAAATGATGAATATAGTGGACATGGATTACTTAAGAAAGATGTTATCAATCAACTTTCCTCCAAGGTAGATGGCATTGTTACTCATGCAAAGATGTTAGAGAATCAAATTTCACAACAAGCTCTAGCAAATTGAAGAGCCTCTTCTAGTTTATTACCAAGACAACTGGAGATGAATACATATGAATGCAAGTCCATTTCTTTAAGGAGTGAGAACGTTATTGAAAGATCCTTGTCGACAGATGAAAACAAAGTTGATGATGACAGAAGATGATGATAAAGCAAAATGAAGGAAGAAAAATACAGCTAAAGAACAACCATCCTACAAGCCTATTGCTCCTTTTCCCAAAGGTTTGCATGCAAGAAGGATGATGTAAAATTTCATAGATTTATGGACATTCTCAATAAATTGTATGTAAATCTTCCTTTGGCTGAAGTCATTGCCAAAATGCCTACCTATGCAAAGTTTTTGAAAGACCTCTTAACTGAGAAAAGGAGGATTGATTAAGTGAAAATTGTTACGCTATTTGAAAGGATGAGTTCCATCATTCAAAATAGAGTACCAGAGAGACTTGACGATCAAGGTGCCTTCACACTATCATGCAAGATAGGTGATACAACATTTTATAAAGGTTTAATTGACCTCGGTGCCAGCATAAGACTTATTATGTTTACATTATGGGAGAAACTTGACATTGGAGATATGAAGTCAACCAAGATGGCCATTCAACTGGCAGGTCACACCATCAAGTATCTGAGAGAACTGTTGAAGATGCACATGTTCAAGTGGGGAAGTTCTTTATTCCTTGTGGTTTTGTTGTGTTATATATAAATGAAGTCGCATCCCCTATCCTTTTTGGAAGATCCTTCCTCCGTATAGATAATTTCATAGTCTATGTACAAGAAGGCAACATCACTCTTAGTGTAGAAGGGGAAATAAGGGAATTATCTATTCTTGACGCAATGAAAGTTCCAAACAAAATGGAGAACATCTTACTAGTTGATTGTATTAACAAGTTTCTAGAGGAAGACAAAGATTTTTCTGAATTTGTTGTCGAATATTGTGAGGAAAGTGAATTGCACACCACCATGTCTCTACAAATTTGAGATGTTGTTTCCAATTCTAATCCACATATGTCCCATGAAGGCATTCCACCATTTAAAGGTGACTCATGCAAGCCTACCAAGGAGAATAAGGGAGAACTCAAACTCCTTCCATCAGTGCTAAGGTATGCTTTCTTGACCTTGATTCTACATATCTTGTCATCATAAATGTTGATTTAATCGATGAACACAAAATTAAATTGCTAAATGAATTATGTTTGCATAAAGAAATAATTAGTTATTTGATCGACTATTTGAGAGGAATAAACCCTCCATTTGCATGCATAGAATTAATTTAGAGGATGATGTGAAGCCTTGTGTAGAACCTCCTAGGCATGTAAATCAAAATATGCTTGAGGTTGTTAAAAAGGGAATTTTTAGGTTGAAATATGCAAGGATCATTTACCTTATAAGTGACCTCTGGGTGAGTGTTGTTCATGTAGTACTGAAAAAGGGGGTGCACTATTTTCAAAGGGAATAATGATGAATTGCTTCAAACATGTGTAGCCATAGGATGGTGCATGTTTATAGACTATAGGCCCCTGTTTGGAAACAGACCAAGATGGGATTTAGGCTTGTCTTATTAGGCCACGTCTGTGCCACATCAGTAGATCCAGTCCCGATCCAGTCTGGTTCTGCACTTGCACATTTGGTTGGAAACTGTGAAACGGCCCCATTTTGAGATTCCATAATCTCAAACGCTGGACTATCTCAGTCCTGCCAGCAGTAGGATTAGGAATTCCAGTCTGGATTAGGCTCTGTCTTTTGTGTATTTTGTTTTATATAGCAGACTGAAAAACACAAGTTACGAGGCCAGCCGGATTGGTTTGCCAAATATGGCCAAGTGGGGAATCCCAATCCCAGTCTAGATTTCATAATTGGATGAATGGACTAATCCCAGTCTGGATTTCATAATCCCAATAATCCTAGTCCATTGCCAAACAGGGCCTAGAAGGTTGAACAAAGCAACTCGTGTAGACCATTTTCCATTGCCATTCATTGATTTAATGCTTGAGAGATTAGCCAAACATTCCTACTTTTGTTACCTTGATGGGTATTTTGGATTCTTTCAAATACCAATTTATCTACCACACTTGGAAAGGATGACTTTCACATGCACCTATGGCACATACGCTGAATGACACATATTGTGTTTGTTCTTTGCAATGAACCAACAACTTTTTAGCATTGCATGGTGGCTATTTTCTTCAATTTCATCTAGCATACAATGGAAGTTTTTATTGATGATTTTTGAGTTTACGGGGACTCTTTAGATGATTGTTTATCTAACTTATCTAAAGTCCTTAAGTGTTACAACCTCAATTTTGCATATGTTTTCATAATTGAATTGTAAATATTTTTGTGAATATGGACTTAATTGAAAAGGTTGTATGCCTTGCTTCAAAAGATGGATCTCTTTGCAAATCTCCCTTTTGATAGGAATTTCGTAATTTCTATTATTAGATTAATCCAATAATGGATATAAAAGAGAAGAAAAGAAGAAAATTCTAAATAAAAGGAAAAGATACAAAATATTAAGCAAAGTAATTATGAGAAATACATAGAAATCTCTAGAAAGTTGTATTAATGGCCAAAATTAAACAAATTTCGTTTCTATGTGATTTCAAATAAAAGAAATATGAAAAGAGGAAAAAGGAAATGAAAGATAAAGATAAATCCTTAAAAAGAAATATCTTAATAAAGAAATAACTAAGATAGTGAGGAAAGAAAGATATGGAAGCACCTAGAAGGCTAAGAATTATCCTTCAAGGAGGGATTTCATATCTTTAGGATTTCTTGGATTCTAAGGAGTCCAAGTTGCAATGATAATAGGAGAAGAAAGAGATAAAATCAAATAAAGCATTATTAAGAAGGAAAGTTGAGATAATGGTGAAATATTAAGAAATATGTGGAAATATGGATAATGAAATCCTCAGGGATGAGATTTCGAGTTCACATGATTTCTAATGGTAAAAGGGATCCAAATAAAAAAAATACAAGAATAGGAGAGAGAAAATATGCATAAAATATGCCTTATTAATAGATAACTTGCACATGAAGATAATGCCCTTTTCTTTGGAAATTGGGACTCAAACTTGGTATACGAGTAGATAAGGCCAAGAGAAAGGTTTCCCTAAATTTTGGTTGAAAAAGGATATCCGGTTTGAGAGATATGATTTTTGCAAAAGATAAATATTAAATGGCCCATTTATCCAATTAATCTAAAAATAGTGTTCTTGGCGCTTAGATGAGGGTTGTTGGATTTAAGATCTGACGGTGGTTGTTCTTCACGCTCTTCTATTAGAAACAGGAAAAGAGGAATAGGAAAGCAAGTATTCAAGATCGATTTCCTCAATGGCCACTACACATGAGCTCTTGGAAAGTATCCCAATCGATTTGGGAGGGAATTCCGGTCTGAATCCACCCTGGTTTTGGGGGTTTTGGAAGGTAGGACATTTTCCCCCAAAAGTTTCGAGGAAGTCCGACTCCATGGCTGCATAGGTATAAGTTGTACCTATATAAAGGGTGTTGCCCTCTTCGTGATGGGGGGAAAATATGTGAACCAATTTAGATGAGTTCTAAGAACTCTCCGCTGGCTCGTTTTGTCGGAAGTTAGCACGCAGGGGGTCGTTCTTCAGGCGTGGCACCTCCAGTAGCGGCGTGATGGTTCTCGGTGAGGCGGCCATTGTCGCTGGCAGGAGAGGATCCATATGAGTTCGTGAGGCTTGGCTGAAGGTATCCGCGAGCTCGGATGCTTCAGATCGGCGTCAAAGGATATAGTCAACGCTCAGTTTGACTAGAGTCTGGTGTTGGCTCACGAGGGAGCATGTCGTGAGGTTGAAGGTGAAATAGGGGGAATGGACATCTCTGCCCCCGACTCCAGTGAAGAGACTAGAGGACAGAAATGTCTTTCCCACATTGTTTGGGTTCAACCCACGTGAAAAAGAAAAAGGGAGCAATAAATTTGACGTGGCGGCCAGCGATTGGTCTAGAAGGTATTTCCTTTGTAAATTTGTAATTAATTACCTGTAACTCTGATGATAGAAAGTCTTACATGAAAATTGATTAGGAGAATGCGTAGAATCCAATAAAAATACTTTTAAAGTCTAATTTCGCTCCTATTTGCAAAAGTATGCTAAGTTAATGAAAAGTGCTTTGAAATTATGTTAGAAACCCTAATTGAAATTAATGGTTAAGTTCATGATGCTTAATTGGTGAAATTAAGTAATAGTAACATGTTGAAATGTTAATGATGAACTTGAACCTGATCTAGATGAATTATTGCATGGTTTAGGGTTTTACACCAATTATGAATGATAAAGCATTCAGAAACCCTAATTTAGGGTAGAAGAGGAAAAGATCATATTTAATTCGAAATATGTGAAAATGTGTTGTTAAAAGATGATCCTAAGCCTATTAGATGAGATAGCTTATGAACCTTAGGGTTTGTGAGTTATTTTGCTTAATTAGGGTTTGTAGTAATAAAAGTGAAAGAAAAACCCTAATTGTAATGAAAACCCTAAAAGTGGATTAGAAACCCTAGGAAGCGAGCTAGGTTTAATAGACCTTGATGGAATGATCAATGATAGGAAAAATTGGATGCATATTTTAGGGTCATCTTGTGTGCTTTCTTGTTTACTGGATTATTTGCTTAGTTGGATTATTTCTGCACTCAAGTCAGCCTGACAAGTATGTGGTTAATTATGGTTAATTGCATTAGTTTCCCGAGGGTTTTCCAGATGGTTAATCGCATTCACTAGTACATAAATGGGTTATAACGTCACTACATGTAGGGTCGGTTTTTGCAAATAACCGACCTTATATGTCTAAAAAAATGCGGGCACCACTTAAGACCTCTTGGGTCGGTTTTCTTAAAAAAAAACGACCTTGTAGTGTAACTCTATAGGGTCGGTTTTCCAAATAACCGACCTTATATGTCTATAAAAATGCGGGCACCACTTAAGACTTCTTGGGTCACTTTTCTTAAAATAACCGACCTTGTAGTGTATCTCTATAGGGTCGGTTTTCCAAATAACCGACCTTATATGTCTATAAAAACGTGGGCACCACTTAAGACCTCTTGGGTCGCTTTTCTTAAAATAACCGACCTTGTAGTGTCTCTCTGTAGGGTCGGTTTTCCAAATAACCGACTTATATGTCTATAAAACACGCGGGCACCACTTAAGACCTCTTGGGTCTTCACGCGGAAAAAATTTGCTTAATTTTGGCTTTGCGCGTCGATCTATAGGGTCGGTTATTCCAAATAACCGACCTTATATGTCTACAAAAAATGCGGGTTAGACATCTTGAATCCAGTTTGCCTTCACACATGTATAAGCACCTCTAGGGTTAGTTTTTTCCTTATAACCGACCCTAAAGGGCTCCTCGGTCGATAATATTGTCGACCGACATCAATTTTGGATCCAGTTTAGTTCACGCATGTATAAGCACCTCTAACGTCAGTTTTTTGCTTTTAACCGACCCTAAAGGGCTCCTCGGTTGAAAAATTCGTCAACCGAATAAGAGCCAGATTTCACATGTATAAGCACCTCTAGGGTCGGTTTTTTTCCTTATAACCGACCCTAAAGGGTTCCTCGATCGACAATATTGTCGACCGACATCAATTTTGGATCCAGTTTAGTTCATGCATGTATAAGGACCTCTAACGTCGGTTTTTTACTTTGAACCGACCCTAAAGGGCTCCTCGGTCGACAATTCATCGACCGAGATTAATTTTGGATCTATTTAAGTTCACGCATGTATAAGCACCTCTAGCATCGGTTTTTTACTTTTAACCGACCCTAGAGCTCTTCTCGGTCGACGAATTTGTCGACCGATAACCTCTCGGTCGACAAATTCATCGACCGAGAAGGAGCCAGATTTCACGTGTATAAGCACCTATAGGGTCGGTTTTTCCTTATAATCGACCTTAGAGCTCCCTCGGTCGACGAATTTGTCGACCGATAACCTCTCGGTCGACAAATTAGTCGACTGAAAAGGAGCCAGATTTCACCTCTAGGTTCGGTTTTTTCTTATAACCGACCCTAAAGGGCTCCTCAGTCAACAATATTGTCGACCGACATGAATTTTGGATCCAGTTTAGTACTTTTCAAAACTTTATAAAGCATTGGGATCTCAATCTCTTGTCTCATTGTTGGGAATTCACATCCCTCAATACCACCATCATCACATTTGCTGGATCTGAGTATTCAAATCCTTAGTTCATCACTAAACATGGTTATCACTTATTAGGTAACTATTACCTTCAGGTCATCTGACCAAGGTATTCAGGATACTATTACGCTTATTATCTCATGATACTTGCATGGTTAGTATACTTGATATCAACCATATCAATTTCATATCAACATCATGCAATACAAAAATAACATCACTATTCCCTCATTAGGGTTAGAGTTCCCATCTTTATCAATTAGGGTTTCACATAACATCATCCCATATTAAGGTTTCACATAACATTATCCCATATTAGGGTTTTACACAACATCACCCTATATTAGGGTTTCACATAACATCATCCCATATTAGGGTTTCACATAACATTATCCCATATTAGGGTTTCACATGACATCACCCTATATTAGGGTTTCACATAACATCATCCCATATTAGGGTTGTAAAAGCACCTTAGAGCTCCCTCGGTTGATGAATTTGTCGACCGATAACCTCTTGGTTGATAAATTTGCCGACCGAGAGGAGCCATATTTCACAAGTATAAGCACCTCTAGGGTCGGTTTTTTCCTTATAACCGACCCTAAAGTGCTCCTCGGTCGACAATATTATCGACCGACATGAATTTTGGATCCAGTTTAATTCACACATATATAAGCACCTTTAGAGCTCTCCTCGGTCGACAAATTTTTCGACCGATAACCTTTTGGTCGACAAATTAGTCGACCAAGAAGGAGCCAGATTTCACGTGTATAAGCACCTCTAGGGTCGGTTTTTTCTTATAACCGACCCGAAAGGACTTCTCGGTCGACGAATTTGTCGAACGACATGAATTTTGGATCCAGTTTAGTTCACGTATGTATAAGCACCTCTAGCGTTGGTTTTGTAATTTTAACTGACCCTAGAGCTCCTTTCGGTCGACAAATTTGTCGACCAAAAATGTGTTTGAGTGTTTTTAAATATCCAAACACGGGCACCGCTTATCTTTAGCGTCGGTTTTTTTCTTTTAATCGACGCTACAGGTCGAGTCTCTCCTTTAAAATGGCCTAAACCTAGTCTTTCTCCCCCGTGAAACAAAATTTTCATTTTCTTTTTCTCTCCTGCGGCGCGGATACCTTTTCCAACGTGGATACCTTCTCTGCTTCTCTCCTGCGGATACCTTCTCTGCCTCCTCTCCGCGAAAAGAGCTCGTCGTCACCGCCTCTCCACACTTCTACGAAGGTCGCCGCCTCTCCATGAAGGTCGTCTCATCTTCCACGAAGGTCGTCGCCGTTTCCAAGTAAGGTCGCCACCGTTTCCAAGTAAGGTTCCTGAGTTCGTTTCCAGGTTCGGATCCATCTTTCTTAGTCTTGGTAAGTGAGATCTGTCTCTTTTTCTTTGTTTTTCTTGTTGCTCTATCTTCCCCTCTCTTCTTCTTGGATGAATCCATGATGTTCCATGGAGAAAACATCTTCCACTCTCTTTTTCTTACCTTTTCAACATAGGGTTTGCTTCCTTTTTGGAGAAGGAACCAGCTTGGTGAAGAGGAGTGCCCAAGCTAGGGTTTATTCCCCATTTTTCTTCAATCTACCTTGCTGTTTGGAGTTTCTACATCATCTCTAAGGTGATTTATATAACTTTATCCATGATTATTGTTCACTCTTACGTTACATGTACATGATTTTGCCTTTAAAATATTGATCCAAGTATAAAGATGTACCTTTACCTAGGGTGTGAGCTTGTATGATAGTTTTTTGTATCATCTTAGATGAACCCTACATATTGTGCATGATTTTTTTGATGGAAGTGGTAATCATAGACCTTGTTTTCATATGGATAGCTTTTAATCTCTCAAAAGATGTACATTTCTAGGATTTCAAACTAATTTTTCCTCCTTATATTTCAAGCAATCTATCATTTTGTAAATTATGATGTGATTATGAATCATTTTTTCATGAATGTGTGGTTTTGAATGGTGACGGTTGAGCATCAATGCTCCCCTCTCCCATAATATATGAATCTTCTTTTCTATTTAGTTCGAAAATTTCAGTGTACCCCTCGGTCGACAATTTTGTCGACCGAAATATTTTCGGTCGACAATTTTTTTGACCGAGGGGCACACTGAAATGTTTATTTAAATTTTTAGCGTCGGTTATTCCAAAAAACTGACCCTGTAAACTCTCTCGGTCGAGAAAATTGCCAACTGACAATATTTTCTGGAAATGGTTATTCAATATTTAGCGTCGGTTATTCTAAAAAAATCGACCCTATAAACTCTCTCGGTCGAGAAAATTGTCGACCGACAATATTTTCGGTGTACACTTAAGTGGTTTTTCAATATTTAGCGTCGGTTATTCCAAAAAAACTGACCCTATAAACTCTCTCGGTCGAGAAAATTGTCGACCGAAACTATGTTCGGTCGACAATTTTCTCGACCGAGAGTGTTTATAGGGTCGGATTTTTTGGAATAACCGACCTTATAGGATCCTTTTTTCTCGCCTGGGTCAGATTTTTTACAACCTTTTACGTCGGTGTTTACTCTGTAAGGTCGGTTTTTTCTGGTCAAATAAACTGACGCTATAGAGCAAATTCCAATCACAAGTGAGAATTAAATGCGTAAGGAAACATTAACAGTGGATTAACAAAAATCACTAAAAAATTAAAACCATTTGCAAAGAGATCCAGTTCTAGGAAACTCTTATAAGGAGAACCAAAGTACTACATACATTCTGATTTACATTGTACATACCATGTACCATCTCATCTCGAGGAATATATTTACAACAGTTGCTTTGCCAAACCTACACATAACCAACACAAAACCTCGAGGAATTCAATGCCAAAATCTCAGATCGATCATAAAAGCACTAACTACTGACTCTAAGGACATGAGAGTATAGAGACAACTCATAGGACTCATATCTACAAGACATGACAGTCAGTATCTCCACCTGAGATGTTATTGTTTTCCTTGATGTTGTTGTCCTTCCCCTGCTATATGGTCCCTACTTCCTCGTCCGCGTCCAGCTAAAATGTTGGTGACCAAAGGAGCGAGACCCATGTCCCAGTGAGAGATATAACTCTCCACCAAAAATATTATTATTGCAAATAAATAGTAATAAACTGAGCAGAGGATTCTCTATTGAAAAGCAGAATTTAATCATTATTAAGATGAATAGAGCAGTATCATCTTTTAAAGCATTACAGCTATAAATGATAAAGTAGTAAATCATCTATCCATTTTAATAAGGAATATGAAGAACATGTATAACATCTATCCATTTAGGATACAGTAAGCAATGTAACATCAACCAATGATTTCCATATTTCATCCTTAAGCAAATATGTTACACGGATGATTACATTTTACAATCATTCTTATGCCTTGATGAAGTGAGCCGTGCCGCTCAAATCCAACCTTCAGTTGCGAAACCCAAATTTGGTGCCATACAAGATCAATGGAAGAGCTAGACTCCACGATCTCATCCGTCTCAGTCAGTACAAGACCACAAGAATGACCACAATCTCTTGCTTAAGTGACCTCAGTCACAGGGTTAGCTCTCATAGGCTACCCATTCTCTAGCCCGCCTTGGTACAGGTCCCGGCACTAGTAAATTTGAGCCACATGCCAGTTCACCGTGCTCTCTGAGCCATGAATGCATTCATGCTCTATCACACTGAGCCATGGGCCTATTCACCATGCTCGTATACATATCTTGAGTCTACAACCAAAGTTGCACTCTAATCCTCCCATTTTCAGCTAGGAGAAACCCCACATATTCAACAATATACGCTCCAGACTAACCCGTAGGAGAATCCGTTTCACCATCACTAGTTACTAACGATGATGGATATATGGAGAGGGATCTACATGATAAAATTCCACTTGATTATTTAAGTACATTACCATATTCTTTTAGCATCAGTCAAGTTTTCAAACAAGAATTATTATGACAAATTCTACAATGAAATATGTAATATTTCTATCAAGTACTCTTAAAAACTTTATTAAACATTGGGATCTCAATCCCTTATCTCATTACTGGGAATTCACATCCCTAAACAATACCATCGTCATGTTTACTAGATCTGGTTATTCAAACCTTTAGTTCATCACTGAACATGGTTACCACTATCAGGTAACTATTACCTCCAGGTCATCTGACCAAGGTATTCATGATACTTGTTACACAAGCATCTCACATAGTTCACCAGGCATATTAAACTTCTTGTCACCTCTCACTAGGCAACAAATAAAATAATGTCTCACAAGACCCATTTACATCATAGCTCATACCTGGTTATGCGCATCATCTCATGATACCTGCATGGTTAGTATACTTGATAACAACCATATCAATTACATATCAACATTATGCAATACAAAGATAACATCGATATTTCCTCATTAGGGTTAGGGTTTCCCATCTTTATCAATTAGGGTTTCACATAACATCATCCTATATTAGGGTTTCACATTACATCACCCGATATTAGGGTTTCATATAACATCACTCTATATTAGGGTTCCACATAACATCACCCTATATTAGGGTTTCACATAGCATCACCCTATATTAGGGTTTCATATAACATCATCCCATATTATGGTTTCACATAACATCACCCTATATTAGGGTTTCATATAACATCACCCTATATTAGGGTTTCACATAACATCACCCTATATTAGGGTTTCATATAACATCACACCATATTAGGGTTTCACATAACATCACCCTATATTAGGGTTTCATATAACATCACCCTATCTTAGGGTTTCACATAACATCACCCCATATTAGGGTTTCACATAACATAACCCTATATTAGGGTTTCACATAACATCACCCTATATTAGGGTTTCATATAACATCACCCTATATTAGGGTTAGGGTTTCCCATTTCATTTTAATTAGGGTTTCTCAACCCATTAACCAAAATTAGGGTTAGGGTTCCTCATCCTTCTCGATTAGGGTTTCATGATCACATTATCAAAGATCAAACCTTAATTCAAAATTCCATGCATCCTGGAGAATGCATTGATATTACAATTAATATCCAAAACCTAACTCATTGTTCCACATGTCTAGAATTACATAATACCTTCATAAGTATTCAATTAAACTTATGTATTGTAATTTTCCTTATTGATTAGGGTTTCCATTCTCCATTGATTAGGGTATTATAATTACCTCATTAATCCAATTCCTAAGTCAGTGCTTCCACATATCTTGGAGCACATAGCATCATTTAAGTATTACATCATACTTATCATTGTTCCATGTACTTAGGAACACGCAACACCATCATACCTTATTCAGTTGACTTAGCCTTTCACTAAGTACATACACCTATGCTTATCATAGTGTATTGCATTTATTACTTTCATAGACATCAAGGGATAATCGCTCTAAATGTATTAGTCACCTAAATACTTTAGAGGTACTTCCATTGAAATAAACTTTGAGATACTCTTCAACCACTTATGGGTTATTATTACATACATGGTTTGAATCAATTGGACCTTCAAACGGTTTGAACCAATTGAACCATCAAACAGTTTTGACCCTAAACCACCAAACGGTTTGAGACCGTTTAGACCTTCAAACGGTCTTGAGGTCACTTGACCTTCAAACGGTCTTGAGGCCACTTGACCTTCAAACGGTCTTGAGACCACTTGACCTTCAAATGGTCTTGAGGTCACTTGACCTTCAAACGGTCTTGAGGTCACTTGACTTTCAAACGGTCTCGAGGTCACTTGACCTTCAAACGGTCTTGAGGCCACTTGACCTTCAAATGGTCTTGAGGCCACTTGACCTTCAAATGGTCTTGAGGTCACTTGACCTTCAAATGGTTTTGAGGTCACTTGACCTTCAAACGGTCTTGAGGTCACTTGACCTTCAAATGGTCTTGAGATCACTTGACCTTCAAATGGTCTTGAGGTCACTTGACCTTCAAACGGTCTTGAGGTCACTTGACCTTCAAACGGTCTGAGACCATTTAGACCATCAAACGGTCTTAGTCTCTAATCCCTCAAACGGTTTGAAGACTGTTGGACCTTAAACGGTCTTGGTCTCTAATCCCTCAAATGGTTTGAAGACTTTTAGACCTTAAATGGTCTTGGTGATTCCTTTGAAATCGTTTGGTCATTCAATTGAGTTGAAACCGTTCAACCCTTAAACGGTTTGAAAACCGTTTGATCATTAAACTGTTTGAAACTGTTTGGTCAACTATTTTGAAAACCATTTGATATTGATGTTTTTAGAAATGTGTGCTAAGATGATGTCATCATCATCAAGCTTCAGACCTCTGAATTCTACTGTCATATATATGATGAATTTATCAATTATTCAAGAAGAAAATAATAGATCAATATACGATGAGAAATTGAAATCAATAATAAGATTGATGGGTTCAAGTTATATAGCCCGCCTTTAAAGTAGCTTCAAAGCTTCAAGCCTCATGTCTCTAATGCTGAAAGAAGCTCCTTCAACTATCCAAGGTTTGTTTCCAACTATTTTGATGCAAAAGATATCCAAGGTTGAGCATTGGATGGAAGAGAGAAGAAAATGAGTGTTGAAATCCGATTTCAACCATCAATTCAAGGTTGAGATGATTATGGAGATTACCTTCAGCTTGGGGAACATTTTCCTCCTGCTCCTAAGCTCCTTGGTCATCGTCCAAAGTAAGGAAAGAAAGTGGTTTGCAAAAACAGCCTTTCAAGTAAGGAGAAAATGGACTACATATAATTGATTTTCTAGGAGAGAGAAAGTGAGAAAATTCATCCACTTTCTTGCCACATGCCCCCTCCCTTCCTTGCCTTCAAATATATCTTCCTTGCCCTCAATATCCTCTCAACTATCCTTGAATTAAAAGCAACCACTTAAGCACCTTAATCATTATAATACTATTATCCATTTTTAGTGGACATTACTTTTTAATTAACAAATGTGAGTGGATTTCTTCACCTACTTAGGATATTTCGGTGCCACTCAAAGAATTTGGACGTCCTCCCATTATAGGATTTCAACCACAGCCTTTTTAGTTGATGGTAACTTTAATTAATATATTTTTTTTGCTACAAAATAAATTAGGGTTTCATTTATGCTTATTTCTTGATTATTTTATTATCAAGATTATCTCTCCTCAAATGTGGTTAAAAAAAGACGCCCCTTTCTTTTTTATTTTCTCTAAATGATACCAAGAAACAATAGGGACATAATAGAGGTGGTATTTTACATATCCAACCCTAGGTTTTGGGTAATTTGCAAATTACACCAAAACTAGTATTCAATACACAAGCATTACTCAAACAAGCTCCTTCTTAGAACTTAGACTTGTGGAAGCCATACCTCAGCAACATTCTCTTTCTTATGATTCTATAACATTTGAGGAAAATTTATCATGTAAAATTTGCAAGTAAATCCCTTAAATTGGGTAAATTGCACTTTAGTCCAAAATAGGTAAAATATTGTTTCAACATTATTCAAATAGGACCAAAATTGAAACATAAGCTCTCCTTTAGTCTTAATTACTTTTCAAAAGATAAAGACAAGAATTTAAATGACTTACTTAAGCAAAACTTCTAGGTTTAAGGCATAACCCAGGTCAGGGATGTTACAATTATCCACCCCTAACAGGGATTTCGTCCCCGAAATTGTCAAGAGAAAAGAGAAGGGTACTTCCTCCTCATCTCTCCCTCCAGCTCCCACGTAGCTTCTTCAACGCCACGATGATGTCAGAGAACTTTCACAAGCATTATGTCTTTCTTTTTCAACTTTTTGATTCTTCTGTCAAGAATCATCATTGGTCCTTCTACGTAGGATATATCTTCATTTAATTCTACCTCCACAGGTTGCAAAACTAACTCTGTGTCAGGGTGACACTTTCTCAGCATGGATATATGGAATATTGGATGCAATCTATGTAGTTCAGGTGGCAACTCCAACTTATAGGCTACCTTTCCAATTTGTTCAGTGATTGGATAAGGCCCCATAAATCTAGGAGCTAACTTACCCTTTTTCCCAAATCTAAGAACACCTTTCCAAGGTGAGACTTTGAGATATACTTTGTCTCCAACTTGGAATTCTAAAGGTCTTTGCCGTTTATCATCGTATGATTTCTGTCTATCCTGTGCATAATTGTTGTTGTATTACTTTAATCTTTTCAGTTGTCTGTTGCACTGATTCAAGACCCAAAAGTTGATATTCCCCTGTTTCATACCAGCATAATGGAGATCTACAATGTCTACCATATAATTCTTCATATGGTGCCATATCAATATTGTGTTGATAACTATTATTGTAAGCGAATTCTATCAAACTCAAGTGTAGATCCCAACTTCCTATAAATTGAAGGACACATGCCCTAAGCAAATCCTCCAAAGTTTGTATAGTTCTCTCAGATTGTCCATCTATCTATGGGTGAAAGGCGGTACTAAATCTTAAATGTGTACCCAAAGCTTTATGTATTCGTTCCCAAAAATGAAGATAGACCCCCCCCCCCCAAAAAAATAGATTCTATGTGCAGGCTAGTCACGGATGATGAAATCTTTGATATAGTCAAAAACTACAATGAAGATAAGGCACCAGGGCCGGATGGTCTTAATGCTCACTTCTTTAAATCTACTTGGGACATAGTGGGCAAGGAATTCTGTACTGCGGTCAAAGACTTTTTCTTGAAAGGGAAAATGCTCAGAGAGATAAACAAAACTTTCATCACGTTGATTCCAAAGGTTAAAAAGCCTCAGAAGATAAGTGATTGGAGACCAATATCGCTATGCAACTTTGTTTACAAAGTATCACTAAGATTCTATCTAATCGGCTCAAGAACATCATGCCCTACCTCATTAGCGCCAACCAATGCGCCTTTGTAAGTGGGAGGTCTATTACTGATGCTATTCTTCTAGAAAACGAACTGGTTCATGATTTCGATATGCCAAACACAAAAGAAAAAATCTGTCTTAAAGCAGACTTGAGCAAGGCTTATGACACGATTGATCATGCTTACATTCTGGACATTATGAAAGAAATGGGCTTTCCTCCTTGCTGGTTAGGATGGATCCAGGAATGTATGAATTCATCCTCTTTCCAAGTGCTGGTTAATGGTGCCCCCTCACAGATGTTTCACGCTTCTAGAGGTATCAGGCAGGGCGATCCCCTTGCACCATACTTATTTGTTAT
Organism: Alisma plantago-aquatica; assembly: GCA_963693085.1. Taxonomy (NCBI): domain Eukaryota; kingdom Viridiplantae; phylum Streptophyta; class Magnoliopsida; order Alismatales; family Alismataceae; genus Alisma; species Alisma plantago-aquatica. Next base: position 1,997,525,760 of record OY856409.1, read on the forward strand.
TGGGATGCAAGGTTTCACGTCTATCCTTGATGAAGCTGTAAAGGACAAGCTTATACAACCTCTCAAGGCTGGGGACACTCAAGTGTCCCACATTCTGTTTGCAGACGACCTCCTAATCTTCTCAAGAGGCTCCCAAGAAGGTATAGATGGTATCCAAAAGTGTCTTCGGCTTTTCACTGGTATCTCAGGTCTAAATCTGAATCCAACAAAGAGCCAATTCTTTGCTAGCAACTCTGTCAATTGCTCTTCAGCTATGGGCATTGAGAAAACAAGGTTCCTGGTAAGATATCTAGGGCTCCCTCTGTTTTCTGGTAAACTAACAAAGAGGCACTATTACCCTCTCATTGATAAGATAAAGGCGAAACTAGATTCTTGGAAGTCTAGACTTCTTTCAATGGCTGGTCGAGTTGAGCTGATTGTATCCACACTCTCAGCCTACCACTTATTCTGGACATGGGTTTTTCCACTTCCAAGGAGTACAGTGGACGAAATAGAAAGATTATGTAGAACTTTTCTGTGGAACGATACTGAAGAGACCAAGCACTTTCATACAGTCAAATGGGAGGAAATCTGCAAGCCTAAACTTGAAGGGGGCCTTGGCATCCGAAAAGTGGAGGATTGGATGAAGGCAGGTATGATGAAGAATCTGTGGAATATTGCAAACCGCAAGGACTCAGTCTGGATTCGATGGATTCATTCTAAATATATTAAAAAGAACACTCTTTGGACTTGCCGCCCCCAACAGTACCACAGCTGGATGTGGAGGGCGCTACTTAAGTACATAGATCAGTTCCTGCCTATGGTCAGAGTGCGGATTGGCAAAGGGGATCACATCTCTCTCTGGGAAGATCCGTGGGTCAAAGGAGGTGATTTTCTGTCTAACTGTGTTGAACCAGGTCTATCCTTGAGAAATGGGTTAACCAGGGATAGAAAGCTGAATTCCATCATTCAAGATGGAGAATGGAATATTCCAAAAGGTAGAGGCTATAGGGAGATTGCCGATATCTGTGCGAAGACTAAGGTAACCTGTGAGGATGATCTTTTCTTCTTTCACGGAGCGAATCCTTTCTCTCTAAAGAAAGCATGGGACGTGTGCAGAAAAAAAATCGGATGAGACCCCCTGGGCTCGTTGGATTTGGAAATCTAAAGCTCCGCAGAGATACAAACTCCATTGCTGGCGTGTGTTGAAAAGGAAGCTAGTCACAGAGGAGTTTTTAAAAGGAAGAGGGATACACATGGCATCTAGATGCAGCCTTTGCCAAGAACAGGAAGAAACTGACTCGCATCTCCTGTGGGCGTGCAAGTTCAGTGCAGAACTGTGGGGTTGTGCTTCCATGACCCACATCCCGGCATGCTACGAAGATATTCTGCTGTTAAAAGGAGACAAAGAAAAGACTCTGACTATTTCTATTATCTACTATATATGGTTCTATAGAAACAAAACCATTTTTGAAAGCACTCCCACTTCTGCCAATGTAGCGTGGAATAGAATAGAAAGTGATAGCAAGAACCTGTATAGATAGGGTTCTATATCCGATTTGTGAGATATACCTATCTCACCCCCACTTGTACATACCTTTTTTGGTTTATTGGAAGAGAAGCACGCTTACTGATAAAAAAAAAGTATTCGTTCCCAAAAATGACTCGTGAACTGGGGACCTCTATCAGAAACAATTGTAGCTGGAACCCTGTGTAACTGCACTATCTCATCTGTATAGATCTATGCAAGTTTATCAATAGTATAGATTGTTTTGATAGGAAGAAAATGTGCTGACTTAGTCAACCTATCAACTATCACCCAAATGGAATCATGACTTTTGGCTGTTCTGGGTAAACCAACCACAAAGTCCATGGTTACGTGATCCCATTTCCACTGTGGTATAGGTAAAGGTTGCATTGTTCCTGCGGGCTTTTGATGTTCATCTTTAACCTACTGACACACTGGACACCGCATAACAAACTCAGCTACATCTTTCTTCAATCTGGGCCACTAATACATATCTTTCAGGTTATGATACATTTTGGTGCTCCCTAGATGCATTGCATACATAGACGAATGAGCTTCCTCCAAGACTAGCTTCCTTAAGTCATTGGAATCAGGTATTACCATCCTACCATGGTAATAGACTACCTCATCATCTGACTCATGAAACTCATCCCGTTTCTCACTACCATACTCTGATCTAATCTGCTAAATCACAGTATCAGCCTGTTGTGCCTCTTTGATTTGTTGTTTCAGAGTAGGTTTTATGTGCATCTCGACTAAGAGTCCAGCTAATAGGGATACTTTAAGTTGTACATTGTTTTGCCTTAAGGATACAAGCATGTCTCGTTTAAAGCACACTAAATAGTTCAACTATGCTTTGTCTATGTTTGGTGATGATGATTTTATACTTAGTGCATCAGCCACTACATTAGCCTTTCCCTGATGATAATCAATTATACAATCATAGTCCTTGATTAACTCCATCCAGCGGCGTTGTCTCATGTTCAACTCATGCTATGAAAAGATGTATTTTAGGTTCTTATGGTCTGTGAAAATCTGGAATGTCTCTCCATAGAGATAATGTCTCCAGATCTTCAACGCATGAACCACAGCAGCTAACTATAGATCATGTGTTGGATAATTTTCCTCGTGTTTTTTAAGCTGTCGAGAGGCAAAAGAAATCACTTGATTATCCTGCATCAACACACATCCCAGACCATTCTTAGAAGCATCATAGAAAACAATATACCCCTTCCCTTGCTCAAGTAACACTAACACAGGTGCACTTGTCAATCTTTCTTTCAATGACTAGAAAGAATGTTGACACTTGTCATTCCAGACAAAAGGAACCTCCTTCCTGGTCAACCTGGTTAGGGGTAATGCTACAGAATTGAAGTTCTTAATGAACCTCCTATAGTAGCATGCCAGTCCTAGAAAACTACGTATCTCTATTGGTGTCTTTGGCTGTTCCCACTCCAAGATAGATTCTACCTTTTTAGGATCAACACGGATACCTGAGGCAGATATTACGTGTCCTAGGAAAGACACTTCTGATAACCAGAATTCACACTTGCTAAACTTTCGCTTCTGAGATCCTTGTTGACTCTGCCTCGGTGGTTGGGTTACACTCACGTCTCTAGCTAAACAATCTTTCATCAGATGTCCCATCTCCCCACATTTATAACAAACTCTATTCTCCCACTGTGGTCTAGATGGTCCTGTTACTAACATTGATGTTGAGTTGTGGGCTCCCTTTGGTGGTAAACTACGACCTCTACCCTTGTTGGATGTCCACTATGTCTGAGTATTAAACCTCGGTGGTGATGTTGGAGCAGAAAACCTTGGTTTCTTAAAACTTTCGGACCTCTGTCCCTGGAACTGTGTATATACTTTCTTATTGTTGGCCTGACGCTTCTCAGTCACGGACATTTCTATCTGTCTAACGGACTCCACAAAGGTGGAAAACATCTCTCTATTCTCTAGAGTAGATACTAGTGTGGTTAAATCAGCATTCAAACCCTTCTCAAAATGTTGAATCCTCTCCTCATCTGTAGCATCCATGTGCAGACAAAACCATAGAAGCTCCATAAATTTAGCTTCATACTCACTAATGTTCATTGGTCCTTGCCTTATCCACTCAAACTGAGAGATTTTCTCATCCAGGTAAGTCTTGGGAAAATATCTACTAACAAACTCTCGTTGGAACTCTTCCCATCTGACTTCAACACCTGGCCTTTTGCCTTCTTCTATAGCCCACCAATGGCCAACACTCCCCTTCAACAGGTAGACCGCATGCCTAACCTTCTCTGCTTTGGGGATATTAAGAATTCTAAAGGCCTTTTCCAACTCAGTCAGTCACAAGTCTGCGTCTTCTAGGTCAGCTGTACCAACATAATCAGTGGCTCCTACCCATCTAAGCTGTTCAAAAGTCTTTCCAGCTCCATGTCCCTCATTGTGAGCTAGTGCTCTAGGTGCATGTGGTGGCATCCTATCCGCCATATGTGTCATAGTCGTCATGAACTGCCCAAATAGAGCATGGAAAGATGGGTTTTCTAGTGTAGCTTGGTCAAGCTGGGGATGTTCAGGTACTAGTTCTTCTCTAGCCTGATCCCTTGCACCTCCTCCTGGTGCAGCAACATTGCTTTCAGCAGCATGTTCTTCATGTGATCCAGCCATCTTCAAGCTTTACTTCTTCTCATGAGAGCAGAAGTCACAATCAGATAAACTGAAAGACACTAGAACAGACTCAACAACCTTAATCCTATGTCTCTATAGACTCAGCGAACCTTAAGCTCTGATACCAAAAACTTGTGGTGATCTGATCACAAGTGATGATTAAATGTGGAAGGAAACATTAACAGCGGATTAACAAAAATCACTAAAAATTAAAACCATTTGCAAAGAGATCCAATTCCAGGAAACTCTTATAAGGAGAACCAAAGTACTGCATACATTCTGATTTACATTGTACATACCATGTACCATCTCATCTCGAGGAATATATTTACAACAGTTGCTTTTCCAAACCTACACATAAGCAACACAAAACCTCGAGGCATTCAATGCCAAAATCTCATATCGATCATAAAAGCACTAACTACTGACTCCAAGGACCTGAGAGTACAGAGACGACTCATAGGACTCATATCTACAAGACACGACAGTCAATATCACCACCTGAGATGTTACTGATGTCCCTGATGTTGCTGTCCTTCCCCTGATGTATGGTCCCTACTTACTCGTCCGCGTCCACCTAAAATGTTGGTGACCAACGGAGTGAGACCCATGTCCCAGTGAGAGATATAACTCTCCGCCAAAAATATTATTATTGCAGATAAATAGTAATAAACTGAGCAGAGGATTCTCTATTAAAAAGTAGAATTTAATCATTATTAAGCATAATAGAGCAGTACATCTTATAAAGCATTACAACTATAAATGATAAAGTAGTAAATCATCTATCCATTTTAATAAGGAATATGAAGAACATGTATAACATCTATCCATTTAGGATACAGTAAGCAATGTAACATCAACCAATGATTTCCGTATTTCATCCTTAAGCAAATACGCTACACGGCTGATTACATTTTATAATCATTCTTATTCCCTGAGGAAGTGAGCCGTACCGCTCAAATCCAACCTTCTGTTGTGAAACCCAAAGTCGATGCCATACAAGATCAATGGAAGAGCTGGACTCCATGATCTCATCTGTCTCGGTCAGTGTGAGACCACAAGCAGGACCGCAGTCTCTTGCTTAAGTGACCTCAGTCACAGGGTTAGCACTCATAGGATACCCATTCTCTAGCCCGCCTTGGTACAGGTCCCAGCGCTAGTAAATCTGAGCCACGGGCCAGTTCACAGTGCTCTCTAAGCCATGAATGCACTCATGCTCTATCACACTGAGCCATGGGCCTGTTCACCATGCTCTTATACATATCTTGAGTCTACAACCGAAGTTGCACTCTAATCCTCCCATTTTCGTCTAGGAGAAACCCTGAATATTCAACAATATACACTCCAGATTAACCCGTAGGAGAATCCATTTCACCATCACCAACTACTGACGATGATGGATCTATGGCCAGGGATCTACATGATAAAATTCCACTTGATTATTTAAGTACATTACCATATTCTTTTAGCATCAGTCAAGTTTTCAAACAAGAATTATTATGACAAATGCTACAATGAAATATGTAATATTTCTATCAAGTACTCTTCAAAACTTTATTAAACATTGGGATCTCAATCCCTTATCTCATTACTAGGAATTCACATCCCTCAACAATACCATCATCATGTTTACTGGATCTGGTTATTCAAACCTTTAGTTCATCACTAAACATGGTTACCAGGTAACTATCAGGTAACTATTACCTCTAGGTCATCTGACCAAGGTATTCATGATACTTGTTACACAAGCATCTCACATAGTTCACCAGGAATATTAAACTTCTTGTCACCTCTCACTAGGCAACAAATAAAATAATGGCTCACAAGGCCCATTTACATCATAGCTCATACTTGGTTATGCTCATCATCTCATGATACCTGCATGGTTAGTATACTTTATAACAACCATATCAATTACATATCAACATTATTCAATACAAAGATAACATCACTATTTCCTCATTAGGGTTAGGGTTTCCCATCTTTATCAATTAGGGTTTCACATAACATCACCCTATATTAGGGTTTCACATAACATCACCCTATATTAGGGTTTCATATAACATCACCCTATATTAGGGTTTCACATAGCATCATCTGATATTAGGGTTTCACATAACATCACTCTATATTAGGGTTTCATATAACATCACCCCATATTAGGGTTTCACATAACATCACCCTATATTAGGGTTTCATATAACATCACCCTATATTAAGGTTTCACATAACATCACCCTATATTAGGGTTTCACATAACATCACCCTATATTAGGGTTTCATATAACATTACCCCATATTAGGGTTTCACATAACATCACCCTATATTAGGGTTTCATATAACATCACCCTATATTAGGGTTTCACATAACATCACCCTATATTAGGGTTTCAGATAACATCACCCTATATTAGGGTTTCATATAACATCACCCTATATTAGGGTTAGGGTTTCCCAACCCATTACCCAAAATTAGGGTTAGGGTTCCTCATCCTTTTCGATTAGGGTTTCATGATCACATTATCAAAGATCAAACCTTAATTCAAAACTCGATGCATCCTGGAGAATGCATTGATATTACAACTAATATCCAAAACCTAACTCATTCTTCCACATGTCTAGAATTACATAATACCTTCATAAGTATTCAATTAAACTTATGTATTGTAATTTTCCTTATTGATTAGGGTTTCCATTCTCCATTTATTAGGGTTTTATAATTACCTCATTAATCCAAACCTTAAGTTAGTGCTTCCACATATCTTGGAGTACATAGCATCATTTAAGTATTAAATCATACTTATCATTGTTCCATGTACTTAGGAACACACAACACCATCATACCTTATTCATTTGACTTAACCTTTCACTAAGTACATACACCTATGCTTATCATAGTGTATTGCATTTATTACTTTCATAGACATCAAGGGATAATCACTCTAAATGTATTAATCACCTAAATACTTTAGAGGTACTTCCATTGAAATCAACTTTGAGATACTCTTCAACCACTTATGGGTTATTAGTACATACATGGTTTGAATCAATTGGACCTTCAAACGATTTGAACCAATTGAACCCTCAAATGGTTTTGACCCTAAACCTCCAAACAGTTTGAGACTGTTTAGACCTTCAAACGGTCTTGGTCACTTGACCTTCAAATGGTCTTGAGGTCACTTGACCTTCAAACGGTCTTGAGGCCACTTGACTTTCAAACGGTCTTGAGGTCACTTGACCTACAAACGGTCTTGAGGTCACTTGACCTTTAAACGGTCTTGAGGTCACTTGACCTTCAAATGGTCTTGAGGTCACTTGACCTTCAAACGGTCTTGAGGTCACTTGGCCTTCAAACAATCTCGAGGCCACTTGACTTTCAAACAGTCTTGAGGTCACTTGACCTTCAAACGGTCTTGAGGTCACTTGACCTTCAAATGGTCTTGAGGTCACTTGACCTTCAAACGGTCTTGAGGTCACTTGACCTTCAAACGGTCTTGAGGTCACTTGACCTTCAAACGGTCTGAGACCGTTTAGACCATCAAACGATCTTGGTCTCTAATCCCTCAAATGGTTTGAAGACTATTAGACCTTAAACGGTCTTGATCTCTAATCCCTCAAATGGTTTGAAGACTGTTAGACCTTAAACGGTCTTGGTGATTCCTTTGAAATTGTTTGGTCATTCAATTGAGTTGAAACCGTTCAACCCTTAAACGGTTTGAAAACCGTTTGATCATTAAACGGTTTGAAACTGTTTGATATTGCTGTTTTTAGAAATGTGTGCTAAGATGACGTCATCATCATCAAGCTTTAGACCTCTGAATTCTACTGTCATACATATGATGAATTCATCAATTATTCAAGAAGAAAATAATAGATCAACATATGATGAGAAATTGAAATCAATAATAACATTGATGGGTTCAAGTTATATAACCCACCTTCAAAGTAGTTTCAAAGCTTCAAGATTCTCATCTCTAATGGTGAAAGAAGCTCCTTCAACTATCCAAGGTTCGTTTCCAACTCTTTTGATGCAAAAGATAGCCAAGGTTGAGCTTTGGATGGAAGAGAGAAGAAAATGAGTGTTGAAATCCGATTTCAACCATCAATTCAAGGTTGAAGATGATCATGGAGCTTACCTTCAGCTTGGGGAACGTTTTCCTCCTTCTCCTAAGCTCCTTGTTCATCGGCCAATGTAAGGAAAGAAAGTGGTTTGCAAAAATAGCCTTTCAAGTAAGGAGAAAATTGAGTACATATAATTGATTTTCTAGGAGAGAGAAAGTAGGAGAAAATTCATCCACTTTCTTGCCACATGCCCCCTCCCTTCCTTGCCTTCGAATCTATATTCATTGCCCTCAATATCCTCTCAATTATCCTTGAATTAAAATCAACCACTTAAGCACCTTAATCATTATAATACTATTATCCATTTTTAGTGGACATTACTTTTTAATTAACAAATGTTAGTGGATTTCTTCACCTACTTGGATATTTCGGTGCCAATCAAAGCATTTGGACGTCCTCCCATTATAGGATTTCAACCACATACTTTTTAGTTGATGGGCACTTTAATTAATATATTTATTTTTGCTACAAAATAAATTAGGGTTTCATTTATGCTTATTTCTTGATTATTTTATTATCAAGATTATCTCTCCTCAAATGTGGTTCAAACAAGACGCCCCTTTCTTTTTTTCTTTACTATAAATGATACCAAGAAATAATAAGGACATAATAGAGGTGGTATTTTACATATCCAACCCTAGGTTTTGGGTAATTTGCAAATTACACCAAAACTAGCATTCAATACACAAGCATTACTCAAACAAGCTCCTTCTTGGAACTTAGACTTGTGGAAGCCATACCTCAGCATCATTTTCCTTTCTTATGATGTTATAACACTTGAGGAACATTTATCATGTAACATTTTCAAGGTAACCCCTTAAATTGGGTAAATTGCACTTTAGTCCAAAACAAGTAAAATATTGTTTCAACATTATTCAAATAGGACCAAAATTAAAACATAAGCTCTCCTTTAGTCTTAATTACATTTCAAAAAACAAATACAAGAATCTAAATGACTTACTTAAGCAAAACTTCTAGGGTTAAGGTATAACCCAGGTCAGGGTTGTTACAGTTATAATTAGATTGTTAGCCATATTTGTGAATTTTTGGTTGTCCCCACATACCGGCATATTTTGATATCCTGACCGACGTTTTGTTTGTCGACATTTTAGGTACAAGATTGAAAAGGACAAATAGTAAAGTGGCATATGTGGAATTAAATAAGAATTAAAGTACAAAGGAGGATTATTTATAATAGACTCCAGATGTGGATAGCAGTAGATATCCAAGTTTTTTAAAAAGGTATGCAAAGTTTAATTTTATTACAACCTTTCAGTTTAGTTTGGTAGAATTTGATAATTATTATTGATTATTTGTCGAACCTTTGATCCGGTTTATTGGGATAATGGCTCTGACCTCTTGGTCTCCCTTAATTGGGGGTTACCGGGAGGCGGGGTCGTTACATTTGGTATCAGAGCATAGGTTCCCCATTTAATCTTTAATAATTATTAAATTTTACAAACTCTATAGAACCCAAGGGAGTTATTAGAGGATTTTTCAAAAGATAGAGGTGTCTAGAAAAGGATCACATCCGGGGGCTGGCAAGATTTTCCTCCGCACCACTAGTCGGAATACGAGGACTCCCGGATTTGTGTGACTGCCTAGCCAATGTCTCAGGATTTGACTCGAGATAAGATACCTTTAGGACTCTCTCATCTTGTTCATCCCTTCTCAACTCAAATGCTATTAAGGATTATAAGGATTATGGTTTTCTCTCTTTTCCTCACCCTCTTGAGGTATGGGTAAAGTTGATAAGGTTTAAGGAATCCTCCACCAAATTAATGAAAAGCATGTAAATAAGATGTCATGGACATAAGCTTAATAGTTTAAGCATAAACTAAAGAATAGTTGCATGCTTAGGTCATATGACATATGTTGTCATGCCCTCAGGTGAGACATGAGTCTAGACCTCCTTGTCAGGAGGATGAGTGGAGAAAGCTAGTCTTGGAGGTAGAGACCTCCATTATAGGTCGAGACCTGGGACCTCCTCTAAGGATGATGCTAACCCTAACCCTAAGTGGTGGTTAGAGAGAGAGAGATGACATGATGAGTTAGATGTAATGGTAGATCATGTGTGTGAGTGGACATGCTTTTTGTTTGATACTCATGATGATATGAGCCATGTGAGGTTGGATGACCTAGTACCTTTGGCGACCCAACCCTAGAAAGGGTTGTGCATGTTAGAGTGAGGGATAGCTCCTTCAATGATGAGGTTAATGAAGAACCTATAGAAATCCTATGGGCTTATATGAGTAGGGCATAACATGCACCTAGAGTACGTCAGTAGTGCGGGTAGTAGGTTGAACCTCTGGCTAGGAGAGCATGTTGGATGGCTTATGAGATAAGCATGAGGAGCTCTGGATAATCTTAAGCAAACGTAAGTTTGAACATAGGCTTCACCCATGTAGGGGTATGCTTGTGAGCTTGTTCCTTCATAGAGAGCAGGACCCAAGAAAGAGGGTTGGAAGCTTAGACTCCGAGATATGAGGAACAGTGGGGAGTTGAGGATGATGTGACCTAAGTGGATGTTTGTGGTTGCCTCATGCATGATCCCTGGAGGCTGATGATATCTTGGTTGCCTTTAGAGGAACCAAACCCTAGAAAGAGGATGAGGTTGCTAGTACCCATGTGCAAACATGTGCTTACCTTCTGAGCTAGGAAGAAGAGTTCCTTAGACCTGAAGAGGTTTAGTAATAGGTTGTGAGGCCTTGTTGGTTGTCCTTGAGGAGGACTCCAGTCTGAAGTGTTGCTCAAGTAGAAGGATGACAGGAAGTGCATGTCATACCTTGTACATGTTTGGTTTGTGGTTAAGAGGTTGAGCATGCAGTTGGACACCCAAAAAGTGAACCTAGGATTCATAGGCCTAAGAGAGGAAGTGGTGTACCTGATGCTCATGATGAGATTTGAGTTTTTATATATTCGATCATGGTACTCCTCATGTTTAGAGGAAAGGGAAACCCCATTAAGCCGAAGGTATGTTTGATGAACCCCTCGCAGCTGAGTTGGTGACATGGGAACGTATGTTCTTGGTCCAATGTTGAGGAATGAGAACAAGTATGACCTAGCATGGTTTAGTAGGTGGTCTGCTTTTGCCTTATTAGCTTTCTAGGGTTAAGCATGCTCATGTGGATGTAACCCCTAGACATAAGGGTGTTTGTGACCTTTGTTATCAATATGTAGTTTCCTACCATCTTGGGAGAGGGACCCTTTGGTAGGGTGTATACCAGTTTTTGTTGGTTTTGAGGTAACCTAAAGAGGTCTCATAGGATCTTGAGAAGCTAAGTGAAAAGTACATAGTATGAGAATGAACATGTAGACCCATAGATAACCATCTCTAAGTGCATGTAGAGGGCCTGACCAAGGTAGGCAGGTCACCATGACCCCTATGAAAGGATGAAAGTCAGCCCAGGAATGCAGAGAGAGATGATGGAGACTTGGGTAAGGTCTGAGTTGGACATGTACTATCCTAAGTCTATCCTAGGGTTAGGTAGGGATAAGACTGATGGAAGTAGGAGTTGCCTAATTCCCTATTTGCACATGACCATAGGGTCGGGAGGTAACAACTATCATTGTTTGAGGGCCATGGGTTAGGAGATTCATCACCTTCATGAACTCATGGGACCCAAAGGGGCAGATGAGTAGGGCACTCTCTGGATGCATAAGGGAAGAGGGATGACCCCAAAAGTGCCGACACCCTACATACCTAGAGGAGATGACCAAGGATTGGGTGGTGACCCAAGTAGGTTTGAGACCAGTTTTCCATGGAAGTAACTTTGATATCAAGATGATTGTGATGTAGAGACATAAGCTGCATGTTTCAACTTAGATTTGAAGGTGTACTTGTAATGTGGGATGTACCATCTCTACTCTTGGAACATGAAGAACTTTGTGTTTGGACGGCTGCCAAATGCTCATTTCCTCTTGTTATGGGAGTGAGAGATAGGACAGTGTGCATGCCATACACCAAGGATAAAAGATGATGTGAGTTAGAACGTTGCTATGAGGTATGAGGACAGAGATGATAACATATCCTTGTAGAGTGTATGATATGTGGATGGTTTACAAACATCAAGAGAACTGAGGTAGTCATCTTATGAGGATGCTTTTATCATGAACTATGTGGAATTTGTGAGTTATACAAGGTTTAGTTTGATAACCAAGAAGATGAGGTCAGAGTTTTCTTGATGAAGAAAGACTTAGAATTTGAGATGAGATGATAAAGTGGAATACATGGAGGTGTATGTCTTCAGCATTACCTAATACATAAGGATATGAGGTGGTAATGGATGCTCTGGTTGAAATGTAGCTGCCTAGTTTAGCTGGAGGCTAGAATAGGTTGTTAGGTTAACCCTAAGTTTGTGAGATATGTTTGGCTAACACTCAGATGTAACGAGATATGTTGAACAAGTTAGTAGTTGTTCGGTAAGCCAGCTTAGACCTTGATGCAAGAAAAGGATGGTGGTAGAACCTCATATGCACTTCTCTGGAAAAGAAGGTGATGAAACCCTGATTAGAGTGGTTTAGGATTTCCGAGGAATCAATCTTGAGGAATCATGACATACAAGAGATCATGATTTTAAGATCACCATACACTGTGGTACTACGAAGATAGTAAGTGATAGTAGTACTTTGGATGCTTAAGATGAAGTTGCATGTGGCTTGTCAAGAGGTGAAGGACGAACACCAGTAACTCGGTGTATTGGTATAGAGGATAAAGAGTCCCCGAGAGGGAATGGGAGTTCATCATTATGGATGTTTTGGTAAGTCTCCCCTAGACCAAGGAAGGTCAAGATGCAATATGGGTTATGGTAGATCGCCTTACGTAGATAACATGAGAAAGAAAGAATACTATCAAGGGATGGATTTAGTTGAACTACATATGAGAGAGAGATGGTTCAACTACACCATGATGTGAGTTCAAAAGTTCTTGAGTATAACCTAAAGGTACACTTCCATAAGGTGGAAGTAGATACATGAAGAACTCGATGTTAGTACAGTTTATCACCCCTAACTAATGGTTAGTATAATCCAGACTAGAGGGTCTGATAAGAGCATGTGTGCTTGTTCAGGGTGATACATGGAGACAGTTCTTGTCTTTTGTAAGATGTGATGATAACCACCATAGCCAGTATCGAGATGTAAAGAAGCTCTATAAGGGAGGTTGTGTCGGTCACCACTTCATTAAGATGAAGTTGGTGAGAGGACCTCGCAAAGGTCAAAAAAGAATCACAGTGTGTGCAGATGAAGTCGCTTTGATCGTGCAATGGCTGAGAGAGAGCCCAGGGGCGACATGAGTCATGAGATGATGCAAAGTAGACTAACATGCATCTCACTGTGGGAGAGTATGTGATGTGAAATCTAACCCCTCTAAGTTATAGCTAAGAGAGTTGAGTCCCGTCTGTATGGTCCATTTGAGATGGATTGGTGGAGATGGTTGTGTTTAGCCTTACCCCTCAGGATAACATGATGAATAATGTGTTCCATGAGTCCGATATAGAGCACTATGTGAGGTACCCAAGCCATGTGCTGAGCCCTGAACCTATTCAGCTTTATGAGAGGTTGAAATATCCTGAGTCACCTATGAGGGTACGATATACCAAGGTGAGAGATAACTCAGATGAAAAAATATGAGATGATGAAGGTTCTTGGGAAGCACCATGGAAAGTGTGAGGCCACATGGGATCCATGATGGACATAAGAAAGGCTTATCTTGTTTGTTTGTGTGCCTGGTGGAATTTTGGGGGAAAAATTCCTATAAGAGGGGAAGGATGTTAAAACCTCAATTTTGCATATGTATTCATAATTGAATTGTAAAGAATTTTGTGAATATGGACTTAATTGAAAAGGTTGTATGCCTTGCTTCAAAAGATGGATTTCTTTGCAAATCTCCCTTTTGATAGGAATTTCGTAATTTGTATTATTAGATTAATCCAATAATGGATATAAAAGAGAAGAAAAGAAGAAAAGTCCAAATAAAAGGAAAAGATACAAGATATTAAGCAAAGTAATTATGAGAAATACATAGAAATCTCTAGAAAGTGATATTAATGGACACAATTAAATAAATTTCGTTTCTATGTTATTTCAAATAAAAGAAATATGAAAAGAGGAAAAAGGAAATGAAAGATAAAGAGAAATCCTTAAAAAGAAATATCTTAATAAAAAAATAACTAAGATAGTGAGGAAAGAAAGATATGGAAGCACCTAGAAGGCTAAGAATTATCCTTTAAGTAGGGATTTTGTATCTTTAGGATTTCTTGGAATCTAAGGAGTCCAAGTTGCAATGATAATAGGAGAAGAAAGAGATAAAATCAAATAAAGCATTATTAAGAAGGAAAGTTAAGATAATGGTGAAATATTAAGAAATATGTGGAAATATGGATAATGAAATCCTCAGGGATGAGATTTCAAGTTCACATGATTTCTAATGGTAAAAGGGATCCAAATAAAGAAAATACAAGAATAGGAGAGAAAAAATATGCCTTATTAATAGATAACTTTCACATGAAGATAATGCCCTTTTTCTTTGGAAATTGGAACTCAAACTTGGTATACAAGTAGATAAGGCCAAGAGAAAGGTTTCCCTAAATTTTGGTTGAAAAAGGATATCCGGTTTGAGAGATATGATTTTTGCAAAAGATAAGTATTAAATGACCCATTTATCCAATTAATCTGAAAATAGTGTTCTTGGCACTTAGATGAGAGTCATTGGATTTAAGATCTGACGGTGGCTGTTCTTCGCGCTCTTCTATTAGAAACAAGAAAAGAAGAATAGGAAAGCAAGTATTCGAGATCGATTTCCTTGATGGCCTCTACACATGAGCTCTTAGAAAGTATCCCAATTGATTTGGGAGGGAATTCCGGTCTGAATCCACCCTGGTTTTGGGGGTTTTGGAAGGTAGGACGTTTTCCCCCAAAAGTTTTGAGGAAGTCAGACTCCATGGCTGCATAGGTATAAGTTGTACCTATATAAAGGGTTCTGCCCTCTTCGCGATGGGGGAAAAGATGAGAACCAGTTTGGATGAGTTCCAGGAACTCTCTACTGGCCTGTTTTGTCGGAAGTTAGCACGCGGGGGGGTCATTCTTCAGGCGTGGCGCCTCCAGTAGCGGCACGATGGTTCTCAATGAGGCGGCCACTGTCTCTGGTAGGAGAGGAGCCAGATGAGTTCGTGAGGCTTGGCCAAAGGTATCCGCGAGCTCGGATGCTTCAGATCGGCGTCAAAGGATATAGTCAACGCTAAGTTTGACCGAAGTTTGGCGCTGGCTCGCGAGGGAGCATGTCGTGGGGTTGAAGGAGAAATAGGGGAAAAGGACGTCTATGTCCCCAACTCCAGTGAAGAAACCAGAGGACAAAAATGTCTTTCCCACATTGTTTGGGTTCAACCCGCGCGAAAAAGAAAAAGGGAGCAATAATCTGATGTGGCGGCCAGCGATTGGTCCAGAAGGTATTTCCTTTGTAAATTCATAATTAATTACCCATAACTCCGATGATAGAAAGTCTTATATGAAAATTGATCAGGAAAATGCGTAGAATCTAATAAAAATGCTTTTAAAGCCTGATTTCACTCCTATTTGCAACAGTATGCTAAGTTAATGAAAAGTTCTTTGAAATTATGTTAGAAACCCTAATTGAAATTAATGGTTAAGTTCATGATGCTTAATTGGTGAAATTAAGTAATAGTAACCTATTGAAATGTTAATTATGAACTTGAACCTGATATAGATGAATTATTGCATGGTTTAGGGTTTTACACCAATTATGAATGATAAAGCATTCAGAAACCCTAATTTAGGGTAGAAGAGGAAAATATCATATTTCATTCAAAATATGTGAAAATGTATTGTTAAAAGATGATCCTAAGCCTGTTAGATGAGATAGGTTATGAACCTTAGGGTTTGTGAGTTATTTTGCTTAATTAGGGTTTGTAGTAATAAAAGTGAAAGAAAACCCTAATTGCAATGAAAACCCTAAAAGTGGATTAGAAACCCTAGGAAGCGAGCTAGGTTTAATAGACCTTGATGGCATGATCAATGATAGGAAAAGTTGGATGCATATTTCAGGGTCATCTTGTGTGCTTGCTTGTTTACTAGATTATTTGCTTAGTTGGATTATTTCTGCACTCAAGTCATCCTGACAGGTATGTGGTTAATTATGGTTAATCGCATTAGTTTCCCAAGGGTTTTTCATATGGTTAATCACATTGAATGCAACCTATCCATTTGGATGTTCATACTTGCAAATTATAAAGTCACTATGATTATCACAATTGTAAAATAAGTGTGTATTCTTGCACCTACATGCCACCCTAATAGATGATGCAAAAAGGTCAAGCCCAGGAGGGAAGACCAATGGGTACCATGAGAGGTGACCCCAGACACCAAGCTCGGGAATGAGAAGGTGGTCTATGTTGCATGACTAATGGGCACCATGAGAGGTGACCCCATGCACTAAGATCGGGATTGAGAAGGTGGCCTTAAGTCAATGGCAAAAGAGAAACCCTAGAGGGGGTATTCCAGGGTTAGGGCAAAAGCGGTGGAGAATGGCACATTGAAAACGTAAATTGGCTTGTTAATTACCTTGATTGTGATAATTAGATTGTTAGCCATATTTGTGAAATTTTGGTTGTCCCCGCAAACTAGCATATTTTGATATGTTGGTCGACGTTTTGTTTGTCGGTGTTTTAGGTGCAAGGTTGAAAAGGACAAATAGTAAAGTGGCATATGTGGAATTAAATAAGAATTAAAGTACAAAGGAGGATTAGTTATAATAGACTCCATATGTGGATAGCAGTAGATATCCAAGTTTTTGAAAAAGGTATGCAAAGTTTAATTTTATTACAGCCTTTCAATTTAGTTTGGTAGAATTTGATAATTATTATTGATTATTTGTCGAACCTTTGATCTAGTTTATTGGGATAATGGATCTGACCTCTTGGTCTCCCTTAATTGGGGGTTACCGGGAGGTGGGGTCGTTACATTGAGCATTCTAAAAAGGTTAACCTAGTACTAAACTGGGAGAAGTGTCATTTCATGATACAACTCGGAGTAGTACTAGGCCATGTGATTTCTAACAAGGGTATTGAAGTTCACAGGGCAAAGCTGGAAGCAATAGAGAAAACGTTTACCCTGTCAAATTTCAAATATGTTCAAAGCTTTATTGGCCATGCAGGATTTACAGGAGGCTTATCAAGGATTTTTCCAAGATAGCTAAGTACTTATGCTTGTTGCTTGCAAAGGATGTTGATTTTGTGTTCAATGGTGAATGTTAAGTTGCCTTCAAGAATCTTAAGGATTCTCCCATTTCAGACCCTATTTGTTTGTCTCTAGCCATTTGCCCATTTCTTTTTTCTTGAGGACAAGTAATGGTTCAAGCTTAGGGGGATTTGATGTGCACAAATCATATCATATTTTCATGCCACTTTAGTTGTTAACTCAATTTAACCATATTACTACTCCATTCATGCTAGGATTTTTGTTTCTTGTTGATCTTACTCATGTCATGGTTTGAATTGCAGGCACCCCACATTCCACTCATAACAAAGGAAAAATGCCCAAAATCTGATCGTTTTGGCATTTTTGAAGTTTCCCCAATTTTTGGAGTTCAATATTCAACATACATCCAAAAATGCAGTGTGTGGACCACTCCACACGGCGTGTGAATCTCATAAAGCCAACTCCTTAGTCGAGCCCATCTATGACATGTGAACCAGTCACATGACGTTGCTTAGAAAATCCAAATTTTGACATAAAGTCTTGTTTACACCGTATGGCCAATCCACACGACATGTCACTTGTGATCATGGCCCGACTCTAGCGGAAACTGAATCTCACATTGCGTGTTGACTTATAAACACAGTGTGTGGGCCATATTTTATGTACATTCTAGAAACAATTTCTCACTTTCATAATACATAATGAGTGGTTCCCCTTGGGAAGTGCACCACATATCATTTGGAGCAGTTAGAGACCCGAGCGAGGCCAAAGATTTAGAGGGGCAATTTTATAGATAAAGTTATGGTTTCTTGCGAGAGAATCCATTCGTTGCTCCATTTATCTTCTCCATTCCATTCCAAATTTGTAGAGAGAAGGTTGCTTAAGCAAGGAGTGGTTGAAGAGACAAATCTCCACCTCTTGGCCAAAGATCTCCATATGTTCTTCACTCCCACAGATCTATTTATTATTCCTCTCTCTTTCTACTCATGTTTCTTTGAGTTATCATTTGTGCTTGTATTTCCTCGCCATGAGTGAGTAAACTCCTTTTCTTGGGCATGGGAGAGTATCTCCCATGTCATAACTCATGTAATTCAAATTTCACGTTTGATATTAGTTAATCTTCTATTTCAAAACAAGCTATGGTGTTTATCTTCTTGTATGCATGGATAGCCATCATGTTTACATGTTTTATGCTTCTTATTATTCTGGTAAGATATATTAAGGGGTAGGATACATATGTTTTGACAACATGTCCTTGACCAAGGGAATGGCTAGGATTGTGTCAAGGATTCTATGTTGTAGTTCAAATCCATGTATATGCATGGGAATGCTATATAAGGTTAGGAATATATTATATCATCGGGGGGTGTATTTACATGAGAACAACCTACCTTTTGAATATTGACTAATATAAATGGAATTTGTGGTTCTTATTTGGGTATTTATGTGGAAGTGAAATTCCATATCCAAGATTCTCATGATCTTATTTTAATCATTCTCCAAGTGATTAGTGATTTTATTTTCTTTCTTTCATATTTGGAATTAATTTAATCTGAATTCAACCTTTTAATTGAAACTGGCCTAGATTGTAGAAAATTAACAGCTTTGCACCTAGATACCATATCTCCTTGTGGTTCGACCTTGAATACAACTGATCTCGTATAATTGCAAGTGATTTATGAGTTAAGACATTTCAATTATTTAAAACTTACTTGCCTTTGTCAATCAACAAGGAGTTTCATGGAGTACCCAATGATTGAGTGGTTGTGGAATTTCTTAGGGGCTTTCTGATTGATTACAATGGGATTTTTTTTCCTTGTGAGAATTCCAATAGGATCCAAATATCTTTCATCATTTGTGGAGAAATTGTTGTTGATGTGTGTGTATTGGGGACATTATTCTATTCATCAGGTGTCTTTGGGGTTAACTCTTTCCCAAAGACCCATGGTGGATCACCTTCTTTAAACGAGAAGGTGGTGTAAGATGATTCACTCTTGTAATTCTGACTGTTGTAGATCAGGTGGGGTTTGAAAATTAGGTTTCTCCTTGTCACCTGGATCGTCATGTAGGAGGCATGGTGTAGACATGGGAAGAATTGTCCTGTCAGCATGGTATAACTTTATATGTAGGTTCTTGTCTTTCTCATCTATAATCCCATCAACTTTAAGATTAATGGAGGCATTAGGATCCTCTACAATGTCAAAATGTGATTCTGATTCCTTTATTATGCATGTGCCCAAATTAATGGGTTCAGAAGAAACCACATCACAATCTGACAGTGGAGACACATAGAATTCTTGTAGAGGTGGAATCACCTCATTGGGTTCAACCTGATATGGAACAAAAGGTGGTTGCGGTGGAATATAGGGCTCTTGATGAGAAAGTTTTTCTTCAAAATAATCCACTTATTCTCCATGGGAGGGTGATGATACATTATCCATGGCTTAATCAAAATTGGTTGGTCATTAATAATGCCTGGATCAATGTCTATAGTAACCAGTAGGAATCTTATATTGCATGTGTCTACATACAATAATTTCATTTTTAGATCTATTATCATTGCCATCCAGAAGGGTCTGGTAGCCCAATTTTTTCCCGCACTTCTAAGAAGTCATTTTTATAAACTCTTAAAGTCTTGTAGAGGAACGGAATCAACCCGTTCCTAAACTAAAAAAAAATGTCTACAATAGGGGTGATTGGTGGAGCATCATGTTCTAGAGTTGGTTTTGTTGGGTCTGGGATAGATGACATGAGGATTGTGTCATCATCATTGTAGTCAACTACAATCGTCCTTGGTTGTTCCATCTTCCTAGGGGATCTCTCTGATTTCCCTTCAAGGGATGTGACTGGCCGAGATACTCCCCACCACCGAGCTACTATCATCTCTATGGCATCCAGCTTATTCTTGATGGCTCGAGCACATGTTCTATCTGATAGTTGGCTCTTTCCTCATTTACAAGGTGTGGCACTTCATATCTCTAGTTGAGGGTATAATATTATGTGCAAGGTAGAGTCATCACATTTTTACTTCATGTGGAGACATATTAGGGAAATTCGATATGTCATGATAGAAGGAGCCACATATATCACATCGTACATTTTGTTGTGTCACACACTCCATTTAAAATAAATTCCTAAAGATAAAAATGTGACTATCATGCTCATGAGAAAAATCAAATGAATGATTTTTTAGAACAATTAAAAGTTTGCAAAAACCTAAGATAGAAAGAGAAAAATAATCTAGACTGAAAGAAATTAAGAAACAAGACTAAATTCACAAAATAGAACTAAGAAATTATGAAACATACTTAAAAATTATAGAAAAAATAGAAGAAAATAAAAATTAGTTATTCATAGCAATGGGGTTCAAAAGAAACTTCGTTGTCCCCAGCAATGATGCTAAAATTTGATGTGTGTCGTCAGCACAACAAATTCATTAGAGAAATTAACCCTAGATATTAATCTTTTAATAGCTATCAACCTCACTCCTAAACAAGTAAGTTTAGTTTAGTATAGAAAGGTATTGATTCCATGGAACAACATTTCTAAGAGTTTAAATCAAATTGATTGGTATGAGTAAATTTTAAGATCCAATACTAAAGAGAGTGTTAAAGATAAAGAAGGGATTAAAAGTGTAGAAATAATACTATTTAAATTGAGTTTTAATTGATTTACTTGATGAGATATTGGGGTCCAGGGTTCACCACCATAGACCATATATTTACTTTAATTGATTCAAATCCTTATTTTTTAAAATTAGATCAAGACTTATGCATATTTTTATCCTATCGAGAACACAAATCTAGAAAAGGTAGGACTTCTCTCAAACTTGGGGATTTTAATGTTTGAGGATCATTGTTAAACCATCCAACAAAGTTTTGTTAGCGATTTCATCAAGAGTTTTTTATTTCCTAGCTGGAGTTCAAACCCATGGATCAGGTTATTTCATCACCATGGCTTATAACTGACAAGTTATAATAAATAGATCAATCATAGAGCTTCATCAGTTGGTCGCGTCAGGATATCTATGGGTTCATTTAGTGTTAATAATCCACAATCATGACAACACAAATATTATTGTCTAAACATAAGATGAGTGCACAAAATGGAAACAAAATATCTAGTCAATAGATTGTTGGAGTCAAATACAAATAAGGTAAAATATGGGTTATGGGGCTACTCCTCATGTCCCAATATGGATTTTTTACTCAGACATAATAGAAATAGCCAAAAAATTAAGGATGAGGATAGAAGGAGTCATGTTGCCAATGTGCAACAATGAAGCAATCTTTGTGAGGACAATGTTGGATCCTTTTCTCCCTTCCTCACCCTGTGTACATGAGGGGGTCTCTAAGATGATTGAGAATGAAGTGTAAGATATACCCTTGTACTTGGAATCCCTCACCTTTTATAGGTGAATAAATGAGGGTTGAAATCAAAAAAAGACTCTTGGAGGTGGTTGGGTAGACTTGGTGTGTAACACCAGTCGGTCTACTGGAAGTTCAGTCAGTCAATTGGCTTTAACGTCTGCTTTGACCTGAAGGTAAATTAGTTGAGTGGTTGGTGATAAGTCATTCAGTTCATCTATAATAATGATCCTTCTCGATTATAACTTTGACTAAGTCTTTTTGGCACTTCAACCAAGTGGGATGTCAGTCTATTGGTTGCCTTTAATGTTTGCTTTGACCCAAAGGCAAGTTAACTGACTGATTGGTGATCAATCGGTTGGTTCATCTATAACTATGAGCCTTCTTATTTCTATGTTTGACTGAGTCTTTTTGGCAAGTCGATGGACTAGGATGTCAGTAAATCAATTGGAGTTTTTGGACTTGACCAATTTTTGCATGTGAGTGGAGAGACTTGGATGTCAATCAGTCAATTGGAAAGTCTGGGAGGCTGAAGGTGCAATTGAAGCCTCTGATTGTTGGGTCTCTTTGGGCTTTGGAGTGGTTGGTCCATTTTTTGATAAAATCCAAGCAAATCTAATAAAAACTCCAATGAAAGAGAGAAAAGCTCAACTAAGACAATCAATTCCAAAATTAGGAAATATTGTACAAATTCTACTAAGTAATGATCTAAAAGATGCAAATAAAAGTGATAAATATGCATTCATTACTACCCAAAAATAAATTAACATTCCTCTTTTGAATTAGAAAAATGTATCTTTCATTATGCGCTTTTATAGTCTAATGCATTATTTAGTCTAATCACAAACCCACTTTCACAATGATCAAGTTAAAGACTAACAATTAAAACCTCTTTTTGGATACTTCACCTCACAATTTTTAACGCTCTTTGAAGTGCATTATTTTTTTTGTAAATGATAACCTTTTACCAATATCTAACCTCTCTTTCGATGGTTTGTGTAGCACAGATGGTTGAGCACGATAGGTCCTCCCTGGGGGACCCGGGTTTGAACCTCCCATTGCGCATAGTATTTACCACCCTTACAGTCATTCGGGCTCTAGCATGCTCTTTGAGGGAGGGGGGACTAATGTCTCTTCTAACTCAAAACAAAAATATCTAACCCCTCTTTCGAAGTTGTTAAATATCTAAATGATGATTAGGGTGATCAATCATAAAAATGGTATATCATATTGAATATGGCATCACAGTGAATTTTCGAGAAGAGAAAAAACATGAAAAGAATGTATGGAACCCTAGAGCCTTGAATAATAATGATCCTCTTCAAATATGGACACAAACGGATGGCATTCAGTCATCAGAATCCTCAATGGTGCTAGGATGATCATTTTTTGTCATCTCTGCTTCTTTTCAACTTCTCCTTTTGTGTCATCTCCAATTGTGTGATCCCCCATGATGATCGTGATTAATTATGTCATGTTGAATCATAAGTGACAAATAGGTAATGTAACATCCCAGGATTTGAGACCTCGGATAAAAAGATCTTATAAGGAATGATTGGACTACCCATATCGCCAAGGTGCACCTCCTTTTCAGGAAGCCCATCACTAAGAACTCCATTGTTAAGTGTGCTTGTCTTGGAGTAGTATTAGGATGGGTGACCAATCGGGAAGTTGATCCTGGCTTTCACGTGAGAGTGGACAAAGTGTCTTGTTAAGGCTAATGGTGGTCTGTGGGGCTAGTCGTCATTCCTAAAACTCTACTAGAGCCTTGGGCAGTGGGCACGGGCATTACAAATGGTATCAGAGCCATAACCCCTCCAGTAGGTGGGGCCCACATGGGCATGTGGCATGCCAGTCTTGAGTCGTGCGGTCCAAGAATGTAGGAAAGGGATGTCCATGGTGACGTAGCCACCCTTGCACTGGTATTCCGTGATCGGGAGTTGGGTGTCCATGGGCCATTTTGGGTTTGCACTGAAATGGGGAAATATTATGAGGCCATATAGTTGATCCTTGACGAGGACGTCAAGAGTCTAAGTGGGGGAGATTGTAACATCCTAGGATTTGAGGCCTCAAATAAAAAGATCTTATAAGGAATGATTGGACTACCCATATCACCAAGGTGCACCTCCTTTTCAGGAAGCCCATCACTAAGAACTCCATAGTTAAGCATGCTTGTCTTGGAGTAGTACTAGGATGGGTGACCAGTTGGGAAGTTGATCTTGGTTTGCGTGTGAGTGTGGACAAAGTGCCTTGTTAAGGATAATGGTGGTCTGTGGGGCCAATCGTCATTCCTAAAACTCTACTAGAGCCTTGGGCAGTGGGCATGGGTACACGTAATGTCGATCATCAATTTCAAATATTAAATTATGTCCATCAATCCTTATAGTCGATATCAAGAGAAGTCAATTCCAGTAGTTGCTTGTTTCCTTGTTTGATCGGTAATGAACCACCAAGTTGAGATTTGGTGATTTGGTGGCACCAAGAATTCATTATGGATTTTTTAGTGCAATGTTGAGACCACTGAGCTGGTGGTTGGTAGTACCGAGCTTGTCTCTCAATGGAATCAAGATGTGCCAGTGCTCTTGACTTTTATCTATGACTTTTAATCCAATTTTGTAAACATTTGGTGGAACCAAGATATATCTGGATGATGTTGACATTGCATTAATATAGCCAATAAACCTGAAATCAAATGAGCCATACTTTAGGTTGATATATGATATGATAGCTTTGTACCAACTGTATGTAAATAGATGATGCCATGCATAAGAGTTTCACATGCTAGTTTGGTGTATTATGAGTGAAAACACATATATCTTAGAACAAATATCATGTAAAATCACATGAAAGAGCCTATGATATAGAAATAAAATTGTGGCATCAAACCCCTCTAAGTTTTAATTTTTCTCATCCTTAAGAAACCTACTCATATTTGGTTGAAGAATTCAATAATAAGACAAAACCAATAAATTCAACTCTCCTAACCACCCTCCACTAATTGGCTCTAAAGAGGCCCAGTGAAACCACAAAACAAGTAGCTATTCTAATGCTTGTGACGGATATTTACAATAAGATCAATGAAAACACAAATAACTTAGATCAAGAAAACATCATGGCTAGTAGGACACGTGATTGATGTACCATATGATCTCCCTAACTAAAATGATCTGAAAACAATAACATCTACATGGAAGTAGATCCACAAATAAATATGAATGAGGAAAAAATTATGGTGGTAACATACCTTTATGTGCAATAGGAGGATGAAACTGGTTGCCTAAAAATAGGATTCACATGAATAATCCAAATCTTGAATGCAATAAAAATAAATGATGCACCTAAATGATGAATGATGTGAGGTTTCATGTCTCTAATGCTTTTGTAGAATGATGCATATAATGGATGTCTCATCCAAATGATGAGTATATGTTGAAAAGCATTTTTAAAGAGTAAAAATGGGCAATATCTTCCTTTATGACTTATCGAGAAACATATTATTGAATTTTGAGAACCCTTTCCTCCTTTTTTCTCTTTTTTCTTTTCCTTTTTTTCTTCACCCCTCTTTTAGGAAGATAGGCAATTTATGATTCCCTTCTACACATTGGAGGAGTAACGGTATATGTTCTTTCTCTCTTATGGATATATAGATGTAAATGATACAAAATTACACCTTATGAATGATGAAATGTGATATGCAATATGTATGAAAATAGTTGTTCCAGACTAAAATACAGAATTGAACATTATATTTTTTTAATGCAAAGAAAACTAACCATATTCTTCTTAACATGCAATGCAATGCAACAAAAGAAAATAACTTGCATTAAACTTGTTCATCCTATGGTGATGAATTGATATAAATGAAGGTGGATGAGATCATATGACTGAGAGATCATGCCTTTTCACATTTAACAAGGTAACCTAAAAATATATTTCTAAAAGTCACATGAAAGTTCATGCTACTGTTTGGTTGGTTTGAAATCAAACATCATTATCATGGCATAAAACATAGGGTCAACTTATGTATATCATTTATTAAGAATGTCTTCAAGTTGTTTGCTCCAATCAATTCCTCAAGTTTGTGCTCTCTTAAACATGGAAAATCACCTTAAAGAGTACTTTTTGAGAATTTTTTATGAATGGATACCATTTCAACAGCAATTCTAGTCCAAATTAATTTTTTTAATATTTTACATCCACCATTACACTAGACAGATGTGGAGTGAAAATAAAGCAACTAAATAAAATTAAGAAAGAAATCATGCAAAAAAAGATGACAATAAGAATGTAAGATAGAGAGTCCCATTTTGTATCCCTTAAACATGAAATCGACAATGTCTTCAATTTAAAAATCAAACTTAAAGGTGGATTTGTTGTACCAGATCTCATGAGTCATGTGGTGAGAAGAAGGTGGATGGCGGAAAATCCGGATCTACATGGTAAAATGTGTCACTAAAACTAGGTGGGTAGGTAGGTTGCGGTGGTGGTTGAGGGTAGGTACCGCCAAAGTGACCTTGACTTCAAAAATGATAAAAGGGCTTCTAGGTGAAGCGCTCTACTTGCTCCAAGTGGGTGTGGATGTGCTTCTAATTTAGGATAAACAAACACTCTTTTTTTATCATGGCTTTTTGGTGAGTGAAGATTTGTTCTTAGTCGCAGAATATCTACTTCTCGTAGTTGGTGAACTGAGCCATGCATTCTTGTTGTTGTTGTTTTCCCTCTTGAATTGAGTTAAGTCTGGCATACATGCTCTAAAAGGAATATGGGACATCTTATGTTGGTGGTGGTTATGTCGAATAAAGGCACCATGGTGACATGGAATGTTACAAGCTAGCCTTTTTCATATCACTACTATAGATTCTTCCTCCATGGATTCCTCTTCCTCATCCTTCTCTTCTTCTTCCTCCTCATCATAAGAAGGACAATGGAGGTAGTCAATTTTGTGAAGGTCAGAGATTGGATCTAGGAGTGCCCGCTCACCTTGTTTGGTGGAAAGTAAATCTTCATGCCATACTTGATGAAGAGCTTCAAGCTTCTAAAGTGTTTGAATTCTTAGTCTCCCTTCTAGCTTGATAGGTTAGAGATGAGAGAGTTATAGGCAGAGATATCTTGCAATAGGGGTTAGTAAACCTCCAAATTGAATAGGAAGATTCATCTTTTTATAGTTTCCACTTAATAGGCATGTGACAAGAAGAACAAATCCATTTTGACATGCTCGCTCCCCTGTATGGGGAAGGCTAAAAGCACATAAAGATCAATAGATTTTACCTTTCCTTGCCCTTATGTATATATGGTGGATAGTGTGTTCATGAGTAGATGGTGAAGTTAACTGGAAAAGGGGTGCTAAATGTCATTGATAGAATAGATATTCTAGTTCGTTCTAGCATTAGCAGGCAGTGATGTCGTCTAGCACCATGTAGAAGAATAGTTGAAATTTTTGGGCTCGAATCACTAGCCTTGGTTGACTCACGCTTAGATAGCATCAAATTCATTCAGATGAAGTGATGGGGGGTTGAAGAGATGAAACTTTACCCAGGTCTCTCCCATTTAGTAGTGTTTGTATAATACCTAAGGAAGCACGCCTTAAAGGAGAAGAGGAGCTCGAGTGTGTTTTTTTAATAGGTTGGCCAAATTCCAAAGAAAGGATGGCTAGCCATCACTCATTTGACCCACACATACCTTGTGCATGTTGTAAGTGAAGTGGATCTTTTAGATGAAAGCATAGTCACCGTGTCTTGTAGCATATAAGACTTTCTTTAAGAGCTCGGTGCATTGATTCTTTTTCTTGTCACAACCACAACCCATGCAAGTGGGTTTGGGATGAGCTGGTGAAGGACCATTGTAGGAGGCTTGTTCTGGGCATACACTCTTTCTTGTCATGAGAGAAGGTACAGAGAAAGATAAATGTTGTATTGGTCCCTAGTCATTGGAGATTATTGCATGGAGTTTCTCACAAAATGGTTCTAGAGATGGCATTTTGTGAGCATGAAGATGAACAAAGGAGTCATCCTATTTATATAGTTGAGTAGCTACACATCTATTGACACTAGAGCCTACCCATTCACTCTTAGTATCCACTGTCGGAACCAAGCCTCCTAATTTTCCTTTAGTAACGACCCACATATGGTACAAAGACATTTTGGTGGTACTTATGTGTATTGATGGTTGTGGATCAACATTTGCATTCATTCAATCAACATGCTTGTGGATGTAGCATTGTGTGCCACATATTTAGCTCATGGCCAATCTCCATGGTACCAACTTAAAGGTCAGTATCACCAAGTTCCTCATGTATCTTTGTGTAAAAAGAATGATGTTTGTATTAAAAATCTTGGTGGTTTCAATTGTGGGGTCGGTTCCACCAAATTTCACTGACAGCTTGAGGGTCAAATTATGCACCATTTCAGTGGTACCGACTCGGTAGTCAGTGTCACCAATTTTCTTTTATAGATGTCTGCAAAATAAGGAGATTGGCAATTAATTGAGCTTGGCGGTACCAATTGTATGGTTTGTGACATTGAGTTTTTCCTATAGAACTCTTACAAGATTGTGCATGATATGGATGCCACCAACATGGTTTTAGTGGTACTCAGTTTCTCTTGTTCCTATACATGCAACAGACCCATTAATCACATGACAATATTGTAGCAAAATTTTAAATTAAGAACAAGCAAAAATATGAAATTGAAAACCTACTGTAAAGAAAATACTAGAATGGGAAATAAGATGTGGATTTCCTCCCACCAACACCCTTGTTACATGTTGTAGGCTTGACATCTTTGAGATCAACCAATCAAAAAAACTATCTTTAGGTCTTTTTTATTCCTACTAATTTATCCCCCAAAATAGTGTTTAAATCTTTAACTATTAGTCTTAATAAACACATGAGCCTTTGTTATTATCTGCAACTCGATGTGGGTAGATCTTAACTACTTCATAGGGGCCACTTCACCTAGATCTAAGCTTTCCCAGATGTAACTTCAACCTAGAGTTGAAATGATGTAGTTGTTGCCCCAGATGGAATTTCCTATGAAAGAAATGCATATCATGTATCTTCTTAGTACTCTCTTTATAAAAATTCATACTCATATGCATACATGTGAATTTCATCAAGCTAATCTAGTTTCAATTTCATTTCTGTGTCTGCTAGAGTTGGGTCAAAATCCTTTTCTTTAGAGACCACATTTCTGTATTCTCAAATTCAATTGGAAGATGGCATGCCCTACCCTACACCAATTTATAAGGGGTTGTACCCATAAAAATATTAATAGCTATACTATATGCCCATGATGCATCATTTAGTTGCATACTCTAATTGGTGAGAGTGTTAGAAACTATTTTCTCCAAGATCAATTTCACTTCCATATTTGACACTTCCACTTGCCCTTGTGTCTGGGGGTGGTATGGGATACCTACACGATGAGTCACCCCATATTTCCTTAACAAGGAACCAAATTGGTAGGTCGTGAAAGGCAAACCCCCATCACTAATAATCACACAAGGCACTCCAAATCTACAACATATATGATCTGTGACAAACATACATACCACCAATGCATCATTGGGGTAGGCTGAAATTGCTTCCACCAACTTTGATACATAGTTAACAGAATATTATATATAATTATGAATCTGAGGAGAGAAAAGGGCCCAGAAATTCAATGTTCCAAACATCAAACTTTCCACTTTTTTAAAGATTTTCTTTGACATCCATTTCCACCTTGAAGTATTACCATTGTGTCGACACACATCACATCTCCGCACAAAGTCATATGTGTCATTGAACAAGGATGGCCAACACAAACTACATTCTGAAGCTTTATCTTCCATGCTATAGCTAGCATGGTGGCCTCCAGTGGATAGGGAGTGATACCGAGCAAAAAGTCTTTCTACCTCCCACTCAAGTACACACCTCCTTAATATCCCATCTCGACATTGCCTTAGAATAATAGGGTCATTCTAGATGAAGTATCTCAAGGAATGACAAATATTCTTTCTCTCATGATACTTCCAATCCTCAAGCTTCACCCCACATGATAACTAATTAACAATATTGACATACCAAGGGTCTCCTAAAAACCAATAATTTTTTATTAGGAAACGTCTCTTAGATAGGAATATCTAACCCCTTATCCTTCATTCTCTTTGGGAAAGAGGTGATCGACAACCACATTTTTAGTTCCTTCTTGATCCCTAACCTAAATGTCAAACTCTTCCAAGAGAAAGATCCACTTAATCAACTAAGGTTTTGCTTCTTTTGTTTGCAACATGTACTTTGTTATAGCATGATTAGTCTGCACAGTGACCTTGGCCCCTATCAAATATTGACAAAAATTTTCAGATGTATAAAAACTACATCTAAGAGTTATTTTTTAGTTTTTGTGTAATTAAATTGTGAATCATTCAATGAGAGGAATAGTAAATAATCGACATAGCTCAATGCATTCATTGTCAGCTCAGACCACATATCTGAAGGAATCACATATAAAATCAAAAGGGTGTCTCCAATGTAGAGCCACAATGATAGGTTCATAAATCAATTTCTCTTTCATAATAGTAAATGCATTTAAACAATGATTATCAAAATTAAAATCCACAGTTCTTTTTAAGTAATTATGAAAGCGGCTAGGATATTTTAGAGAAACATTTAATAAAATGCATGTACAACCCAAGATGTCCCCAAAAGTCCACCCTTACTTCATTAATGTGGTGAAGGCAGATTAGAGATAAATTCTATCTTTTCATGGTCTACCTGCATGCCCTTGTTGGACATCTTGTGTCCTAACATAGTTTCCTCATTCACCATCATGTGGAAATTTTTCCAATCAAGAACAAAGTGTGTGTCCTCACACCTTTGTAGCACCTTGTCTAAGCTATCTAGAATCTTCAAAAGACTCCCCATACACAAAAAAATCATCCGTGAATATGTCCAAGCACCAAACTACCTTATTTGAGAAGATGGCAAGCATGCACCTTTGGATTGTAGCACTTGCATTAAAAGTCCAAAAGGTATTCGATGGTACGTGAAAGTGCCATAAGGGCAAGTGAAGGTTGACTTTTCTTGATACTCAATCACAATGGGAATCATATTCTAGTTGAAGTATCCATCAAGTAAACAAAAGTGAGACTGGTTGTTGAGTCGCTCTAAAATCCATTTGAAAATGACAATGGAAAGTGATCATTTAAAGTGGTGGTGTTAAAGTGACGATAGTCTATGCAATCCTGCCACCCTATCACCAATGTAGTGGATGCCTATTCATTTGCAGCATTATTAGTCACTGTCATTCCTCCCCTTTTAGGCACCACATGTGTAGGGCTTATCCACTTAGATTTATGATTACATAAATAATACTTGTAGACAAAAACCTTTTTACCTCCTTTTAACTACCTCACTCATGATGGGATTTAGCCACCTTTGGGGTTGTGTCTTTGTCTTTTCTACTTCCTCCATGCAAATTTGTGTTAACATAATCTCGAAGAAATGGCTTGAACATCAGCAATGGTACATGCAAATGGTGATTAGTGTATCTTCAAAACTATCATCATTTGTGGTTCTTTTGAAGAGATCAAGAGTGCAGAGATTATCACATTAATCTTTTCCTCTACAATAAAGAATACATATTTCAGATGCAATAGTGGAGGCTTCAATTCAAGCATAGGAGGGTATTCAAGGGATGTCACTAGAGGTAGGGTGGTGGCCCCATGTCTTCAAATTGCTTGGTATAGGAAATCAGTAATTATGTTAGAACTGCAGCAAAATTCTTCATGTAGTTAGCATGAAGAGTAATCCTTATCAGATTTGTCAGATATGAATTGAGAGACAATTTAGGATAAGAGTGTTGAATAGTTTCAATTAATGCCTTTTTAATGGATGATGAAGTGTCAATGTGAGTTGTCTTGATGTGGATATTATTGCACTACAAATTCACTGGGAATGAAATTCCTAGAGTTTACCAAAACTAATGTGCAATAATGCCAACCACAAGCAGAGGTATCTCAGTGCAATACATTTGAGGATTGAATCCCAAAGGACAATGTTTTTAAGGATTATCTGATCAAAGTAACCAATCAAGAACTAATATTTATCACAAAAGTAGAGTTTGGGTTTATTAACTAAGATTGCAAGAATGAAAAGAGCTAGATTAAGGTTCTAGTTAACAATGGATGGAAACACTAGGGTGGAACTAGGTTTCACCACCACTACTCATATCTGTGCATTCATTCAAATACAAACATGTATGAAGATATAATTGGAGTTATGCAAGTTTCCCATTTCGGCATTAGAAACTTGCATTAGTAGATATCCCTTTAATCTCCATGTCTCGTTACTTACAGATCATATATCCACTACTTCGGTGACTTCTAGTTAGAAGTTCTCATCAGGGCATCAACCAAAGCTAATCAATATTCAAATCTTAAACATTGAAGTTTTGGCAGAATAAGATGTAATAAATTATGTAAAGCGGGTGATCAATCCACAAGACATGCGATAAACGACGAGCTATGAATTAATCAGTTCATACAAGTATTATAATATGAATGAAATTGCAAGAAATGAGTAGTGGGGCTAATCCCCACACCCCAGTGAAAAGACTACTCCCTCAACATGGAAAGATTAATATCACTAGCAGAGAAAGAGGACATGATCATCGTCATGATGGTAGTAGAAGTAGCTTGGTGTGGTGTGTGAAGGTAGACTTACTTTATTCTCTCTCTCTCTCTCTCTCTCTCTTCCAGGTACCAACCTTGACTTGCAGTTGAAGTAGGTGGATGGACAATAACTCATTGAAGAGATCAATCACCCAAAGAGGGAGGTCGATGGCCTCGAGGTCGATGGAGGTTGACACCTAGAGGTTGATGGTCTTCATGTCGATGGAAATAGCTAAGATTGAGGTCAATGGCTCTAGAGAAGTCTAGAGGTTGATGGGTCCAGACTTAGCTCTGATCTCGGCATCACCCTTTCAATGTATTCATCTCTAGAAAATGAGATGAGTTGAAGTGTTGTGTTGGGGGCCTATTCATAGGATCTTGGTTGTCGACCACTTGTGCCTCCCATCGACATCGAGCAATGGTTGTCATTCGCTGGATGTGACTTTTGGACTTCTGATCATCAGTCTTAGAAGTCAATGGGTCATCAACCTAGAAGGTCGATGGAGATGTCGATCGATGGTTGATGATGTTGGTCGATGGAGAGAGGTCGATGGGTCATCGACCTTGGTCTTTGATGGTATTGAATTTCGAGTTCATGTATGTCAACCAAGTGGGTCGATGGGTCATCAACACGTCTAGATGTCAGGCTTTTGAATGTTGACTAGGAGGTCGATGGACTATAGTTTGATGACTTGATAATTGATAAAAAAATTAAGGTTGATTTGCATGTCGATCTATGGTTTGATTTGGCCTTAGACACAAAAATTGTTGATCGGACTTCCTTCTGAATGTTCTCAAAATCTGTTTTGGTCTGGGGCACTGCCCCGCACCCCACGGGACCCCCTTGGCAAACTTTTTGTAGAGTGACAGAATTCAAAACCTACAAAGAGAGTCAAGAAAAGTATCAAATTCCTACAAATTAGCATAAAACCCTAAGTAGATTGAAACAAAGCTATTATAGTGAAATTCAAGAGATTTAGATGCTAAACTAGACTAGCAATGCAGCTAAAACTGGGAAAATATTCATTCATCAAAATACCCTGAACATAAACATTGCTCATCCCTGAGTAACACAAAATATGAAACAATCACCAAATTAATAATTTTGGCCCATGTTGATTTGCCGCATCCTTCTATCATGTTGTTTTCCTTACCACCTAATATGGTCAAGCTTCCCCATATTCCTGAGATCGCATAACACATCTTTCTATATTTTTGTTCCTAATTTCATTTCCCAATCCCTCTTCCTCATCACTTTTCCAACATCAAGCATGTTAAGGTGTTCCATGAGAGTTTAGAGAGACTCGTAGAACAACAAGTATGCACCTACACTGGTGTAAGTCAAGAGAATGGAGAAAATTTGAGGCATTCCTTTTGAGGCATCATTTCAAATAAGGGGGTTAAGATGATGCAATCATATTGAAAATTTGAATCCAAGCCAACTAGATATTGGCTTGGTTTACTTCAGAAAAGAAAACTTTGAAAAATTGAGCTAAAAGTGATGCATGATGAATGTGATGACAAGATCATAAGCTAGAAGCAGATAGGTGTGGGTAAAAAGTAGAGTGTGTACCACCCACCCTGTACCCTGAACTTAAACATTTGCTCATCACCAAGCAAACACTAAATTCAAGATGAAGGGGAAAGACTTTGTTGGTTGGTCCATGTGTTGTGGTTGCTCTCCCTTTAGCAAAAGCCATTCACCTAAAATAAAAACTATTAGAACTAGTGATCTTGTCATGAGATGCACTAACTAACCAAATGCAATATGAACTAATATATGAAAATAACTAGAAATGAAAGTAACACTCAGGTTGCCTCTTGAGAAATGCCTTTGTTTTATGTTGATGGCTCGACACTGAAAATGTAAGTCATGATATGTTGGAGAAAGAAGTGAGAGTGATATTTTTCCTACATATCTACGGTAGTGAAATATCATTTGAGTCGTTGGCCATTGACTATGAGTTCCCCAGTCTCCTCACTCCAAACTATGATATATCCATGAGGAAGGATGTGCTTGATGATGAATGGACCTGACTATTGTGTCTTGAGCTTTCTTGGGAAGAGGCAAAGATGAGAGTTGTGTAGTAATGTTTGGTCTCCGACATGCAGGTTCTTCCACTTTAGGTGTCCATCATGCCACATCTTTGTATGCTTATTGTAGAAGTGTGCATTTTCATATGCAGTTAGTCATAACCTTTGAGCTCTTGCAATTGAAGTAGTCGGTTATCTTTTGTTGCACGGGGGTTGAAATTTAGTTGCTTGATGGCCCATTGAGTTTTGTGTTCAAGATCCACTGGTAGATGACATGACTTCCCATAGATGAAGAGAGAGGGTGTAGAATCAAGGGGAGCTTGTAGGCGGTTCTATATGCGCATAGAGCATCATTCATCTTGTTATCCCAATCTTGCCTTATTCTGCTAACCGCCTTTTCCATGATAGCCTTGATTTGATGGTTGGAAACCTCCACTTGGCCACCAGTTTGGGGGTGGTATGGAGTAGCTACCCGGTGGGAGACATTATACCTATGAAGGAGTGCTTCAAAGTTGCACTCAAGAAAGTATTATCCCCCATCAGCAATGATGGCACGAGGAACTCTAAAATGTGGGAAGATTATGTTCTTGAACATCTTGATGACTTGATTGGATTCACAAGACTTTTTTGGGATGGCTTTGACCCATTTGGAAACATAATAAATAGTGACCAGAATATACAAGAACCCATAAGAAGAGGGGAATGGGCCCATTTGTCCACATCCCTATACATCTAAGATCCCCACTTCCTGCCAAACATTAAGGGGCATCTCGTACCTATTGGAAATATTACTTGATCTTTGGCATTGATCACTAGACTTGACATATTGGTGAGCTTGGAGGGCAAGAAGAACCCACATTAGAGTACCTTGAATGCAGTCTTTTGAGCTCATGTGGCTCCCAGTTGGGCCTGAGTGACATTGCTCGAGAATGAGGGGAGCCTCTTTAGATATGCATAGTGCCAGAGACCATCGATGCATAGTCAAAAGAGATAGGGCTCGTCCCAATAGTAGTGACAAATGTCTGACATGAATTTATTTTTATCATTGCATGTGCATTATGGATGAAGGACTCCTAATGCTAGGTAGTTGACAAAATTTTGATACCATGGCGTGAATGTAGATATCTTCAGCAAGTGGTCATCAGGTAAGGTGTTGTTGATAGGGTCTTCATTAGAAACTAAATATGCAATCGGATGAGGTGATCAACAACCACATTTTCGGTCCCCTTCTTGTCTTTGATCTCAAGGTCAAACTCTTATAGAAATAAGATCCACCTGATCAATATGGTCTTTGCATCTTTCTTTGTCATCAAGTACCTAATGATAGTGTGATCAGTGTATACAATCACTTGCGAACCTATTAGGTAGGAGCAAAATTTGTTGAAGGAGAAGACAATGGCAAGTAGCTCCTTCTATGTGGTTGCATAGTTTTTATGTGCGTCATCTAGTGTCTTTCTTGCATAGTAGATGGCGTGATGTTTTTTTTCAACACGTTATCCCACTACTGCTCTTATGGCATAATTACTGACATTACACATGATTTCAAAGTGGAGAGACCAATATGGGGCATGAAGGATGGGAATAGATATGAGAGCTTCCTTCAAGGTGTTGAAGCTCTTCATGAAGACAGAGTCAAAGTTAAAGTCACATCTTTCTCAAGAAGGTTTGTCAGAGGCTTGGTGATCTTACTGAAATCCTGGATAAACCTTCTATAGAACCTGTCATGTCCTAAGAATGCCATAAATTCTTTGATAGTGGTTGGAAGAGATAGCTTTTTCATTACTTCAATCTTCTCTTTATCAACCTCAATGATTCTAGAACTGACATGATGCCCTAGAACAATGCCCTACTTCACCATGAAGTGGTATTTTTCCCAATTAAAACCAAATGTGCTTCTTCACAACTTTCTAAGACCAGGAAAAGGTGGTGTAGGCATGTTTCAAACAAATATCCATAGAATGAGTAGTTGTCCATGAATATCATCCATTATAGTTTTAGTAAGGTCGGAGAAGATGGCAGACATATAATGCTAGAAAGTGGTTGGTGCATTGCATAATCTAAAGGGCATTCGGAAAAAAGCATACATGCTAAATCACTTGGGTGAATGTGAATTTGGTAGAAACTAGAGTACCCATCCAGGTAAAAAAAGAACTCCTTGTGGAAAGCCTCTCTAGTACTTGATCAGGAAAGGGAAGTGGAAAGTGGTCCTTCCTGGTTGCATTATTGAGCTTGTGGTAATCTATATACATGTGCCACTTGGTCATAGTGTGAGTGGGAATAAGCTCATTCTTTTCATTCAAAATGATTGTAGTGCCTCCCTTATTTGTCACAACATGCACAGGACTCACCCAAGGTGAATTGGAGATGGGATAGATGGTCCCAAAAGTCCAAAGCTTGATCGCGTCCTTTCACACAACTTCCTTCAGAATCGGATTCAATTTGCATTAAGTCTTGATAGAGTTTTTGTAGTTGTCAATCATGTTGACTCTATGCATGCAAAGGGCTTGGATCACCCCCGTTATGTCAGCCATTTTGTAACCTAGTGCCTTGTACCTTTTCCTTAGTTTGGTCAATAGCTTGTCTTCTTGGGCCACTGTGATTTCTGAATTAATGATGAATGGGTAGACTTTCCTCTCATCTAGGAAAATATATTTGAGCCCCTAGGGTAGAGGCTTCATCTCTTCTGCAATTGGTTTTTTATCTTCTTCTTTGACGACAGAGATATATTTAAGGTCTTCAAACTCAGCTTCAAGATCTTCCTCAACAAAGTTTAAGAGAAGGAGAAACTTCTCCACCTATTCATCATTTAATGCATGAATGTTAGCGTTGATGAGTGTGTTCTCTAGAGGATCTTCAAGTGTAGGATCCTCACATTGTAGTTGTTCCATTTTGTTGAGACAATCTATCAAATAGCATTGTGTCTGAAAAGAAGGGCCCTTGAGACTTTCAAAGACTTTGAAGTCGATAGTGTTAGTCCCAAGTCTCAACATCAAGATTCCTTCTTTAATGTCAATGAGTGTGCAAGCAGTTGCAGGAAAGGGTGGTTGAAGATAAGAGGGTAACAATGGTCTTCCTTGAAGTCCATGATGAAAAAGTCACATGGGCAATATGATTTGGGACCTACACAAAAAGATATGTCTTCTATGGTACCCATGGGGTAGTCATGGAAAAGTGTGCAAGTTGAATCATGATGACATTATGAAGGATGTATGCAGTGAATTCTAGTCTCTTACACAAGCTATAGGGCATGATATACATTCTTGCACCAAGATTGGCTAGACCCTTTTGACTTGTAGTGTCTTTGACAAAATAGGATATGCCAAAAGATCTAGGAACTTTTAGTTTCTTTGGCATCTTTCTTATAACAATGTATAATGGTGTCCCCTCTAGTTTCATGGTCTCAACCTCCTCTAAATACTTGCGAGAGAGGAGGGTTTTGAATAACTTGGTCCATTATGGCATTTTGGAAAGAGCATCGAGGATGGGGATGTCAACATGTAGTTTTTTCATTGCTTCCTTGAACTTCATGAATCGCAAGTCTAGCCGTGTCTGAGCTAGACAACTCTAGTATGGACTCAAGGTTTGTAGACATGCACCACATACATGGAGGGAGAGGTTGATGTAGCTTCTGGTACCTTCTTAGGATTGGGAAAGTTGTCTGTCGTTGGAGGTTAAACAACCAATTTTGCTGGTATGGCTACTGGTATAGCCATTGGAGTGAATTATTCATCTTTTTCATCTTCAAGAATCAATCTATTACTATTGATGAATGATGCTAGAGGTTCTGGGAGAACATGTTCAAAATGTGTGCAATAGCCTTTAATTGCTCTCTTGGATGCTTGGGGTTATTCTCGGGTTGGCCCGCAAAGGAGCCCACGAGAGGCCGTATTGATGATGCAATCTAACCAACCTTGGCTTCTAAAGACTTTGTAGGCTTGTTGGGCTTGTCGGTTTACTTCTTGATGTGCTTGTTGGGCATCTAACATCCTCTCAATCACTTCTAGAAGACCTTGATCATTGGGGGTTGGAAAGTTATGCTGACTGCCTAGACCCAGGAGGAGTTGTTCGTGCTAATTGTAGGCCTGCTTCCCATGTTGATTGTATTGTTGTTGCCCTTGATTGTAATTGTAATGACCCCACCCCCGATAACCCCCAATCACGGAAGACCAAGAGGTAAGAAACGCTATCCCAATATTTCAGGATCCATGGTTTGACATTTAATCAGAAATAATTATCAAATTCTACTATTACTAAACTGAAAAGTTGGAATAAAATAAATCTTTTTGCATACCTTGTAAAATTCATATCTAGACTTCTATCCACAGAATAAGTCTATCTAATTAATCCTCCTTGAACATTTAATTATATCTTCACAAATTTTGATTTACTATTTGTCCATTTTCAGAATTGTACCTAAAACACTGACAAACAAAATATCAGTCAGTATGTTACTATACTGGTATGTGGGGGACAATCACAATATCACAAATAGTTTCAAACACCCTAATTATAGCAAATAATTGATTATCAATCCAAATTATGCTTTCAATGTGATTTCTCAACTACTTTTGCCCTAAACCATGGATTACCCTCTCTTAGGGTTTTGTCCTTGCAAGGGACATAAGTCCATCTTCTCCATCCTGAGCTTGGTGCATGGGGTCACCTCTTGAGGTTCCCAATGGTCTTCCCTCTGGGGCTTGACCAAATCAGACCTTCCCTCTAGGGCTTGGTCTTACAACATACATCAGGGTGGCATGTACGTTCAAGAAGCACATCCATATTTAATTGTGATATTCATAGGGACTTTATACGGTTGTAGAATTGAACATCCAATAGTTTAGGTTGCAATCAAATGAGAAACACTCGGGAAACGCCGTGAAACTAAAGGTGATTATTCATAAAGTAACCACATACATATTCAGTAGAATCAACAAGCTAATAGTAATCCAAGCAAGAAAGTGTCCAGGAAAGCAGTTCAATCCACACACACAAGAAAGAATCTAGAAACATACATATAATCTATTTACTAATCACTTAACCATAATCTATTCATTTGAACTCGCTTCCTAGGGTTTCCTACTTCCTTTTAGGGTTTCATTAGGGTTCATCATCATTATTGACACTAGAAACCCTAAAATAGCAAAATTAATCACAAACCCTAACTAACTTGTTAAATCCTTCCTAACAGGCTTAGGATCAACTCATAATTACACTATTCCAAGGAATCTCGAATTTATCATGTTAATCACCTTTTACCCTAGATTAGGGTTTCTATATGCATTATCATATATTCATGTGTAAAAACCCTAGAGCAAGCATAGTATCCACTAAATCAGATTCAACTCTTACTTTTCCTCTCATCAGGTTACTATAACTCGAAATAACCTATTAAGGACCTTAGATCTGATTTCCAATCATAATTAGGGTTTTTAACCAAAGTTTAATACATGAACATGGTTAACTCAAGGTAATTTTAGATCTAGGATCATATTCAGGCTATGAAACTATTTTTAATGAATTCTTCGCTTTCTCCTGATCAATTTTCATATATAATATGTCTACATCTGAGTTACCAATAATTAACTACAAATTTTGCAAGATGTACTTACTTGGACCAATGAGAGGTTGACACATCAGCCATCGCATGTGTTGTCTTCTATACAGCCGGGTCGACTTAAAACATAACGGAATGTCGATTCTACCCCTCGTGCGATGACCTACTTCTTTACGCCTCAGAGGGTATTTTCATCCAGAACAACCTACTCGTCTCCTACCCCACGAACCCTCATGTTGTCACGACCATGGGGTTATCTCCCCCTCCCCAAGGCTTAGAGGTCACCAGAAACGACCCTCCTACCTCTGTCGCCCTCTGCTGCGCTTGGCAAGGCCTCGATCCATGGCTGAGATGACTGGGTTCAAGAGAGCCAGGCCTGCGACCCGCAGCAAGTTTGTAGACCTCCTGTAGGATGTTGTGTAAGGGTTAGAGCAAGGAGATGATGACCGAGATTCTTCCCGATGATGTGGGAGCGTCTGGCCCACTTCGTACTCCCTTTCGTGGCTCCATGTCACTCCAGGGGTCGCACTCATTCTTCCAACCACAAGGATGGTAGCTCACAAAGACCAAGTTTTGCAGTAGAGTTGATTGTAATGTCCAATAGTCTGGGTAGGCTCCTTCTAAGTCTGAAGGTGTTGAGAAAGGAGTCTCGAGGGTGAAGGCAGCACCCTTTATATAACTCCCTAGGAGTTGAGATCCCTATACCATGAGGAGAAGGAGATATAGTGAGATAGGGAACCTCCTATTACATGTTTCCTTTCTTGGTCATGAAGTAATACATTACTTAATGATATTGAATCATATTAGTCAATAATGATCTTGTTGCTTGGCATATTGATGCCTTTTCCAAAGCTAACCACTTAGGTGCCAAGTTTAGAGTCATTATACAAAAGGGAAAATGACTTTTCTTTATGAACAAGTTATCACTTATCCATGCATATTTTATGCATTTTTTCTTTTTCTTATTCTTTTATATTCTTTATTTGGATCCCTTTTACCATTAGAAACCATGTGGACTCAAAATCTCATCCCTGAGGATTTCATTATCCATATTTCCACATATTTCTTATTATTTCATCATTATCTCAACTTTCCTTCTTAATAATTCTTTATTTGGTTTTATCTATTTCTTCTCCTATTATCATTGCAACTTGGACTCCTAGGAACCCAAGAAATCCTAAATATATGAAATCCCTCCTTGAAGGATAATTCTTAGCCTTCTAGATTCTTCCAAATCTTTCTTTTCTCATGATCTTAGTTATTCCTTTATTAATTGATTCCTTTTCCTTTTTATTTCCTTTTTTTCTTTTTATTGGCCCAATAGCCAACAAGGCCCACGAAATCAAACATACAAGGCTATTTATCAAAGGAATCCGTTTAAGGCATATAAATCACAAAATTACACAATCATACATTTATTGGGGAAATTGCATTTCCAACCAAAAGAATCAACTTGACAGGATGATTGTTTCATGCCTTGAGTTCATTCGGGATATCAGTGACAAAGGAATTATACATTCACTGTAACACCATTCACGGATTGTAGGATTGAAAGTTGTTCTCCAACTTTCTATTTCACTTGGGTAGCACTAATGTGCGACTAGGCACCGCTCTTTGCTTGTGAAGTCATAAGTGTTATGGACTTTCACTGCCAACGTGAAATGGACTTGCAGGGTCACACACATAGGATTTAACATCGAAGAGGAGTTTTTTCACAAATGATGTTTAGATTGATTACTAAAGGAGTTTAGTAGTTCAATTAAACACTCAATAGATTGATAGCTCAACATCATAGTGTTCAAGGTGTTGGACCGATTGATTAGAGTATCGGATTGATTGAAACTGCGATTTACTCATTTGCACAAGTCTGCTGCCCCAACTGATCCGCTCATGAGATGAACTGATCGGCTCGGGTTGGTGAACCGGTCGGCTCATGTGATGAACTGATCGGCTCAAGACAGGCTGAGACGACCGGTTCAAGAGTTGAACCGATCGGCTCAACTGGTCTAACCGAGATTTTTGGGAAAGTGAGAAGACTATTTTGCAAATACAATTTGTTTCACTTGTACAAATTTGATTTGGACAAGGATTACTATTTGATTAATCGGAGACAAATTTGAAATTCAATTTGAGTTGGACCAGGACCACGAACCGATCATCTCATGTGATGAACCGATCGGCTCAG
The DNA here is from genome assembly GCA_963693085.1 of Alisma plantago-aquatica. Taxonomy (NCBI): domain Eukaryota; kingdom Viridiplantae; phylum Streptophyta; class Magnoliopsida; order Alismatales; family Alismataceae; genus Alisma; species Alisma plantago-aquatica. The sequence continues at coordinate 1,997,568,048 of OY856409.1, forward strand.
GTGCCCCAATCGATCGGTTGAGGTTGAACCGATCAGCTCAACTCACCAACCGACCGTTTCAGGGTGTGAAACGATCGGTTCAGGTGGCGCAAGTTGGTTGTTTTGTGGAAAATCTCGAACCCTTCTACTCCTGCTTTAATCCTGCATTGCTCGGGATAGAGAACCTTATCCCATGACCCTCCTATATATAGGGGTATTGGGGGCTTCTATGGTGAACAACTCAGTGCATCAGTTGCTCTGCAAAGTTGTCGTTCTCTCTGGTTTTGGTAACCGAGAGAGAGCCCGAGCAAGTGCTACTCGATAAGGGAGGCACATCAAGGGAAAGACAACTTTAGAAAAGAAACTGGTTGTAGGAGAGTGTGTTGGTGACTAGTACGCTGATAGGAGGGTGTGACTCCTTCTGATTCCTTGTAGGACAAGGAGATCGGAGTTCTAGGTGGTCCATGTGGACTACTTCAGAGGTGGGAGACTTCTGCCGCTTGGAGGACAGCTGTCAATCCTGACAGTCCTGGTGAGACCAAGAGCTGCACAGACACTGTCCAAGACTGGAGGTGAAGACCACGCAAGCTGCGAGGTAAAGTCGCCGAGCAAGCCTCGGGACAAGGTACGCCTCTACAAACCATCCTTCCTATTGTATAGACGTTGACGCGATTCCTTTTTTGGGTTTGGGAGAAGAAAATTTTTGTTTCCGCTGCCTTCTCTGTCTCCTGTAAAACCCAACAGTGGTATCAGAGCCACGTCAACTGCTCTATACTTTAGGATTATCGATGTGATCGATTTTGGTTTTTCGCCTTTATTTATTGCATTCGATGCGAATAAAATTGGCTTTATGCATGTCTAATCCTAAATCCACAAATCCCAATATACATATATGATATGTAATATGAATGCACTCGATACGCATCACCCTTAAACGAGTTTTGTGGTGGATGTATAGCGTGGTTATGGCCAATAAACCTATATGTGTGCTTGGTTGTATGTGGTTGCTTGCATCTCGGTCTGTGCACTGATTCCCTATCCCCTGTTCCTAATGTAACTCGAAATAATTCGAGATTTCTTTTCTACCTTTTCTCCCCCCGAATGTAACTCGGGGTTTCCCAATTCAAATGTAAAATAGGATAGATTTTATTTCCTATTATGTCAAAGAACTGTGGACAATCTGACGATGACTGAGACGATTAGTTCAAGGAGTGAACCGATCGGTTGGCAATCCAGATGACCGATTCAAGGAGTGAGTCGATCGGGTGGTGGCCATGAGGAGATGCACGATGACCAGGCGAACCGATCTGTTGGAGGAGCCAATCGATCAGATGGTGGCACCCAGACGATCGGGCAGGACGAGCATGCCATTCATGTGATGAGTTGATCAACTCGGACGGATATAACATAGAGTTCATCTTGTACAGGTTGCATGTGATGTAGACCTAGATGACCGTGATTCCTCTTGGCTCGAGAAATCACATTAGGATGTCTATAATCATCGCTTTTATCATTTCGCATGTTTTCTATGGGATATAGCATGTATATGATATGTACTATATATTGTGGTGATTGGATATGTATATGTACCTATAAAACCAAATCCCTCATTAAATATTAAAGTTTTAAATGCCTTCCAAATGCGACACACGTGAAAATCTTGATCGGCCAAGTGTGGGCACGCCCTATCATGGTGCATCGTCTATCTCGTGGAAGCGTGAAGGATGAATATGTGGGTCTGCCCTAGCAGGTTGCATATTTCATTGTGTTGGCTTTGGGTCAGACTTAACAAGGTGACCTAGATAGGATCTAGCACCTTGAGGCATGGAGGTGATCATGGCAAGGAGTTTCATATGACATCTTTCAAGAGTTGCATATGATGCAATTGGCAAAAGTTGCCTACCTGAAAGATCTAAGTTGTGGGTGACAACCCTAGCTGGTTCATGACTTAGAGGATTTCAGGATCTTGACCCACTAGAAGGTTGTACGCTGCAATCTTCCAAATTGATGGTGAGGGCTATCAATTTGAACAAAATAGTGGGAGCAATAATTAATTAAAGTCCTAATTATATCGTCAACCTTTTCAAATCAATCAAATAATTCAAAATTGAGTTTTGGACTAAAATTGCATATATTTCCTTTTGTAGTTCAAATGACAACAAACAACAATCACTTTTCATTGCGACCGGTCCTTGAAAAGGACAAGCTGAATGGGACTAACTTCCACGACTGGTTTAGGAATTGAGAATTGTTCTCACTCAAGAATGAAATCTCTATGTACTAGATACTCCAATTCCAGAGGAACCTGCTCCTACCGCACCAAAGACAGAAAGGGATGCTTACAAGAAGCATTCTGATGATGCCATTGATGCAAAGTGCTTGATGTTGTGATCCAACCATGAGTTGCAGAGACAATATGAGAACATGGGTGTCATTGAGATGATTCAGCATCTCAAGAACATGTATGAAGATCAAGCACGGTAAGAGAGATATGATGTCTCCAGGGCACTGTTCAAGTGTGTCATGACAGAAGGAGATCTAGTTGGTCCTCACACACTCATGATGATTGGGTATGTGGAGAACCTAATGAGACTGGGATTTCCCCTGAGCCAAGAGTTGGCTAATTATGTGATACTGCAATCGTTGCCAGAATCCTATAGTCAATTTCTGATGAACTACAACATGAACAACTTTGACAAGTCATTGACAGAGTTTTTGGGCATGCTGAGGACAGTAGAGACATAGATGAAGAAGGACAAGCCTAAGTCTGTGATGATGATCAGCGGCAAGAAAGGCAAGTCGCGCAAGGGCAAGGGCAAAGCTAAGAAGGGTTCTAATGCTAACCAGGAGCCCAATGTGTCTTCATCTCTCAAGGCCAAAGGAGGCGTGACCAAGAGAGGCAATTGCCACCATTATCAAAATCCAGGACATTGGAAGAGGAATTGTCCACTCTATCTGGAAGAACTAAAGAAGAAGGAGGCGACAGACGTCTCCACCTGAAGGTGTCATGAAATAAACTTGTAACATTTTGAGGTATATGATACCAAGATATAAAATGTAAAGCACTCAATAAATGGGGCAAGTGTTGCCGCCATAGATAGGAGTACTTTAGTTTATTTTCATCCTTGAAGGCATGTAATAGAGTTATGAACTGTTGTTTCATATTTGCTAATGGATAGAAACACATTATTTTTGCATATTGTATGACAATGATAGCAATTAATAAAGTTGATGTTTCAATCTCGAAAGATATGATCTTTATGGTAATGCCTTGTTTATCTTGTGGTACTTGTTATGCATAAAATAAAACGATACCTAAAAGTTATTGATAACTCAAACAATCAAATTATCATAAATCATGAGAAGTTCATTTCTAGTTTCCATATGATGGATAATCTAGACTCTTTTGGTTAGAGAACCAATAAGAGACATGAATCTCTTAGACATGATCAATCAATCTTCACTAATAGTAGTGGGAGAATGATTATCCTATTAGGTATAATACATGTGATGTATTTACATACCAATTGGAGCAAATGCTAATACTTCAAACGGTGTTTAGAGAAATACCAATGTGAATATCTTGAAGTGTTCAAGAATATCATAGATGAAGTACGAATTTGGTAAAGTGTTAATTCTTGATGAGATCAATGAATGAAATACTTAGACCAAATGTTTGAGAACCTTATGAGTGATTACGATAGTGTATCATAGTGAACTCATGATTAAGGCATGGTGATGTCTAAATCAATAAGGAGTCATAATCTAAGAAGTTAGAGGATGATTATCAAATAACTAATTTCTTCTTAAATAAAGAATACCCCACACTAATAAAGGACATTGAGAATCACAAGGAGTTGTGAGTTCTTATATCCTTGACAAATTGACCTCAATTATCTATGTGATGAGTTGGTCATGAGATGAGTCAACTATCTAGATAAATAAGAGGAACCAAATTTTGAGTTATGGTTTATGACCATTACATCCTAAATGACTTCCATGTGAACCATAAGGTATGACCTTAATGGTAGCACCCATTGGGATAAAATCCATACGTGCGAATGAGTCTTAAGCGTTAAGACACATGGATAACATTTTGAAAAAGGATGGTGCTTGTTAATTGCAACTTAATAACTAAAATATTTGGCATAATGATACTAAAACCGCATTCCTATAAGGAATAAAACAAGGATGTGTACGTGACACAACCTATAAGGTTTATGGATCCATTAATGCAAATAAAGTCTATAAGTTACAATGGACTAATCAATGTGATTGATTGAGTACAAGAAACTCAGAGCTGGATCTTTACTTTGATAATATAGTCAAAGGGTTTGACTCATATGACAAAGTTAAGAAGGGATTTGTGATTTAGTGGGAACGTATTCACATTCCACATGTTGATGTGAAATGGATAGAAATCCAAAGTGGAAATTATCTATAGGGAAGATAGAGACGTTTCCTATGTGATAGGAATAGAGATCTATAGAGATAGTTCTCGAAAACCTCTTGACCTAAAAGGAAAGCATACATTGGCAACCTATACTGAAGGGTTCAGTATGCATAGATTCAGTGGGAGAAAACTTGTCCATGATACATGGAGTTAGTATCCCAAGGCCAGGTGTCCAATTCTTATGAAGAATGGGAACACTAAGAATATATATGGATATATCATGTATGTAATCATCCCATTATCTTGCATATCAAGAACAAAATGCATTAATCATCTTGTATGTAGGACATAACAACATGATGTGCTCATCTTGATAACTCATATGTGGGACATGACGAGTGGATGTCTGTCTAGTTCTAGTAAGGGTTACTGGAATAAAATAAGAACTTGATAAGTATTTTAGAAGTACTAGTTCTATGGAAATGAGGAAGGGTTCACTGTAAAGAGTTACACTGATGCGAACCTCCGAAAAGGACAGAAAATTAATCGCAATTTATATATGGGATATATAAAAGTGAATGTTTGTTGATAATTGGAAACATTCCAATAAAGATGTATAAAAGGAAATGTCGAGTATCTGTGTGTTAGATAACAGTAGTGGATACTATATGGATCTAGGAGTTCATATGGATGAACTTATAGTTATTCTGGTCATTGATGACAAGTGTTTGATCATGCAATATGGCTAAATGTTAGAAAAGGAATACTAGATCGCATATTACAGCAAATCCATCTCATACGTGTGACGTACAGCGAAGAGATGTGAGACATGCAATTAATACTGACTTTGGCAAGGTGTTGCCCTAACTCACTATATTAGCACTAGAGTACAGTAACATGTGGGACATGTTTGAAGATCACTATGAATATGATTCAAGGGTGATTGGCTCACAGTGCAAGTGGAAGTCTGTTGGTATGTATGCCCTGAGAGCCAATCATGGGATGATTGGTGGGATACATTAAGATTAATTTGATAAACATCAAAGGCAAACTTCCAATTCTTTCTGGTTCAGTCATATGAGATAATGATAGAACAGATTGAATGTCTAGAGAATGACAGTACTCAATGACATATTCTTTCAGGTTAAGGACCTGAATGATGAGATCATACGGATGCTAAGAGTTTGTACATTCTTATTATGTCCCTAGTCGGATGTCATTGTGGAAGGTAGATAGACAACAATGACACACAAGACTAGATTGTGGTGTTGGTTGATGATAGAATCTCATTAGTCATGATATGGAGATATCAAACCAAATGCATAGGTACTTGTTAGAGAACAAGTTTACCAGACAGACGCACCGTGAGTTTGACACATGGAACCATGACATGGTAGTCACAGTTAGTTCTCACAGTGATGGTGGTGAGAGTGATTCTTTGACCTGAAATCACTACACTTAACACATGTCGTTGGGTACACTTTGACATCATCAAACGCAGTCCTGAAACATGGGTTGTTATAAAGGTGATGATTGGGTGACTTTGACACATGGGGCTTTTGAGGGGTGAGTGATAGATATGGGATTTGTCCCTCCTGAGGGAGTTTGATATCCATGGCCACTTGATGAGTGGGATTGAGATAGGTGTGCACACGCATGTGTGAATCAGTATGTGATATTAATGTCATACATATCTCCTCCAATCTACTCTGAGATCAAGAAAGTGAATGAACGTTGACAGGATGACTGTTCCATGCCTTGAGTTCATTCGGGATATCAGAAGGAATTATACATTCACTGTAACACCATTCACAGATTGTAGGATTGAAAGTTGTTCTCCAACTTTCTATTTCACTTGGGTAGCATTGATGTGTGACTAGGCACCGGTCTTTGCTTGTGAAGTCATAAGTGTTATGGACTTTCACTGCCAACGTGAAATGGACCTACATGGTCACACACATAGGATTTAACCTGGAAGAGGAGTTTTTCCACAAATGATGTTTAGATTGATTACTAAAGGAGTTTAGTAGTTCAATTAAACACTCAATCAATTGATAGCTCAATATCATAGTGTTCAAGGTGTTGGACCGATTGATTAGAGTATCAGATTGATTGAAACTGCGATTGACTGATTTGCACAAGTCTGCTGCCCCAACTGATCAGCTCGTGAGATGAACCGGTCAGCTCAGGTTGGTGAACCGGTCGGTTCATCATACCGATCGACCCAAGACTGGCTGAGATGACCGGTTCAAGAGTTGAACTGATCGGCTCAACTGGTCTAACCAAGATCGTTGGGAAAGTGAGAAGACTATTTTGCAAATACAATTTGTTTCACTTGTACAAATTTGATTTGGACAAGGATTAATATTTGATTAATTGGAGACAAATTTGAAAGTCAATTTGAGTTGGATCAGGACTACGAACTAATTGGCTCATGTGATGAACCAATCGGCTTAGGTGCCCCAACCGATCGGTTGAGGTTGAACCGATCGGCTCAACTCACCAACTGACCATTTTAGGGTGTGAAATGATCGGTTCAGGTGGCGCAAGTTGGTTCTTTTGTGGAAAATCTCGAACCCTTCTACTCTTGCTTTAATCCTACATTTTCCGGGATAGAGAACCTTGTCCCATGACCCTCCTATATATAGGGGTATTGGGGGCTTCTCTAGTGAACAACTCAGTGCATCAGTTGCTATGCAAAGTTGTCGTTCTCTCTGGTTTTGGTAACCGAGAGAGAGCATGAGTAAGTGCTACCCGATAAGGGAGGCACAACAAGGGACATACAACTGCAGAAAAGCAACTAGTTGTAGGAGAGTGTGTTGGTGACTAGTACGTCGATAGAAGGGTGTGACTCCTTCTGATTCCTTATAGGACAAGGAGATCAGAGTTCCAGGTGGTCCATGTGGACTACTTCAGAGGGGGGAGACTTCTGCCGCTCAGAGGACAGCTGTCAATCCCGACAGTCCCGGTGAGACCAGGAGCTGCACAGACACCGTCCAAGACCGGAGGTGAAGACCGTGCAAGCCGTGAGGTAAAATCACCAAGCAAGTCTTGGGACAAGGTACGCCTCTACAAACCATCCTTCCTATTGTATAGACGTTGACGCGATTCCTTTTTCTGGATTTGGGAGAAGAAAATTTTTGTTTCCGTTGCCTTCTCTGTCTTCCCTAAAACCCAACAAGAACGTCCTCATATGATGACTACCTTAGTTCTCTTTGTATTTGCAACCATCCATCAAAAGGTATGATACTTCCTTAATCCTCAAACATCATAGTAATGTTTCAACTCACTTCATCTTTATCCTCAGTGTATGGCATGTATTTTTCCCTATCTCGTACGCCCATAACAAGAGGAAATAAGCATTTGGCTGCAGTCTAAATACATAGTTCATTCCATTCCAAGAGTAGAGATTGTGCATCACACATCACCAGTACACTTTCCAATCCAATTTGAAACATGCATCACATGTCTCCACATCACGAACATCTTGATTTCAGGTTTACATCCATGGAAAATTATTCCCAAGAGCTCTTGGGTCTACATACTACTCATATGTACATAATCCATAGTCCTTTACTTAAGGTTCCTAGGGTGTCAGTACTTTGGGTGTTCTGACCCTTATGCACCTAAGGAGTGCCTCTCACCTTTACCCCTTAGGCCCAATGAACTCATGAAGGTGACCAACCTCATAACCCATGGGCCTTGGGCAAAGGTAGCTATTACCTCCCGACTCTATGGTCTTGTTCATCTAGGGAACAGACAACTCCTACTCCCATCGGTCTTATTCCTACCTGACTGAGTATCGACTTAGGGAATAGACAATTCCTACTCCCATCGGTCTTATCCCTACCTGACTGAGTATCGACTTAGGATTCTATCATGGTATATCTCAAACTTGAAACCTTACCCAAAACTCCATCATCTCTCTGGGCACTCACGGTCAAACTTACATCCTTTCATAGGGATCATGATGACCTACCTACCTCGGTCTGTCCCCATACATGTTACCTCCATGGCAACCTATCCTCATGCCCTTAAGAGATGGTCACACAAGGGTCTATGGATTCATGATCACACCATGTGCTATCCACTTAGCTCATCAAGCTCCTATGAGACCTCTTTATGATACCTCAAACCTAAACAAAAGCTGATATTCACCCTACTGAGGGGTCCCTCCCCAGTATGGGAGAAAACTATCTATGGATAGCAAAAAAGGTCACAACATCTTTCCTTTCAAGGTTTACATCATCATGTGCACGCTTATCCCTATCATGCCACTTAGGTATGTGGCTAGCCAGAAGACAACCTACTAAACCACTCGAGGTTCCTTGATATATCACACTTGTTCCTATTCCTCAACATTGGACCAAAGTCATACATGCATATGTCACCAACCTATGCATGAGGGGTTCATCAAACATATACCTTAGTCAAGGGGTCTCCTTTTCCTCTAACCTGAGGGGTGCCATGCTTGAATCCATAGGAACTCAAACCTCTTCGTGAGCATCAGGTGCATCGGGTACTACTACTTCCCCTCTTAGGTCTAAGAACCCTAGGTTCACCTCTTATGCGTCAGTTGTCTAACCACGAACCAAACATGCACAAGGTAGGGCATACACTTCGCACCATTCTTCCACATGAACAACACCTTGGAGCCCTACATAAGGACAACCAACTTGGTGTGAGACCTCATAACTTGTCACCGTACTTCCCCAGGGCCTAAGGAATTCTCCTTTCTACCCCTATAAGGTAAGGTAGGCATCTTTACATCAGTTCAAGAAGCCTCTTTCTCTTTCTAGGGTTTGGTTCCTCTAAAGGAAACCAAGATACAACAAGCCTACAAGGATCATGCATGAAGCAACCACGTCTTTCTACTTAAGTCAACCACTCTAGGTCATGTCATACCCAACTTCTCGTGATTCCTCATGTCTTGAAGTCTAAGCTTCCAACCTTCTTTCTTGGGTCTTGCTCTCTCTCTAGAGCTAACCCTACAAATGGTCCTACAACTTGAGGTTCTCTCATAAAAGATGGATCAAGCTCTTAAGGATACATGCATACACCTACATGGGTGAAACATATGATCCAAACCTACGTTCGATTAAGATTATCCAAGGCTCTGCATGTCCACCTCCTAACCCGTCAGGCATAACTCTTCTGACCTAAGTCTCAACCTACTACTAGCACTTTTGACATTCTCTCCCTCATAGGTGAATGTTCTTCTATGCTCGTATATGCCCATAAGGGTTTATATATGGTCACCACTATCCTCTTCAAAGAAGGATCTATCTTTCACCCTAACAGGAATGACCCTTCCAAGGTTGGGTCACCAAAAGGCACTAGGTCAACCAACCTCACATAGCTCATGCTTATCACAGGTACTCAAAACTAATATGCATGTCAACCCACGTACATGGTCGATATCTAACTCATCATGTCATCTCTTCCTCAAACTCCACGTAGGGTTAGGGTTAGCATCATCCTCAGATGATGTTTTAGGTATCTACCTCTTCCTGGAGGCCTCTGCCTCTAAGACTATCTCTCTCCTCATCCTCCTAACAACAAGGTCTAACCTCAGTACTCTCCTGAGGCACGACAACACATGCCATGCAACCTAAGCATGCAACTAATCTTTAGTTTATGCTTAAACTATTAAACTTATGTCCATGACATCTTGTTTACATGTTTTCCTTTGATTTGGTGGAGGATTCCTTAATCCTTATCATACTTACCCTGACCTCACGAGGGTGGGGAGGAGAGAGAAAACTCTAAATCTTAGAACCTTAATTGAATTAGGGTTGAGAAGGGACAAAATAGATGAGAGAATCCTAAAGGTATCTTATTTTGAGTCAAGACCTCAGACTTTGTCAAGGAAGTCACACCACATCCGGGAGTCCTCATGACCAACTAGCAGGGCAGAGGAAAATATTGCCAGCCCTCGGACCGTGATCCTTTTCTAGACAACTCTGTCTTTGAAAAATCCTCTAATGTGGGCTCTGATCTCCAAACCATGAAATAAACACGATTAAAACTTAGCGGAAGCGAATCGGTAATCAGCGGAAAACAAAAATCACAGGAAATTAAAACTTTTTGAGATAAGAACTTGGATCCATAAAAACTTCTTTCATAAAGAGAGATAAGCTGTTTACATCTCAGGATAATTACTTCTTGAGTAATTATATACATCAAGATACAAAATCTCAAGATCACATAACACAAGACTCCAAGACCTGAGAGTACAGAGGACACATAGGACTGACTCTAACTACACCACATGGCAGGACGATCTCCACCTGAGATTACTGCTGCCCCTGGTGCTGCTGCTGCTGAGACTGATCACCTGTAGGCTAGTTCCTTCGTCTCCGACGTCCACCTAAAAAGTTGAAGTCTACGGAGTGAGACAATTATACATAATTGTCCCAGTGAGAGTTATAACTCTTCGCCAGAAGCTTTATTATAACATCAAAGAATATCTTAAGCAGTAAAGCCTTCAAAGTATTCTATAACAGTTGCAAGTATAACCAGATCTCTACAATTTAGGAGATATGGAGAATATAAACACTATTGCAATGTAACATCAATCGACTAACTTGGAGTTATCTCTAACAAGTTATACTACATGGTTGATTATGTTTTACAAACAACATTATGCCCTGTGGAGATGAGGCATACCACTCATACTCCAACTGATCGCTGAGAAGTCACATCAGTATCATACATAGATCATTAAGAGAGCCGGATTCTCATGACCTTCACCTTCCTCAGTCAGTAAGAGGATCATTTGTAGGACATCTCGTGTCTCTACTACTATAGCTCACCAGGGTAAACTGGTCCTTCGCTATTCTAGAGTCACAGTGGCATTCTGTACTCTCTTCGTCATCAGGAGGTTTCATATTTACCTACCACTGATACGGATATCTGTGCTTTCTTCGTCATCAGGAGGTTTCATGTTTACCTACCACTGATACGGTATGGAAATATAGTGAAGGATGGATGGATTACACATCTACATCACTTTCCTACACTAGGATGTAAGGTTCTACACATCCATGTACCCCACATACTCAAAAGTATGTGCTCCAGGAGTTCCCTGAGGAAAACTTGTTTCACCATCACTTAATCTCTGACAATGATGGATCTATGATCAGGGCTCTACATTATACTTGATTAGTTAGGTACATTCAGTATTCTTTAACAACATACATTGTTCTCCAAACAATAATAGTAGCATAGCAGCTATAAAAGAAGAATACTAAATGTAACAGGCCTAACTCATATCAATCATCATTTCTCATTATCCTCATCACAAGTCATCTCTAAGGCATGACCTTGATGGTATTCATGGCTCTCATATCCCATTATCATCATAGGATGCCACTGACAAGACATCAAATTACTTTACTTATTCATAAGGCTAATCATCATGCCTTTAATGAATATAACATCAACATCCATACCTGGATATGATTACCTTCATATCAGAACCTGCATGGTTAATACAACTGATAAAGGTAATACAAAAATAAGGAATGTACTTCCCATCCTTGTCATGAGAGTTACATCTCTAATTCTCATCAATTAGAGTTTAATACTCAAATGCATGCCATTACCCTTGAATTAGGGTTTACTATTCACATTACATGTCATCACCCTTGAATTAGGGTTTACTATTCACATTAAGGTGAATTACACTCATAACATCATTATGTATGAGTAACATCATCACTGATACTCTCAGATTAGTTAAAGGTTCATCATTTATCATAATTAGGGTTTCTATGATCTCACACAGGTGGATCATACCCTAATTATGCTTACTCATAAGCATTGGAGATGCTTAAATTGGGTTTCCACTTAAAAAGGGTACTTTCTCTCTCTAGAAGTACTTTCTCTCTCTAGAAGTACTTTCTCTCTCCTCATACTATTAGGTGATGTCAACATCACTCTGGATCAGGTTGGATTGAGTCATCATAGGCTAACATAGTCCAAAACATCACCATCATGTGATTAGGGTTTGATTTGATCAAGGTATTACTTAATTTACCCTTCAGGGGTATTTTGGTAATTCACCCCGTTGATTATCATCATGGTCAAACCTTAGTCCATTAACCCCTTAATATCCTAGGTTATCATTAGGGTTTGATTAGGGCAACATTGAACCATTTATATCATTAATTGATTGGATGGAGTCAACCTTGAATCACATTGATCGATCTTCAACCATCAATCTCCAATTGATTTGAGATTGTTTGAAAGTGTTGACCGTTTATCTAATTTGACTTTCCAAGACCACGAGCCCTCCTCTAACTCCAAGACCGTGAGCCTCCTTAAACTCCAAGACCGCGAGCCTCTTCAATTGGTTCAAGACCGCGAAGCTCAAAATGATGTTAAGACCGCGAGGGTCAAGTTGATGTCAAGACCGCGAGCCCTCCTTTGACCTCAGGACCGCGAGGCCCCTCGCGGTCTTGAGACCGTGAGCCCCCTCACGGTCTTGAGACCGCGAGGCTCACATGGTCTCAACTGTTTGGTCCATCAACAAAATCAATGATACAACCGATGATGTCAACCGATGTTGAAGCCCTCAAAAGGTCAAAGCTATGTTGACCACTTATGAGTTGGGTCAATTAAGATTATGCTTAATCAATTGGTCATTCAATTGATCCTCAATTGTTGACCAATTAGGGTTGAAATTGATTCAATTAAGGTCTATCAATGTTCACCCATCAACACTCAACAATGTGCATTAATCACAAGGTTGAACCCTTCGATTGAGCTCCAATTGGGCCCAAACTTGGCCCAAACGGTCTTGAGGTCATGTGGGTATACCCCCACATGGTCTTGAGACCGTTTGCCCAAGATTTCATCAAAGTCTAATGTGATTTGATAGGGGTTGAACCATGATTGAGTCACAAAACAGAATTTTGATTAAAATGGATAACTTATTTGCAATTAGGTCCTCAATTGGTAAAATTACTTAACCCTAGACCTTCAAACGGTCTTGGGTGATTGTCCTCTCGGTCTTGAGACCGTTTGGATGAGTTACAAACGGTCTTGAGACCGTTTGCCCATCCAATTTTTGGATTCTAGTCCAAATTCATCAAGGTCTGACCTATTGAGTTGATGATCATATCAATATTTAATTGCAATGTAATTTGGTGTAATTGTACCTTAAATTGGTCAACTAATCTTGACCCCAGACCTCCAAACGGTCATGGTTGATTGCCCTCACGGTCTTGAGACCATTTAGGTGGCCCCTAAACGGTCTTGAGACCGTTTAGGTCAATCAACCCTAAAAACCCTAATTAGGTCACCATAATTTCAGTACTGATTTCACCTAGGGTTAGCCCTAGTATTCACCCTTCAACTCTTAGCCCGTTTGGAATTAGACCATCAAACTTGGTGAGTTGTTAATTAACATAATTTTAAACAGTAATCTCATACGGTAAACGCCTGGTCAACGACCTTACATGGTCTTGAGACCATTTGCCCAAAAAAGCAATTTCAGACCGTTTGAAAATCAGGAATAAATTCAAATAAAGTTGTTACTCAAATAGGTCATATCTCCCGATTCCCTTGGAGTTAGCCTCCCAAATTTTGAGGGTAATTAGCCTATATAATTAGGAACAGATTTTTTATACGTTCCACGCTTGGTCAACGGGGCCAAAAGGTATTGAAGACCGTTTGCCCTGTCGCGGTCTCGAGACCGTTTGCTCACCTCGCGGTCTTGAGACCGAGAGAGCAAACTGGTGAGACCGTTTAAGAAAGTGAAAAGCGGTGGGTTTTTCTTGGAAATCACGCCTTCATCTCCTAGCTCAAGAAAAGTACGAATATCCCATGGATTTGCTTGCAAAATAGCAGGGAAAAGTAGGGAAACATGAAGAACTATCATCTAACCGCATATAAGAGATGTATATAGTAAAGCATGGGTTTAGAGTTATAAAACCCGCCTAAAGCTTGCTCCTTGAGCTCCAAGCTTTCAAGCTCCAAGCTCTAATGGCGTCCTTGATTTCTCACAGGTTGGCCAAGGTGAAAACTCCAAGGAAAGATGAAAAGAGATGGCTAGAAAGATAGGGTTTCGAGAGTTAGCCACCAAATTGACCTTGAATTCGAGTTCTAACCATGGAATTAGGCAAGAAGAGGGGTTCAAACCTACCTTGCACCCTTGGTCGTTCCCCTTGAGCTCAAAGACAGTCCTTAGTCGGCCAAGCAAAGAGGAAACAGTGATATGCACGAAGGAAAAGTTCCTTTGCTTGAGAGGTGAAGTATACATATACTTGGGTGATGTTTCATTAAAGGCCCATAAGTTTCCCCATAATTTCAATTAAGTCCTTCCTTCATTACTTGCTCGCCCCTTCCTCTTTATTCTAAAGACAAACCTTATCTTAAGGTCTAGAAAAAGAAGGCAAAGAAGAACAATTTAATAATAAGGTACATACATAAAGAGATATTGCACATATACTTTGATTATTCAATGACAAGGCATATTTCATAACTTGATAACTCAATTGAGGTGACTTCCTCATCATTTCTTCTTTAATGATGGTAAGAGTTCTAAAAGATACATTAGATTATATGTTTTACAAATTGAATCCCTTAAGTTCTGCCATCTCGGCAGGCGCCATTCTATACGGAGTTTGAGCTATGGGTTTCGTATCTGGGATCAGATTGATTTCAAAATCAATCTCCCGGGGTGGTGGTATACCAGGAAGTTCTTCAGGAAACACGTCTTCGAATTCCCTGACTATAGGAACTTTAGCAGGATTAGAACTTTCCTTGGTAACATCTACCACATGGGCCAAGAATGCATAACATCCTTGCCTCAACAGCTTATCAGCAACCATAGCTGATACAAGACAAGTGGGCAGAATCTTTCTTTCTCCTTGAAAGATCCATGTGTTGCTTTCATCAGCAAACACAGCCAACTTGGACTCACAATCCAAGAAAACTTTATACCTTTCTAAGGTATCCATCCCGAGGATTATATCAAATCCCTGCATATCAAGTGGTATAAGATCCACTTGAATGCAATGGTCAGAAAAGAAGAGGATGCAGGGAGAACATACCTCCTGCAAAACGGCAGACCCACTCAACGGAGTCTCTAACAACAAACTATCTGCTCTATGCCTAACAGTCACATTGCAGTTACGAATCACTTCACGAGTGATGAAAGAGTGCGTAGCACCCAGATCAATCAGAACGGATACAACACAGGATGTAGACATATCAGAATATAAAAGTTTCATCTGACCTGCCACTACCCGTGGATTGACCACTGCCTCAGGTGGGTTCATAGCATAGAACCTCGCAGTCGCCTGGTGTTGAGGTGGTGTTGATGATCCAGCTTGAGACGCTTGTCCACGTCCTCGAGCTGCTCCTTGATGTTGTCTATTCTGAGATCCCTGTGGATTCTGTCTCGGGGGTTGTTGTGTCACACTGACAGGCCTAGAACGGCAATCCTTCATCAAGTGTCCCACCTTACCACAGTTGTAGCAACTCTTCTCCTGTTGTTGTGGTCTGGGTGGTCCAGTAACTGACACTGATGCAGAACTGTGCGTCCCTTGAAGCGGTTGACTCCGTCCTCTACCTCTTCTTGGTGTCCATTGAGTTTGAAAACTCGATCTGGGTGGTGGAGGGTTAGGTGCAGAGAATCTAGGTTTCTTGGAATCCCTAGATGAAGAACCCTGGAACTGTGGATATCTTTTATGGGTTTGTCTTTTCTCAACCACAGATCTCTCTATCCTTCGGACTGACTCAACGAAGGTAGAGAATCTCTCTCGGTTCTCTAAGGTAGATACAGGGGTTGACATATCAGAATTCAAACCCTTCTCGAATCTTCTGATTCTTTCCTCATCCGTAGCAGCCATGTGCGGACAGAACCGCAGCAACTCCATGAACTTAGCTTCATATTCGCTAATGTTCATCATACCCTGCCTTAGTTTCTCGAACTGAGAGATTTTCTCATCTAGGAAGGTCTTTGGAAAATATCTTTTGATAAATTCTCGACGAAACTCTTCCCATGAGAACTCTACTCCAGGCCTCTTCTGCTCTTCCATGTTCCACCAGTGACCAGCACTGCCTTTGAGAAGATAGACAGCATGTCTAACCTTCTCAGTTTCCGGAATCATAAGAATCTTGAAAGCCTTCTCCAACTCTGTCAACCATAAGTCAGCATCTGCAGGGTCGGCAGTTTCGAAGTACTCGGTAGCTCCGACACGACGAAGTCATTCGAATGTCTTACCGATACCTTGTGCTTCAGGCTGGACAGGTGCCCTAGGTGCAGGAATGGGCATCCTATCAGTTATATGTGTCATGGCAGTCATGAACTGCCTGAACATCGTCTGTACAGCTGGATTACTCATGTCAGCTGGGTCGAACTGGGGTGGCTCTCTTGGTGACTCAGGTGCATGTTGTTCTATTCTCGGAACCCTTGCACCGCCTCGAGGTGCACTAGCACTACTCTCTGCCACGTACTCATCGTGATGTTCTGACATTCTTATGTATCTTCTTCTCCTGAGGAGCAGAAGATTCTATTAGATAAGGAAGGAGTACTAAAGGTAGACTCGACATCCTAAGTCCTATGCCTCTGTAGACTCAACTGACCTAGAGCTCTGATACCTTTAATTGTGGGCTCTGATCTCCAAACCATGACATAAACACGATTAAAACTTAGCGGAAGCGAATCGGTAATCAACGAAAAACAAAAATCACGGGAAATTAAAACTTTTTGAGATAAGAACTTGGATCCATAAAAACTTCTTTCATAAAGAGAGATAAGATGTTTACATCTCAGGATAATTACTTCTTGAGTAATTATATACATCAAGATACAAAATCTCAAGATCACATAACACAAGACTCCAAGACCTGAGAGTACAGAGGACACATAGGACTGACTCTAACTACACCACATGGCAGGACAATCTCCACCTGAGATTACTGCTGCCCCTGGTGCTGCTGCTACTGAGACTGATCACCTGTAGGCTGGTTCCTTCGTCTCCGACGTCCACCTAAAAAGTTGAAGTCTACGGGGTGAGACAATTATACATAATTGTCCCAGCGAGAGTTATAACTCTTCGCCAGAAGCTTTATTATAACATCAAAGAATATCTTAAGCAGTAAATCCTTCAAAGTATTCTATAACAGTTGCAAGTATAACCAGATTTCTACAATTTAGGAGATATGGAGAATATAAACACTATTGCAATGTAACATCAATCGACTAACTTGGATTTATCTCTAACAAGTTATACTACATGGTTGATTATGTTTTACAAACAACATTATGCCCTGTGGAGATGAGGCATACCACTCATACTCCAACTGATCGCTGAGAAGTCACATCAGTATCATACATAGATCATTAAGAGAGTCGGATTCTCATGACCTTCACCTTCCTCAGTCAGTAAGAGGATCATTTGTAGGACATCTCGTGTCTCTACTACTATAGCTCACCAGGGTAAACTGGTCCTTCGCTATTCTAGAGTCACAGTGGCGTTCTATACTCTCTTCGTCATCAGGAGGTTTCATATTTACCTACCACTAATACGGATATCTGTGCTTTCTTCTTCATCAGGAGGTTTCATGTTTACCTACCACTGATACGGTATGGAAATATAGTGAAGGATGGATGGATTACACATCTACATCACTTTCCTACACTAGGATGTAAGGTTCTACACATCCATGTACCCCACATACTCAAAAGTATGTGCTCCAGGAGTTCCCTGAGGAAAACCTGTTTCACCATCACTTAATCTCTGACAATGATGGATCTATGATCAGGGCTCTACATTATACTTGATTAGTTAGGTACATTCAGTATTCTTTAACAGCATACATTGTTCTCCAAACAATAACAGTAGCATAGCAGCTATAAAAGAAGAATACTAAATGTAACAGGCCTAACTCATATCAATCATCATTTCTCATTATCCTCATCACAAGTCATCTCTAAGGCATGACCTTGATGGTATTCATGGCTCTCATAGCCCATTATCATCATAGGATGCCACTGACAAGACATCAAATTACTTTACTTATTCATAAGGCTAATCATCATGCCTTTAATGAATATAACATCAACATCCATACCTGGATATGATTACCTTCATATCAGAACATGCATGGTTAATACAACTGATAAAGGTAATACAAAAATAAGGAATGTACTTCCCATCCTTGTCATGAGAGTTACATCTCTAATTCTCATCAATTAGAGTTTAATACTCAAATGCATGCCATTACTCTTGAATTAGGGTTTACTATTCACATTACATGTCATCACCCTTGAATTAGGGTTTACTATTCACATTAAGGTGAATTGCACTCATAACATCATTATGTATGAGTAACATCATCACTGATACTCTCAGATTAGTTAAAGGTTCATCATTTATCATAATTAGGGTTTCTATGATCTCACACAGGTGGATCATACCCTAATTATGCTTACTCATAAGCATTGGAGATGCTTAAATTGGGTTTCCACTTAAAAAGGGCACTTTCTCTCTCTAGAAGTACTTTCTCTCTCTAGAAGTACTTTCTCTCTCCTCATACTATTAGGTGATGTCAACATCACTCTGGATCAGGTTGGATTGAGTCATCATAGGCTAACATAGTCCAAAACATCACCATCATGTGATTAGGGTTTGATTTGATCAAGGTATTACTTAATTTACCCTTCAGGGGTATTTTGGTAATTCACCCCGTTGATTATCATCATGGTCAAACCTTAGTCCATTAACCCCTTAATATCCTAGGTTATCATTAGGGTTTGATTAGGGCAACATTGAACCATTTATATCATTAATTGATTGGATGGAGTCAACCTTGAATCACATTGATCGATCTTCAACCATCAATCTCCAATTGATTTGAGATTGTTTGAAAGTGTTGACCGTTTAGCTAATTTGACTTTCCAAGACCGCGAGCCCTCCTCTAACTTCAAGACCGCGAGCCTCCTTAAACTCCAAGACCGCGAGCCTCTTCAATTGGTTCAAGACCGCGAAGCTCAAAATGATGTTAAGACCGCGAGGGTCAAGTTGATGTCAAGACCGCGAGCCCTCCTTTGACCTTAGGACCGCGAGGCCCCTCGCGGTCTTGAGACCGTGAGCCCCCTCACGGTCTTGAGACCGCGAGGCTCACATGGTCTCAACTGTTTGGTCCATCAACAAAATCAATGATACAACCGATGATGTCAACCGATGTTGAAGCCCTCAAAAGGTCAAAGCTATGTTGACCACTTATGAGTTGGGTCAATTAAGATTATGCTTAATCAATTGGTCATTCAATTGATCCTCAATTGTTGACCAATTAGGGTTGAAATCGATTCAATTAAGGTCTATCAATGTTCACCCATCAACACTCAACAATGTGCATTAATCACAAGGTTGAACCCTTCGATTGAGCTCCAATTGGGCCCAAACTTGGCCCAACACAAGCACCTTGGTATGATGATATAGCAAATTTCCTTGCCACATGACACCTTACACCTGATCTTACTTACCAACAAAGGATGAAATTTATGCATGATGTCAAATTCTACTATTGGGATGATCTCATGTTGTTTAAACAAGGAACCAATGGATTGATTCCTTGATGTGTAGCCGAAGAGGAGATACCAAGCATCATATCCGACTCTCACTCTTCTTCCTACAAAGGTCACTTTGAGGGAGAAAAGACAGCTACCAAGATCCTTCAAGCTGGATTCTATTGGCCTACTTTCTTTTGAGATGTTCATGCTCATGTCAAAGTATGTGACTAATGTCAAAGGATAGGTGGGATATCAAGGAGAGAT
The DNA here is from genome assembly GCA_963693085.1 of Alisma plantago-aquatica. NCBI lineage: Eukaryota > Viridiplantae > Streptophyta > Magnoliopsida > Alismatales > Alismataceae > Alisma > Alisma plantago-aquatica. The sequence goes on from OY856409.1 coordinate 1,997,588,213, forward strand.
GAGATGCCTCTTAACTCCATATTGGAGATTAAAGTGTTTGATGTATGGGGTGTTGACTACACGGCCCCCTTTCCATCTTCATGTGGTTACAAATGCATTTTGGTTGTATGTGATTATGTGTCAAAATGGGTAGAGGTTATTCCTACCCAAGCCCCAGATGCAACGTTTGTACTCAAGTTGTTTGAAAAGATTATCTTTATCCACTTTGGAGTTCCAAGGGCTATTATCTCATATTGAGGGACACATTTCAATGATAAATAGTTCAATAATCTTCTCTCCAAGTATGGGGTGACACATAAAATCTCTACTCCCTACCACCCCCAAACCGATGTACAGGTTGAAGTGTCAAATAGACAACTGAAGAACATTCTACAGAAGACCATTTCAAGGCTCAAGAAAAGGTTGGGAAGTCAATCTAGATGATTTTCTTTGGGCATTCTGTATAGCCTACAAGACTGCAACCAAACTACACCATTCTGACTTTTCTATGTCAAGTCTTGCCATCTTCCTTTGGAGCTGGAGCACAAAGCTCTATGGGAAATCAAATTTCTAAATTTTAACATGAAGAAAGCAGGTGAGAAACAGTTGTTGCAACTCTAAGAACTTGAGGAAATCAGACTAGACACGTACAAGAATGCAAAGATCTTCAAAGAGCAGACTAAGGCATGACATGATAAGACAATTAGAAATAGAGATTTTTGTTGAAGGAGATAAGGTGATTTTGTTCAACTCAAGGTTGAAACTCTTTCTAGGAAAGCTTAGATCCAAGTGGTCTTGGACCCTTTCTAGTCTTAAAAGTTTTTCTATATGGAGCAATAGAGTTACAAGGCAAGAAATCCACCTTCAAAGTCAACGGACATTGATTGCAAGCTATATACCGACGGCAAGAAGATTACCCGGGGAGCCTCTTGCTCCCTCTTAGATCCATGATTTCAAAAGATGAAGAGTCTCACTCGGGACTCTAAATGGAGGACCTTGTGGGAGTTGACTCCACACTAGGATATATTTCTTTATTAGAATTTTCTCAAAAACATTTTCATTCTTAAAATAAATTTCTCATGGATGATTGTAATAATTAAGACCGTCATAGACATATATCATCATCTCTACATTTATCGAGCAAAAGAAAGACAAGTTTTGTAGAAATTCATAAGAGACATAGTGTGTCATTCATTGTACATAGCATGTCTACCTTCAGAGATAGATGATTCAAGTAAACTCCAGAACACAGCGTGTTTATTATAAAACACGACATGTGTGTCTACAGATATAGGTTGCTAGAAACTCACATGGTGTGTATAATTTCAAACATGGTGTGTCCTATGGTTCAAATGGATCTTGAGATCTTCTTGAAAATAATACGGCATGTCTTGTTTCTCTAGTGTTGTGCCTTGTACCAAGGCAGGCTAGTTGTTCTATAGGATCATAGCTTTGACTATGAGTTGTTTTCTACAGGACTATAGCATTGATTGTAAGTTTTTGTTCTACAGTTTGAATAATATGTCACTGCGTTACAGACTCTAACAGACCGAGTAGTGTATGTGATGATCATGGAGTCTGGCTCTTCGATAGATCTTGTATGGTACTGATTTTGACTTAGCATTGGTCAGTTGGATTTGTGTGGTACACCTCAAATCCTCATGGCACATTAATTAAAAGAGTTAAACGACCATGTAGTATATTGCTTAGGGTCAAATATGTATCACATTGGATGACCTCATGTCTTGATTCTTATACTTTTAGTTTATAATAGTTATATATGTTCTTCATATTCCTTCTAAAAGTATAAAATGTTCTACTGCTCATTTGGAAATGCTTAAAACTGCTTAAACAATGTTATCTGCTCTACTTAACTGCTTTGTTATATTATTGTACTTATAATAGTTGACGGTTGAGAGTTATATCTCTCGTTGGGATGTTTGCTCTCATTCTGTGGGTTTCCACATCTTTTAGGTGCTCGTACATGAGGAGGTAGAGGTTGTGCATCCGGTGCTAAGTAGTAAGGACAGAAATAGCTGTCAAAAAGGTTGGACATGCTACTAGTGTTTTGTAGTAGAGTATATATATATATATATATATATATATATATATATATATATATATATATATATATATATAGCTAAAAGAATTGTGTACCTGAGTACATGTAGCTTACATGTACCCACCTTCATTTATGGTGATTGTAAAATTATAATGAATAATCTAACCTTATGGATGTAAAGTATACCCCTTAGATAAGATGTACACAAAAAATCAATACAATCTGATATTAATAGATCATCAAAAGAAAGAAAATGATTGTTTTCTGATCAACAGTAAGTTGCAGAAATTACACAAACTATTGAATGATTTATTACTATATCTCATGATCTATATGAGATATGGTTATGATATTTTAAACACGTCTAATCTAGGTAGTGTTGAATCAATCCATATGGTTGGATTTTATCAACACACTCCGCATGTGCTGTTATAATGGTCGGTACACATAAGTTACATGTACCGGCCGGTACACACTTCCTAACATATATATATATATATATATATATATATATATATATATATATATATATATATATATATATGAACTGGTTGTAATATGTAGTAGTTGTGGCTTGAGAGCCTTGAACATGAAATGTAATATCTTTGGGCATATATGAAATACATATGGTCTGAGTTTGGGGGGTTGTTCATGATATGTAACAGCTTGTGCAGTTGCATTACAAATGGTTTTAATTCACTCTGTTTTTGTAGTAATATGTTTCGTTAGTGACAATTCCATGCTTTGTTTTGAGTAATCTTGATTTGTGTGGCAAGGGTGTCACGAGTAACATGCTAGACTTGCTTATTAACTATGTGCTTAGAGTCAAAACACATAAATATGTCCAAAATGGGCTACAAGCCAAGAAGGAGATCATCTGGCCATAGACAAGTATAGTTGACACCAAACTAAGATGGAAATACATCATTTGTACATAAATAAAGGAGAAAAATAGAATAAAAGATGAAGATGGAGAGATTATCCTATGGAGGAGAGGTGGATCTCTCTTCTTATCATCCATATTGGTTGGATCTCATCCTTTGTGTCATCCTCTTTGATCTTCTAGACTCCTCGTTCCTCAATTTTACTCCAAATAATAGTTTGTATGGATGGATGGAGACGAACCCCACACTAGTTGGATGAACCATGGTTGGTTTCATCTTGTGGTTGGATTAGTGGTGCAGATACCAATGGAAATGAGTGGAGTATGGAGGTGGTTGATGGAAAATGATATGGATTAACGAAATGGATACAAAGAGTTGAATTTGATTCATAGAGACAACACTTCCTATGAAAAATCAACTGTGAAGCATGAAGTAGTAGAAACAAGATGAAGTGATCTCCTTATTTGGCATAGAGTCATGTGAGGAAATAAGAAAGATTATGGTTGACATCTAAGGTTATTGAGGTATAAGAAAATTACTAAATCTCTATGCAACTTTGATGTTGGACACAATATTCTTGAACGTGAGAGGCACTGGGAATGATATCACTCAAAATACCTTAATTTGATCTATTTTTTTCATTAAAAACTAGTTATTGTTCTTGAACCACAAATATATGGTTCCATGGTTGATCAAGCAATAACAAACTAGGTTTCAATTGTTCTCAACCAGTTGAATCTCATGATTTTTATGGAGATATTTGGTTATTATGGATGTCAAATTAATGAAAAATATGTATAGTAGAATGACATAGATAGTATATTCTTTGTTGTGTCAATGATGAATAATACTAAACTACCATTCATGCCCACCCTAATCCAATTATCCAGAAACTTTTGTGGAAACATATCATTAGAATTGGTCATCAAATACTGAAACCATGGATTTCTATGGGTGACTTTAGTACAATGATTAATATGATGGAGTGGAAAGAATCTCTTTATTCAACCATTTTGAAGATTATATATTCTACAAGACACTCATTGATGTTGATTTAATACATCCTGGGTTTGCAGGTACTCAATTTACTTATAGAAATGGTTTACTACAAGAAAAAGTTAGACCATGCACTTGCAAACAATCACTAGTTTTACTCAAACTATTTCTTCAGTCAGTCATCTTCCTAGAGTGAGTTCATATTAGAACCATGTTTTGTTATTACATGTCACTAAAAAGGATGACTATTTATCTTCAAGACAAGAGTGTCATGGAAATTCAATTCTAGTTTCAAAAAGTTGTTATCTGATAATAGGATATATGGATTTTCTTTTGATGATTCTTTGAACCATATCAAACCTTTCATAACTCATCGAGATAGAGAAGTTGAATGTGTAAACAAAATGAGAAGCATACAAGTCTCATTAATCTTGAAAGGTTTCATTTTTATCTAGCTATGATTATTCATAATGTTTGTATGATTACTTTCTCACTCTACAAGGTAAGTATGAGAGATACTTGCTCATGAAGAAACCAACTAGAGAAAAAAATATCATTATAATTTCTTAGGAAATGGAAATGATAATACAAATTTCTATCATGTTTAAGTAAAATCTCAAATACAAATAAATGTAATCACAAATCTATTACATGACAAAGGTAATTAGGTTACAGATACTCTACATTTAAAGAACATGGTACTAAACTATTACAAATCTGAATTCATGTCTAAAATTGCAACTAATATCCATGACATGAAAATGATGTGAAGATATTTTATGTCTTCATCAACCACTAAGTATAATCATATCAGAAGTATACCTACTAAAAGATGATTTTTTCATAGTTAGAAAAAAATGTTAAACAAATATGGGGGTCAATATGGTATATACATTGAGTTCCTACTCTCATTGTTCTACAGTAAAATGTTATCCATTACAATACATGAAACATGCTTTAATGGACCATCCTTTACCACAACGCATGTGCAATGTAGTTATTTCTCCTAAACCTAAAAGGAGCTATCCTACTTGTAATCATTTGTCACCCATTTCATTGAATAACACTTGTTTAAAACACATCTCCAAAATTGTAGTTGAAAGATTAAAATATAACATGAGAACATGGATCTATATCTCAAAGCAGTTTCATTCTAAGAAAAAGGGTTGTTGTGACATAATATTAGTGCAAGAACTTATTCATAATATGAGGAGTTTGGTTTCAATGCCTTTCATTGCTATTAAAGGATACTTGGTCAAAGCTTATGATTGCATGTCTTGGTTATTTATTCTTGACACTATCACAAAGGTAGATATTCCATCCATTATCATTGATTATGTTATGAGTTCCATCACTGGAGGTAGGATAACATATTTTATAATTATGAAAAACTATGAAGCTTCAAGGCAAGCATAGGATTGAGACAAGGATACTCATTATCTCCTTATTTATTCGTTATGTGTCTTAATATATTGAGTCAACTAGTTGAATGAAATTTTAGGGAATGAAATTGGGAACCTGTCAAAGTCTCTCAATAAGGCCCTCTAACTTAACATTGTTTTTGCACATGACCAAGTTTTATTTGCTAAGGAAGACATTTCTAAGTATCATGTTGTAGAAAATAAAAGGAAGATAAATGGGATTGCTATGATACATATTGTGCACATAAGATGTAAGGTTAATGATATGTTTCTTTTTGATAGATGGAAAACTACCCTCGTGTATTAGGAGAGGAGGAAAGTACAAAGAAGCAAACTTTACCCTAATGAGCAAAAACAATTAGGCTATATAACATAATAAGTTAAATAACATTAACTCTAACACTCCCCCTCAAGTTGGAGTATAGGAAAAATACATCTCCAACTTGGACTTAAAAGACTCAATTAGATGATGCAATATAGAGAACAAGAAGAAATGTCACTCATACAATATTTTCACTCTCCCTTAAACATGACTATCCAACAAATAAAATAGTTGATTGACTCCTCCTTTGAAGTTATGTTTTGCATACTAGAAATACTTGTGCTTTGGAGAAGATCTTTTGAACTGCATATGGAATGAAGACCATCACCATCAATTGGAGCAAACGTTCAAAACTCCATGATTACGTCATCTTTTCCAGAAAGGAATGTTTGATTGGAATAACCACAGTCAACACATCCAACAATGTAGTATTATAGGTATATTCAAACACATATATGATGAGGTGACGATGAATGTCAAATTGGATTTATCTAGAGTGTGACTCCTGGGGGTATGACATGAATGAAATACATCATCAAGGAATACCAAAGTGGATCAGTAAAAGAACCATCTCGACACTTGAGAAATGGAAGATGCAACTTTGATAAGATGTGAATAAATTAGATCGTTGAAGAAAAAATCTAGACGAACCATCAACCTTAAAGGTGTAGTATTTGTAGGATTTATATTGATGAACTTCTTTAAAAGTAGCCATCCTTTTTATGAGATGCAACAAGATTGCCACAAAACTAACACTAATGGAACGAGAGTTTGGAGTGTACAAAGCTCTATCATGATGTGTGTCAATGTTGTAACTAAGATCCTTTAATGTTGCATGAAGTGGTGCCAACTATAATAAGCATAGATAGACAACCCATGTGCATATCATGGCATGAACACAAAAAGGGGAAGTGTCATCGAAAAAGAGACACATCAATGATGTGTTGGAAGCATGATACATGGTGGGAATGAAATTCCATGAAGACATCAGAAGATGAATGTGATGGATAATAAGAAGCTCCATGAAGATCAGAATAGGCAGGATTGATACATGTCATCTCTTTCATACTCTTTATCCTCATACTCCCTCTTCATACATTCTCCCTCTTCATCCTCACACTCTCTCTCCTCTATATCCACCTTGCACACCAATAATGAAGTGAGTGAGTAGTTTGTGTGGAAAAGGGACAATACCCCTACACATGAAGAGGGTTGGACACATGAGGGGTGGTAGGGGGAGTGAAATTGTTGAAGGAAGGGAAGAAAAAATTAGCATGATGTCCCTTTTTTTGGTGCTTTATAAACTAGCACATGATCTTTTATATTTCAATATGTCGTATATATAACTCATAACATGAGTCAATGTGCTACATGACCCATTTAGACATATCTGGATAGCAAAATAAATGGATCTTTGTGTGACTCACAAAGACATATTTGTTTGGTCATTAGGCTAACAAATATAGGGGGTGCAGGGGAGGCGAAGCCCCCACGGTATAAAGTAGGTCAAAAGTTGGATACAAAAAAATATATGATTAGTAGTAGGCATATTGTGTATATGGAGTTGTTTGGTAGCAATCAAGAGTGATAGAAAGTAGTGGGTAATTGCAATTGGTGTCAGGATAGGAGGAGCAGGTTGACTAAAGCAGTAGTGAATAAATGGTGTTGGTTCTAGATCGACCCAAACCGCACCTCTTTCTTCTATTTGAGCCCATAGGTGAGTGATCTACGGCCTCATTGATGTGCGTAGAACACTAAGCCATGAGATGAGATATGTTTCCCTAGTTTCCTAGCATCGGGATGATGATGATGTCCTTGGCAGTCGCTACCTAATATACACATGCCCATTGAAGAGGCTAGGGCACCGCCTCTTCAAATTAATGATGCATCCACGCGATCCAGATAGTGGACATTTGGTCTGGAAAGGTGGGAAGTTGTATTGGATTGTGAGACTCTCTAATGTCTTCAAAAAAGGCCCAAGAGGAATAATACCAGGGCTGAAACAAATGCAGTCGAGGAAGGAGATCTCCAACTTCTCTCTAAGAGAGCCCCAACTTTTTTCTAGCATCTCCTTACTAGCAATGTTTACTAGCACTTTCAACTACTAATCTTACACACCGATCCCACAACAACAACTATCTTCTAATAACACTGAATATTTTGTTCAAACACTTGGATCTGCAACAACCATTCCATCTGTACATCTGGATCTCATAAGGGGATTATATCACAGTGAAAACAACCTAATATACTTCTTGTAACAACAACCATTGTGAGAGATACTACTATTATATCCACAGAGAACTAATTCTCTACTATTAGATTGTACTTCCAGTTTGCTTGAAGAAATCATGCACTTATTACATCATTCAATCGCCACACATTTACTTCACAACTACTCACTCCATGTACTATCTATACATTATAGTCGAAACACCAACGACGATATACAAACCTGGATACCAACAACAACACCGGTTGTTGTCACCCTGAGAGCACTACACAACGCCAAGCATCCCCCACCGCTTACCACCAGATCCCCCAGTGATGGTCTATCTGGATGTATACCTGGATAACAGAACAATCATGTGCATCTTCCTACCCAAATCATGGAGATACCTCAACATGGACATTAGCGATGACATCACCCACTTCTATGCTGGCTCCACAACATTTACCATCAACTTCTACCTCACTAGAAGGGGCCTTCTCTAGTTGACCCGAGAATGGAGAGACATGCTCATCACCCTCAACCTTTGCATAGGCTGGCATCTCATTCTCCATTCACGGGGAGACATGAGAATCAACTTATGGCTCACAGACATCAACAACCTCATTCCTCAAAACATATGTTGCCTACATCGTATTGAACAATTTCACCAATCCTCCGAGGAGGAGGTCACTGACGATACAGCCTACGCCAATAACATGCTTGTGATGATGAACATGCCATATGCACTTCAAGACGACCATGGAGCCCAAGAGGATGAATTGAAAGATACTACCACATCTCCGATCTCGACACGACAAGGACCCCCATGGTTCAAAGATCCCTTGCCATCTCGTTTCAGGTACATTCTCAACCCTAACAGACATTCTAACACTACCCCATCTTCTAAGAAGATCTCCACTATCAACATGGATCTTCACCATGATCACCCTAGAGATCCTACTTCATATCCTTTTGACACACAAAACCATGACCCAGAACATCCATGAACTATTTTCACCAGGAAAAACCCCACCTATACCAACATCACAGACATGGAAAATGCCTACGTGTTGGTCACCCCAGACGGCTATGCCAGAACCATATCAGATGCTTCACTTGCTCCCGAGAAGATCATATAGCCAGATTTTTCCCACATCTACGTAGGGGCTGGAGATCCCATCCATATATCACGCCTATCAAACCACAACAAAGCTCTCTTCACCCACTTTCTAGAACGCTATCTGCCGATACATCTCCCTTACTTAGCCTATTGACACACAAAGATGACACAAAAATATTTTGTTAAAATTCCTTTTGCCCCCTTCTTGACGACCCTACGCCTTCTGAAGATATCACTATTCTAAACCCTACTAGATCCACCGCCTCGCCTCTCCACACTCCTAACCGCCACCATCTTTTAAAATGTCAAACTCACCTTCACAACCATTACCAAACCATCCACTCCAGATAACGCCCCCCTATCCATGTTTATCATCCACCATGGACTCCTCCACCATGGAATGCTTCATCGATCTACCTACTCAAAGTATGTGTACTCTCAAAGCCCTCACTGCTTGCACTATCTAGGTTGATATTCTACAATGCCCATCACCCACAAACATCTAATGCATAAAGATCACTAAAGCCATTGCACTCCTCATACCTTCATGCACCATCCGGAAACCTAAGATACTCTCTCCCACTAGACTCATTTACACCCTTCCAGAAAACTCCATCTTCGAACACTCTCTGGGACATATGTTCACTTTTTCTTGTGGCAACGGCTTTGCTTAATCATTTATCACGTGTTGAACATTGAACACGGCGCATCCCCTACCACATCACGTGCATCAAGATGGATTTCCATCTCTGATCTACCACCCAATTTATGGAACAAGGAGGTGTTCTGAGAGATCACACACTCTATAGGTGATAGCCTTCAATATATCAACCCAGAACCTATTCACCCCATTGACTACACTTGAGCCTGCTGTGTTTTTCATGGTGATGAAGGACACCACTATCCCCGGTGACATTGATATCAGATGCGGCAATATGATCTACAACATCAAGCTACACGCAGAACACCCATCCACACACACTAGCTCCTTAAAAACCACACGCACCACCCTACAATCTGGTTTGAACCAAACCATCTCACAAGCAATCGAAAACCACATGTTACAATTCATACTTCCATGCCACAAAACCACATGACACATTCCCATGCCATAGATTCTATGCAACCCATGCATCATTTCAAGAAGGCTCTCACTCACAACAACTTGCCGCATATGCCACTGCAGACAAACCAAGATGCATACCCACCCACCATCTCCATGAGTAGGACACAATCTACACACAATGATATGGATCAAGATACCTTCCTGAAACTAAAGACAGACATCATCAAAGACCTTCGCACATCACCAAACCCGAACCTCATCAAATCTAGTCTTGTGATCAAGTATCATGAAGTGGTGTAATTATATGTCGCCCTGTTTTACATGCCAGAATAAAAAAAATGGAAGAACTTCTTTGCAATCGATGATATAGATATGAAGCATCTTGAACCATATCCTACTATTGCATTTATACCACTATAATGTTGCCAAGTTGTTAAACATGTCACACATGATACCTTCTACCCATCGACTCCTTCAACCTCCCAGACAGAGAACATTAACTCCCTTGCACCTTGGGAAAGCATTGAGGCTTTTATTTATTATTGTCATAACATTGGAATAGATTTCCCACTCCCTGGGGTTGGGGAAGCATTCCTCAATGACCTTATAGTACAAAACCAGTAGACTAACATCTGACACACATTTTGAACATCCCCTTACAATCCCAGAAGCATACACACTGCTTTATCTTCCATCATGACCATCATTACATGGAACATCTGTGGGGCGACTACGCTCACCAGACAAAGAACCATTAGAAACACCATTTGCCAACAATGCATCGACCTTATCACCATGTAAGAAACTAAAACCACCTTAGAGAATTTCCAACTGAATCAACTAGGAGGTCGTCATATAAATAAATGGATACAACTCCCTCCCATGGGTTTAAGTGGAGGTATACTTATAGGATGGAACGAACACTCCTATCATGCCACCCACTCCACCATTCTTAACCATAGCATCATGGTACAATTTCAACATATCAGTACCAACACATTGATGTGCATATTTCATATCATCTTTTCTATCATGTTTGGTTGCATATCCATGTTGTTTTGACTCAATTATCACTCTCATTCATGCTAGATTCTATATTTTTAGCTATTCTTACTTGTCTCATGGTTTGGATTGTATGTACTACATTTTACAATGAAATGATGAGGAATATATCATATTATCACTTATTGGATCACTCCTCAAGTATCTACATGTTTTGGGGTTTGAAACTATGCAAATACCACTTTTTACGGCATGTAAAGCTGACCTACATGTCGTAAGTTATGAGCAAAATACACAGCAGCCCAGAATAGCCCAGAATAGCCATTGACACGTCGTGTCTTAAAAAGACACCCTGTGTCTTAAAAAGAAATGACATGTCTTATTAAAGACACCCCTTGTCTCAATCCAGAAATTAAATGTAGAACTCCAGATTTGCAGCAAAACGTTGTGTTTTATTAAAGACACGTTGTGTCTTATTAAAAACATGTCGTGTAACCTCCCAGAACTTGATCTAAACTTTAGTTATTGCATAAGACACGCAGTGTCTTATAAAAGACACGTTGTGTGACTTGAAATTTTCACTCAAACACGAATTTCACTCATCTTGGGACAGTTATGACGGCTTAGGATGAACCTTTTGGAGGGCAACTCGACTAGAGGGAGTCCAGGAGAAGTTGGAGGAGACCAAGGGAGATAGGAGGTGGTTACTCGAGAGAGAACCCTCTTCTTTTTCCTTCTTCTTCACTATTTGTAGCAAGGACCTTCTTCTTCATCTTCTATCTGCTTGAGAGTGAAGAAATCTGGAGAAAGTGCAACAAGAAAGGATGGAGCTTGACTTCTAGCCGGAGTTCTTCTTCATTCTACTACTTCTCATGGACATACTAGTTCTTTCTACTCTTTTACTATGTCCTTTGATGTTTTCTGTTGCTTTTACCTTCTTTCTCTAGCCATGGATGAGTAGAATCTTAATCTTGGACATGGGAGAGTAACTCCCATGTCGTAGCTTGTATGAAGATATGAATTTCGTACTAATTGTTAGTTGCTTGCATGTTCCAAGAGTCGTTTCAGATCTGAAATGTTTGTTTGTGTGATTGGCCATCATACTTGCATGTTTTATGCTTTCTTTCATAATCTGAGAAGATGTGTTTGAGAGTATGGAGTTACTCTTTTGGCTACTTGTCCTTGACCGTGAGAGTGGTTGGGACTAAGTTGAGGAGCAATGTTTGTGATTTGAAATGAAATACATACACGAGAGTGATGTATGGAGTTAAAATCGTCATCACTTCATCGGGAGGTGAGTGATGACTAAAAACCTCCTTTGCAAGTTCATTAATATGTTTAAATTTGTTTTTTAATATAAGTTATGATGTGATAGTGAAATCCCAAGTCTAGGATCCTCCTAAATCTGAATTTTAATTTTTATTAAGTGGTAATTTATTGTTTGTTTTAAAATCTATAATTTAGTTGTTCTAATCCTATCATCTTGTGTACAACAATATAGATTATTGAAAATCATAACTCTTGCGCCTAGCTAACCAACGCTCCTTGTGTTCGACCTCGACTACAACTACTCTCGTATACTTGTAGAAAATAGCTAGTTGAGTAAAAGATCATTCTTATGATTGAAACTCGTTAGTGTAACAAACCAATAATTTTTTGGCGTTGTTTCTGAGGAGCATCAATATTCCTATTAGAGTAAGAGTTGTTGATAAGTAAATGAGACTAGATCACAACCTTCATATCCACCGTCATATCCATAAATCATAATTCATCATGATCATCATAATTTGTTGTATATTCCATGTTTGTTTTTGTATCTCACTCACCTTGTTTAATTTTAGGAGAATATGGGGTGTTCATAAAAGGATCCTTGAACCATGCATATCTCTACATTCAGAAAATGAACACATCGCTTGCAGCCCTCGTGGAGCAAGAAGGAGTGAAACCCAACCATGTATGGAGGAATCACAACCCACAAACCATCATCCATGCCATTTGGTACAACTGCAATGCACATGAGTGGGCCTATTAATAATTTAGAATTTAAAGCAGAGGAGTTTTCTATCAGCCCAACCATCATACAATTGCTACAGCTGAATGCATTCGGAGGGACACCAATGGAGGATCCAAACCTCCACATTGTTGAATTTCTGTAGTTGCTAAGCACCATAAAGATATATGACGTTCCTACTGATGGGATATGCCTAATCCTTTTTCCATTCTCTCTTAGAGATAGAGCCAAGGCATGGCTCTATACTTTGCCAAAGAAGTCAATCAACACTTGGGAGGAGCTTCTAAAGGTCTTTTTGGCAAGATATTTTCCACCTAGCAAAACTTTACAGCTGAGGAGTCAACTCATCAATTATTCTCAAAGGGATGGAGAGACCTTGTATGATACACGGGAGAGGTTCAAAGAGCTTCAACATCTTTGTCCACATCACGGTCTAAGCAATTGGCTTCTATTGCAATCTTTCTATAATGGTTTGTGCTATAATACAAGAATGTCTATTGATGCAGCTGCAAATGGAGCTCTAATGAACAAATCTTATGGAGAAATATATGCTATTATTGAAGATATGGAAGCAAATCATTGCCAATGGAGTCCGGATACAAGCTACCACCCATCCTTTTTACATACTATTTCCAGAATCCAAGTGGAAGATCACACAGTTGGTGCTATAGACATAATTGCAGCAAAGCTAGACACTTTATCACAAAGGTTTGAGAAGCTAAGCACATATCCATTTCAAGCAGCCAATATTATTTGTGATGCATGTGGGGTGCTTAGACACTCATCTTCTACATGTTATGCTTCTTCTATTTATTCTCTAATGGGCTACACTCCACCGGGCTTCTACAGCAATGCGAACCCAAATTTCATTCAGCCACAACAACCACAAGTAACTTCTACATTAGAGTCCATGCTTACAACATTTCTTTCAACTCAAATGTAGCAAAATGAGGAGTTTCATCAACAAAGAAAATCAACGAAGGGTTCCATTTGCCAACTCTCTTCTAAGGTTGATGATATTGCCAGTCATGCACACATCTTGGAGAAACAAATTTCCCAGGAAGATCTTTCTAGCAAAGAAGCATTTCCACCTTTCTTGCCTAGTCCACCGGAGACGAATCCTACATATTTCAGGCCGGTTGCATTGAAGAATGGTGTTGTCATAGAAGTATATCCTTCAAGGTATGATGATGTTGATACCTATGAGGATTATGAAGCTTCAAATCAAGGGGGGGAAGCTACAACACATGATCTAATTTTAGATTCTTTAAGCAAGCCACATGTCCTTCCTCCTCACACTCTAGATGACACATTACTTTATAATGAGAACACTCTTCCCAACTCATATTTTGACGATGCTTCAAAGGAGAATGAAATGAAAAATAGTATTGGTGTACAAAAGACTATTTTTGCTGCAGCTCATAGGTGCTTTCGCTTGCCCCAAATCAAGGACATATTTGTAAGGAGGCATCAATCTTTAGCACAACAATTTCCAGTTGTAAATCAAAGCAACGGGCCTCCATCTCCATCATTCACCATGATAGGTATTTGGTTGCAATCCTCTTGAGTTTTTTATATGCAGTGAGGACACTACAAATTTCAAGCTTAGGGGGAGAGCAACCGGCCGGTAGTGTGGTGTAGTTTTATTTCCTTTTTATTATATTTTTTTAGTTGTTGTTTCGAGTTATGCTCTTCTCGTGGAAAATCCAGTTTGATTTGAGACCCATCTTTTATATGTGGATTGAACTCCTAGGCTTAACTGGTTGTCCTCTTTTGATGAGAAATATCATTTGGAGAAATTGTAAAAAGCATGCATCAATCAAATGAAACCTTTTGGTCATCAACATGTGCTTAACTCTGGTTTATGCTTCTAGCCTGAAAATTCATCTTACACATCCTTGATTCCTTAAAACATATAATGGTTTCAATTTTTGTGAGTAAATCAACTTTACAACATCATTTGGAATACAAAATGCCCTTGCCAAGCTCTTAGTGCATTTTCAACCACTCTTTCAATGAATTTTTTTTTAAACAAATGAATGAAATCTAGCTAATGTTACAATTTAGTTGGCTCTCTTATGTTTTGGAAAAAAATTTAAAATTTCTTTTGGCTTATCTCATCTTTATACCCCATAAAAGATGGCTAAACCACCCACATATCATGCTAGCCCAGTGTAAGTCCGATCTGACCACAATGGTTCTTTAAAAAGGTAAAATACCCCAACCGACACTCCATGTGTGCATAAGCCTACATTAGCAGCTCAGTGTCAAAACCCATAATCCATTATCATATCACTTTTGGGAAAGAAGGAGAGTACAACTAAAATTGTTGATTTTAACTAAGATTTCATCATTTATATCCTTAATAGTTGAGAGTTTGAGTTGCACATCCACTAATTGTTTGGCTTGGTCATCCAAGTTTTACTTAGTGTTATTTAATTGATTGATTCATTTAATTGTGACCGGACCATTTGAACTAAAAATATATTTTCTTGGGTGTTTAAGTTGAATTGATGGCTATGAGTATAAACATGTTGATCATGATTGGTTTGGTCATATACACATCTTTCAGTTCATTTTTTATGCATGAACTTGACAATTCTTTCATTTGGGTTTCCATGTTGTGTATGCATGAACTTGACAATTCTTTTCATTTGGGTTTCCATGCTCTTTTTTCTTGAGGACAAGCAATGGTTTAATCTTAGGGGGATTTGATGTGCATATTTCATATCAACTTTTGGATCATGTTTGGTTGCATATCCATATTGTTTTGACTCAATTATCACTCTCATTCATGCTAGATTCTATATTTTTAGCTATTCTTACTTGTCTCACGGTTTGGAATGTAGGTACTACATTTTACAATGAAATGATGAGGAATATATCATATTATCACTTATTGGATCACTCCTCAAGTATCTACATGTTTTGGGGTTCAAAATTGCACAAATACCACTTTTTACGGCATGTAAAACTGACCTACACGCCGTAAGTTATGAGCAGAATACACAGCAACCCAAAACAGCCCAGAACAGCCATTGACACGCCGTGTCTTAAACAGACACCCCGTGTATCAGTCCAGAAATTGAGTGCAGAACTCCAGAATTGTAGCAAAATGTCGTGTCTTATTAAAGACACGTCGTGTGACCTCCCAGAACTCGATCCAAACTTCAGTTTTTGCATAAGACACGCCGTGTTTTATAAAAGACATGTCGTGTGACCTGCAAATTTCACTCAAACATGAATTCAACTGTCTCACACTTATATATACGACCCCAACTCGTCTTGGGACAGTTATGACGGCTTAGGACGGACCTTTTGGAGGGCAACTTGACTGGAGGGAGTCCAGGAGAAGTTGGAGGAGACCAAGGGAGATAGGAGGTGGTTACTCGAGAGAGAACCATATTCTTCTTCCTTCTTCTTCACTATTTGCAACAAGGATCTTCTTCTTCCTCTTCATCCTCTTTAGAGTGAAGAAATCTGGAGAAAGTGCAGCAAGCAAGGATAGAGCTTGACTTCTATCCAGAGTTCTTCTTCGTTCTACTACCTCTCACGGAAATACTAGTTCTTTCTACTCTTTTACTGTGTCCTTTGATGTTTTCTACTACTTGTACCTTCTTTCTCTAGCCATGGATGAGTAGAATCCAAATCTTGGACATGGGAGAGTAACTCTCATGTCATTACTTGTATGAACATATGAATTTTGTACTAAATGTTAGTTGCTTGCATGTTCCAAGAGTCATTTCAGATCTGAAATGCTTGTTTGTGTGATTGGTCATCATACTTGCATGTTTTATGCTTTCTTTCATAATCTTAGAAGATGTGTTTGAGAGTATGGAGTTACTCTTTTGGCAACTTGTCCTTGACTGTGAGAGTGACTGGGATTAAGTTGAGGAGCAAGGTTTGTGATTCAAAATGAAATACATACATGAGAGTGATGTATGGTGTTAGAATCATCATCACTTCACCGGAAGGTGAGTGATGACTACAAACCTCCTTTGCAAGTTAATTAATATGTTTAAATTCATATTTTAATATAAGCTATGATGTGATAGTGAAATCCCAAGTCTAATCTGAATTTTAATGTTTCTTAAGTGATAATTTACTGTTTGTTTTAAATCTGTAATTTAGTTGTTCTAATCCTATCATCTTGTGTACAACGATCTAGATTATTGAAAATCATAACTATTGTGCCTAGCTAACCAACACTCCTTATGTTCAATCTCGACTACAACTACTCTCGTATACTTGCGGGAAATAGCTAGTTGAGTAAAAGATCATTCTTATGATTGAAACTCGTTACTGTAACAAACCAACACACGTCTTGGCCCTTCACGGGTGTCTATGGTCCCCATGTCCAAATAAAGCACCTTTCATCGTTGAACTGAACACACTGGCTACTCAACTCTTGGCCACACCATTGATCATTGGTGGTGGCTTCAACATGGTCACCTGCTCCAATGATAGATTTCATTCACATCCTAATGATTACTCAACAATTCCATGTCATGCCACTCTCTTCCACAACTACATCACCACACATCACCTTCGTGATCTCCACACCAGTAACGACTGTTGGACTTGGCACATAGGACTATCTCGATCCAGACTAGATCACTTTCTATGAAACAATCTATGGGTTGATATGCACCCCATTGCTCACACAACTCTCATTGCATCTAGCCCATCTCATCACCTTCCCATCCTACTTCAAACCCAACCTATGTGATGGGGACACGAGCCATTTCATTTTTAACATTATTGGACTCACCGTGGAGAACTCACCCCTTTGATCAGCAACTATTGGTACTCAAAACCTTCCACTAAAAATCTTGGATATGAAATAATTCACAAACTCAAATTGCTCTAACTTATACTCAAGAGATGGAATGACACAATTTGGATCCATCCTTGAGATCATTAAGAGCAAGGAAAACCTTCTCCTTACCTATTTACAACAAAACACCCCCATGGATGATCACATTCCCATTATCTAAGAAATAAGTACTCTCAAAACCCATGAAGAAACCAAATGGAAACAGAGAGCCAAAATCAAGTGGCTGAAGGAGGGGGACAAAAGTACAATTTTTTTTTCATTCAACCTGCAATACCAAGCGCAACCGCCTATTGATCACCAATATTTATGGCATTGATGCCACCACTCAACCCGTACACACCCTCACCAACCACATCACCCATTACTTCAAAGGACTATGCAACAATGCACAAGCATTCCACCAACATATCACATTTGTGGCATCCAACTTACAAAAACATGATTTACTTAAGCAGAAGTGATCATTAGCAGCAGAATTACAGAAAATCACTAAAAATTAAAACTTTTTGTACAGAGATCTGATTCCAGAAAACTCTTATAACAAGAACCAAAGTATTACATAAACATTCTGGTTCACAAGTACATTCCATGTACCATCTCTTCTCGAGGATTACATATAACAGTTGCTTTGACAAACTATACAAAAGCAACATAAAATCTCGAGGCGTTCAAGCCAAAATCTTAGATTGAAGTTAAAAGCAATATCTACTGACTCCGAGGACCTGAGAGTACAGAGACGACACATGGACTCTATGTACATCTATACAAGACATGACAGCTAGTGTCTCCACATGAGAATTCATTGCTGCCCTTGTTGCTGTTGTTGCTCTTTCTCTGTTGTGGGGATTCTATTTCTTTGTCCGCGTTCACCTAAAAACATTGGATCCCACAGGGGTGAGACAATTGTAAATTGTCCCAGCGAGAGATATAACTCTCCGCTAGAACATTATTATTGCATATTAGCAGAATAAAACTGAGCAAGAATCTTTTATATTAACAAAAATATTAATCATTGTATGAACAAAATAGGAAATCTCCTTTCTCAAGAAGAGCATTGTATCTACCTATGGTAGAATCATATGTCATATATCCACTTTTGCAAGGAATGCAAGGAATCTATCAACTAAAGATGCATAAAAGAAATGTAACATCAACCAATGATTTTCGTATTCAATCCTTAAGCAAACATGCTATATGACTGATTACATTTTACAACCACACTTATGCCCTGAGGAGATGAGGTATACCGCTCATACTCCAACCGACCACTATGAAGTCAAAATTGGTACCATACAAGGTCAATGGGAGAGCCGACTTCCAAGACCTCCCACATCTTGGTCAGTGCGAGATCACATGCAGGACATCTTGTGTCTCTGCTATATAGCTTTCCAGGGTATACTGGCAACTTCACTATAGAGTTATAGCCCGTAGCATATACTCTCTTCAGGGTTATGGCCCGTAGCCAATGCCTGGTATTATATTGAGGAGTCATGGCTCGTAGCCATACTCTTATCGGGGTATGGTCTGAAACCAATCCCGTACATAGGAAATAGCCCGTAGCCATTCCTATGGGGCATAAGGATATATTTGCCCAATTACCCCCACATATTCAAAAATATGCGTTCCGGGTTTTGTCGCGGAGCAACCCGTTTCACCATCACCAATTTTCTGACGATGATGGATCTATGGTCAGGGCTCTACATGATATGATTTCACTTGATGAATTAAGTGCATTACTGTGCTCTTTTAGCATCAGTCAAGTTCTCAAACATTATTATGGCAAATTCTTACAAAGAAGAGTATAATTTATCTATCAAGTACTTTTCAACACTTTATAGGACATTGGGATCTTAATCCCTTGTCATATCATGAACATTCTCATCCCACAACATCTCATCATCATTATTATGGAATATGGGTATTTAAATCCTCAGTTCAACAAAGAACACTTGATACCACTTATCTTGGTAACTAAAACTTTTAGGTCATCTGACCAAGGTGAACGTGATACTTGCTACATTAGCATTTCACATGGATGTCAAAGCCCATTAGTCTCTTGTTATCTCTTACTAGGTAACGATACATATAATGGGTCACAAAGCCCATAATGCATTTAAATAATTAATACATCATAGCTCATACCTGGCTATGCTCTTTATCTCATGACCACATGTATGATTATTACATAGAAATAGTTATATCAAGTACATATCAGCACTTATGCAAAGTAAGAGTAGCATCTCCATTCCCTTATTTAGGATTAGGATTTCTCTTACATATCATCACCCTCCATTAGGGTTATCCATAGCTAACCATTTAGGTTCTCAGGATCATGTCATTAATGATCAAGCCCTAAGTCATTGCTCCATACAACTAGGAGCCAACATTGATAACATAAGTATTTGATCATACTTATTTATTCTCATCACTCTTCATTAAATGAATTATCATCGCAAGATATAAGTTTCTCTCTCAACTTTGTCAGAATATGATTGCATCAAGCTTTATTGATTTGATTTAACCTTTTCATAGGGCATATCAGCCTATGCTTATCAAAGAGCATTACTTCATAATGTAACACTTGCATGACATACTTCATGTGCTACTCCCCAAGTATAGGGGATTTAGAATACATCCAGGTATATCTATCTTGAGGTGCTGGATGTGATATCTATCATGTGTTGATATATCACTTCCCTCATCACCTTTATCTTACTTGAGTTCACCAACTTGTTTGGTATTAGGGTATCTCCCATCCTAATACTTTATACACCAGATCATCATATTATCATGTAATGTATTTTGTCTAAGTCACTTATTTGGAATATGCAACCATTACCAATAATATGGACTCACCTTTGAGTTGAGGCATTATTGATATAGAGTTATCCATTACCAATCTATTTAAGTATTTCACTTATCAATATTTAGTCACTATTCCATTATTAGGAATAGGGTCTCCCATTCTTATCAATTAGGGTTTACATAGCATCGCCCTATATTGGGGTTTCACATAATATCAACCTTCATCACGATTTCTCATAACTTCATCCTTATTTTAAGGTTTCATATAGCATAATCTGAGATTAGGGTTTCTCAACTCATAGCCTCAAAATTGGAGTTTGGTTTACCATCATATTGCCCAAGATTAGGGCTCATACACTATAACCCAAAATTTGAGTTTCACATACCTTCACCCTATATTAGGGTTAGGATTTTATGCTAAGGTTTCATATATCATTTCATGGCATCACCCTGGGTTAGAATTTCACATCACACTATTACATTAGGGTTACACATAACATTACCCTTGATTAGGGTTTCTCATGACATCACCCTCGATTAGGGTTTCTCATGACATCACCCTTGATTAGGGTTTACTATTCACATTCAATCAAGGTTTATTATTAAAATACCCTGAATTAGGGTTTCTCAAGTCATTACCCTAAATTAGGATCATACTATCACCATAGATTAGGGTTTCACCTATCATTTCCCTCAATTAGGGTTATCCTAACATCATAAATTAGAGTTTCACCTATCATTGCCCTCAATTAGGGCTAGGGTACATTAACCTTCTATATTTGGGTTCATGATCTCTTTATCAAGGGTCATACCCTAATTACGCATTCATTCATGTTAGAAGTGTTGAGACTTAATCACTACATAATAATCATTCATGTAAGAAGTTCTCTCTCTCTCATCCTTTATAGAATGATATTTACATCAGAATTGATTGAATTAGGTCAACTCAACTTGATTGAAGGGTTGACACCATGTATTGTGTCATTACTTCCTTAATCATTAAGTATTAATCATTCAAGAGGTACTAATCACCCTATATTATTAAGAGTACACTTACCATAACCATCCTTGAATTACATCATGTAATGATCAATTAAACAATTGACCTTTAATCACCTTAAGTGTCCAAACAATTTTGGTTAATTACTTCCAAACGGTCTTGGTCACTTAGACCCCAAACGGTCTTGACCAACCAGACCTCAAACGGTTTTGCTTGAAATACCTTCAAATGGTCTAAGACCATTTAGACCTCCAAACAGTCTTGATCATACACTTGAAACTGATTAGTAAAGTAAGTGCTTGAAACTGTTTAACAAATCAGGTATTTGAAACCATTTAGAACATATATACTTGGGATCGTTTGAGTCTCAATTGGTTTGGGATCGTTTGGTCCCAAACAGTCTTAAGACCATTTGGTCCAAACCTCCTCAAAACCGATTGGACCAAAAATGGTCTCAACCACTCATATTGATTTAGGGTTTCCAAGATTAATTCCTTCATAAATTGAATCCATGTAATTACTCATCAACTGAACCTAAGCACCATACTTCAATTGATATTAATGAATCATCCTTCAATTGATTAAGCTTCCAATTTATCATCAATTATGGTTTTAAACCCAATTGAATTAGGGTTGAAATCTATGAACCTTCAATATTAGTCATTGTGGAACTAATTGCTTAGAAATCATTGGTCCATCATTCAAATTGGGCATGACCTGACCTCAAACGGTCTTGAGGTCGTTTGGATGACCTCCAAATGGTCTTGATACCGTTTTCCCAATCCAACATTAAAATTTGTTGAGTTCAATTAGGGTTTGCATCATTGAGTTACTCATCAAACTAGCTATTGATTGCATTACAATTTGATATCTTTGAATCTTCAACTTCTTCACCATACCCAACCCTAGACCTCCAAACAGTCTTGGTTGACCTCCAAACGGTCTTGAGATCGTTTGGGTGATCTTCAAATGGTCTTGAGACCGTTTGGGTTAATCAACCCAAAGAATTAAATCATTTAATTGCAAAATCAGCACTTAACCTGATTAGGGTTTCTAATTAGATGATTGTCCATATATTGATTCAATTAATTGGCACCATTAGATCCTCATCCAACATGTACTAGGGTTCTGACCTCAAACGGTCAACCCATCCAAACGGTCAACCTTTCTAAACGGTTTGGGGTTCAAGGCTCTAAACAGTTTGCAAACTGTTTAGTCTCCAAGCAGTTTAGTGAAACCGTTTGGACCAAAGTCTTCAAACCGTTTGCAAGGGAAATTTGTTGGATTGTGTGCCTTAGATGATGTCATCATCATCTACCTTCATTCATTCAAAAGCTACTGCCATTTTAATGGTAATTATAGCAATGGATCGAGGGAATTTCAAATAGAACAAAACGTTCAACAAATAATGGAGATTTGAATGCAATAACAATATTTAAGGGTTTGAGTTATATAACCCGTCTCCAATTGAGATTTAAAACTTGGAGATTCTCATAAACAATGGTGGAGGAAGCTTTAACAACTGCCCAAGGTCCGTTCTCAAGCTTTTTGGATGAAAGGATTGGCTAGAAAGGAAGATTGATGGAGGAAAAGAAGAAATCCATCATTTATTTTTTATTTCCACCATGGAATCATGGTTAAAAATGATCAAGAAGCTTACCTACAGGTTGGGGGTCGTCCTACTACTGCTCCTAGCTCCCTTGGTCGTTTTGCAAGCAAAGAGAAGAAGGTGATTTGAAAAAAAACCTCTCAATTGAGTTGGAAAGGGTGTTTTTATAATAAATTCAATGAGAGACAAAATGCTTTATAAAAATCTTTTAACTCCAAAATTAGTACCGCCTCTTCCCCCTCAATTCCTTGGCCACAAAGCCATCTTCATCCCCTTTCAAAACCTCTTCATTATCCAAGAATTAAAAGAAAAGAAATTAAGCACCTTAAACATAGTATACTAATATCCCCTTTTTAGTGGATATTACTTTTTCTTTTAGTAATGTGAGTGAGTTATCCATTCCCTTGGATATTTTTGTTGACTTTACAAGGCACAAGAACGTTCACACTAGAAATTGCAACCATCTCATTTTTGGTTGAAGGCCCTTCAATTATTTTTATTTATTTTTGCATTAAACTGAATTAGGGTTTCAATTATGCTTAAATCTTGATTATTTTAATATCAAGATTCTCTCTCCTCCAAAATAATACAAATGAGATGCCCCTCTCATTTTCTTTGCTCTAAATGATGCCAAGAAACATTAGAGACTATTTTGAAATGATAATTTGCATATTGAACCCTAGGTTTTGGGTAAATTGCATATTATACCAAAACTAGGTTTTAATGCAAAAACATTGCTTTATCGGCTCTTTCTTGGTACTCAGGCTTTTCCCAAGCCATACCTCTGCATCATTGACTGGCCTAAATCGCGCGTCCAAAAGTGGAGGCGGATTTGAGGTAGTCGAGCTTTTACATTTATAAACCTGAATCCTTCTAGGCCCCCGCAACTTTGTTTACGGGGTCGAAGTAGACATACGGGGTCGAACACAGGGACAAGGGTGGTAGTGTTGAGAACCCAGAATCGACACGCTACCCTCCGGCAGGTAAAGAGATATAAATTCCCAAAAAGGGAAATAGCAAGATGTCACAAAATAAAACAAAGAAAACTATCTCCAACTGGAGCTACTAGAGAGATTTAAGGTTTTAGTCAATTAGCAGTTTTTAGGGGTTTTCATGCAACAGAAACAGAAAGATAAAAACCAGAGCTAGAGCAAGGTACGAAGGATAAGACTACAGTAAAACAAGCGGCAGCAGCAACATCCTGCACCCCTCCTCTCAGAGCGGGTACCTCTAACCAAGTGTCAACACCCCTCTCAAGGTTGATGGACTTAAGTTAGAGTGGAATGTTACCGAAACAACTCCATTCTAGGCACTCTCGTACTCCAGAATCGGACCAAACACTAGAGCCACAACACAACTCTCGAAGTTGTTGCGATGGGAAAACACGATTCGGTAGCTAAGCGAAACGCGATCTAAACATGCAAGCTAGAGTTCAGATATCAAACATAGCAGTCATCCAACATTTTGCACCAAGCATAGAGCAACAAGAAATTAAACTTTGATATTTCCATAAACATTAAAGGTCTTAATACATTGCGTAAATAAAGAATTAAATAACAGAATTAAAAGATAGGTGTCGTCTCCTTGATGTAGAAAGACGACAGGCTACTGCGGCTCTCCAGCCCGATACCAGACAGGGGCCTAGCCCGATACAGCCGTGTCGGGCGGCACACTCTCTCGAGCGGCATACCGTGACAACCAACTGTATCACTCAAGGACCTAGCCGATACGCTCAAGTCGGGCGGCACACCCTCTCGGGCGGCACGCATGATGGGTGAAGCGTATCGGGTTCGATATCGTATCGGGCATGGAGCGACGCGTTCTACTGTCGGGCACTTGTGTCGCTCATCGTCGTGGGCCGATATCGGCCCGCAGTGTCACCCGGGACGGTCCTAAGTGAACCATTTCCTCCCTCTCGGGATGAGGAAGAGCTCACCTAGTGTCGCCCGGCACAAGCACTGGGGCACAATATTCTTACTCTTGCAGTTTCCCCAGAAGATGGCTCAAGCTCCCAACTGTCTGAACTGTCCGCACTATCCGAACTATCTTTTCGACTTTGTGTAGCTGCTATTTATAGGCAGCGGTTGGGGGAAGTTATAGTTCTCAAAGCACCATGTGTCCTCCTTATTCGCGGGTTTGATGGACGGCCGATACACATATCGCCCGGCGCAGGGATGTTGGCAGTCGGTCACGTGACGGGCGGCGCCCGCCAGTGGGTGGCCTGTGTCGCACGACAAGCTTGGGTTGTCGTGGCAAGCTCGGCTCCCTATCGGGTAAGAGGCATGTCGTCCGTCAGCTTCTTCTTGCGCGGCATCCCTTTGTCGTGCGTCAAACGTGTCGCTCCACCGTGTCGGGCAGAGGTCGTATCGGGCGTCAGGAAGGCCGAAACAGACTTGGACTTATTTGTGGGCCGGGACGGCCTTATTGTACCAAAATGAGGAAAAACTCTGCAAAAGATGGAAATATTGGATTAAGAGCATTGTTTGGCCAATTATTGCGAAAGTACTAATAAAAGAGAGGAAAATAGCTAAAAAGGGCAGTTTTGATAACAGAAAAAAACAGTCTAAAATATCACAAAAATTTGTGTTATCAACTCCCCCAAACTTAGCGTTTTGATTGTCCTCAATCAATATTTAAACTTTATTTTGTGATGCTTCTTCTTGCTTGGTATAGCTTTCAGGCCAAGAGGTAAAACAAGTATAGTAATGCCTTTAGAGATAATGTTGACTCACTGCAAACAAAAGACCATGTGTTTCCTTGCTTTATTATTTTAGTAAAAAATTTCTCTACAGCTTTGGCGAGACTTTGTTGTATGATTCTAAAGTTAGCTTACGCACCAAACAGCTTTATTTTAGGGCAAAAAGTTGTGTATAAGGTAGGCTAAGGCTTTTTGGGGTTTTTCTTGTTTCCCATCAGTCCATCCAGGTAAGGGTCCATTAGCGGGCAAGTGGTCCCTACAGTCCAAGCCAATTGGATTTAGAGCAGTGATTTCACATCTTACGTACCACTGCCCTGGATCTACCATGCCTAAAGATGGGTACTTTTGGAAAACAAGTGTGTGTATATATATATATATATATTTTCTTTTCTTTTATTGGGCACAACTCTCATGTTTTTATTCACACTCATAAGGCTTCTCTCTCTTTTTGGGATTTTTGTTGGGTAAGGGGAAACAAAAAGATTCTTGCTGTTTGGGCAGCTTTTTCCTTCTCCATACTCGTCTCTTAGCTGTTTGCGAGATTATTATATTTTTTGAAATTTTTGGCATGGAAAAACATAATCTTCTCGTTTGTTTGAAGCAGCATTATCAGAAAGATATAACAGAACTTGTATCTCGTTAAGCACATAAAAAACTAACTTTGCAAGCAGTCGCGACATGTTTTTACTATTATAGCAACTTTGTACATATGTATGGGAATAAAAGCAAAAAATTTCAAAAGTTTTTATATGATCATGACATTTTATACGAGCATGGATACATACACATGATAAAGAGCAAGAACAAACTGGCACTGAAGAAAAAAAATTACCTCCTTCACTGGTACATGGGTACCCCCCCAAACTTACTCCGCACTCTGTCCCAGAGTAGCGAAGGATACAGGGTGAGGTCATGTTAGCCCAGTGAAGGTTATCTAGCGGGCTCGCTTGTGCCTTGGAGAAGCTGTAATATGCTTCTTTGCTGCAGCCCTTTTATTTTCCTAGTTGGAAGCAGCCGAAACAAGTGCAAAGCTCTCAAGAAGGAAGCTCAAAGCTTGTGCATGGTAGACAGAGAGATCTTGAAAACACTTGTGGATGCTCCCCCCCCCCTCTTTAAGAAGATGGAACTGGAATGCCCAGATTCCATCTGGAGGTCACCGGTAAAAGACTCATGCTGTCTCTGTAGATGGTCTTAAACCACCACAGAAGACAGACTATGATAAGGAAGTGAACCTCCTCTGGGGCTACCAAATCAAGAAAAATCCACCCTCTCTTTATCTTTGGTTGTTGATGGCTAGCTGCCTCAGGATTCTGACGTTTCTATTCGACAGTTGTTGCTTCAGCTGCGGCCGCAATTCTGATTCTTGTGCCTCGTTTGTCAGCTCGGCCGGAGGTTTGCCTTGTATGATCCATACATGTTATCAAGTTCATTACCCATTAAATGTTAGGTAGGAAAAGCAAAAGAAACTTGGTAAAACTTGACTTATTCCAAAATCCGGGTATCGTCCATCAAAAGAGAACTCGAGACGATACATGATTGGACGATACGAGGAGAGTTGCGCGGCACAACACACCGCCTGACACGGGTATATCGGGCGATAAAGTCGCCAAAGAGCATCTGCCCGACAGGACGTCACAAAAGAAAAGTGTGTCGCCCAATATGGCGTATCGGGCAAACACTATCGGTCGTAATGTCAGGCTTAACTGCGTCGGGCGATATAAAAGTCGACTAGGCTCGTAAACCCGATAAGCACCGTGCGATATGAAAACTCGTGTCGGGCGATAAGCCTGTCGGGCTATACCTTTGCGCATTGGAGCCATCACTCGATACAAGGGTGAAGGCAAGGTGGTCGACACACGAGCAAAACGGGCGGATTACTGCATGTGTTATAGGTGGCTGAAAAGAGTAAGTGTAGCAGCCCGACACGTTGAAACCACCTTACTATATATAGCAAACTCAGCTGGGGGTAAATCGGGCAGTTCTGGGGCGCGCATCGGCCGTTTGAGACATGTCATTCCCGAGACGACGGTCCCGTCAGTCGAATTAAGGGTGTTTATCCCCATCCACGATACGGTTGTCGCTCGGGAATACCATCCGTCATGGCTCTTGCGGTGCCCAAGAAACTGCATCCTGATACAAGTGTGACCGTGCTCCAACTGAGCTGCAGCCCGATACAGTTAAGGCAGTCGGCCAAAAACTAAAGCTAGAAAAAGTGATTAAAGGGTAAAACATCATCGGTTAAGGCTTAAGCCCTTGACCTCAGAGGGTATTACTCTTCAAAGCCTTGCAGAACATAGCGGTGGCACATAAAACAGAAGAGTCGGTATGCTCGACACGTACACTTACTCGGGCCTTATTACAATCCATAAAGTTTGTTTTTACAAGTAATAAGAAAAATGCATCCTACTCTAGGAAAGAAAGAAAAACTCAGGCTGCCTCCCGAGTAGCGCTGAAGTTTGCGTCGCCAGCTCGACCGGTGTAGGGTCATCTTGTTCAGCCCTTGACTGCACCCATATCTTGCAGGTTGATCTCTGCTCTCTTGACAAAAGCTTCATCCTCATAGAACCTTTTCACCCTGTGCCCATTCACTTGGAAGACTTTGGTCGGATCGTCCTTGTCATAGAGTTCCATCATTCCTGATGGGTATACCTTTGACATGGTGAACGGTCCTGACCACCTCGTTTGTAACTTCCCAAGAAAAAGACATATGGAGGACTTGAATAACAAGACTTTATCCCCTTCGCTTACGTATTTTCTCCTGAGGTGGGCGTCATGCCACAATTTAGTCCTCTGTTTGTAGATTTTTGCATTTTCATAGGCATTCATTCTCAGCTCTTCGAGCTCTTAAAGCTGCAAAAACCTCTTTTCTCCTGCTTTGTCGAGGTCCATATTTAGGAACTTGATTGCCCAAAGGGCCTTGTATTCCAATTCCAAAGGCAGATGGCAGGACTTTTCGTAGATAAGCCGGTAGGGGGTGGTTCCGATGGGCATTTTGTAAGCAGTACGGTAGGCCCAAAGCACATCGTCAAGCTTCTTAGACCAATATTTCCTCGTTCGGCTGACAGTTTTCTCCAAGATCTGCTTGATTTGTCTATTGGAAACCTCTACCTGCCCTGACGTCTGTGGGTGGTAGGGTGTAGCGATCTTGTGTTTCACTCCGTACTTGCGCAGGAGTGCTTCAAACTATCTCTCTCCAAAGTGCGACCCTCCATCGCTTATAACAGTGCGCGGTACACCGAAACGAGGAAAGATGGTCTTCTCGAATAGCTTGATAACCGACTTGGCATCGCATGATTGGGTGGCTACCGCTTCTACCCACTTCGATACATAGTCCACTGCCACAAGTATGTATTGATACCCCCGGGATGGGGGAAACGGTCCCATGTAGTCGATCCCCCATACATCAAATATTTCTACTTCAATCCAGCTCGCCATTGGCATTTCATTTCTCCGCCCTATGTTATCTGTAAACAGGCACTCTTTGCAAACTTTTACAAATTGTGCAACATCTTTAAATAAGGAGGGCCAGTAGAATCCTTACTGTAGCACTTTTGCAGCTATTTTCTCGCTACCCAGGTGTCCACCGTAGGGGGAGGCGTGGCATTCTTTCAGAATGTCTGCGGTTTCTTCCTCTGGGATGCACCGCCTGTATAAGTTGTCAGTGCATCTTCTGAATAGGAGAGGATCGTCCCAGTAGTAGTTTTTGGCATCTGCAAATAGCTTCTTTTTCTGATTGTACATGATGTCAGGAGGCAGTTCTCCGCAGGCAAGATAATTACAGATGTCTGCAAACCAGTGTAAACTTTCTTCTTGAGCTTCTGCCAACATCAGAGCCTCATCGGCATAGTCGTCGTTGATTGGTGGCCCTCCCTGTCTCTCAGCCACGATCCTTGATAGGTGGTCGGCGACCATATTTTCTGCGCCCTTCTTGTCGATAATTTCATGGTCAAACTCTTGGAGCAATAAGGCCCACCTCAACAGTCTGGGCTTGGCGTCTTTCTTTTGCATTAAGTATTTTATTGCCCCATGATCTGTATATACCTTGACCTTTGCTCTAACGAGATACGACCTGAACTTATCGAACACGAAGACGATCGCGAGCATCTCCTTTTCAGTTGTTGTGTAGTTTACTTGAGCCTCGTCCAACGTGCGACTAGCATAGCAAATCACATGGTGCTTTGTGTCTTTCTTTTACCCCAGGACTGCTCCAACCACGTAGTCGCTAGCGTCGCACATCAGCTCAAAAGGTAAACCCCATTCTGGCACTTGAAGGATAGGTGGTGATGTTAAAGCATTTTTCAGGGCCTAAAAAGCACTGAGACAATCATTAGAGAAAACAAATTCAGCATCTTTTACCAGGAGATTGGATAGCGGTTTGGAAATCTTTGAGAAGTCCTTGATGAATCTTCGGTAATATCTGGCATTCCCGAGGAAGATTCTCACTCCCGTCACAGATTTCGGTGGAGGAAGCTTAGATATTGCTTCGACTTTGCTTACGTCCACCTCGATCCCATGCCTTGAGATCTTATGCCTTAGAACGACGCCCTCCCGCACCATGAAATGGCACTTTTCCCAATTCAGGACCAGGTTGTTCTCCTCGCACCTTTGAAGGACCAATGACAGATTCTTTAGACAGCTATCGAAGTCTTTCCCATAGACTGAAAAGTCGTCCATGAAAACTTCTATGATATCTTCTAGAAAATCTGAGAACATCGATATCATGCATCTCTGAAAGGTGGCGGGGGCGTTGTAGAGTCCGAAGGGCATCCTTCTGAAGGCATAAGTTCCGTAGAGGCAGGTGAATGTCGTTTTCTCCTGATCATCAGGCAAGATGGGTACCTAGTAAAATCCTGAAAAGCCATCCAGAAAACAAAAAAAATCGTGATGCGCTAATCTTTCAAGGACTTGGTCAATAAAAGGTAGCGGAAAATGATCCTTTTTTGTAGCCTGATTTAGCTTTCGGTAATCTATGCACATCCGCCATTCGGTGACGGTCCTTACCGCCACCTCGTCCCCCTTCTCACCCTTAACCACTGTCATCCCGCCCTTTTTGGGTACTACGTGGATCAGACTCACCCAATTGCTATCGCTGATTGAGTAAATGATCCCCGCATCCCTAAGCTTTATTACCTCTTTCTTGACGACCTCCTTGAGCATCTGGTTCAGCTTCCTCTGGGGTTGAGCCAGAGGCTTGGCAGATTCATCTAAGTTGATGTGATGCATGCACAAGGCGGGGCTAAGGCCTTTGATATCGTCTACTGAATATCCTATAGCCCCCCTGTAGAGCCTTAACTCCTTAAGGAGTCGGTCTAGCTGATTGCTTGAAAGATTGGTGTTTACGATGATGGGGTTTCTCTGCTCTTCATCCAAGAACTCGTACTTCAGGCCTTCATGCAACGCTTTTAACTCTGGCTTTGGTCTGGGTGCCTTCTCTTGAGGCTCCCCCTCGAGAGAGGCATACTTCACAGATTCCACCACTTTATCCTCTTCTTGCAAGTCTTCGTCGGAAAGGTTGAAAAGGTCGAGATACCTCGCAACTTCAGGATATTCGAGGTTGGGATCCTGACAGCTTATGGCCCTTGCGAGGGGGTCTACTGTCTGGATGTCCTCCTCTATTTCCTCGCAGAATTTATCGTAGTTGTCCGCGAAACACGCTGATTCAGACAGGGACAGACTTCTCATGATCTCCTTCAGCTTGAAGTCCATATGGTCGCTTCCGACCCTCAAAGTGATCATCCCCTCGGAGACATCAATCAACGCTCTCCTTGTTGCCAAGAAAGGGCGTCCAAAGATGATCGGGCAGCGGGGGTCTTCAGCTGTATCGATGACGACTATGTCACAGGGGATAAAGAAATCACCAACCCTGATCGGCACATCTTCGACAATGCCGACGAGTCTCTTAAAGGTTTGGTCCGCCAGTTCAATCCTCATGTTGGTTCGAACCATGTCGGTTAAACCCACCCTTTGCGCGAAACTTAGGGGCATGAGGCTGATGCTTGCCCCCAAGTCTGCTAGACCCGTGCGCTCAACATTGTCCCCGAATGCGAACGGGATTGTGAAGGCTCCGGGGTCCCTTCTCTTATTTGGCAGGTCGGGCTTCACGAAGGCAGAGGAAGCAGAACCTAGGTGCACTGTCTCAATCCTTCCTCCCCTTCTTTTCTTTGTGATAAGGTCCTTGAGGAACTTGGCGTATGTAGGCATCTCCTCCAATGCGTCAAGGAAGGGCACTTCGAGATGTAGTTTCCTGATTGACTCCATGAACTTCTCATTATGCTTTTTCAGACTCGCCTTTATCAGCTTATACGGGAACGGAATCCTAGGAGAATAAGCATTCCTTCCGCCAGGTAGCTCTTCAGGGAACCTTTGTGCAGACTCTCGAACGTCTACCTGTCTTTCTTCCTCCTCTGTTGGAGTTGCACCCTCAGGCCTTGGCTCGGGCTCAGACCTGACTTCATCAGGGCGCTCCAGCGTTCTTCTAGACCTCAGTACTGCCATTCTGGCAGTTTCAGGGTATGGGAGTGCTTGTACTGCAGGATCCTTCATCAGAGCAGTCATTTGGGTCAGCCGTTGATCGACCTCATGCTGGCGCATCTGCAAGCTTGCCATCTGGCATTGCGTGGAATTCAGAGCTCCAGAGCTAGGAAGCGCACCCTGCACCAGTTGGCTGATAATGGTGTCCTGCCTTTTTATGTAGGCGGAAAGCTGACCAACCAAGTTAGGCTGGCTCAAGCTCTTGCCTTGGCCCTGACATTCACCCTCAGAAAGAGTCTGCTCACAACGAAACATGGTATCAAAGCTCAATGGAACATGCCATAGTTCTTCAGAGTTCTTGAAATGGCACGAAAAATCAAGTTTAGAAAATTGAATTTTTACTTTTAGGCAAAGAAAAACCATAAGAAGAAAAGAAAAAGAGTGTTGTCAAACTCATTTCTAAGCTTGAGGCATGGGAGTGTAGTTAGTGGATTCAGATTCGTCTACAGTACTGTTTTTTCCTTGTCCCCGGCAACGGCGCCAAAAAGTTGACCGGCCTAAATCGTGCGTCCAAAAGTGGAGGCGGATTTGAGGTAGTCGAGCTTTTACATTTATAAACCTGAATCCTTCTAGGCCCCTGCAACTTTGTTTACGGGGTCAAAGTAGACATACGGGGTCGAACATAGGGACAAGGGTGGTAGTGTTGAGAACCCAGAATCGACACGCTACTCTCCGGCAGGTAAAGAGATATAAATTCCCAAAAAGGGAAACAGCAAGATGTCACAAAATAAAACAAAGAAAACTATCTCCAACTGGAGCTACTGGAGAGATTTAAGGTTTTAGTCAATTAGCAGTTTTTAGGGGTTTTCATGCAACAGAAACATAAAGATAAAAACCAGAGCTAGAGCAAGGTACGAAGGATAAGACTATAGTAAAACAAGCGGCAGCAACAACATCCTGCACCCCTCCTCTCAAAGCGGGTACCTCTAACCAAGTGTCAACACCCCTCTCAAGGTTGCTGGACTTAAGTTAGAGTGGAATGTTACCGAAACAACTCCGTTCCAGGCACTCTCGTACTCTAAAATCGGACCAAACACTAGAGCCACAACACAACTCTCGAAGTTGTTGCGACGGGAAAACACGATTCGGTAGCTAAGCGAAACGTGATCCAAACATGCAAGCTAGAGTTCAGATATCAAACATAGCAGTCATCTAACATTTTGCGCCAAGCATAGAGCAACAAGCAATTAAACTTTGCTATTTCCATAAACATTGAAGGTCTTAATACATTGCGTAAATAAAGAATTAAATAACAGAATTAAAAGATAGGTGTCGCCTCCTTGATGTAGAAACACGACAGGCTACTGCGGCTCTCCAGCCCGATACCGGACAGGGGCCTAGCCCGATACAGCCGTGTCGGGCAGCACACTCTCTCGAGCGGCACACCGTGACGGCCGACTGTATCGCTCAAGGACCTGGCTGATACTCTCAAGTCAGGTGGCACACCCTCTCGGGCGGCACGCATGACGGGCGAAGCGTATCGGGTTCGATATCGTGTCGGGTGTGGAGTGACACATTCTACTATTGGGCACTTGTGTCGCTCATCGTCGTGGGCCGATATCGGCCCGTAGTGTCGCCCGGGACGGTCCTAAGTGAACCATCCCCTCCCTCTCGGGATGAGGAAGAGCTCACCTAGTGTCGCCCGACACAAGCACTGGGGCACGATATTCTTGCTCTCGCAGTTTCCCCGGAAGATGGCTCAAGCTCCCAACTGTCTGAACTGTCCAAACTGTCTTTTCGACTTCCAGTAGATGCTATTTATAGGCAGTGGTTGGGGGAAGTTATGGTGCTCGAAGCATCACGTGTCCTCCTTATTCGCGGGTTTGATGGACGGTCGATACACATATCGCCCGACGCAGGGATGTTGGTTGTCGGTCACGTGACGGGCGGCGCCCGCCGGTGGGTGGCATGTGTCGCGCGACAAGCTTGGGTTGTCGTGGAGAGCTCGGCTCCCTGTCGGGTAAGAGGTGTGTCGTCCGTCAGCTTCTTCTTGCGCGTCATCCCTTTGTCGTGTATCAAACGTGTCGCTCCACCGTGTCGGGCAGAGGTCGCATCGGGCGTCAGGAAGGCCGAAACAGACTTGGACTTATTTGTGGGCCAGGACGGCCTTATTGTACCAAAATGAGGAAAAACTCTACAAAAGATGGAAATATTGGATTAAGAGCATTGTTTGGCCAATTATTGTGAAAGTACTAATAAAAGAGAGGAAAATAGCTAAAAAGGGCAGTTTTGATAATAGAAAAAACAGTCTAAAATATCACAAAAATTTGTGTTATCAATCATCTTCATTCTCATGATGCTTCAACATATGAGGAACATCTTATCATGTAAAATTTGCAATTTAACCTCAACTTGGGTAATTTGCA
Source organism: Alisma plantago-aquatica (assembly GCA_963693085.1). Lineage (NCBI taxonomy): Eukaryota > Viridiplantae > Streptophyta > Magnoliopsida > Alismatales > Alismataceae > Alisma > Alisma plantago-aquatica. The sequence goes on from OY856409.1 coordinate 1,997,623,134, forward strand.
CTTTAGTCCAAAACAAGCAAAGTATTGTTTCAACATTTTTCAAAAAGGACTAAAATTGAAATATAAATTCCTCTTGAGCCTTAATTACTTTTCACGAGATAAAATTAAGGATATAATTAACTTGCTTAAGCAAAACTCCCAGGGTTAAGGCATAACTCAGGTCAGGGATGTTACAACATTCGACTGGAATAGATTGTTCTCACATAAGATCCCCCCACTAACAATCTCCTTGACCCCTTCCTAGACTCAGAGATCCAAGGTGCTATGGAGCACTTAGGATTGGAAAATCCATATGGATTAGATTGATACCACATGTCCTTTTATCATGTATCATGGCCTATTATTAGGGAGGATTTCACCAAGTTTTTCTCAGAGATACACTATTTACATAACATCTCACATCTCCTCAAACCCATCAATCACACCCACATAGCTTTGATCCCTAAAACTAATCATCCCAACTCCATTCTGGACTACAGACCCATTAGTCTCATTAATTCATCATACAAGATCATAGCTAAGATACTCAGCAGCCGCATGAAACCACATCTCAATGACATCATTGACATTCAACAATGTGCTTTCTTGTCACATAGGAATATCCAAGATGCTTTCATCATAATACAGGAAACCCTACACACTTGCCATATAATCTGATAGCCAACTCTCATCTTCAAACTGGATTTTGAAAAAGCTTTTGATAATGTTAATTGGGTATTCCTTATTAGATGTATGCATGGGCTAAATTCTCCAACACAATGGTGTTCTTGGATACACTCATGCATAAGTACTAGTACTTTGGTGATCCTTATTGATGGATCCCAACATAGTTTCTTTAAGAAATCCAATGGACTTTGACAAGGTGATTCCCTATCACCTTACTTATTCATTATCATCACAGCCATCTTAAACTCTTTCATTAAAAATGCCACGACATGTGGGTAACTCAACAAACCCAGAGGATGCACACATAATGTGATACAATATGTTGATGACACCATCATCATAATCAAACCTAGTGAATATGAAGTCATCAATCTCATTAGGATTCTTGCAATATTCACCAAACCATCTCGACTCAAAATCAATTTTGCTAGATCTACCATCATCTGCAGTCATGTAGACACCACAGAGATGGATAGATACACATGCATGCTGGAATGTCAACATGAAGCCTTCCCATTCACATACCTTGGACTCCCACTCACCCCCACATCTTCCACGCTCTTCATGGAACATGATCATCAACAAACTAAACTACTGTGTCAACTCCTGGAAAACAACTACCTATCTTTAGCATGTCATGTATCCCAACTCAACGCCTCCCTCACACCCATTATCATTTACTATCTATCATGCATCCTACTCCCCACCACTATCCACAAAACCATTGAAAAGATCTGGGGTAATTTCATGTGGGATGGGTTACCATATGCAACCCCGAGGAGGAGGGAGGATGGTGCATCATCAACATCAAACTCCACAACCTTTGCCTTATACATAAGATCACGACATCCATTAGTAATAGAGACATCAAACTATGGAGAGACATATTCACTGAAAAATACCTCAAACATCAAACACCATGGTCTTTCATAACTACTAAGAAAGCCTCAGCCCTATGGAAACACATAGTCGACGCTCTCCACATCATTTTTGACACCATCCAGATACCACCACACTTATGGATTAACACCAAAATTTGGCATGATCCATGGTGGCATGGACAAAAACTTATCAACATATAACTACCATCCAGGAAAATCCCCAACATTTTAATAAAATACAACAACTGCCTAGCACTAACCAAGTTGGGATCAAATAGAGACAACAACTTCAAACATTTCCTCATAGGATGGATGGACCCAGAAACATATGCAGATATCCTATAAAGATCGGAATACAATGCCACCAGACACACCATATCGATCTGGGGCACCAAATATGCTGCGAAACAAGCATATCCTTTCTTTAAACATAGAGTTAAAATGAGACTATATAATATGATATGGCAAACAAAATGCCCACCCAAACTACATACTATGATATGGCTCATCTTATATGACAAATTGCCAACAGACATGATGATGAGACATAGTGGGGTTCCAGGGACCATCTCGATGTCCATTATTCAGCAACAATGAGGAATCAACCCAACACCTCTTTTATGGATGTCACGCATCTAGAAGGATATGGACACACTACACCACTACCGCCACTGTCTTAGCCGACTCCTACCTGAACACCATCCACAAATTACAATATACTAGGAGCATAACTGAAACATATTCCCAACATGACACATTGCTTCTTGTGATTATATGGGTTATATGAACAACCAGAAACAATATTTTGTATGATAACCACACTTTCTCCATGCAACTAGCATTTTAGCAGGTGGATACAAATTATCACAATTTTTGCATGTCAGGATACAACAACAGGGACAGAGGCTACAAGGACCTATACAACTAGATCGTCGAGCCTAGCATCACAAGAATGTTGATACTCTGCCCGACGGAAGGAACATGAGAAAACTGAAGGCTCCAACACAGAGCCATGACCTCTACTGATATTATACGGGACACTCCTATGGATCAGGAGAAGCCCACTTTTTTGTCGATGATTTGATGATGATATGTACATTAGTAACAAACTCTGCCACATGGGGATACACCATTGGTGATCAAATCACCTATATATGTTGATATTTATCTCAATTATGCTCTCTATTATCTGTCGGCTGTTTTAACCTTATGACTTATAGTGGTTTGCATAAGTCAATATCAATATCAGGGAATATTATCTGAAAAAAGTCTCTAATCTCTGTGTCATTGAATAGAAAACTAATAACTAGGCAACTTGGCTCATTGGTCCTTCATATAAGAGGCCAAAGCAAGTTGTGGTTGTAAATTCATCTGATGAGGATTCTCGAAAAATGGGTTGCAACAATCAAATCATAAATTTGATACCATACGTCGACAACATGTGAAAGCTACTACTTTGCATTGTTGCCTCGTGAGTGAATGAGGCTTGTGGTTAAAGGGGATTTGATATGTATGAAGAGAGATCATATGTATTAGAATCAAGAAGTCTAACAGCAATATGAGGAGGATATTACACTTTAGTGGTGTCAGGAATGGAGAGCGTTTGTAGATAAGTTCAAAAATACTAGTTTTTTTATGAAAGAAGAAGAGAGGAAATGATCATAAAGGATTGACCGCCTGTAGGTGGAGGCTCTCTTCTTTTCTCCCTAGGGTTAGGACTAATGCTCTAATATCATGTGAAAAATAATATGGAAGTCTAATGACTTGTTTTTTATTGATAGACTACAATCTCCCATCATGTAGATATGAGAGGAGGCAAGTAAAAGGAAGTAAACTTAATCCTAATGGGCCAAGACAATTAGGCCTATTTAACATAACAATAACTCTAACATATACAATGTTGGAGCGCATTAAAATCTTCAAAAGAACATTAGGACAATCTCGATCAGTACATAATACAATGATATTATTTACTTCTTTTATCTATAATGTGATGAATAATACTATTTTATCACATGATAGTATGCATATGCTGATAACTTTGGGAAATAACTAATGATTCTTGTCATTCATGGTAAGATAATAAAAGCTACATATGATAAGGTCACACATAAGATTGGAAGTAGAATTCATTATTGGCATAGAGAAGATACTCTCATTAACATAACATATTTGTCTATATAATTTGTTACTAGCCTCAATACCATCATAAACTATTTAAACCATCTTTTTCCATGTTAGTATGGTCTCTATGATTGATTAGTTAATTTGTTAGTTTATTTGGAGAAAAGGAAATTTGCAGCAACCCTTATTGTTGGTTATATAGAACCAACTTATTATTGATAAAGACCAAGGTGGGCTTGGTATTCCCTATATGCGTGAGTTGAATGTGGCTACATTAATGAAGTTTAATAGGGACATGCAATCAGGAAGACAAACAACTTGATTTGATTTGAAGGGATTCAGATGAAGCATAGAATCTTTACTAATCAAGCAGGGTGCAAATGTACTTCCTTCTGGACGACTATTAACTCATTGAAAGTAGAAGTGACTTCTCATATCATTAAGATCATATAGATTGGAGATAGTATGTCCACTTGGCATGATAATTGGGTTCCATATGAAGGAATCCTTCTTCATCTTACTAATCAACATGTAACTACTATATCCTTGACCATGAGGTTTCTTCCATAGTGACTTTAAACCACAAAAAGGATGCTAACTTTATTATAGAATATTTTCCTACATGTATTGTTGACAAAAACACTGCTTATTTATTTTATGCAAATGTAGCCAGTCCCAAGCCTGGGTAAAGGAGGAGGATTGGTGGTAGGTTGACAACCAGCCATAAAAACTGTGTCACTCTTTCTATGACATGGATCCTTAAAAAAAATTGTTGGAGCATCCCTACCTAGAGACACGCTGCATCGGCACCCGGGTGCAATGAAAAATATGCAAGGGGTTTCGACACAGTGATGTCCGGTTGTGTTGAAGGACAAATAAGGGTTTACACATCTTGGACGAGTGTGGGTAAAGAAGCTAGTCTCGCTGCATCATCACCTAGATGTGGTAAAAAATGTTGAAGGGTTTCCACATCTTGGACGGGTGTGGGTAAAGAAGCTAGTCCCACCACATCATTTCCCAGATGTAGTGAAAAATGTGAAAGGGCAACATTTTTGACAAAGGTAGGTAAATAAGCAAGTCCAAGAAAATATGATTAGAGATGGATCTTGGAATATTGACTCTTTGACAAGAAAATGTTTGGAGATAGTAGATACCATGATGAGAAGAAAAGTCAATATAGCTTGCTTGAATGAAACTAAGTGGACAGGGGAACGTTTTAGAGATATTGGAGACACAAGATACAAAATCTGATATACAAGCATTAATAAACATATAAATGGTGTAGGTATTATTGTTGATAAGATGTTGAAGGATGATGTTGTCAAGATCACTAAGATTGGTGATAGAATCATAGCTATCAAGGTCATTCTTGGGGGAAATATTTTAACATTATTAGTGCTTATGCTCCTCAAGTTGGCCTTAGCGAGGAGGCTAAGAAGGATTTTTGGGATAACATGAATGAATTGATGCAAGGAATACCGATAGAGGAGAAGATCATTATTGGGAGTGATTTAAATGGTCATGTGGGATGTAGTAATAATGAATATGAGAGAGTTCGTGGTGGTTTTGGATATGGTAGTAGAAATAGAGAAGGAGAGAGGATATTAGATTTTACAATTGCATATGATATGATTTTGGCAAACACCCATTTCAAGAAAAGAGAATCTCATAAGATTACTTTCAAGAGTGGGCACAATTGTAGCCAAATTGATTACCTCCTTACAAGGCGGGAGGATCGTAAAGTATATAAGGACTATAAAGTTATTCCTGGCGAAGAACTCATGACCCAACATAGGTTGGTGGTTTTAGATAATAACATGAAGATCAATAAAGGCAAGCATAACAAAAATCAAGATAGCGGAATCAAGTGGTGGAATCTTAAAGGAGAAAAGAAATTGACCTTTCATGTTAAACTCATCAAGGATGGAACTTGGAACTTAGAGTTTGATGTCAACATTGTGTGGCATAACATGAGCTCCTGTGTAACTAAAATTTTCGGAGAGGTTTTAAGGGAGTCCAAAGGTTGTGGGCCTCCACAAAAAGAGACTTGGTGGTGGAATGATGAAGTATAGAAAGCTATTAAACTGAAAAAGGATATCTATAGGAGCTTTCCTAAATCTCAAGATGATGCAACATTCCAGAGATACAAGCAAGCAAAGAAAGAATCGACAAAGGTTTTTAAGGAGGCAAGGTCTAGATACTTTGGTGATATTTATAAGAAGTTGGAGACTAGAGAAGGGGAAAAAGATATATATAAAATGGCTCATATAAGAGAAAGGAAATGAAGAGACTTGAGTCAAGTAAAATGCATCAAGAATAAAGATGGTAGAGTGCTGGTAGAGGATAATGATATCAAGAACCAATGGAGAAATTACTTCCATAAGCTTTTCAATTTAGATACTATAAATAATGTTAGAGACTCGTGTGACAGGGATACCAGAGATATCATTTACATATGATGTGTTTCACATTTTAAGGTCAAGAATGCCTTAAAAAAGATGAAAATGAGAAAGGCGTGAGGACCAAACGGTATTCCCATTGATGTATGGAAGAGTATGGGGGATGAAGGAGTATGTGGTTAACAAAATTATTTAACAAGATCATGAAGACAAAGAAGATGTCAGATGAGTGCAGAAATAGTACCATAGTCCTCATCTGCAAGAACAAAGGTGATGTTCAGAGCTGCACAAACTACAAAGGTATCAAGTTGATGAGTCATACAATGAAGTTGTGGGAGAGGATTATTGAGCAAAACTGAGTATATGCATTGCAATTTCAACGCAGTGTGAATGGTGGAGCCAAGTTGTACGGAGTAGATATACCAAAATGTGATAAATTGCGTTACTTGGGCTCTATCATTGAAACAGATGGGGATGTCCAAAATGACGTTTGTCATAGAATCACTGTAGGATCGTTGAAATGGAGGAGTGTAACTGGAGTATTATGTGATCGGAAGATCCCTCTCAGACCAAAAAGCAAGTTTTATAAAACTGTTATACGGCAGGCCATGCTCTATGGGAGTGAATGTTGTGCGGTGAAGAAACAAGGACTCAACAAGGTGCACATGGATGAAATGTGTATGTTGAGATGGATTTGTGGGAAGATAAGAAAAGATCGCTTGAGAAATGACTATATCAGGAATAAAGTGGGGGTGGCAAGCATTAGGGACAAGTTGTCGGAGGGCCGACTCAGATGGTATGGACATGTGCAATGTAGACCGACTAATGTGCCTATACGAAGCAATACTATTGAGGCAAGCACAATTAAAAGAAGAAGAGGAAGGGATAAATTAACATGGGAAGAGATTATAAAGAGAGATTTTAAATCTCTACATCTCAACCAAAATATGACCCATGATAGAGTTGAATGGAAAAGAAGGATCCATGTAGTTGACCCCAACATAGTTGGGATTGAGGCTTAGTTGATGATGATGACGATGATGGTGATGATGATGATGTATTGTTGACAAAATATAGAGTTTACCCATTCCTAGTGATGATGTCAAAGGGATACTTGTGCGTGGCCTTTAACTAAAAACAATCATTCACAAAGAGATCTATGTATAATACCTGAACAGAAGAGAAGTATGATCAGAATTGGGACAATGGAGGTTGATTAGGCATCTAAATTTTGTAGCCAAATATATGGTATTTCTTTGGCTAATATAAAATGAAACATCAATAACTAATAATAGAATATGGAAGATACATTATACAGATAAGACATCGTGCATAACTTGTTGTAATTCACATGAGACTACAATGCATGCATTGACAGATTGAAGGGTGCCTATAAAGGTGTTGTGTCATGTCCCAAAAATATTAGATGATTTTTATCCTTTTGGTAGCGAACTTTGTTTAACGGTCATATGAAAAATAAAGGTAGGTGTTCAAAGTCACCACCACATTTATTATGGGAAAAGAGGAAAAATATAATACATCGTTGAAGCCACAGTCAAAAGCTGAGTTGTCATCTGAGTCATAAGGATAAGAAAACAAAAGAAATATAACAAATCCAAAAAAATTAGGTTCCATGATCTTATTATGTATGGAGAAGGATTAGAACTCCCGTATCGTCTAGTAAACTGGTACCGAGACATTTTTACATGATTACAAAGAAGAAAGCAATTCAAGACTATAATGAAAATTCAAGGCAATTCTAGCAAAAAGTGCATCTTTATGGGTGGGCTATTAGGGATGGAGATGTTCACAACCTTCCCTTCGTTGTCTTAAAGTCCTAACTTTTAAGTAAATTAGGATCCTAATCACCTCATGACCTTCCACATCGAAGATTCCTCATGGGTGATTAAACTGATGTGTAGGATTATATGACAATTAGTAGGTTTGGGCTAAGAATAAGATCTGATTTTAGTCTAATATAAGCAACTAAAGTAGAATAACATACTATAATAATAAATAAGTTATGGCATAATAACAATATATATTATTGTATTAACATCCTACTAATACTAATAGACACATAGAGTCACTTACCCACAAACCCATGAGAGGTACGAATATAGTGCGAATCTAGATTTTTGTTATGCGGGTCCAAAATTGGACACAAACCCGCTTTAATTAGTTGGGTATCAGCATGGTACAACCCACAAAATTTACACCCCTAGTCCTAAACAAGAACACATTCATGTAAAACTAAACAGAGGACCAACTACACGATGGTTACATGTGACACAAATACATTTTTTGGTAGAACAACTGTTAACTGTTTCCACTTCCAAAGTGCGGACCATCCGAATAGAAAGGATGGCCCTAATAGAATATTTTTGCAATTATGAATCGTAACATATTGGACATAGTAATCAAATGTTCACACCATTACTACTAGATTAGACTCCTAGACCTAAATGTGATATTCATTATTGTTTAGTGAAGTTCATTTCACCTCCATTCAAGATCCTCAATTCTAATTGCAAATCACATAATTGGAGGCCTCAAATAAAATTATCTTTGAAGGAATGATTGTACTAGCCACATCAATAAGGTGCACCTAATTTTTAGGTTCCCCGTCTACATGTACTATGTGGTTAAGCATGCTCCATTTGAGTAGTACTATGATGGATGATCTACTAATTAAGAAGTTTTGGTGGGTCGTGTGTGAGTGAGAAAAAAGTGTCTAATTGAGCGAGTGGTTTATAGGGTCAATCATCCTTTCTAAAAATCTACTAGAGCCTTGGTTCATGAGCATGCACGTTACAAATGGCATTAGAGCTAGATACCCTCCAATAGATGTGGGTCCCTTAAACAGCTACGTAAGAAAAATTATAACATGTTCTATGTATTTTAATGCAACAAGATATTGTTACATAGTTATACTAAATGATGTAATACTTTTTGGATGAAGATTAGTTGAGTTAATTATTTATATATTTGTGGACTTCATCATAGTGTTTGAGTTATGTAGATTATCATGTTATTATTTTGATTTTAAGTTTACTTTATTTTGATGAGGATTGTAATTAGAATAGTCAATTCTCAATTAGATGACTACAATCAATTTGATTTTGATTAGAGTGGTACATAATCACAATAATTATATTGATTATACTAGCATAGTACGATAACAATAACATATTATTTAAATAATTATATATATAGATGTCTGGGTCTAAATATATCTATCAATGAACCAACTTAAATATGAGTCTACGGGTATGCGAGTCCACATGAATATAGGTAAAAAAATTTAGAACCGTGATGGATTTTAGAAGGGTTTAGATTTACAGGTTCACGGGTATACCAAGACCCATTTAAAACCCTATTCAAAATGTGCCAAGGAAACTACGCCTTAATACTATATTTGAATTGATTGTGCACAATAGCGCATGAATGACACCAAGTGTCAAAAAATTATCCATAATTTTTTGATACGAGTTTTTAAACTTCAATCCATCTTTGGTCTTGCCTAGCCCCACACACCGTTAGAACAAGTAGATTCAAGTCTTCAATGGATAAAATACTATATAGAGATACTAGTCAACACATGCATACATCATATTTAAAAATAAGTTAGATATAATTTTACTACAATATTTTTAATATTAATTAAACAATTCATGTAATTTTGTTAATTTTCACTTTTTTCGAGCCATAATATTCAAAGATGCATTCACAAAACATATTCTTAAAATTTACTGATGCAAGAAAAATAGATGGGATTGTACATTTAATGAAAGAGTTATAGAGAGAGAGGGATGCACATAGCACTATACATAAGCAAGAAGACAAAAAAATACATGATAGAAGGGAGCCGGAAAGAAAGAGGTAGAAGTAATGAAAAAATACTAGGTTGATGTGGACATGTCAGGATATAGGGGAGAGAGAAATACATCATAAAATAAAGTAAAACATGTGGAAAATAAATAATTAAAATTGGAAATTGTTACAATCCTAATTGGCTATTAATATAAATATAAGTAGGGACGAGCATCGGGTCGGGTCACCCTGAGTTTTGACAAGTCTATGCACAAATCCATATTCTTAAATGAGTTTTGGGCCCATTTTAGGCTTGGGTATTTTTATGAAAACTTGGTTCGTACCCGAACCACATTATCGAGATAGCTTTTGAGTCAAATGTAGGGTTGTCTAGATAACATAATAAATGAAGATATATCCAACATATGCACAAGACAAAATATTAAGAAAGCTTTTGAGTGTACCACTTGGTACATGTAATTTATATGTATTATCAGAGGAACTAATACACCTACCAATGGTTATATACATATTCATAGACGAAACACATATAATCTAGATCATACAATTTTAAAATTATATTCCTAGCCATTTGTTTATGTAGTATATCAAAACCATCCAACCACTGATTTAATTTACAATTAACATTGAATAGAAGATGCACATTTTTCTTTCAAATAGTGGTCTATTAATATTCCAAATGAGGTGATTTATTAAACGTGTAAGTAGTATAAATCCAATATCATAGATTATATATTATTATAAATTGTGATAAACACGTTAAATGCAAAATGAATGTGCATAACTATGAGAACCCATTACACTAAATGAGATTACTCACAATCAATCACCAATTAATCACATACGCAAAAGTATGGGTAAATTAAAACTGATTTCAACGTCAGCACCTGCTCAGAAATATTTTCATAAGAGCCCAACATCTTTCTTATATACATACTATGCCGATAATTTGATACAAATTGTTCTATCATCTTAGTCACAACATATATACACAGGAGAATAATATTTGTATATGTCACACAACAAACATTAACTTGCTAACAAAATTCTGATTTGTTTGAAACACCATATACAAACTTTGTCTACCTAGACCCGGTAATACAAGGACGACTCTAGGACACACTAGACATCTAATCAACTTTCTCAAGGATTCATTACTATAGATCCTCTTTGCTACCACATGTTTGTTTTTGTCACTTCCGATTACTTAAAAAAATTGTGGTGAACCACAAGGGTGAGACCCATGTCCCAGCAAGAGATATAACCTCCAATAACGCTTATTGATTACAATATTTTAAATAGTAGATAACTAAGTAGTTGGAGTATTTAATAATGTAGATTGAACAGTTCAAGTATGCTAAATAGATTAAGCAATTAATCTTAGCAACAAGTATGATCATCAATGCATATATAGATAGCAAATAAATCCATTTCTTTGGATAGATATCTACTCAAATATCATCAAATTGCATCTAATAACAATCGTTATCATTAATATGACTATCATCATATTCCTTGCTAACAACACAAGCAATCTAGTAGCATAAGCATCCCTGACATCATGAATATGTCAAGTAACATAGCATGACTATCAATATTGTCATCTCAAATAAAGGGAATAGATCTATATCATAAGTAGAACTAACATCATAACACAATGAACTACATAGGCATGATTAGAATTTTAAGCATTTCTAATTACATAGGCATGGCTAGCAATATTAAACATAACTAGCAGCATCATCTTAACCATCAGTGTCAGTACATTTGACAACATAAGTATGTTTACAACATGAGCATAACTACAACATAAGCATATCGATTATCTCTTATTGTACTATACATGATCTCAGTGAAAAAAAAGCAAACAACGGTTATCATCCAATATGAAGCATTGTGTATAACCCTAAACAAATATGCTACATGGCTATCTTACATCTTTTATTATGCCCTAAGGAATTTGAGGATACCACTCAAAATCCAACTGACCACTACTAAGTCGAAATCAACGTCATACAAGATCTAGGAAGAGCCAGACTCCTAAGATCTTCTCCACCCCCAGTCAGTACGGGTCTGCCACAGCGACACATAAGGTTAAGCTGCTAACAACCTAGTCCATCCTTGGTACAGGTCACATCACTAGTGAAAGGAGGTGGGTACGCATTCCCTACCATCCGAGGTACAACTGTAGTTGTCCTCCAATCTCGTCACATATATAATCACCGAGACATGACCGCAACCGTTCTCAAACTGAGGGCTAGGTATGACCGCAGTCATCCTCCCTAAACACTTGAATTTAGGATGACAAGTACCCCGCATACTCATGAGTATGCGCTCCGAGTTTCCCTTAGGAATACTCATTTCACCATCTGGCATGTTCTGACACTCAGATGGATCTATGGCACAGGGCACTACATGATTAGAGTTTCACTTGATTAGCTATGCCAATTGGGTGAATTAAGGATGCATAAAAAAAGTGGACATACAAACCCTAATTCACTTCTAACAAGCATATAAATATCACAACTTTAAAAGATATAAAACGTATGAAACATAATTTCTCATCTCATCATCACACGGTACTATTCACTTGTCATTCATGAGGCTACACTAGTCATCATACTATCACAAGATATAAATCCTTTTCACAATATCACAGGGTATCAACCCTTATCAACACATGAGGATTACACCTCGTTCAGGGCTCAACCATGCCCAAAGTTCATTAAGACCATCATACTATTCCCTGCAAGATCATCATTATCTTTCCATGCCTTATAACAAGGCTCAACAACATCACTTACATGTAATACACCAGATCAGCACAATATTGCATTAATGAGCTAGGAGATATTCATAAACAATCATAGAAGGGTTATAATAACATTAAGAACATTCCTTTATTACATCAACATACAAGAAATCGAGATATGATTAACACTCATCATATTCATAATGCACATGTTTAGTATAAGAAAGTATTAACCATGTGGCTATGATAACCACCAATTAACACATTAAGGTTATGATCATGTTAAGGAGGTTATTCCACCATCATTCCATCATATAAGAATGTTAAGAATGAATACTCTTCTTTATCTATTTGCATTGGAGTTAGGTTCAACATGATAAATTTATCAATGTTACTAATCAACACTTATACCCAAACCATAAGTCATGACATCCCCATTGGATCATGAATGCATAAGGTGAAGCATCACCATCACATTCCATACTATTCTCAAGTATGAACCCACACATAAATCAAGGTATAACCATCGGGTTATAGCATACTAGGGTTTCAATAATAGTAACATAGCACTCCATGATTGTACCAGTCATTCAAGGACTATTCATACCCAATTACCATCATTTAGTTATATTAAAGCTAGGTATAACAAGCTATACCTCATTAGGGTTACATATCAGCACAATATGGTTATAATCCCTTCTATTCATGTGAGTGGATAGGTAAGGCTACCTTATTACGAGTAACCCTCCATTTGTGCCATCATGATTCAACCAATATCACCATACCACAATGTCACCCAAAACCATTGGATGTTTAAAAGGTAAGACCATTAGTTGTTTACATAAGTAAACACCTTGGATAAACCACCTATGAAGTCCTTGATTTGTGTTATATAAATAGTCACCATCTAATCCTAGACATCCCTGATTAACAACAAAAAAAGTTCCATTGAGAGTAGGGTAAAACTCACAATCGACTGTTCAGTGAAAACAAGCCATCTATTGTCAACAAGTAAGCTCCTTAAGTTGATCATATAAAGGAAGTCATATAAATCACATTATTAGTATCAACATATTACATTAGCCATCATTCCACTTTATTGGAAGAATAAACATTAGATCTTGACCATTGGGTCAAGTTCATATGTTAAAACCATCAATTACAATATAGGTCTGACCATTGCATCAAGTGACCCAAGAAACCATTGGTCTAGGGCTTAATTGATGCTACAACTATATGATTAACTCACCATAGGTTTTAGATATATGATCCACCATCATTAGTGAACATTAAGTCACCATAGGTTGTTAAATCAGTACTATAATCATTAATCAACATCAAATATTAAGCCGATGTCATCATTGATTGATAACATTATTAGGGTACTTAATGGTTGATCATTAAACTTCTAATTGATCCAAAACCTGACCTAAGGGTCACCATAATCTCATACCTTTGATCCCGACCATCAGTTGTCATGAAGACAACACTATAGGGTTTTTGCAATGGTACCATCACTGGGTCATGGGTTTATAGAAGAATTCAGCTTTAAACCCTAAAATTGACCATTGGTTGATAGGTGCTTAGCACCATAAGTTGCCAAACCAACCTGATACAAGTCATATTATACCTTATGAATAATGTACACATGATCACAGGTTCATCTATAACTGAAATTAGAATAGGAAACATTATAAAAATCGAAATCCAAGTCAAGCATAGCTTTTTAGTGCATGGATCATCATTTTCAAGCAAGAACATGATCTAGAAAACTTATGGTAAGCAATAAACATGGAGAAAGTTATAAAACTTGCCTCTAATGAGAAGATGAAACCTCACACAAAAGAAAACTCGAGCAGGTAGGGTAGAAAATCCAAGCATAAGCTATGAACTCGTCCATCTAGCACCTTTCTTCATCAAATGAGCAAACCCTAAGCATAAGGAGCAAGAAAGGTTGGGTTTTAGAGCTTTAGAGCAATTTCTACCATGTAACAGCAAGGTTACGACCTGGAGGAAGGTCTAAGGAAGGATAGGAGCAAGAGTAATGGAGAAGGAAGGAAGAAAATAACTTGCCTTGGTCAAAATCCCTAGAAGATGACATTGGAAACCCTAGGTAGGGCTAGATGGAGCTCTAGGAGACCTTCTTCTCCAAAAAGAGGTTGTCTTCTACCTTAGAGCACTTGGTTCTACAGAAAAATAGAGTGGAGTCGTTGCTCCAAGTTAGAGGAAAGAGAAAGCAAGCAAAGTTTCATACTTGGGCAAGGAAGAGGTAAATATAAACCATGGATAAGGATGGAAGCAAGCATGAGGTGTAAAAGCAACTTCCCCTTGTGTCTATAGCCTTAAACTATTAAGAATATACAATCACACACACAAGAAGCTCCCCTATCATCCATATATACCTGCTTAGCTTTCCTTTGTCGAATTTTTAAGCCAATCAAATAATTCATTAGTTGATAACTACTAATTAAAGGTAGTTCATTTGTGAAGGGGTAAACCCTAAAATACCCTTGGAGAAAACACCTTCAACCCAAGTTTTAAATAGGCACCCTATGGATAAAAAACTCAATAACGATGAGATAATATCCAAGGAACATAATTCAAGTGATAAATTGCAAAGAAAACCTCTCAATTGGGTAAATTACAAAAAAGTCCAAAATGTGCATAAAATTGCATAACTTGCTCAAACAGTGTCCAAATTGGACCAAATTTGAAACTTAAGCTTGTATTATGATTTAAAATAATATCACAAGGTTATATTAGGGTTATAAAAATTCAATTAAGATAATTAAGCTTATTCAACTCATCAGGCAAATTTAGGGGCCTTACAACTATAAACCCCTAACAGGAATTTTGCCCCCGAAATCCAAGGTAAACAAAGATGGTTACTTTCTCAGCACCTCATCCTATTACCTTCACATGGTTACTTGCATATCATGGTGATGTCACATCATTCATACATATCTCATCTTGGGTCAACACAAAAAACCCACATAAGAAGACATTTGCAAATACGGAACATAGAAACTTGTTGTGCCACCTGTACATATCTAATAGTAACTTTCAACTTTGGGACTCGATTGTCGTCTTGAACTATTCTATATGTTGTATCACGCATCACTGAGAGGCCACACTCATTGGATCTTACCAAACATAGAACATCAGGTATCAATTATCATATGCAACTTTACAAGGTTTCATCTCTATGCTCCTTTAATGGTTGTTGTAATCAACAACTCAATCAACCATGTAGGAACCCCCTAGTTTTCAATAACTTATGAGGAATATGTTTTTAGAGGATTCTCCAATCATCTAATTGGTGGACTGACCATCTATTTGGTTGAAGAATCATACACTTGTATATAATTGTTAACAAATATAGCTTCCTGATTGATCTTGTTAGGGGTGTAGCAATGACATTGTCTTCATGTTATCAGGATTCACATAACATACTTAACAGAGGTATCATAACTCCTAGACGATACTCTAGTCGACCCCCAATTCACTCGTGTTCAACTTGTCTCATAGTTATTGCTGCTTCGGCAACCCTAAGGTTTTTGAAGAAATATTGATCATATTTTTGACCATATTTGAAATACTTTGACATGTCAACATTCAAAGCTTACTACAACTTGTAAGACATTACTTGAACACTCTGTTCCCCCTATTCATAAATTCTATTGGTACATTGGTTAGTCTAAAGGACATAACTCTAAACTCATCATGGTCATGTGAATTATGTCATCCAATCTAACTCTTATGCATTGATATTTGATCATAGCTTTATCTCAAAGGAACACAGTATCACATATCTATTGACCAACAAACCATATATCCTTGATAGTGGTCTTGCCCAGATATCACTAAACCATACACAACATTATATAATCAGTTTTTTTTTCTTTTTTAAACAACATTTAGAGGGTCATCATCAACTCTCTCTCTCTCTCTTTAAGGGATAGGAATACTTGGAATGTTCATTTAATAAGCATCTCCAACCTTCACATACTTCCCATACTATTGACACATCTTGGATACTAGGATTCATTACCTTGGTATCCACCTCATGTGCTATAAGGAACTCACATCCTTATCTCATCTACTTTTACCAACATAAAAAATCTCAAGACGTATAAGAGGAGTCTTCCTAATTATTGGAAGGCTCAAAAGCAAATTCATCACAAACTTTATGATCTTGGAACCATAGTCCAAGCAACCTTATTCTATAATAAGCTATCCACCTTCATGTTTGCAGCAAATCCACACGTACCAAGTGGCAATGGTCCACTTGAAAGTTGTGCCCTAGAAATAAAAGACACAAAGGGAAACACACTTCCCATACCATAGTAGTATTTTTCAAGGGTTGATAGCAAAAAGGTAACCAATTCTATTTTCATTATGCAGGTTACAGTTTCTTATGTATCATTTTACCTTTTTCATTTCGGGTTCCTTGCCATTAGCATAGGATAATCATGATTAACATATATCATTACTCCTTCCTTGAAGACTATTTATCACACTTGGTATGTTCTCTTATTTTATTATGTTTTTCAACCACTTATCAACGGGTAAATCATCATATTTCACATTTTATTCATTAAACATGGATCACCTCCCTTAATTTCTTTCACACGTCATGTTGATTTTACATTAACACTTTTTCACACACATAGGTTGGTCTGAGATTAACTCAGATTCCACCTTATTCCTTTGTCATTGTTCCCATTTATCTTCTCATTTTGTACTTGTTATAGGAGTTCTTTCCATATTATGTGGATTTCATACCTTGATTCATTTTATAAGCATAGACTTGTCTATCTTTTAATTTATTATCTTCTTGAATCACATCTTCAATAACTCCACTTTTTCTAATTTGTAATCAGATTTATATTTCATGGTGTTGTATCTTTCTCTTATAGTTACCAAACATTCAAGTTTTGATAGATTATGACGCAATTCCCATCTTCTTTAAGATGGGATTGAGATATTCATACCATGATTTCTTCTTCATTATGCTCCTTAGATTGTCTCAAAATGACTACTTGATCAGAGTAATCAGAAAGATAACAATCTAAGAGTTCCATACTTACCTTTCTTCAATAATTGAATACCTGGCCAGGGCATCCAAGTACTGAGATTAGGCAGTATGCACCATGTTTTTGTGTCATGTTCCTAACTTAGACATCATCCTAGTCTTAAGTCCTAGTGTCCCTGTAGACTCAGTGTGTAAAGAGTGGGACCCGATAGAGGGCCCACTCAATGGTAAAAACATGAGCCATAAAATATTTAAGCAGCGGAAAACATAACTATTTACAAAGTTACAAATATTCCCATGTACATAACTTTCTCACCCAAACGGTGGTACATAAAAAGGAAATACTATAACTACATTTCATAGGAGCCCCAGATGCAGAGGGCAACCTGACTATTCCAAGATATCCTTAAGCCAACTCCAGGTGTATGACATTCATGTGTTCACGTCCTTCAAAGCACCTATACCTGGGTAGTTTTGGGAACACCCAGAAAATAGGAAAATAATGTATGAATCAACAAAAGTTGAGTATGTACATAAGAGAATTAACTAGGGCATTTAAAAAGTAAAGTAAGATGTTCCCATAAAAAAGGGGGCCATTAAAGCTAGGTAAGTTTCAATGAGAAGTAGCAAGAGAAAGAATTTCCAAAAGAATGAGGCATATAAATAAACAAGTGAAATAACACATCTTGCCATTAACCATTCACAATATCATAACAATCATAATAATTTCACATGTAGATATATATGACTAAAGTAACTAAAGTAGGGTCACGACACCACTGAGTTAATGGCCTAAGTAAAATGGGTGGAAATAGACGCACCCTAGGCGGAAATAGATGTGCCCTGTATAAAAAGAGGTGGAAAGACGCACCCCAGGCAAAAATAGACGTGCCCTAATGGTTACACATAAGCGTCTATGGTAGTTAAACTAGTCGAATTATCTAACATGCATAAATAGAGTGGCAAGATTCACTTTTTACAAACGTACATGGCATCTTGCAGGCATAATAGCAGGTGGAGTCATTGACCCGATTCAACAAGATAATAATAATTTCAAAAGAGCAATAATAATTCCGATTGAGAGCATAGGAAATATCTGTCAAATGAGAAAAGAGTATGTATTGCAAAAATTGCCTCATTATGGGAAAAAGTAGTCATAATAATGCCCCGTTATAAATAGGGAGGAGTACATACCTTTGGTCTTCTTTAATTAAATGATCACCTAGTTTTGAACTGAGATTAACATCACCTAACAATAAAATTATACTTATAGTTAATATTGTTCCTCATGCAATAATTAATCTACTACACACTTTCCTTCAATTCTCACGATTGGGTCCATAAGTCTATACTAAAACCGAAAATTCAATTGATTTTGAAAACACCCATACCCATAATGTTTCTATGATCTTCCGTGGATTACTTACTAATTTAACAAATCAAGCTAAATGCTGGGATTATCAACTGTACGAGTCAAAGCAAAACAACGAATACCATTCTTCGGTCTCCCCAAATGGAATCGCGATCAGGCAGTCATTGCGATTAAGGAAATTTGTCTCCTTGCGTTCGGTGCCGGAGTAACCTCCAAGTGTTGCACTCCCTCCTGGGGTGAATTCCCGATTAACAATACATCATGCAAGCAGCTATCCTCCTACTTGACTCACTGGAATCACTGTTGCAGTCATGAGCTCCTAGCTTGGTACAACAGATGAAGGAAATTCGTTGATTTTATAATCAGGATGAGTTCCGATTGAAAGAAAGGCACTACTGACTTTGGAAGCAAGGTTCATAAGACACACACAGCCGATTCATGCCAGCGTGGCCAGGTCCGTCACACACAGAGAATAAGACCAGGACTTGGAAAATCTCTGGTGTCGAGTCGCGGCAGACTGCAGGTCGAATGTAAATTAATCGGATAACTTCGTTGCCCAGGATCAGCGGATCAGTCTCACTACCCTGCAAGGGCCGGGCGTAACCATCGGTCTCCAACAGCGCCGAGTTCCGCCGGCAACTGGTCACGGATCGGCATGAAAAAAAGTGGAATTGCACGAATGAAATTGCGGCGGTAGCGAGACCAAGACAAGAAATGAGTCGGTCAACAGCGGCTACACGAATCGGCATTGGGTCGGAAGCTTGAACATGCGGTTCAGATACACCAAGTTTTTCGTCGACTAGAGCACCTTGTCCGAGAAACAGAGTCCCTCGTCAACCCATCCACTTAGAGTAAAACTAGACCAAATTATGGGTGGTTATCGAAAGATTATAGGTCGAAGATGGTGCTATTACCTGTAATTGATTTGTGGGCGGACACAATAGCGCCCCCAACCGTTCCCTCACCGGAGATGGCAACTGTGCCTGCACGAGAGGGCAGCGGCGCCCAATGAATATTGGGTGTATGGGTTCATGAGGGCAGATCGAAGTTTCTTCTTAGATGTTCCAACGACGATTGGAGTGGGTAAGGCGACACCGTGCGACGTTGTGGAGAAGTGGGTTGTCGTCGGCTGGACGGGATTTGGGCGTTGGGCAAATAGGGCACGTCAGGTCTCATTTTAGGGTTCTCTTTGACCGTTCCATTCCCTAGAAGCATTTTCCGGTGATAAAGCAGGCAATGAAGACATTGAGTGATCGACAGAAAGAATTCAATATTACTGTGTAACGCCTGTTCGCGGCGGTCCACTGGGACGAAGGTGGAGTCCCGCCCCGTCCACGGTAACAGCCCGATATTAATATTTAATGTGTTATAAAAACCAAGATCAAGCCGCGTGATGCCTTAAAATGATGATAAATGTCAACAAGTTTATATAACTCCTTTCAAGCAATAAAGGTATGCATTAAAAATCCTTACACACCCCAATTTTGTAGCTTAACAATTAAACCCACAATTGACACAATTTTGATCCCAAAAGCCCATATCAAATATGTTAGTTGTTAATACTAATAAATGGGTGTCAAAATCTCTGTTACAAGGAAGACTTATTTCTATATTATCAAAATTGTAACTAAGTATTTTCTCTTCATTAATCTCTCTCTAGGGTGAAAGGGGATATCACATCAGATATGGCTTCTCATTCCACATAATCTATGATTGTCCCACAATATGCGAATTAAATTTCCTCATATTCCTCAATGCCACTATCATGTACGATTATGTGAAAGGGTGGTGATACAAAGTCCAAACTACTCTAAAACTATTATCAAGGTCGAAAATTACTACTCAACAAAGTTTAAGGGAAATAGGATTTAATATTTTTTTAGGAAAATGGAAAATAGATGTGATACCTAGATTTGAGTTCGTTACAGAATACCACCCCTTGAAGAGGATTTCGTCCCCGAAATCCACCAAGCTACAACTCAAAATACTAAGCTGTAAATTTCTAACCAATTATAAATTTCTAATTCACTAGACAAAGTTAATATAGGGGTCCTAACATAACATAGTCACATAACAATTGTATGCAGAACTCAACGTGAATTTACATTACTTTATCCATCACGTCTTATTATCTTCTCAAATCATGAATTGGTCTAGGAAATTTATACTATGATTGAGAATGTTATCATCAAAATTCCTCTTTTTTCTACATTATTAAGGAGGTTTGTCCAACATACTATTATGATGTTTTGTATCTCTTTCATTAATAGTTTCGGATGCTAATAATCACTGATTTCCACTATTCATTACATACCTAAGTGTACAAGGCTCCATCCTATGAAAGGACCAATCTAACCATACATCAAGTAAAGAGAGGTAGCCGACAAGAATATAACTTTTATATCCGTTATTGTTCACCTTAAATCTATGTCGCACTTATGCCTAGGGTTAGAGGGTCAAACATGCATGTCAAAGATTTCTTCGCTAAAGGACCTATCTACTACTACAACATCCTTGTGGTGGTGACTTGGTTCCAAAACAATCGATGAAATCTTAAAAGTTTTTTTTATAATATAATAATGAAATTAAGTTTTACGATGAAAACCTTGCGATGGAAATCCAAAATGGCACCAAAATCAATCCGAGAACCAAGTCGACCACTTTGTACAACATACAACACATAATATCACTCTAACATCACATCATCTTCACCAAGAGGCTTCTCTACACACCTCATCAAGGAATACACAAGCATATCCAAATTCTAGATGGGGGATACATGTTCCATCTAGCACGTAGTTAACTTCTAGTAGGCTCTACTAGGAACAAACCTCAGTACTCCACCATTTTCTTGTCATGACTTAGGCCATCACATCCCAAAACATCATGTATTTTTATAAGATTGGGTAACCACAATAAGAAGAGATTAGGATCTTAACATGCCTAGTTGTTTTACATCCATGATGTTATTACAAATCTAGATGAACTAGCTAGTCAAACTATTTCTCATCTCATACATCAACTAAGTTGATTACATGGTGGCTATGAGAGAGTGGTTAGCTCTTTAAGGATCAATCCTAGTGGTACCTATCTCATATCAACTTAGTGTCAGTGAAAATCCAAAGTTTTAAAGAAAAGGAGTATCTTCTATATCTTCCAAATGTGACTATGCCTCAATATGTCCTTGGGGGAAAATATTGTATATAATTTTATTATTTGATCCAACTGCATTATCCTTCCTACATTATGGGTATGTGAGGGATGAAATCCCAATAATGCTACTTGAAACCTATATCTTCAATCAACAAACCCTCATTTATAAGATATCATAAGTTTATCTAGGATACTATCCAACCTTTGGATGAAAAGTTTCAAGCAAAACTATGTTTAGATAACTCCACGTTGCAGGAAAGACAAGCCTAACCTTAAAGGATCTGGTTCATACCATCATGTACTTATCATTTAACATATCAAAATCTAAAATCCATGCCAGTGTTCTAAGTTTCTATCCATGCATTCTCAGTTCACACAATGTGTATATGATAGAGATGCAAGAAAAAAACAATAGGATTAATGACTTGAACTAGGGTTACACACAATTATGGGAGTTCAAGTCAACCTCCTCTCTATAGTAGATGAAGCGTACTCGCCTAAGGCAAGAGGATAGAGTCTACATCCTAGGTGGGTCAACCTTTACGCATAGAAAGATATACCTATAAAGAGAGTGTAGGATTGATAAGGGTTTATCAAAAACTAGGTCATCCTCATACTTAGTTTGGGATATATATACCGCCAAATTGGATAGGTTTGTATCCCCAATTGGTAAAAATGAGTAAGGTTTAGGTATGAAAACTACATCGAAATGGTCATCTACCTACTAGGAACAATCTAGGATAATGTGAAATAGTCTAGTTACCGACTGCTAAGGCTATGATACCATTCTGTAAAGAGTGGGACCCGATAGAGGGCCCACTCAATGGTAAAAACATGAGCCATAAAATATTTAAGCAGCGGAAAACATAACTATTTACAAAGTTACAAATATTCCCATGTACATAACTTTCTCACCCAAACGGTGGTACATAAAAAGGAAATACTATAACTACGTTTCATAGGAGCCCCAGATGCAGAGGGCAACCTGACTATTCCAAGCTATCCTTAAGCCAACTCCAGGTGTATGACCTTCATGTGTTCACGTCCTTCAAAGCACCTATACCTGGGTAGTTTTGGGAACACCCATAAAATAGGAAAATAATGTATGAATCAACAAAAGCTGAGTATGTACATAAGAGAATTAACTAGGGCATTTAAAAAGTAAAGTAAGATGTTCCCATAAAAAAAGGGGTCCATTAAAGCTAGGTAAGTTTCAATGAGAAGTAACAAGAGAAAGAATTTCCAAAAGAATGAGGCATATAAATAGACAAGTGAAATAACACATCTTTCCATTAACCATTCACAATATCATAACAATCATAATAATTCCGCATGTAGATATATTTGACTAAAGTAACTAAAGTAGGGCCACGACACCACTGAGTCAATGGCCTAAGTAAAATGGGTGGAAATAGACGCACCTTGGGCGGAAATAGATGTGCCCCTGTATAAAAAGAGGTGGAAAGATGCACCCCGGGCGGAAATAGACGCGCCCTAATGGTTACGCATAAGCGTCTACGGTAGTTAAACTAGTCAAATTATCTAACATGCATAAATAGAGTGGCAAGATTCACTTTTTACAAACGTACATGGCATCTTGCAGGCATAATAGCAGGTGGAGTCATTGACCCGATTCAACAAGATAATAATAATTTCAAAAGAGCAATAATAATTCCAATTGAGAGCATAGGAAATATCTGTCAAATGAGAAAAGAGTATGTATTGCAAAAATTGCCTCATTATGGGAAAAAGTAGTCATAATAATGCCCCGTTATAAATAGGGAGGAGTACATACCTCTGGTCTTGTTTAATTAAATGATCACCTAACAATAAAATTATACTTATAGTTAATATTGTTCCTCATGCAATAATTAATCTACTACACACTTTCCTTCAATTCTCACGATTGGGTCCATAAGTCTATACTAAAAACCGAAAATTCAATTGATTTTGAAAACACCCATACCCATAACGTTTCTATGATCTTCCGTGGATTACTTACTAATTTAACAAATCAGGCTAAATTCTGGGATTATCAACTGTACGAGTCAAAGCAAAACAACGAATACCATTCTCCGGTCTCCCCAAATGGAATCGCGATCAGGCAGTCATTGCGATTAAGGAAATTTGTCTCCTTGCGTTCGGTGCCGGAGTAACCTCCAAGTGTTGCACTCCCTCCTGGGGTGAATTCCCGATTAATAATACATCATGCAAGCAGCTATCCTCCTACTTGACTCACTGGAATCACAGTTGCAGTCATGAGCTCCTAGCTCGGTACAACAAATGAAGGAAATTCATTGATTTTGTAATCAGGATGAGTTTCGATTGAAAGAAAGGCACTATCGACTTTGGAAGCAAGGTTCATAAGACACACACAGCCGGTTCATGCCAGCGTGGCCAGGTCTGTCACACACATAGAATAAGACCATGACTTGGAAAATCTCTGGTGTCGAGTCGCGGTAGACTGCATGTCGAATTTAAATTAATCAGATAACTTCATTGCCCAGGATCAGCGGATCAGTCTCACTACCCTGCAAGGGCCGGGCATAACCATCGGTCTCCAACAGCGCCGAGTTCCGCCGGCAACTGGTCACGGATCGGCATGAAAAAAAGTGGAATCGCACGAATGAAATTGCGGCGGTAGCGAGACCAAGACAAGAAATGAGTCGGTCAACATCGGCTACACGAATCGGCATTGGGTCGGAAGCTTGAACATGCGGTTCAGATACACCAAGTTTTCTGTCGACTAGAGCACCTCGTCCGAGAAATAGAGCCCCTCGTCAACCCATCCACTTAGAGTAAAACTAGAGCAAATTATGGGTGGTTATCGAAAGATTATAGGTCGAAGATGGTGTTATTACCTGTAATTGATTTGTGGGCGGACACAATAGTGCCCCCAACCGTTCCCTCACCGGAGATGGCAACTGCGCCTACACGAGAGGGCAGCGGCGCCCAATGAATATTGGGTGTATGGGTTCACGAGGGCAGATCGACGCTTCTTCTCAGATGTTCCTACGACGATTGGAGTGGGTAAGGCGGTACCGTGCGATGTTGTGGAGAAGTGGGTTGTCGTCGGCTGGACAAGATTCGGGAGTTGGGCATATAGGGCACGTCAGGTCTCATCTGACCGTTCCATTCCCTAGAAGCATTTTCCGGTGATAAAGTGGGCAATGAAGACATTGAGTGATCGACAGAAAAAATTCAATATTACTGTGTAACGCCTGTGCGCGGTGGTCCACTGGGACGAAGGTGGAGTCCCGCCCCGTCCATGGTAACAGTCCGATATCAATATTTAATGTGTTATAAAAACCAAGATCAAGCCGCGTGATGCCTTAAAATGAGGATAAATGTCAACAAGTTTATATAACTCCTTTCAAGCAATAAAGGTATGCATTAAATCTCCTTACACACCCCAATTTTGTAGCTTAACAATTAAACCCACAATTGACACAATTTTGATCCCAAAAGCCCATATCAAATATGTTAGTTGTTAATACTAATAAATGGGTGTCAAAATCTCTATTACAAGGAAGACTTATTTCTATATTATCAAAATTGTAACTAAGTATTTTCTCTTCATTAATCTCTCTCTAGGGTGAAAGGGGATATCACATCAGATCTGGCTTCTCATTCCACATAATCTATGATTGTCCCACAATATGCGAATTAAATTTCCTCATATTCCTCAATGCCACTATCATGTACGATTATGTGAAAGGGTGGTGATACAAAGTCCAAAATACTCCAAAATTATTATCAAGGTCGAAAATTACTACTCAACAAAGTTTAAGGGAAATAGGATTTAATATTTTTTTTAGGAAAATGGAAAATAGATGTGATACCTAGATTTGAGTTCGTTACACAGTGAACCTAAAGCTCTGCTACCAAGTTGTGAGAACCCATTACACTAAATGAGATTACTCAAAACATAAAACACAATCAATCACCAATTAATCACATACCCAAAAATATGGGTAAATTAAAACCAATTTCAACGTCAGCACCTGCTCAGAATCATTTGCATAAGAGCCCAACATCTTTTTTATATCGATATTATGTCGATAATTTGATACAATTTGTTCTATCATCTTAGTCATAACATATATACACAAGAGAATAATATTTGTATATGCCACACAACAAACATTAACTTTCTAACAAAATTCTGATTTGTTTGAAACACCATATACAAACTTTGTCTACCTAGACCCGAGAATACAAGGATGACTCTAGGACAAACTAGACATCTAATCAACTTTCTCAAGGATTCATTACTATAGATCCTCTTTGCTACCACATGTTTGTTTTCGTCACTTCCGATTACCTAAAAAAATTGTGGCGAACCACAAGGGTGAGGCCCATGTCCCAGCAAGAGATATAACCTCCAATAATGCTTATTGATTACAATATTTTAAATAGTAGATAACTAAGTAGTTGGAGTATTTAATAATGTAGATTGAACAGTTCAAGTATGTTAAATAGATGAAGCAATTAATCTTAGCAACAAGTATGATCATCAATGCATATATAGATAGCAAATAAATCCAGTTCTTTGGATAGATATCTACTCAAATATCATCAAATTGCATCTAATAACAATCGTTATCATTAATCTGACTATCATCATATTCCTTGCTAACAGCACAAGCAATCTAGTAGCATAATCATCCCTGACATCATGAATATGTTAAGTAACATAGCATGGCTATCAATATTGTCATCTCAAATAAAGGGAACATATCTATATCATAAGTAGAACTAACATCATAACACAATGAAATACATAGGCATGATTAGTAGTTTAAGCATTTCTAATTACATAAGCATGGCTAGCAATATTAAACATAACTAGCATCATCATCTTAACCATCAGTGTCAGTATATTTGACAACATAAGCATATTTACAACATGAGCATAACTATAACATAAGCATATCTATTATCTCTTATTGTACTATACATGATCTCAGTGAAAAGAAAGCAAACAAGGGTTATCATCCAATATGAAGCTTTGTGTATAACCCTAAATAAATATGCTACATGGTTGTCTTACATCTTTTATTATGCCCTGAGGAATTTGAGGATACCACTCAAAATCCAATTGACCATTGCTAAGTCAAAATCAGTGCCATACAAGATCTAGGAAGAGTCGGACTCCTAAGATCTTCTCTGCCCCCGGTCAGTACAGGTCCGCCACAACGACACATAAGGTCAAGCTGCTAATAGCCTAATCCGTCTTTGGTACATGTCACGACACTAGTGAAAGGAGGTGGGTACGCATGCCCTACCATCCGAGGTACAACCGCAGTTGTCCTCCAATCTCGTCACATATATAATCACTAAGACACGACCTCAGCCGTTCTAAAATTGAGGGCTAGGTATGACCACAGTCATCCTCCCTAAACACTTGAATTCAGGATGACAAGAACCTCGCATACTCATCAGTATGCGCTCCGAGTTTCCCTTAGGAATACTCGTTTCAACATCTGGCAAGTTCTGACACTCAGATGGATCTATGGCACATGGCACTACATGATTAGAGTTTCACTTGATTAGTTATGCCAACTGGGTGAATTAAGGCTGCATCACAGAAGTGGACATACAAACCCTGATTCACTTCTAACAAGCATATAAATATCACAACTTAAAAAGATATAAAACGTGTGAAACATAATTTCTCATCTCATCATCACATGGTACAATTCACTTGCCATTCATGAGGCTACACTAGTCATCATACTATCACAAGATATACATCCTTTTCACAATATCACAGGGTGTCAACCCTTATCAACACAAGAGGATTACACCTCATTCAGGGCTCAACCATGCCTAAAGGTCATTAAGACCATCATACTATTCTCTGCAAGATCATCATTATCTTTCCATGCCTTATAATAAGGCTCAACAACATCACTTACATATAATACACCAGATCAACACAATATTGCATTAATGAGCTAGGAGATATTCATAAACAACCATAGCAAGGTTATAATAACATTAAGAACATTCCTTTATTACATCAACATGCAAGGAATCTAGATATGATTAACACTCACCATATTCATAATGCACATGTTTAGCATAAGAAAGTATCAACCATGTGGCTACGATAACCACCAATTAACACATTAAAGTTATGATCATGTTAAGGAGGTTATTCCACCATCATTCCATCATATAAGAATGTTAAACATGAATACTCCTCTTTATCTATTTGCATTAGAGTTAGGTTTAACATGATAAATTAGATCAATGTTACTAATCAACACTTATACCCAAACCCTAAGTCACAACATCCCCATTGGATCATGGATGCATAAGGTGAAGCATCACCATCACATTCCATACTATTCTGAAGTATGAACCCATGCATAAATCAAGGTGTAACCATCGGGTTATAGCATACTAGGGTTTCAACAACAGTAACAAAGTACTCCATGATTGTATTAGTCATTCAAGGACTATTCATACCCAATTACCATTATTTGGTTATATTAAAGCTAAGTATAACAAGTTATACCTCATTAGGGTTACATATCAACGCAATATGGTTATCACCCCTTCTATTCATATGACCGGATAGGTAAGAATACCTTATTAAGGATAATCCTCCATTTGTTCCATCATCATTCAACCAGTATCACCATACCACAATGTCTCCCTTAACCATTAGATGTTTAAAAGGTAAGACCATTAGTTGTTTACATAAGTAAACACCTTGGATAAACCACCTATGAAGTCCTTGATTTGTGCTATAGAAAGAGTCACCATATAACCCTAGACATCCCTTGATTAACATTGAGAGTAGGGTAAAACCCACAATCGATTGTTCACTTAAAATAAGCCATTCATTGTCAACAAGTAAGCTCCTTAAGTTGATCATATAAAGGAAACCATCTAAATCACATTAGTAGGACCAACATATTACATTAGCCATCATTCCACTTTATTGGAGGAATAAACATTAGATCTTGACCACTGGGCCAAGTTCATATGTTAAAACCATCAATTACAGTATAGGTCCGACCATTGCATCAAGTGACCCAAGAAACCATTAGTCTAAGGCTTAATTGATGCTAAAACTATATGATTAACTCACCATATGTTTTGGATATCTGATCCACCATGATTAGTGACCATTAAGTCACCATAGGTTGTTAGATCAACACTATATTCATTAATCAACATCAAATATTAAGCTAATGTCATCATTGATTGATAACATTGTTAAGGTACTTAATGGTTGATCATTAAACTTCTAATTGATCCAAAACCTGACCTAAGGGGTGACCATAGGTTTTCACCATCATCTGATACCTTTGATCCTGACCATTAGTTGTCATGAAGACAACACCATAGGGTTGTTGCAATGGTACCATCATCGGGTCATGGGTTTATAGAAGAATTCAACTTTAAACCCTAAAATTGACCATTGGTTGATAGGTGCTTAGCACCATAAGTTGCCAAACTAACCTGATACAAGTCATATTATACCTTACAAATAATGTACACATGATCACAGGTTCATCTAGAACTAAAATTAGAACAGGGAACATTATAAAAATCGAAATCCAAGTCAAGCATAGCTTTTTAGTGCATGGATCATCATGTTCTTGCTTGAGCAAGAACATGATCTAGAAAGCTTTTGGTAAGAAATAAACATGGAGAAAGTTATAAAACTTACATATAATGAGAAGATGAAACCCCACACATAAGAAAACTTGAGTAGGTAGGGTAGAAAATCCAAGCATAAGCTATGAACTCGTCCATCTAGCACATTTCTTCATCAAATGAGCAAACCTTAAGCATAAAGAGCAAGAGAGGTAGGGTTTTAGAGATTTAGAGCAATTTCTACCATGGAACAACAAGGTTTCGACCTGGAGGAAGGTCTAAGGAAGGAGAAAAGCAAGATAAATGGATAAGAAGGAAGAAAATAACTTGCCTTGGTCGAAATCCCTGGAAGATGACCTTGGAAACCCTAGGTAGGGCTAGATGGAGCTCTAGGAGACCTTCTTCTCCAAAAGGAGGTTGTCTTCTACCTTAGAGCACTTGGTTCCACATAAAAATATAGTGGAGTCATTGTTGTAGGTTAGAGGAAAGAGAAAGCAAGCAAAGTTTTGTAGTTGGGCAAGGAAGAGGTAAATATAGCCCATGGATAAGGATGGAAGCAAACATGAGGTGTAAAAGTAGCTTCCCCATGTGTCTATGGCCTTAAACTATTAAGAATATACAAGCATACACACAAGCAGCTCCCCCACCGTCCATATAGACCTATTTAGCTTTCCTTTGTCGAATTTCCAAGCCAATCAAATAACTCATTAGTTGATAGCTACTAAAGGTAGTTCATCCGTGAAGGGGTAAACCCTAAAATACCCTTGGAGAAAACACCTTAAAACCAAGGTTTAAATAGGATCCCCATGGCTAAAAAACTCAAGAATGATGAGAGAATATCCAACAAACATAATGCAAGTGATAAATTGCAAATAAAACCTCTCAATTGGGTAAAATTGTAGAAAAGTTTAAAATGTGCATAAAATTGCATAACTTAAACAATGTCCAAATTGGACCAAATTTAAAACTTAACCTTGTCTTATAATTTCAAAGCACATCACAAGGTTATATTAGGGTTATAAGAATTCAATTATGATAATTAATCTTATTCAACTCATTAAGCGAGTTTAGGGGCCTTACAATAACCTAGCTTTGTTGTAGTGTATTTCTCATTTAGTATTATTGTATGTTTGACAAAATATATATTAGTCATATGTAATTGTGAAAGTTTGTCATCAAATGACTGTTACATATCATATATAAACATGTGGTTACATATACACATATACATATAATTAATTTGAGTATTTGAATTTTCAGTTTTGGGTCTACCTCGATTCTGAAGCGACCCATATAATAATATGTATTAGAATCTTAGTTCTAACCCACCCATATAAATTGCATATATCTGAATCAAAATTGAATCATATGTTTCTGGATATGAATTGTATCATATAGACCCCTCTTCAATAGGGTTGTAAATGGGTAGGATATGGTGCGAGTATGGTCATATCCATGACCATCACTATTTAGTTAGGCGAACATGGGTATGATTATATACTCGCTTTGTCAAAAGCTATACCCGCACTATACCTATATCCACTTAAATGCTGGGTATATGGATGTGTAATAGGGTATACAATTATGTTTAACTTGCTACAATTATACATCATATACTTCAAGATACAACTAAGTAACATTCTTGAATGGGTAGGTTATGGAAAAATATCATTCAAGGCAGACAGGAGAGAAGAGTGAAATGAGAGAATGACATTATGACCTTCTTAATTTAATGAAATGTGCCTGCGTGGTTATGAAGGTGCATCAATATATTTGTTTATTATATTACTTCAAGGTACTTATATTTCTAGATATCTTAAGATATGGAGCATTACACTCTAATATAAATGTTGACTGTTGTAAGGTACTTATATGTAACATTTAGGCCCACTACCCAAAGCTCTAATAGAGTTTCAGGAATGACGACTGGCCCCACACACCACCCCTAGCCTTAACTACACACTTTTTCCTCACTCACGTGTAAGCCGATATCAACTTTCTGATTGTTCACCCATCCTAGTACTACTCCAAGCAGAGCACACTTAACTATGGAGTTCTTTAGTGATGGGCTCCCGGAAAAGGAGGTGCACCTTGGTGATATGGGTAGTCCAATCATTCCTTCTAAGATCACTCTATCTGAGGCCTCAAATCCTGGGATGTTATAATCTTCCCCACTTAGACTCTTGATGTCCTCGTCAAGGCTCAACTATGTAGCCTCATAACATTTCCCCATTTCAGTGCAGACCCAACATGGCTATGTAAACCTAGCTCCCGACCACACAACATGCCTAGACCGCATGGCTCAAAGATTAGCATGCCACTGGCCCATGTGGGTCCCACCTACTGGAGTGGTTATGGCTATGATACCATTATAACGTCTAGGCCCACTGCTCAAAGCTCTAGTGGAGTTTCAGGAATGACGACTGGCTCCACAAACCACCACTAGCCTTAACTGCGTGCTTTTTCCTCGCTTACGCGCAAGCCAAAATCAACTTCCCCACTAGTCACCCATCCTAGTACTACTCCAAGCTGAGCACACTTAACTATGGAGTTCTTCTGTGATGGGCTCCCAAAAGGGAGGTACACCTTGATGATATGGGTAGTCCAATCATTCCTTTTAAGATCATTCTATTTGAGGCCTCAAATCATGGGACGTTACAATCTCTAATAATTATTAAATTTTACAAACTCTTTAGAACCCAAGGGAGTTATGAGAGGGTTTTCCAAAGATGGAGGTGTCTAGAAAAGGATCACAATCTCAGGGCTGGCAAGATTTTCCTCCACCCCAATAGTCAGTCTATGAGGACTCCCAGATTCTGTGTGACTGCCTGACCGAAATTAGAGGATTTGACTCAAAATAAGATACCTCTAGGTTTTCTCTCATATGTCTTTGTCCTTTTTCTACCCCGTTCATTGGATAACTTTAAGAAATTAGGATTTCTATCTTTCCACCACCCTCTTGCGTTTTGGGGTTAAGAATGAGAAGAATTAAGGAATCCTCCACCAAATAATAAAAAGCATGTAAGAAAGATGTCATGGACATAAGTTTTAATAGTAAGTTTCACCGAGGTAGGGATAGACATGTATCCTTAAGAGCTTCACCCATCTTCTGAGCGAGAACCTCCAGTGGTAGGACCAGTTGTAGGGTTAGTTCTAGAGAGAGAGAGCGAGACCTAATGAGAAGGTTGGAGACCTTGACTCTGAGACATGAGGAATCATGAGAAGTTGGGTATAATATGGCCTGGAATAGACGACCCTGAGTAGATATATGTGGTTGCCTCATGCACAATCCTTGGAGGCATATCGTACCTTGAATGCCTTTAGAGGAACCAAACCCTAGAAGAGAGAAAGAGGCTTTGTGAATGAACATACAGATGATACAAGTGCCTACCTTTTAGGGGTAGGAAGGAGAGTTCCATAGACCCAAAAGGGGTACGGTAACAAGTTGTGAGGCCTCACACCCAGTCGATTGTCCTACTGTAGGACTCTAAAGGTCGTTCATGTAGAAGAGTGTTAGGATGTGTATGCTCTACCTAGTATAGGGTCGGTTCATGGTTGAACAACTGAGCATGTAGTTAGACAGTTGATGCATAAGAAGTGAACCTGGGGTTCTTAGACCAAAAAGGGGAAGTAGCAGTACCTGGTGCACATGATGCTCACGAGGCTGATTGAGTTCATAGTATTTGAGTATGGACCCCCCTCATTTGTTAAACATGAGCACCTCCACCAATCCATTGCAAAATCTCAAACGGATCCATATATCAGGGACTCAACTTTCTTAGCTATAGCTCAGAGGGGTCGGATTTTTAAAAACACATGCTCACCCATAGTGAACCACAAGTCAGTCTGCTTTGCATCAGCTCACGACTCTTGTCAATCATGGGCTTACTCACCCATTGCTCGATCAAGTGACTTCATTTGCATACATTGTGGTTTCTCTGACCTTCATAAGGTCCTCTCACTGACATCATCCTAGTGAAGTGGTGACCTACACGACCTCCCTTACAGAGCTTCATACATCCCGATACTGGCTTTGGTGGCTGTCATAATAAGAAAACTCTACTAGGGGCAGGTACTACTCCCATGAATCACTCTGAACGAGCACACATGCTCTCATCAGACCCTATAAAGTCTAGATCATACTCTCTTGGCTGACCACCAGTCAGGGGGTGATATGCCACACCTACTTCCACAACATGGAAGCAAACTTAAGGTCATACTTAAGAATATTTGAACTCGGGTCACTGTGTAGTTGAACTATCTCTCTCATAATATATATAGTTCAACCAGATCTATCACACTGGTAGTGCTCTCTTAGGTAAGGGAATGTTTCGATTTGGTAAGGTAGTCCACCATAACCCATATTGCATCAGGACCTCTCTTGGTCTATAGGGGAGACCCACCATAATGTCCATGATGATCTGATCCCATTCCCTCTTAGGTTGGTCCAACCTTGAGGAATGATGAATACGTCTGACATATCAAGGAACTTAGCATGGTTTAGTAGGTTGTATTCTTGCTAGTTACGTGAATAATTATCATGCTAGGAGCTAAGCATATACATGATGATGTCAGCCTTGGAGGTAAGAACGTTTTGTGACCTTTGTAACTATCAAGTGATAGTTTTCTCCCGTCCTGGGGGGGCCCTTCATGTTAGGGTGAGCACCAACTTTTGATTAGGTTTGAGGTAACATGAAGAGGTCACTTATAAGAGCTTGATGAGCTAAGTGTAAGAGCACAAGGTATGAGCATGAATCAATAGACCCATGTGTGACCACCTCTCAGGGGCATGCAGATATGTTGCCATGGAGGTAGCTTGTATGGAGCCATACCGAGTTTGGTAGGTCGCCATGATTCCTATGAGGGATGCAAGGTTAAACATGAATTCCCAGAGAGAGGATGGAGATTCAGGTGAGGATTCAAGGATGAGATGTGCTTAGGTAGCAACACAGAAACCATGAGCTATAGTAGAATCCTAAGTCAACACTAAGGTCAAGTAGGGATAAGATCGATGGGAGTAGTTGTCTGTTCCCTGAATGCATGAGACCATAGGGATGGGAGGTAACAACTACCTTTGCCCGAGGCCCATGGGTTATGAGGTTGACCACCTTCATGAGTTTATGGGGCCTAAGGGGTGAATGTGAGAGGCACTCCCTAGATGCATAAGGGTTAGATTACCCCAAAAGTACTGACACCCTAGAGACCTTGAGGATACGACTAAGGATTGAACATAAGAGTGATGATTCAACCCAAAGGTGATGGGAAAAGTCTTCCCATGGGCATAGACACAGAGTTTAGATGTTCATGGTGTGGAGTGAGGAGAAGTATGTTTCAAGTTAGACTGGAAAGTGTAATGGCAATTTGTGGTTCACCATATCTACTCTTGGAATGGGATGAACTCTATATTTGGACTGCAACCACATGCTTATTTCATCTTGTTATGGGTGTGAGAGATAGGACAATGCATGCCATGTACTAAAGATAGAGGTTTTATGAGTTGAAACCCTTCTATGATGTTTGAGGATTGAAGGAAGTACCACATCCTTTGGAGAATATATTGGATAGGTTATTTGAGAGCATAAGAAGAACAAGAGTAATATGAGAATGTACCTATCCATAGTGGTTTCGAATCTTTGAGTTACCCATTTGGGTTTGATAACCGAGATGATGGGAGTAACAACCCGAAGTTCTCTTGATGCAGATAAACCTAAACCTGAGGCAAGGATGATGAATGGAGTATATGAATGTTTATGTTTTCACCATCACCTAACACATAAGGAAGCTAATACGATAACAAAATGTTCTCAGCTAGAAACAACTCAGGTGTACAACGGTCTTGTCTAGCTAGTGGAGAGAGCTAAAAGAGGTTGCTAGGTGGACCCTATGACCATTAGAAGACTAGACCTATGTGGCTAACATTCAGATACAACTCGACCTGATGGTCAAGTTGGTGGCTGCCCAGTTAGCCAGCCCAGAGCTTGATGCGATAAAAGGATTACTATAAGAACCTCAGATGCACCAGTGGTGAAATCTACTACTAGAGTGTTTTAGGGTTTCTGAGGAGTCACCCTTGAGGAATCATGTTATGCTAGAAGATCATGATTTTAAGTACACCGTACACCGTGGTACTACCAAGATGGTTAAGGTTTGCAATGGTACCTTGAAGGCTTAGAATGAAGAAGGATATAAGGTGCATGTGGTCAGTTGCCATACATGCCAGAGGGTGAAGGTCAAACACTAGTAACCCATCAGATTGGTACAGATAATGTTATTGGACCCTTCGCTTGGTTCCCTGAGGCCCTGCAACCGAGAGTCAACACCTTCGTTGACCTCTCGAAGGTGTTCACCAGGAGAACGAGGCAATGCGTGAGAGGTAGGAGATGAAGGAGCGGGAAAAGTTTATGTTACCCCGAGTACAACGCAACAATGTAAGGGGCAATCTAGTCCTTTTGTGTATTCTTATCTCACCTAAGTCACCTGGGCATGGAGCACCAACATGGACAAAACCTGTCCACATGGAGTGAGCCTCCAGTGTGGCCGAGGCCCATTGGATCCTCCCGATCCACGTGGAAAGGGAAAAGGGGTCGAGTGGCTGACGTGGCAGTATATCATTGGTGCAAATGTAAATTATCTTGCTAAAATCATAACTAATGATTGGTAACTCATATGACAATAAGTTATATATGAAAGTTGATCAAAAAAAGATGTAGATTGCAATAAAAATGCAATTGAAGCCTGGATCTGTTCAGAATTTAAAAAAGTATGTAAATATGGCACCTTTAATGCATTTATGAGAGGAAAACCCTAATTTTGATAATTAATGAAATTGGGAAAAGTACTATGGATGTTTTATGTGAATATTAACATGTTGTTGATAAAAAGGACGTTTTGAGTAAAAAGGATGATTCATGTGCTTAATGGGCTAATTTAAGGTTTCATATGTATAAAGTGCATTATTGGGCTTAGAAACCCTAATCTAGGTGTTAATGACTTTTAATGAGTTATATTTTGAAATCTTATGAATGAGATGAAGTTAGGTTAATCCTAAGACAAATTGATAATAAGAAGGCTTTAATATGAATAGTTGAATAATTAGGGTTTTATGATGTAGAATCCGTTTTAGGGTTTGTTGACCTAAAAAGGTAAAGGTTGAGAAATTAATCTAAGAAGCCCTAATGAATCCTAATGAGACTTAGAAACCTTATAAAGGTGTCTCAAGTCAATAAGAAGTGGTTTAGAATATGATTGTGACAATTATACATTATACATGTGTTTAGGATCAATGGTTGCTTGATTGATCGATTAGTTTTCTTGATTGGGCATCTAGTTGGATTTGGATATATTGCTTCGTTTGAGACTCCAAATCAGGTATGTGGTTTCGCTTATGACTAATCACTTTAGTTTCACGATGATTTCTGAGGTTTTATCGATTGCTTAGAAATAACTGCTTGGTTGACTTTTATTTTATGCAAATATAAAGTGACTATGACTATCACCATAAAATATATGTGCATGACTAGCTAAGGTCGTGATCTACCTGTAAGGTAGAATCATATGGGCTGTTTGAAATCTACCATATGAGAGAAGTAGTATCCATATCCACTGTAGGGACAACACAGAGGCAATGATACATAGGGATTGAGTAGTTATTTTTAATACGTAAAGTTTGATCTGTTAAATAATAATTTGGTTGCATTATGTTGTTATACAAATAGATGTAAGATTTTGGTTCCCTCACATACCAGTATAATTCATTATACTGGCCGTCATTTTGTTTGTTGGCATTTTAGATTTATCAGTAAGAGGATATTCTTTTAAAGTGACATTGAATGGATAAAGCTCAATAAAGAATTGGAGGATTGTAGATAGAAAATTTCTTATCGGGGTAAAGTCCCTCAAATTTTATATTTTCCAAGGATGTGAAAAGAAATTTTTTTATCCTATTTTACACTTAGTTGTGGTAGAATTTATTAATTATTCTTTATTATTTACAAAATCATATGATCCTGTTTTGGGATAAACTCTAGCTTCTTGGTCGTCCTTAATTGGGGGTTATCGAGGGGTGATGTCGTTACATTATACTTGCTAGATGTGAATCCTACAATATACATTATTACATTCTAATAATAAATTATTTACATAAACATATAATTTACTAGGCATACAAGGTATAGTTATATACATAACCATAACCTTTCCTATGAGAGACAGGTACAGGAGTATAATGGTAAGTAGTTATATGGTTATAAATTTTTTTACCTATAATGAATTTAGAGGGTATGAGTTTGAGGGTATGCAAATATACCTATATCCATTTACTGCCCTACTCTTCGATGCTCATCCTCAAACATAAGGGGTAGGTTTTGTCTAGAAAGTTACAATAGTTGGATAGAGAGCTAGTCTCCTAAACAAACTAGATCTAACAAATCCAATCCAGCTCGGAACTGCGTATCATTGTTTTACTTAAAAAACTAGCCGGAAAAACCAGCGCAAGTCGACGACCCAGTTACTCATCGGGCGGCGGCTGGTTAAAACTTAAACCCCCTACCGACTGCTGTCCTTCCTCCTGGATCCGACAACGCACGTATAATCCTCTGGCGCCGACCTGACGCGGCAAACCCTAGCGCGGGCAAACTTTCTTTCGATACAGTCACCGGGTTGTGCTTCCTGACGGGGTTCACACCATGGCATCTCTAGATAACACGGTGCTTCAATTCAGCCCCTCATCTGGAATCAACTCAGTCAGAGTTCATCCCGTCGTGCTGTTTAATATCTGTGATTGCTATGTCAGGCGGCCGGACCAGGCGGAGAGGGTCGTTGGCACCCTGCTCGGATCCGTCTCCGCCGATGGAACTGTAGATATACGCAACTCTTACGCGGTTCCTCACAACGAAGTCTCTGATCAGGTATACCGCAGTTCGACTCGTCGCGGTATGCATTATCCTGTTGTCCTTGTTGGTTTCTGTTGTATCGGGGTTGCAATTCAGTGCGTGTAAAATGTATAAGCTTGAGTCATCATTGGATGGATAGTTTTTTTTTATCTGGCTTTGAAAAGGATAATTTAATTCGCGATTTATCAGTATTATGCAGCGCTTTATCTCGAAACCACAGATATATTCTTGAATGGCACAGAAATATATCGTCAAACTATGACAATGAGATCTAACATATCGTCAAACTATGACAATGAGATCCATGATATAAAAGTTAATGCTTCCTTAATGCACTCGTGAACATGAATTCATTATTCTAATTGGAATATGTCTTCACTGTCAAGAAAGGTGTAATAACAACAACCTGAGTCGCATCACATTATCCAGTAATACATAGAATACCAATTGTTGTTCTATAAATGAAAAGCAAAAACAATGAAATCTGAATGGTATCCTCACATGGACTAATAGTTTTCAAGACAGGAAGGTACCTGGTGGGCGCCTAGGTGAAATATTTGTCTCAGGCATGTTATACATGTAAAGGTTTTGTTGTATTTAATTACTGTTCGACACCCTTGTTTATCATATAAGAATGAAGTAGAGGCTAAACCCATGAAAAGAAGTTATACATCAGAGCCCTACCTTTAGAACTTGCTGCTTTGAAGTCTTCTTTGATGTTTGTTTTCATTTGCCATTTGAAGTTGGATGTCGTCTGACATCCCCATTGAGAGTTCTATACCTGAACCAACCCTTTTTGTCCAATGTTTTTTTCCGTGCCCTTTACTTTGCATCATCTCCTCTTGCTCAATCATATCTAGGTGCATCATCGTACCAAATGGCGAGGGCCTTTTGCACATGCTTTCAGTACTTCTCTTAGCACATGAGCTAAAGAGAAGGTTTTGAAA
Organism: Alisma plantago-aquatica; assembly: GCA_963693085.1. NCBI lineage: Eukaryota > Viridiplantae > Streptophyta > Magnoliopsida > Alismatales > Alismataceae > Alisma > Alisma plantago-aquatica. The sequence continues at coordinate 1,997,662,805 of OY856409.1, forward strand.
AAGGTAAGTTAATCAAATAGTAATACATATTGTTCTCTTCGCCGATTCAGAGCGAGGAGAAGCAAGAAGCAAGGGCCAAGGAGAGGCAGAGCAAAATGCACATATATCATTTACTTCAGACCCCTATTCTTCATAATTTCTTTCCTTGCGCCGTCATTGTATCTATCAAAGCAAAGTTAAGTTGTTTCCCTTCCCAGTCCCTCATCTCCCCCTACCAAGCATATCGTGAGGGAGAACGTGGAAAAATTGTCTAAGATATTTCATGCTGTTGGCAAAGAGGTGTTGGGAGAGTCCAAAAGGGTGTGGGCCTCCATAAAAAGAGACTTGGTGGTGGAATGATGAAGTATAAAAGACCCTTAAACTCAAAAGGGAGATCTATAGGAGCTTGCCCAAATCTAGAGATGATGCAACTTTTCAGAGATACAAACAAGCAAAAAAAGATGCTAAGAAGACAGTTAAAGAGGCAAGGTCCAAACACTTTGATGAGATATATAAGAAGTTAGACACTAGAAAAGGGGATTAAGATATTTATAAAATGACCTTTATAAGAGAAAGGAAAGGAAGAGACTTGAGTCAAGTAAATTGCATCAGAGTGGAGATTGTAGAGTGTCGGTAAATGATGATGATATAAAGAACCAATAGAGAAACTACTTTCATAAGCTTTTCAATGGAGATAATGTGAACAATGTAAGAGATTTGAGTGACATGAATGTAAGAAATATCACTTACACACGACGAGTTTCAGTACCTTAGGTCAAGAATGCTTTGAAGAAGATGAAAATGAAAAATGCATGTGGTCTAGATGGTATCCCTATTGATATATGGAAGAGTATGGGAGATGAAGGAGCTATGTGGTTAACAAATTTCAATAACAAGATTGTGAAGACAAAGAAGATGTTGAATGAATGGAGAAATAGTAGTACAGTCCTAATCTACAAAGACAAATGAAATGTTCAGAGCTGCACAAACTACAGAGGTATCAAGTTGATGAGTCGCACTATGAAGCTTTGGCAGAGGATTATTGACCAAAGGCTAAGATTGATTACACATATATCAATCAACCAGTTTGGTTTCATGCATGCTGGGAAGATCAACGACTTATGTTATTTTTCTGATAAGGAGGCTTATGGAGAAGAACAGAGAAAACAACAGAGATTTTCATATGGTGTTTATTGATTTGGAAAAAGGCCTATGATCGAGTACCCATAGAAGTGTTATGGAGGGTGTTGCATAGAAAGGGTGTGCCTATCCAATATATTGACCTATTTGAAGACAAATGAGATGTTCAGAGCTGCACATACTATAGAGGCATCAAGTTGATGAGTCACACTATGAAGCTTTGGGAGAGGATATTGACCAAAGGCTAAGATGGATTACACAAATATCAAACAACCTATTTGGTTTCATGTTGGGAAGATCAACGACTGATGCTATTTTTCTGATAAGGATGCTTATGAAGAAATTTATAGAAAACAACATAGATCTTCATATGGTGTTTATTGATTTGGAAAAGGCCTATGATCAAGTACCCATGGAAGTGGTATGGAAGGTTTTGCATAGAAAGGATGTGCCTATCCAATATATTGACCTAATTAAAGACGTATGATAGCTCAACTGTAAGTGTTAGGACAGCCTAGAGGAGAGAGACAAACTTTTCCTATCACTGTTGGGGTACATCAAAGATCAACCCTCATCCCTTATCTGTCTTGTTATGGATGAATTGACAAAGCATGTCCAAGATAACATCCCCTGGTGCATGTTATTTATTGATGATGGATTTATGATCAGTAGAAGTAAAATTGAATATATGCATTGCAATTTTAGTCAATCTAGAATTTGTGAATGGTGGAATAAATTTGGATGGAATGGATGTACCAATATGTGATAAGTTCCGTTACTTGGGCTCTATTATGGAGAGGGAGGGTGAGGTTCAAGATGATGTTTGTCACAAGATCATAGCATGACAGTTGAAGTAGAGGAATGCAACTGTAGTATGTGACCAGAAGATCCCTCTCAGATTAAAAAGTAAGATTTACAGAACAACTATACGACCAACAATGCTATATGGCAGTGCATGTTGGACAGTGAAGAAACAAGGTCTCAACAAGATGAATGTGGTTGTAATGTGTATGTTGAGATGAATGTGCGAGAAGATGAGAAAAGATCGTTTGAGGAATGACTATATCAAAAATATAGTGGGGGATGGTGAGCATTGAGGACAAGTTGTGTGAAGGCCGTCTAAGATGGTATGGACATGTGCAGCGCAAAATGAGAAATGCACCTATTTGAAGTAGGGTTATTGAGTCAAGCACAACTAGAAGAAGCATAGGCAAACCTAAATTAATTTGGGAAGAGCTTATAAAGAGAGAATTTTGAATCTTTACATCTTGATCAGAGTATCACCCATAACATAGCTGATTGTAAAAGAAGGATCCATGTAGCCGACCCCAGCAAGGTTGGGATTGAGGCTTAGACGATGATGATGATAATGATGATTTCATGCTGTTGACAGGGAGAAAGGAAAAATTAAATGGTTATTGAATTTGACAGATAGCAAAGTTGATTTCCTTAAAGTAACCTGAAGGGTCACCGATGATTCCCCTTATTTTTCCACTTTTCTTGGATGACAGAAAACATATAACATTTTCCCTCCATCTTCATCCTAGAAGTCCCCTATTCCTTGTGAATTGGTAATCAAACGCCTTCGCATATCTCCCTTTGCTCCCCGTGTCCCCCACCACTAAACAATAGATCGAACACAATCTAAGTTATTTTGTCTAAGGTTATACTATTGAATATTTATTGCACCCTTATTAAGTAACAAAAATTCTACCTAGATTCTAGATTTCCCAAGAATGCTAGTGGAAACGGGCCATAAATAACTTTTGCATTCATAATGAAAATGACTTTCTTGTAAGTCAGTAGTAGGTGCAAAATAATTCAATTGTAACAATCACGTTGTAATTGCTGGAAACTTTATTTTTCCTACATCATCTCGAAGTTACTACAAACACTCACAAGGTGAGTACCTATTGACAAACAAGAGCTTAGTGGCTCTTTCTTTTGCCTTTGAGATGATGACAAAATTTTCTACTTTCTTAGATGCTCCTAATGGCTTCCCTGATCACCTTAACTTTATAAACATATGAACATCACCTCCCTCGTGCAACATCGGAATCTAAACCATTGAACCATATCATCCTAATTAATAATTGTATATCATGAATAAGAGCCACACAAATATTCTTCCCAGCCTTCAGGCATGTATCAAAACATCTTTTTGCAATTACTGTTACCGAACTAATTGTAGACCCTTTTTAATCACACGATCGACTCGAATATTTGAGTTATCTATTGATATATTTACTTATGTATATATGTTTGAAGCCCTTTTTAGATTCATTCATTTTCCTGTATTGCCTATAGGCTGGCGAGGATTCCTAGAATTACTTCTGTATTGTTAATAATCAAATAGTCTCAAATTTCTTATGGATTTTGTCTCTAAGATGTCCAAATGTAGTTTTACGTTGCAAGTTTTTGTGTACAAACTTAATATTGTCAACGTCAGCTTTGCATTTGGGGAGAGTGAAAACATGCCTCCAGATCATGTTAGCTTTCAATTTTAATTTTTTTATTGTTCATTACAGGTTGCATTGGATATTGAGTACCATCGCAGTATGCTAGCATCACACCAGAAAGTGAATCCCAAGGAAATCATTGTTGGGTGGTAAGTTTAAGAAATTTTTCTTTGTTAACTCACTTTTAAGTGTGCAAGCACATGTGTGTCCGTATGCAGGGTCATCAATGTATCAGGTGTTGCCAAACCCCCATCCTTCTTTTCTGGAATCTTGTTTCTTCACTAACCTATTAGATGTGGCCATGGCCTATGGGATTTTTTATCTACTTGAATTTGGTCCTAGACATGAAGTGACCCTGACTTGAACAATTTAGTCTGTCAACAACAACTTTATTTGTAAAGAATATATTATTAAGTTCATTCACATATAGTGGTAGCTCAATGTTCTAAAAGAAACAGTGCATGTCTTGTAACCATCCTAAACATCACGCTGCCTACCATTCTATTTAGAAATAGAAAAAAAGTTGTCCAAAAGTGAATTTATTATCACAAAAATGGTAAGTCAAATGTATAATTATAGTACATTTGAGAAATTACTCCCCATTTAAAGTGAAACAATTTTAATAATAGCCATGCCAACTTATATATCAAACTCGTGGGCTTTATTCATCAGTGGATCAACACTAGTGTTTAGCTTCCCTTAATATTTATATATTCCATACTTCATAGTTTGTACATATGTATAACACCTTTTTAGCGAGTATAATATAAATACATCTTATGTTTGTTGAGCACAGTAAAAAGAAGAAGATGCATGCTTAAATTAACTTGGGAAGATCTTGTAAGGAGAGATTTGGAATCGTTACACCTTGATGGGAACATGATCCATAACATGTTTGATTGGAAAAGATGGATCTATGTAACGAACCCCAACATTGTTAACATTAAGGCTTAAATGATGATACACACATGTGTATATATGTATGTGTTTGTGTCTGTCTGTATATATATATATATATATATATATATATATATATATATATATAAATGATGTATGTATAAAATCGATTAATGCTAGATTTTGTCCATCATAAATTTACTACTTTTATCACACAACGTGTGATCTAGATCTAACATACCAAATTTGCACAGAATCAAATCTAATTTTTCCTAAAGCAGATATAATAGTCTTAATTAGACATAACTGGCCCAGTTTTGATTTTAATAATATGGCAAAAACTAGACCTGACTTGCCATATTTTTTTTCTTAAGCCAAACCCAAAATTGCGTAAACCAAATTCAAATGAAACTTTAAAATGACAAAATACGACTGATAATCAAAATGGGTTTTGACCTAAAAAGTGAAGTTTGGGTTTCAGTTGGGTCCGAAACTTTGTTTTCCATTTCTTAAAGACAAACCTGTTGCATAAATCAATCTCAAATGAATCTTTAAAATGACTAGTAGTCAAAATGAATTTTGGTCCAAATAGTGAAATTTGGGTTTCAGTTGGATCCTAAATTGTGTTTTCTGATATGAAGTGTATGCGATTTGTAAAACATTGACATGTTTGATTCAAACATGCCTTGTTGGGACATGCAATTATGAGATGGATACCTTCATCCCATATATATTTTTTGAATATCATTAGAAGCTACTTTTTGGCCGTTTCTTGCCGATTTCAGATAAATGAGCGAGGTTCAGGTTATTTGGTTCCCTATAACTAAGATTTGCACAAATGCTGAACTTCTAGAATAAAATGAGCACTTTGGGGTCAATTTTGGTTAATTTTAGGTTGACAACTTGGGTTGTTTGGATCCATTAGTTTGGTTTGTGATTGCTAGCCCAACAAAAAAAAAACCTGATGTACGCCTAAGCTAACCCAAATCTATCCTAAAGTGGCTCAAATTAGTTCGAACGTGCGCCCGATGCCCACCTAGATTTGATTGGCCATAAAAGGCCCCAAGTGCGCATGTGTACCTTCTACTACGTAGCCACCTTTTTAACTCTTTGCCAACGCCTATTTCTTTTGGTATACCGTTCGTAATTCAAAATATCTTCTAATCTGGTTACATTATTTTGTAAAAGATGCATGGTTATAATTTGCAACGAAATCAATGCCGATTTCATGGTGTCTAGTTACCCAATAACCTAATTGAGAGGGTTATAATTGTGTGTAATCAATTAACTGCTTAACCTTTCCCCCACTCTGTCTTAACAATTGCGTAGCTATATATTTATCCACCCATCTTCTTACCCTTATTACCAAGGTGTCCCGGGTGCCTCAATTATGAAAGGTTAGTGTTCAAGGAAAGCATGGCGAATAGAACGAGTGTTAGGGGAGTATGGAAGACTACTTCTTACTCTTTTCTTAAGGTGCCTAGGTCCTTAGGTGACTTAGGTGGAGACACCTCAAACAAGGTCATTAGGTCCTTATGGCTTTTTGACTCAAATTAAGCCACTTTTAAGTCTAAATCGGTATGAAGGAGGTCTAAATTTAGTCAAATTAAATGTTCTATGGTTGAAATAGGTATACTTTAGGCTAAAATAGGTCAAATTTGGGCAAATTAGGTCTCATTTGAGGGAACTAGGTCGAACATGGGAAAATTAGGTATGATTTGACCAAATTAGGTCTCTTGAGGCGAATAAAGGGAAAATTAGGGGATGTTAGGTTTGATTAGGTTATGTTATGCCATATAAGGTTTGCTTTAGACCAAATTAGGGAAAGCTAGGCCAAATTAGGTCTAATTTAGATCAAATTTGGTCAAATTGGGACCGAAAATATCTATTTTGGGTCATGCTTGGGTGATCAAGGTCAAGTTATTGTTGTTACAACTTAGATGTAGAAATATACATATTAATGTATATATTTGAATATAGCCATATACGTAATTGTAACTATATATGTAAGAAAATAAAAATGCCTAGAAAAGCTCATGCTGCCACCTTCTTGACTTAGGCGCCTCCGGGAGGAAGGACCGCTTAGTTGCCTAGAGAAGTATGACATTACCCATTTATCCCTTATGAATATGTTAATACTTTATAATTAATATAGAATCATTTTTGTGACAATTTGTACTTATAAAACCCCAATTGAACTTTGTATTTTGAGCATACATTATGCTAAAATACAATATTGTAGATAAGGCTAGATCTTGTCGAAGTTGTCTGTCAGTTAACTTTGGTTCTTGTAGTGGCGAGCTTCCTAGCTTCTTGCATGGTCGATCTTTTGTAGTTATTATGTCACTCATTTTAGCCTCCTTGATCCTATCTTATTTTGCCGACCCCAACATGGTTGGCATTGAGGCTTAGATGATGATGATGATCCTATCTTATATTCGTAATGCTAGAAGAACTACCCACTATACATTGTTTTGTGGGACAGTTTGGTTGATGATTGAGAAAGATTAGGATTTTTTTTTTCAATGTTTGGAGCGTTGAGCTAATGAGAATTGCCCAGAAATTGCTAATGGGAATAGCTTGGAGCAATACAAAAGGATAATGTTTGAGAGGGGTATTCTAATGCTTTGTGGGCAACATGGCCCCAAATGCCATTGTTGTAATTTCTTTTCTTAATTTTTAAGTGCAACGAACTTAATTTGTTTTTGTCTAAAGCTCAAACTAACTGATAAGTTTATAATAACTTATATTTGTGCCTTTTTGTTGTTACAATGGTACTAGGGCTTGTTCAAGGGTAAACTTTTTAGCAATTAGCTTCCATCTTTTCTTGTTGAATTTTCATTGTTTGGCTCCATGCAGTTTGAAGGACAAGTAGGAAGATGAATCACACGCCTCTCTTTCTCCATCTCTTTGATCTCGAGTTCCACTCACCCCATGCCACTCATAATGGCTTCTGGTGCCTTTGCAAGGCTAAATAGAGTTGTTGCATCTTCCATAAAATCTTTATCAATGTAGAGTTAACAAGTGTAGCCGAACCATGCCATTTTGAGTGCAACATGTTTTCCTCCACGTCTTTTGTCTACACTCAGATATTATAAATGATTTTTTTGGGTGCAATCTGTTTTTGTCCACTTTTTTTTGTCTTCACTCAGTTATAATGCATGCCATATCCCACATAATAATAGTAGATGTTTTGCAAGTTTTTCATAGTAACAAACAAAACTAAAGACAAATAAGAATTCAACTCATTCCACAAAGCAACCAACAGAGTAGTCCATGTTCATACATTTACAAGGGTTCATGCTTGACAAACCAATTTTCCCTAATGAAATAAACTGTTGGAATATACAACTATGCACCCCCTTATTTTCCTTAGAAGATCAAATGTGTCCTTGCCTCTTTTTTGCATTATATGTTCCTAGTCTACATCATTTATGTTGTCTGTCAATTTTTGTTCGATAACTAACCAACTATATTCATATCAAGGTGCCTGCCACCTAAATGCTCCTCAATCCAAGATTGATTATGTTCAATTGTCTTCTTACCTAATCTAAACAAGCTATCTTCGGTTAATGTTCTTTAAGTTTAGGTTTACTTTACCTTAATAAAATTAAACTTAATTTGATATAAGTATATTTTAAGTTAGTTTAGGGCCACTTATTATCCAATTTTGTTTAGGTCAATCGAACAAGATATATCGGTTAATTTATGTCAATTCAAACCATGTTGAGTCAATATAATTAAGTTTATTTTACAAGGATTTGCCTTAATGGTCAAATGATTGGCCATGGACCTGCCAAGCCTGCCATATTGAGTTTTTTTTGTCATAGAGATGAAAGTAGCTATATGGGCATTATCTTGCTTTTATGCTTTCTATGCTATATTATGTTTATATTTATTTTGAATTTCTTTTTTGTGATGCAAGATTACAAATCATTTTCATTCTAGGGTAATTTCTTAAGGGTTCATCATGTGCGAAACAATATTATCAACTTGTATGGAAGCTATCCATTTCCTATTTCCTCCTTACATCTTTTTTTTGTCAAATTTCAAGGATTCTTGCACTAAGTTGAGGGACAAGGTGGTATCACATGGAATAGTAACACTTATTTCATTGAAATATGATTTTGATCACCTCTAATTCATGCGTAATAAATTTGTACGACCTCTCCCCATTGTTTTTTTGGTCATTGTTTTAAAATTTGCTTGGGCCGAAGGCTTTTGGGCGCCTATCTAGGCGGCTGCAATGAAGCACAAACTTTTTTCTACATAGCATGCTTAATTGTCTTCTTAATTGGCCTTTTAACGGGCCACCTTTTGGAATGTGATGTGCAACTATAATCTAGATGTTTGTAATATAATTATGTATAATTGAGTCCATATGCTTTGACTATATATGTATAATACATACAATAATATACTATATAAAATACAATTACATACTAAATGCTAAGAACTTTTAATATATATGGTTGTAACCATCATACGTTGCTATATTACTATATATTTACAAGTAGACATATATATGTGTGTGTGAGAGAGAGAGAGTTGGGATAGAATACACTTGAGTGTATTCAGAGCAGAATACACTTGAATGTATTCGGAGCAGAATACACTAGTTTTTCATGATGCAATATTTTTTTCTAGAATCTAATCCGTTGATCTTCTTAAACATCTTGTGAATAGCTCATATATAAAATTTGAGCCCATTTGGATATTTATAGGTCATGTTAGGAAGACCACAAAAAATATACATTTCAAATTAGTTTTGTGCGTCGATTTTGTTTCCCGCGGATGAGTGACTTATACTCATCCAAATGAGCTCAAAATTTGTATGTAGCCTAGTTATAGTATGACAATGAAGATCAATGGTTTACATTTATATTACATTTTATAAAAAGATAGTCTTGATATGCAAACACAACTTGCGTGTAGCGTGCGATCGGTACACTCGAGTGTATTCTAGCCTGACTCTCTCTCTCTATATATATATATATATGTAACTGCATATATTATGTACTTATATGCTAAGAATGTACCATATGCATAGATAGTGCAAGTAGTAAATTGTATATGTTTATAATTCAATATGTTCTAATGTATGTGTGTGTGCATATATCTATATAGGGTTTGAGAAGTGTGTACCTGCAGGTACATGTAAGGTATCATATGTATATATATGCATATACATTGAAGGTCAAATTTAGACAAAAATATAGAAAAGTTTAATTGTCAACCATTTCAAAATGTGCTTGCTTAAGTGCCCACCTAGCGCTTAAGTGGCCAGAAGGTCGCCTCTTTCACCTCCCATTTTCTAAAACATGGTTGGTAGTAAAATGATAACCACAACAACGATTTCTTAAGCATGTAGTGTCACTAGGTCTTCTATTATTTCTACATGGAGCATAGCGATAAATACATCCAGCTTGTGGAGTGCCTTCAATCAACTAGGCATACATTGCATAAAGTTATTGCTAACATGGAATGTAACATTTGTAGTTATTGATGTCATTATTAGCCTTGACCGCATGAATAATTCATAGTAATTATTGAGATTCCACACTCTCCCCATTGTATATTGCCATTTGGCAAATAACAACACGTTCAACAAGTCCAAATCTTGCCTTGATGGTCATACATTGCTCAAGTAGCTTAGTCGAGCTAAACTTCCCAGAATATCTATAAGCTCTGCATGTGTCATGTTCATGGAATAACATGTCCGATTTGATGCCGTTTTGGTGGCCATAGAAACAAATTTTTTGCCAAATTTTGCCGAAAATTTTGACCAATGTATCTTTGGTGTTTTGACTACCAAATGATCGAATTGTCTAATGAACTTTTACCAAAATGATCTACTAGTGTAGATCTACTCAAATATGCACTAATATTTCATATTGGATGTGTGTGTGGGGGGTTTCCTCACTTTTGAGTGAAGGACCCTAAACTGTTGTGATGGGAATTTTGATGTAAATTTTCAATGATGAAATCAACGAATCAAGTCATCATAGTTTGCAAGCACAATATATAGACTTAAAGACATAAAACCTTGTAAAAAGTTATACTCTAGGTAGCACATAGTATATTAAAAAGAAGAAAAAAATTCGATGGTTAGTGCGTTTCGACAGTGCATTTCGATGTCTGATTGCCATAGGTATGGAAAAAATTGGTGAAATTTTGACCGTTTTGCCGAAATTTGAACATTGGTCATGCTCTTAGTTTCACTTTGCATAAATGGGTTATTGGTTGCTTCCCTTACATATATAAATTAGAGCACCCTTATCCGTAGTACTAGTTCAGTTGCCCCTTCCGTGAATCTCACCCTTCACATGGGATTAAAGCTAATCAGGTTTTAAATCCTAGAGTGACTCGTCTTGCCTTTTCTCCTAATGTTGAATAAGCAGGTCACAACTCATGTCTTTGGCCACAAACAGTCGTCTAGACCCTTATCAGCCCCTTTCAGTGTTTTTGTTATTGAATATTTTGTACTGCCACATTGTCCTTTCCTCTAAGTAACCGCTTCTCTTCATGTCATAGTCGATATGGCTGTATGTCTTTACAAAAATTACAAATGTTAGACGCAAGTTAGTATGAATAAATTCAATTGCAAGTTTTATCAGTTAGGCAATATTTAGGTGTAGGGATTTATAGATATACTGTGTTATTTATTTGTTGTTTTACTGTTTTACTTTTAGTCCCATATTGCTCACTTGTACTTATGTCTCTACTCTCATTAGCTATATTAGAGACTATCCTGTAACCTGTTTTACTCACTGAATAAACAATTCCATTTCCCTCTAGATGGTATCAAGAGCAGGTCTCTTTTTCCCCACCCACCCGTTCGCAGTGATGTAAGAAACCCCCCCTCTGCCCCCACCTGCCCGCCGCTGGCTTGCCCCCCCCGCGCGCGCGCCGCAGACCCCTCCTCTCCTTCAGCCGTCCCCCAGCCTTCCCCACCCGCAGCCTCCTCCCTTCCTCCACCCTCTAAGCCTCCTCCCCTTCCCATCCCTGCTCTGGCTGCCACTGTTTTTTACCTCTCCTCTCCCTCTACGTCCGAGTGATCTTCGTATCCAAGTTCAGACATCCACTGGCCGTCTTAGTTGAGAGTCTTTCGTCTCACCGTCTTCTCTGCCCGCGCCTCATGAAGGAACATTGAGCTTTCCTCATGACGACGTAGGTTTCTCTATATATATGCATATTCTGCCCTATACGGGTTTTCTGATCTGACTCGTCAGATCCCTGCTGCTGTTATCTGCCCCTTTGTGGGTCTCTGATCTACTCTGCTGCTGCGCCGACTACTGCCTTTGCCATGGCCTTATCTGAGCCTCCTCGCTCTCTGTGTGTCACCACGGTGAAGCTCGACGGCGGCTCCAACTATCATATGTGGTCGGCGTCATTTGTTCTATATGTCAAAGCACAAGGCCGATATCACCATCTTACGGTTGAGCCTCCTGCTATTCCTACTGCTGATGCGGATGACAAAACTAGACAAAATTATGCACAATGGTCCAAGGATGACTCCGACGTCATGTCTTGGATCCTCAATAGTACCGAGCTCCGGATTAGCCAATCACTTCTCTGCCTTCATGATGCTAAGGCTATGTGGGATCAACTGTCCCACGTCTACTCTCATCAGGAGAATCCCAAGTGAGTTTTTGAAATTTTCAAAAACTTGGCTAAAAAGGAGTTCTCCCCTGACACTTTCATTGATGACTTCTACAATCAATGCTCGACTCTGTGGAATGAGTTTGAACTCTACCACCCCTTGACGGCGGACATCAAAATTGCTCAGAAGCAACACAACGAACTGCAACTTGTTCAGTTTTTGGCTGCTCTTCCTGCCTCGTTTTCTGGTGTGGTTGACCAGATCCTGTCAAGTGATCCATTGCCTACTGTTTGGGATGTTCTCAAAAGGGTCCAATGCCTGCCGTCAATGACTCCTCCTGTTATTGAGCACCCTGCGTTTATTGCTCGCTCTGCTGATTTTGGTCGTGGCCGTGGCGGTCACCCTCCTCCCTCGGGAGGTCGAGGATCATCTGCTCCTGGATGTGGTGCTCCTCCCGGCCCTCGCTATTGCAAATGGTGTGGCTGGGACAATCATAATGAAGATCGATGCTGGATTAAGCACGGCAAGCCCGCTTGGGCTAACTAGGCTGCTACAGAAACTGCTGCTGACTCTACCGCTGACGCACCTACTGCTCCTGCACACGCAAAATGGTTACATTCTGAGTTCAAAAAGATGTTCCAGGAGCGTCTCGCACAACTGCCATCCTCGTCTACACCAGGACCCTCTGCCTTGCTCGCTTCTCCATCATCTAGTAACAAACAGTGGTGCATTGACTCGGGTGCATCCACTCATATGGCTGGTGATATTCGTCTATTTTCTGTTCTAAATAAAGCTGCTACTATATCATCTGTTACTGTTGCAAATGGCTCCAAAACTAAAGTTCATGGCACTGGCACGATTCCTATTTCACCAAAACTGCAATTGCATTCTGTTTTATATATTCCAAAGTTTCATGTTAATCTGTTGTCAGTCAGTAAGATGATAAAACAACTCAAGTGCTCTATTAAATTTGATCCTTCTGGCTGTGTTTTGAAGGATCTCCGCACGAAGACGAGGATTGGTTCGAGCCGTGAAGGACCAGATGGCTGTATAGCCTGTATTATCTGGATGGACCTCCTGCTGCTTCTGTTATGCTATCTACTTCAGTGACGGAACTACAGTGGCACTTTCGCCTGGGCCATCCATATGCTACCAAATTAAAACATTTATTCCCTACTTTATCTGAGAACAGTTTTTCCTGTGAAACTTGTGTTTTAGGCAAACAAACTCGGTCTGTTTTTCCTGCTAAGAAAGTTATTGCTTCTAAAGAAATTTTTGACATTGTTCATGCTGATATTTGGGGATCGTGCTACGTATCGAGTCACTCGGGTGTGAAATATTTTATGACCTTTATTGATGATTATTCTCGCACCACATGGCTGTTTTTACTTAAAGGTCGAGATACTGTGTTGGATACTATTCGTACCTTCTTTGCTGAAATTCACACCCAATTTAACCGACCTATTAAAATTTTTCGTACTGATAATGCTTTTGAGTTCATGCAACAATCTGTTACCTCCTTTTGTGCTGCCCGAGGAACCATACATCAGACCACTTGCCCTTACACTCCTCAACAAAATGGCATCCCTGAAAGAAAAAACCGTCACTTACTTGAGGTTGCTCGCACTCTTCTCATACACTACAAAGTACCCCATCATTTCTGGCCTGAAGTTATCTCTACGGCTTGCTATCTCATCAATCACATGCCTTCCTCTGTTTTGAAAAATCAGGTCCCGTATGCCATTTTGTTTCCTGATAAACCCTTATTCTCTCTGCCTCGTATTTTTGGGAGTACTTGTTTTGTGAAAAATCTTCGTCCTGGGCTCACCAAACTTGATGCTCGCTCGGTCAAATGTGTTTTTTTGGGATATTCCCGTACACAAAAAGGCTACCGCTGTTTTGATCCTATTAAAAAGCAGTGGTTTGTTAGTGCGGATGTGACCTTTTTTGAGCATATGCCTTACTATTCTACTGATGGCGCAAAATTGTCTGCTGATATTATGGCTACCACACCGTTACTGGTGATTGTTGAGGATTTACCGTCTCCTGATGTGCCTAAAGAACGCCCATTGCAAGTCTATCAACGCAGGTCAAAGAACCACAATGCTTCTGAAGCCCCGGTCGAACCAAATCTTGCGTCTGCGGTTGATCCATCATCCATTGAGGTATTTTCAGACTTGGATCTTCCTATCAGTTTACGAAAAGGCGTTTGATCATGTACTAAGCATCCTATCAGTCATTTCTGTTCGTCTGACAATCTCTGCGGTAGCTTTGCTTGCTTCAATTATGTTTTGTTTGCTGTGACAATTCCTAAATCAGCCGAAGAGGCCCTTCGCATTCCTGCCTGGAAACATGCTATGGAGCAAAAAATGCATGCACTCTGTGATCGTCACACCTGGGATCTGGTTGATCGTCCCTTTTCGTGCCATACTGTTGGCTGCCGCTGGATATTTACTATTAAATATCAACCGGATGGTACCATTGAACGTCTGAAAGCCAGATTAGTTGCAAAAGGTTACACACAGACATACGGTGTTGACTACTTTGAGTCTTGAGACCTTTTCTCCAGTTGCACGCCTGAATTCTGTTTGTATTCAGATTTCTATTACTGTAAATAAAGACTGGCCTATGTATCAACTTGATGTCAAAAACGCTTTTCTCTATGGAGATATTCAGGAGGAGGTATACATGGAGCAACCGTCGGGATTTGTTGCTCAGGGGGAGTCTGCCTTCAAAATATGTAAACTCAGAAAGGCCATCTATGGTCTTAAGCATAGCCCGCGTGCCTGGTTTGATAAACTCAGTCAGATCTTAATTACTTTTGGCTTTCAGCGATCACAATCTGATCATTCTGTATTTATTTGTAAGTCAGCAGCATGGCTTGTTATTCTGATTGTATATGTAGATGATATTGTTTTATCTGGCAGTGATAATGCAGGTATCCAGGCAACCAAACATTATATGGTACAACACTTCATCACTAAGGATCTTGGCAAACTGCGATATTTTCTAGGTATTGAAGTTGCCAGATCATCTGCAGGAATCTGTTTTTCACAAAGAAAATATGCTCTGGATTTATTGCAGGAAACCGACATGCTGGGCTGCAAGCCAGCCAACACTCTAGATCCCAACATGGATTGGGATGATGATAGCAGTCCACCTTATGATGATCGTCACCAGTTTCGAAGGCTGGTAGGCAAGCTTATCTACCTGACGGTTACTAGGGCTGACCTAGCAGCTGCTGTGGGATTCATAAGCCGGTACCTTGATAAACCCCGGCAGTGCCACTGGGACGCTATGTGTCACATCCTACGATATCTTAAAAGCTCGCCAGGGAAAGGTCTTTTGTATAAAAAGCATGGCCTTTGCAATCTATCTGGATTTTCTGATTCTGACTATGCAAGAAGTCAATCTGATCGAAAGTCCACTTCTGGATACTGTACCTTTGTGGGAGGCAACCTAGTTACCTGGCGGAGCAAAAAGCAAACTGTGGTTCCTAGATCCAGTGCCGAGGCCGAATATAGAGCCATGGCTCATTCTGCATGTAAGCTTCTGTGGGTCCGTGGCCTTCTTCAAGAGTTTGACATTGCTTATTCTAGTCCCATTCCTATGTTCTGTGACAACAAAGCCTCAATTTTTATTGCAAGCAACCCCACGTTTCATGAACGCACGAAGCATATTGAGGTTGATTGCCTTTGTTCGGGAGAAAGTTCTGTCTGGACATATCTGCACTCCATATATTGGCACTGACAAGCAGCTTGCGGATATCTTCACCAAGATCTTGCCTAAAGCTCGATTTCAGACTCTGATTGACAAGCTGGGCTTGTTTGACATCTACGCTCCAGCTTGAGGGGGAGTATAGATATACTGTGTTACTGTGTTATTTACTTGTTGTTTACTGTTTTACTTTTAGTCCCATATTGCTCACTTGTACTTATGTCTCTACTCTCATTAGCTATATTAGAGACTATCCTGTAACCTGTTTTACTCACTGAAGAAACAATTCCATTTCCCTCTAGAGGATTCATTGCACTTTTGAGTCTGTTTTCATATTGTTTATTCTAATTTTTGAACCGCTAGTCAAGTTTTACTAAAGTTGGGATATACATTTTTGTATTACTCTTACAACTGATTATTCCAAAGCATAATAACAAAAGTCTCCGAATTTTACGAAAAATCGGCAATTTTTTGCGATTTTATAGGAAAGGCAAGGTGTTGAATAATCAACGATTTGTGAAAAATAGGACGAAAGGCTCCGAAATCACCACAATTGATATGTCGGTTGTTGATATTTTCTGACTTTTCACGATTTTTCCCGTTTCTCAACGATTTATACGATTGTTCACGATTCTTCATAACTTTTCACATTTTTCACGATTTTTCTCTTTTAAGTTGTTTGCTCTTTTCTTACCAAACCATATATACAAAATTCCTTAATATACACTAAACCTCCAACCCCCACTCTCCTGACAGTCCATTGTTATTAGTCAACTATTCTTTAATTCTTTTCCTACTTTTTTCACTCAATAAGATTGTACGTATAAGACCTTAATTTCAACATTTGTATCTGATATGTATGTATATATATAAACATATGTATACATATATGTATATATTTATATATATGTATATATACATATATGTAAATATAGACATATATGTATATATATATGTTTGGTCGATCAATTTGTGATATTTTGGATCCTCATTTCTAATGGAATCAAAATGATCTCTGGATTGATTAGAAGATCCTTTCAATTGGCTAGAATCCGTTACTTGAACGAAAATTAATCTTGTGGAATCATATTGAATATTTGACGATACATTCTTATATATATACATATATATATATATATATATATATATATATATATATATATATATATATATATATAGGGGCTTTATTTAATACCCGCGCGGGTAGCTACTCGCGCACCCATCTTGATATTTTTTAAATTTTGTTTTCTGCAATTGTAGAGGAGCATTTTATCTAGCTCCCCAAAAAATTTCATCCAAAAATAATATCATTTGCCCCCCCCAAAATAAAAAAACCCGTCCATATATTTATTGACTGTATATTTTCTGCGCAGTTACTTTTTTGGTCTTAGAGTTATTTTTGTGTACCATATAGTTACTCTATTGATCTCAGAGTTACTCTTGTGTACCATATAGTTACTCTTTTGGATGGGCGGGTAGCGAAAAATCAGGCTACCTGCGCGGGTATTAAAGATAAGCCTATATATATATATATATATATATATATATATATATATATATATATATGGGCTGATCTTTAATACCCGCGCGGGTAGCTACCTGCCCACCCTTCCAGTCACTTTTTTTCAAATTATATATATATATATATATATATAAATATAAATATAAATATAAAAAATTGTGGAATCAAATTGAATATTTGACTATACATTCTTATATATATGTAGCCGACTTATTTGGGATTATTTCCTAATAGTTGACCGAAATATATCGATTTTTCTATGATTTTTTCTGAGTTCTGATTTTTTCCGGCTAACCAAAAAGTTGCCAAATCCCGAACTTGTCACTACGTTCCAAAGTTACATGGTTGTTCTTAACGAAGAATCGGTCACCCATTTTCACATTATTTGTGATTTTTTATAATGAAATTGAGTGCTATCGCTCCAGAAGCTTCGTGCCTTTGCACTGCTATGCCTAGGAATATTTTGCTCACTCAAATTTATATTCATTAAAGGCTTCATCCACCAATCATATCTGCATACTGTGCACTGTACTTGAAAGGAAAAATGACCAAAAGATTACATGATTGTGAGATTGTCACTAAATAATTCCGGGGTGATTCCACTTTCACAACTGTTCCTCATCAATCAAACACAACACAACCATTCTCCATCCTACATAACCAATGTATTAGAAAGCGGGAAGCGGGAGGCGTGCGGACGGCACCCTGTAACCGATTAAGCGGTAGGCGGGCGATTAAGCGGGCGATTTTTGAAAAAGCGGGTGTCTAAATTTTATATATTTTTATACAAAATTACATGTATGTGTATATAAAAAATATATTTATAATGAACTTCTATACATATCCAATCAGCAAATCAGTAATTAACTAAGTATTCATCAATACTTACTATTAATCAGCATCTCTAATCACTAAAATCAGCAAGCAGATCAGTAATTGTATATAACAAACTATGAATTATTGAATTAAAGTAATCACTAAAGTAATACTAACCAGCAGTACCAATCATTAATCACTGAAGCAGCAAGGAAATCAGTAAAACTAATCATGCATTACTAGTATAATAGAGCAATAGGATATTTACTTAGATGCATTACAGCAGTACCCAATTATTACAGCTTACACACAAAGTATGCATTCTAAGTTAGGACTAGCTATATCATAGAACATTTAATGTATACAAGTTTCGTATATTATAGTCAATACTACTTGGCTATGTAATTAATTAATGTTAGATGCTTACATTAGGATTTTTAAACAAAAGCGGGAAAAAAGCGGGAAAAAGCGGGCAAAAAAGCGGGAAAAAAGCGGGAAAAAGCAGGTGAGGCGGGCAAAAAACGGGCGATTTTGTTCAAAATGATTAAGTGGGCGATTAATGGCAAAATTAAGCGGCTGGGGGTCATGGGCGCTTAAGCGGCCCGCCTGGCCGTTTTTTATTTCACTGTACATAACCCATATTTCATCCAACACCTAGTTTCATCCAGTCTTGGAGTTTGACGAGCTATGCCCCAACACAAATAAATCTATCTTCTTTTGGCTACACTAGATTTTAAATGGGATATAAGTTTTACAATTCTATTTGATCATTGATTCTTTGTGTACCCATCTTGCCTTCTTTTTGGATCCACGGTTCTTTTTGGTGATTCTGAGTATGTTAAGGAGGTTGATTCGTCTTAACCTCTCCATCTGGGGTTTAAGTGTTTTCCACTTCCATCAACTCCTCTTGTGGATTCCTTGTCACCTGTGGACACCTTAGAAGTACAATTGTCTGGTCATGCACCACACATCACACATGTTTACACATGCCAAAAGGAGACACCAACTTCGACAATGTGGAAGACAACACTAGTCACTTAATAGAATGATTTAATAGAACGAACGAGTTAAATAACTTTCTAATTGTTCCCATGATAGGCTAGAAATCTTTCAACTCTCGTTATATATTTGGCTCTTGTAACCATTTAGATTATCAGATTATGCTTTTGATTCCTCATTATTGTCTATTCTTATATAATTCTTTATGTATTTTTTGCTCTGGACCAACTTTTTGGCGAAGTGGTATAGAGGAAGACATGACTTTCCTCCAGATTACTTGATTACTTGCTACCGTTCCAAAGACAAATATTTTCTGCGCTGGAGGTTGATTGATTTATCAAAGTGGTTTTAGATGACTGTGGATATGCCCCCTTGTATCCTTATAGTTATAGCTTCTCTTGTACATATTCCTTACTTACAAAAAGTAATAAAAAGAGGCCCCAATGCCCCACGCTTTCTCATACCATCCCCAAAGGTATATCTGTGATATGATTTTATCGAAGTGGGTCCATATGACTATATGGATCTGCTCCCATGTATCCTTACAGCTTCTCTTGTACATATTCCTTCTAACAAAAAGTAACAAAAAGATGCTCCACACACTCTTAATAAAAAGACTTTATGATCAATTGATTACACCTTTGGTTGCAATTGGCTATACTTTGGTCTATGCCAAGAATTGCCTTTAGACATCTCTCCTATGGGCAAGATGACAGCCTTCGAATGTTTATTTCTTTCCGAACATAATTCTCATGGTCATTGCATCCTTTGAACAGCAAGAATTTAATTTTTACATGGAGGCATTTTTGAATAAGTTTACATGGAGAAACCTTTTGGGTATGTTGCTCACGTGGGTCTCACCTAGTCTGTAAGGATCCACTATCCTTTAGTCTCAAACATCCCCCTCGATCATGGTTCAGAAATTTGGCTAGACTGTATGATTTTGGTCTTGAGAGATCCAACCTAAATCATTTAATGTTTATTAGAGAATTTTCCAAATGTATCTTCTTATCGTCAATCTATACAAATTCATATTTACTGGAGACAATCATCTATCTAGATCACACAATTGAAAGAGTTTCTTCAAGGAAAACTCTTTAAGGCTCTAAGCTAAGGATTTGGGTCCACCTAATTCTGTGCTATTGAGGTGGTTTGTTGTAAAGATGGATCTATCTCATCTGACAGAGCGCATGCTCTTGGATCTTTTGAAGAAACGTGCATGTTGGGAGCCAAACCTAATAATAACATGGATCTCACTTGGGCACCAGCTAGGCACACAGATTGTCGGCTAGGCCGTGGTGATGTCTAGTTTGGGCATTAATGTCCTCAAGAGGTCTGACCTTGTACCTGGGGCCATTTGACCCAATTTAGGACCTTTTAATACTTTAGGTGCTTTAATGTCATTTTAAGGTTATAAAATATGTTATCTTTGAAATGAGTCAAAATAGGCTTTAGGTTATACCTAGGTCAATTTAGAGCAAACTGTTCCAATTTAGCTCATGCTTAGCATGATCTAGGTAATTTAAGACTCTATCAAGTTTCGAGAAACTAAATATGATTCTAGTTGATAAGATAGACACGCAGATACATTTAAAAAACTGAATAAATATTTAGAAATGTATAATCAGCCTAGGCAATTATGCTTAGTCTTTCCCACTCAACATCGGAGAAACCTTGCAGTTTTTAAGTGCTTTTGACAAGCACAGAGGCTGGCTTTTCATGGGGTTCTATTCAAATAATGAATCACTTCTTTGAGAGACTATATGGTTTCCCCATGAATTGACTTTGACTATATATATGAGATAACTGGGTAATTAATAGCTAATTTTAGTCGCATGTTTTTAGTATTTCCAAGGGTCTTCAAATAAGTCCCTTTGAATTGTAAGTAAGGTGATGCCCCCCCCCCTAAAGCCTAGATCTTTGATTTTTGAGATTTGACATGAATGCCATAAAAACATAATACCAATATTTTAAAAAGTGCGAAGCCGGAGGCAAGTGGACAAGACCTTGTAGCTGATTAATCGTCATGCGGGCGCTTGTGGATGCTTATTTTTTTAACATTTTATAAACAAATATACATGCATAAAATGTAATTTGTGAATGTTTTACATAGTTAACATCTGTATTCCTTTAAATGTAATACTAAGTTATAACAATAGAGAGTAATAACTCCAGCCATCTACAGAAACCTGATCAATGTCAGAGTATTAGTATATATCAGCTAACTAGCTATATTAAATCAGTAGCTAAGAACATACTCAATCAGTAGCTAAGAATAAATTAAATCAGTAGCTAACTATACATTTATATTTGTAATTTGTTTAATATAAGCGTATCAGTATGTACTCGTATAAGTATCAAATCACATTACTGGGATTAATGTTACTGGGTATAAAATATCTAACTAGCTATATAAAATCAGTAGCTAAGAATATATTAAATCAGTAGCCAATAATACATTTATATTCATATGTAATATAAGCATATAAATATATAATCTGATATGTATCAAATCACATTACTGACATTAATGCTACTGTCTTACTCAGTTTAAACTAGCTAACATCACATATAATGTAGGAGATATGTATATAACATAAGAGATATAATTAATACAGTGTGTGCTAACACTAAGTAGAATATATGTATATAACAATGCTGAAATCGATAACCACATTGATTATGTTACATGAGCGGTAAGAAGAAAAAAGGTGTTGTATAAAAGCTCTTGTACATCACAACACAGAGCAAAAAAAAAGGTTTTGGGCCTGACTTAAGCTGCCCCAACAAAAAGCGGCTAAAAGCGGAAAAAAGCTGGCAAAGCGGGCTAGAAGCGGCCGCTTAACCCCAATCCATTCAACACCCGCTTAAGGTTCATTTTAATCAGCCATGACCTTGTGACGCTTAAGCGGCCTCTGAGCACGATTTATGAAACACTGCATAATACTCATACTAAAAAAGATATAACAGACTAACACAAAAAATATTACAAAGATAGGTATAGTTTTTGAGGTTCCTAATATACGCCTTTATTGATGTGTATTATGATATTTCAATTGATAATGCATATCTCTAAATAAGTACAACACTTAAAAACGAAAACTGAATTCGAGGAGCAAGCCGAGGTGAACAAGAAATGTACATGTGATTTAGGTACCAATCCTTACTAATAATGGTATCACATACCTCACTGAATTTGAACATTAGGACACTAGAAAAGAACAATCCACCCACGAAATTGACATCGAATAACAACTTCGACAAGTTAAATGCCAAGTCCCGTACTCCTTTTGAAACATACATACACATGGCGCCGTTGATGCGTAAGCGGCTGGCTTAACAACTATGCCTTTGCCTCCTTCTGACTTGATTGGATTAGGCTGCTCTACATAAGGCTAGTTTGTGACATCATTCAACACAATATATTATCAAGAAGCATTAACTAAAGCATGTCATAGTGCTCATGTCTTGCTAGATTATTCAAACTTAAAAACAATATTTGCCCAAAATGGTTATACCCAGTGTTGTTAAAATCCGGTCGGACCTTGAACCAGCACCCCTACCGGTTCGGTTATTGCAAAAACCCGGTAATGCCGGTCCAACTAGTCAGACGCTGGTAGAACCTATCAGACCTGACCGGTTCATCGGTTAAACCTACTGCACCGGTTTGATTAACGAAAGCTTCTGTCTCAACCAATGAGTATGTGACTATAATTTCCTCTTCACCTCTCAACACCTGAACCATTTTTGGCCCCTGACTTTCCCGACCGCGACTCTTACGAGAACTTAGGGGTCTAATTATGCTTAGAATCATATTCTATTATGTAACTTTGGATTTTGAAGTATCTTTTCGTACGAAACATTAGCATGTCGTGAGGTATGAGATTATGACTTTATTGTGAGTTCTAAAAATTGTACTTACAACTTCGTCATAGTTGGACTATTTCATGTTTTGCCTATATTTTCTATATTTTTAGTATATTGATATTATTGTTTGATGTTACCGATTGAACCGGTTCAACCATAGGTCGAACCGGTCAACTGGAAACCAGTAGCCTCGCCGGTTTGATGACCGGTCCGGTCCTGATAACATTGGTTATACCTCAACTGTAATAGGAAATCTCGGCGTCTCTTCTCTTAACGTCATGACAACAGAGTTGAGCTAGTATATGTTTTACTTAAGTCAGGATGCAGAACGTGAAAACTACTAGCGGCCCTTTCATTTTATACATCACATTAAAGTCCAAAGATATTAATGCTTGCCAATAACAAAATGAAAGTCACTATACGTATGTTCCATAGTAGAGATTGGAATATAGAGATCTGGTTACTTCTTTTGAAATGACTAATGCTAGGCGGACACCATTTTGAATCCCATAACCAAACCCCAAGCAATCTCCACTACATGTTACAAGGTATACCAATAAAATAATGTATTTTTTTTGTTATACCTTGTAACGTGGTGGAGATTGCTTGGGGTTTGGTTATGAGTTTCAAAATGGGTCTGCATAGCAAACTTCTTTTGAAATTGATTCCTGACATGGCAATTTTAGTCAGATTTCAGAAAGTAGCGCACTTTTCCTATTTGGTTTTTTTGTGGTTTCTAATAACAACTTACACACCCCATCATTGTCAGGTTTTCTACCGGATTTGGTGTCTCTGCGGGAAGTTCCTTGATACATGATTTTTACTTCAGTGAGATAGAGAATCCTGTACACTTGACAGTTGATACAGGATTTCGAAATGGGCATTCTAGCATAAAGGCCTATGTGTCTGTTAATCTTTTACTTGGTGACCGCCCACTTGCAGCTCAATTCAATGAGGTTCCTGTTGAACTTCTGATGGCTGAAGCAGAGCGAGTAGGATGTAAGCATTTTCATGTAATATTACAGAAAATTTCTCTATCAGCAAGATAAATTTAACGTCTATTGAATGCTATTTTATCTGATTTAGTCAGCCAGCAGAATAGTGTCATGCTGTAGCACCTTTTTATTTGCAGCTACAGTCCACGCTTTTCTCAGTCACGGGAATGTTTTTTGGTGTCTGATATTTTTTGCATGAAATTCTGGATGAAACTGGTAGCTGGCAGGTCAAAATTGAAACTGATTCAATTTGCAAAATTAATGTTCTTAAATTACAAGGGATGAGGGGACCCTTGTGTTTTGTATGAAGGATTAGAATTTCAAAGAACTTATCAGTTACCAATTTTGTTCTTGATTCTATGAGTGGATTTATGTTGTCTTTTGTCTTTTCATAGTACTCTTAAAGTTCAATATTGTGTTGAAATGACAAGGGACGACTCTCTAAAACCTTGGTTTAAATCAGCTTTGTTCCTCAATCCCTTTGTTCCTCCACCCAACCTTTATTTGTAGCCTACTGTGGTTGGTAACAGTGGTTATTCTGATATTACAGTTGATGCATTGAAAGCAAACTCTGCAAACAAACTTCTTAATGATTTGGAAGGAATGGAAGCTACTATAATCCGTGTGCAGGCCCTAATTGATGATGTGTATAATTATGTTAATGCTGTTGTGGTGAGAAAAATTTGCTTAAAGATTAGAAATTAATTTTTCATATATTTTTGAAAGCTTGTATTCCCTCTGTAGGAAGGTGAAGCAACTGCAGATAATAATATTGGAAGGTCAATTGCTGAGGCTCTGTCGTCAATAGAATTAGTGTCTCCTTCTGATTTTGATAGGATGTTTAATGACAGGCTACAGGTGAGCTATTGTTGTGTTTGTGGTCGCGGATTTTTCTGTGCTTAAGTTGGTAATACAAGCATCATTTACAGAAGTTGATTATCCAAGATTCTTATTATGTCTATTATGCTATAGTATTTCATAATGCGGATGTTGGTTTATTTATGCTTGTGGTTATGTGTTTGCAGGATAATGTCCTCCTCGCCTACCTCTCTTCCCTCGGCAAGACACAACTTTCCATTGCACAGAAATTGAACACCGCTGCCCAAGTCTTGTGATTGTCACAGTTGCAGGGTCTTACGAAGATGCTTTTGACGACGCTGTTTGGGTTGCGGACGCTGTTTCCAGTAGTATTTTCTGCCATTTTGCTTCAAATGTACTGTTTAGGTTAACTCCTTTGCCTACATGTATGTGCTAACGGCTCTTTTTGGACTTGTTACTGTTCGATTATATTAAATTGCCTTGGGATTAACTGGTTGTTTATCTGACTCCATATGTTGGCGGTTCTTTTATTTGTAATTTAGCGCACTTAATATGTCATCTCCCACGGACTGGTGCTATCACTATTGATGTTATATACCAGATTACACCTGCTTATGTTATCATTTGTGGGATACGACTCATTTAATGTATTTGTAACTTCGCTTACTTTGCCTTTTCTATCTATAAGAAAAATGCGGTAGATGGTAGCTGCAATCTTCTAATGCAGATGAAACTCACTGAGTTTTCTTTGTTTTTATTTATTTAATATTCGAATATTTTTGGGGGGTTTGGCATCACTAGTCCATCTTTGCTCCATCTAAGGGGGAAAATACACTTTTTAGAGGAAAATACACTTTTTATGCATAATTTAGTGCTAGTGTTATGCAGCCTCGGTGATGGAGCGGTACTTTTTGGAGCCAATAATGCCAAAAAAATGTGAAGAATGGTTTCACCACGAATGTTTTCTAGTATGGACTAGGATTATCAAAATGGGTGGCACCCAATGAGGGCATGCTAAGATAGTTTGGCCCCTTAGGGCTTCTTGAGGGGTTGTGGTGGAATATGTAAACACATGCATCATCTTGGGAGTGATACTTGCATGTATGGGGTGAGCTTTATTTGGGCATTCTCAAAGATGAGCATGATGGGTATACCTTTTGGAGTTCCCCCAATTGAGACCTCCATTGTGAGATTGTGTATAGCTTTGAGGTTAATTGGTGTGATTCATAAAAAGCACATGGTAATGGTAAGGGTAGTAATTGAACTTAGTAAGGAGTTGAAGACTAGGCATTTGTTCTCATACAAATGATCTTGCGATGTAACTAACAACGCTCTTTATCAAGTGTGAGGGCACGTTGGAGCTTTTTTTAGTATTCTTCAATGCATGCTTCATGGGTTGTTGAGATTTTTTTAGCAAATAGGAGGTAATGCTACATTGGTACCTTGATTTGGGGTAATTGAGTTGATACTTTGTAATGTTGGTAACCTAGGTGACATGGTAGAAAGATTGTGTTTTCTTTATTATCTCTTCCAATTGCTATAGGCTTTAGAACTAGTATTGGAGTTGATCGAAATTTATTGAGATGTTGGAACTATTGCTCTACTAATCATGGATACTATTTATATTGCCTATTATAATTTTTTATGTTGCTATCTATTCATGTATAGTAGGTGGAGGTGGGCATTGCTTGTTGTTGGCCCTACTATGATTTATGTTGTACTATTGTCATTCAATCAATTTGTTCGTGCCATAAGGTTGAACTGGGCTTAAACGAGGAGGGACTTTTTTAGGTTGTACTTGAAAAAAATTATTTTAGTGGGGTTTTGTGCACATTTGAATGAGTTGGGAGGGAATGTCGGTAAGGGTAGCATTGGCCCAAAAAGCAAGTCGTTATTGAATTGAAATCCAAAAATGTCTCACTAGGTCTGTGTGATGGGCCTCAAGTAGACAAATTACTTGTGTGAGGTGTGTCATAGATCTGGTGCCTTGTCAAGGGCTGTAAGATATGATTTGTTTAGTAAATGTTAGTATGTTAACAAGACCCATTTTAGCAACATCTTGACAAAAAAATGACTTTTACACTTGAAGGAATGGTGAGTATAGAGAGAGAGGTACAAAATGGCAGACTAGAGGAGAATACCATAAATCTTGGGATTTTAGGATCATTTGCCCTAATTATGAGAAGATGTAGAAGATTGGAGTCATGTGTTTAGAAAAGATGAGTTACAGTCATGATGAATGCCATTGAATTGAGTGGAAAATGTTGGATGGAGTAGAAAGCCAACTACAATAGTCCTGTAATGTTGAACGAAGGAAGATATTGGAATGGAAGAGGGGATACTGTTTATGTTCTAATTTAACCATTAAGGGTGTACAAACTAGCTGATCGTGATTTTGAAAACCTTGGATGTGATGTATGGTGAGAAATGCTCTTCTCTCAAGAGGCCTTTTTGTAGTATACATGGAGTAATGATCTTGAAGTCAAACATTAGGATGGAATCATCATGTGTGCGTAAGGCATGATAACACTTACAATCAGGTGTTACAAATGTTTAGGAGATCCTAATTAGTGATAGGATGTGTCATTAGAGCTAAGAATATGGTGTTTGATTGGTGCTTGTGTTGTCTATCCCAACTTTGACATGGGGTACTTCATAGGAGGTACATCTTTAAATCTTCCTTGGTTGGTGGATTATATTCCAATATGGCCTTATATTCAATATATATGAATGGCTGCTACCTAAGAAATGAGTATGAATATGAGTGATTTGTGCATTGGGGAATATTGGCAGCTCTCACAAAGGAAATCTTGTGTTGTGGTTGGGAAAACATGGAGGTCGGATTCGTTTGCAGTAGTAGTGGTTTGTTTTGAGGCAACAATGAAGCAACAATTAAGAACACTTCACTCGAACTATATACCTTGGAACAAGATATGTTTTAGCAGGGTGATTAGACCGGTGAAGATAATGTTCATTAAGGTGTGGAAAGAACATGTCAGGTTAAGCTTGTCATGAAACTAAATCATTGCGGTTATTTTGTTTGGGGGGGTAGTTAATCTTTTTCTAGGGTGACCATGGTGCAAGACGTGTTCCGAAAGGCATGGAAACATGTGAAGTTGAAGTACTTCATGAAGGAAGATATACACTAAATACTAACCATCCCATCCTCTAATATCTTAAGTTGTAGAATAAACAAAAGACTATAAATCACTAGAAGACCTGAAGGAATGTTTTTGCATAGATTCTCTTCATGGGGGTAGTGGTGGTAGAGAGAGGTAACAACCTTTTAAGCTGATTGATGTGCATATTTTGAGTGTAATGACATGCAAGCACATAAAAAATCAAATGTAGTACTTTAGCGTTGATCCTACATCGACTAATTATTAATAGTTCATTTGCTGATTCCTAATGTCCAAAAGAAAAAACCATGACTCATGATTTTATAATATAAGAACAACATAACGAGGGAGAGGAAATGTATACATGGAATAATCATTAGCAACATATGCTCTATGATTAGGAGTTAAATATACATTTTTTATTTATTGATGTAAGTTAGAAACAACACTTGGTTTCATATATCATTCAATACACAACATCATAGAGTGTAAGTAACTATTTTTCATAAAATTGATTCTCTGTGTGCACTATGCCTACAATTGATGAGGCTAATGTGATCCATTTGACCATCCCAAAGATCCAATGATTAGGATCCATCTGGTTTGGTGAAGACAATAGTGTCCTACAAGGATATCAATAAAAATGTATTTATATTATCAACTCAACCCAAAAATATAGATAAAACTCTTAATGATGAAATTTGAACAGTTCACAAGTTTGTTATGAATGGTGTTTTGGAACTAGTCCCAAACCCAAGAACATAACTTCTGTAGGCACATGATGGGGTCCATAGGAATAAAATAGATGAACATGTTAGAGTACCTCAGACACAAAGCTAGATTGGTAACTCAACACCATGATCCATAAGAAGCTACTTGGTTGCTTCTTACTATAAAATCATAATATTTTAAATAGATGGTTGAGAATACAAATTGTTAACCGATAGTGCTTATATTGTATTGTCTGCCTGTAGCAATAAGTAGATCTCCTTAGTTAGTCCCATATGGAGTAATTAAAAGTTGTAGTTATGACCACCTCCTATGTAAGCTTGTGTATGTTACACTTTCATAATCAAGAAGAAAATCCTCTTGCCATTTTACATGGCATTAGAGCATCTTTAATCCCCTTCTGCCTATTTTCTCTCGTACTTTCCATTTACGATAAGATGTCTCAACTCCGTCTCTGCTCCCTTGCTTAATTTTCCCTCCCATCCATTTTTCCTATCATGCAACCCTTCCCTTTTCCTTATTCTCCACACGCTGTCCTTTCTTTTTCCTCATTCCCCATGTTCCACTAATCCTTCCATTATCTGCCTTCTCACCTTCAGCCTGGTTCCCCACCTTTCGCTAATTCCTCTCCTCTCTTTGTCTTTCCTTTCATGCATGTATGCCATTTCTTTCATTGTAACTTTTACAGTTAACATTTTTTGTACAAAAAAACAACCATCGCCTCCATAAAAAAGCACACTCGTATTATGTTCAAAACTGGTAACCACCCCACATTCTGCCATGGTGTCTTCCATTAAAAATGCCTAATACCTTATACGTACTCTTTGGAAATATGGTATTAGGATGGATAGCGGAAACAAAAATCTATGTTGCCATATTCTCCTTTAATAGACGATCACGTCAATAACTATGTAATGGGAATGATGGTTTTGAAGTAATACTTGGTCCTGGAGCAAGTCCAACAAAAATCCCCTCGAAATAGTATTCACCTTTCTTTAAGTCACACCCAGACATCGTCTACAAAAGCTCCTGGTGGATCACCAAGGACAACAACTGACCTTGTCCTCCTAGAGGCATGAAATAGCCTCCTCGCATCTATAGTAGTCCACACAGACCACCAGGGACTCCTGTCATTCTAGAAGAACATATAAGAAGGATTGTCCCTTCTTGTTGGTGTACTAGTATCAACTTGTTCTCCTATAATTGTTCTCCCTTGCTATCCCTCCCTTTATCAGGTAGGACTTGCTCGGGTTCTCTCACTTATTGCAACCAGAGAAAACAATAATTGTCAGAGGCGATTGAGTTATTTCTGACAAGCCCCCAATGCCCCTCAATTTATAGGAGGGTTAGGGTCAGAGTTCCCAGTCTGAGTGGGAGTGGAAGGGACTAGAAATTTATAAATTTTTGCATCCTACGAGCAGCAAGACCATCGGTTCACAGGTGAACCAACCAGTTGGCACGTAAACCGATTGATTCAACCCTTGTAGCAGTCATTTCATCATGTTTTCCAATCATAATTGTATTGGTAATTAATATCCTATTTCATGCACAAAATGACGTCAACAATAATCCTTGAATCAATCGAATTGATTCACCAATCGGTTGGTTCACAATCTGAGCCGATCAGTTCATGGACCTGAGCCAGTCGCTTCATTTCTTGAACCGGTCGGTTCATGGACCAAATTGCCAATATTGGTTCAATTGACCTGACACACTGAAAGGAACGATTCAACACTTGAATCGATCAGTTTATAGTTCAGTAAGTCAACATTCAACCAATGTTGTTTAAATTGAATACCTAACTCTTTAGTAATCAAGTTTAAACTATATTCAGGAATGAATTCCTATTCCAAGTGCATTCTATGTGTGTGACCCTATAGGTTCCATGTTACATTGACAATCAATGTCCATAACAGATTTATGACATCATAAGCAATGATCGGTATCTAGAAACACATCATTGCTAGCCAAGTAATTAGAAAAGTTGGAAAATAACTTCAACCTACAATCTGTGATCGGTGTTATAATGATTTTTTAATTCCTTTGTCATCGATATCCAGATTGAACTCGGGGCATAGAATTGTCATCTTCTCAATGTTGTATCCATGTTCCTTGAAGCAGAGCAGACTGTCTGAGATATATGTGACCTCAATATCATATATTGATTCAAATGTGCATGCACATGCTTTTCTTAGTCTCACTTATCAAGTGGCATGGATATCAAACTCAAGTAGGAGGGACAAATCCCATCTACATCATTCACAATCATCCCCATGTGTCACAATGCACATGATCATCACCTTTACGGTAACCCTTATTCAAAGTCATGTTGGATGATGTCAATGTACATCGAACAACATGTGATGAGTGTAATGACTTTAGGTCTAAGAACCACAATCACCACCATCACCATGAGAGATGATTTTGACTACTAATTATGGTTTCCATGTGTCATTCTCAAGATGAGTCTGTCAGATACATTATTCTCTAACAAGTATCTATATATTTGGTTTGATATCATATAACATGACTGATGAGATTCTGTCATCAACCAACGCATTCTAATCTTATGTGTCATTGGTGTCTATCAGCCTTCCATAATAACATTCGACTAGGGACATATCAAGAACATACACAATCTTGACATCCTTACGTTCTCATTGTTCAGGTCATCAACCCGAAGACATACATCATTGAGTAATGTTATTCTTTAGACATTCATTACATTTTATCATTATCTCGTAACTGATTGAAACATAATGAATTAGAAGATTGCCTTTATTATTAATCAAATTGTTTATAAGATATTCCATCACAATCATCATATGATGGCTCTTTGGGTATACTTACCAACAATAACACCCCCACCCTGTCATTCCCATATTCTCACTCCACTTCTCTTTGCTATCTCATCAACCTTACTTCCCTCCTCATCTTCATCCCCATATGAAGCAGTGTCTTCTGTTACACAAAAAAAAAATCAAAGCTAAACTAGATTAGATCTATTCTAGCTTCATGACTTTTTGATCTCTATCTACCTTGCTCACTCTCTACCTATGTACCTATAGTACGTTGAGAAAAAAACTTGCTTGCGATTTATTAACTAATATGCTTTTTGACGAATGTATCTATCTACCAACCTGTAGTTCGTTGATGAATCTACCTACCCGTCTGTTTAAGATTTGTTGATGAAAATGCTTCGTTGATGAATCTATCTGCATGTCTTGTGATTTGTTGATGAACCTGCCTTCCTGCTTATGATTCATTGACATATTTTCTTCTACGATGGCTTCCCTAAGCACTCAAAATGGTGCCAGTAATCATGCACTCTACTTGACGTCATTTAAACTTAACCCGGACAAGTACTCAATGTGGGAAAGGTCCTTCTATATCTGCGTACATTCTATCCGTCGTTTGAGTCAACGATGTACCCTGGTCATGGACACAACTGAGTCCAAAAGTTTTGACACATGGACTGAACGCGAAATCCCAAGTGTTATCTTGGATCCTAGGTAGCATAGATCTTAATTTCTTGCAATCTTATTCTTTTCCACAACAAAATAGAGTTTGGATAATTTATTTGAGACATACTCTCTAAAGGCAAACAACTCTTAGATCTTTGAGTTACACAAGAAAGTAAAACAATCTACACCTGAATGATGCAGTCTCCTTTGCTTCTCATTATGATAACATTATGGGTCTCTGGGAGAGATGAAATATCTTCATCTTATAAAAATGATTTAAAGGTTTTATAACAACAACAACAACAACAACAACAACAACAACAACAATGAAACACAACTTGTTATGTTCTCTGCTTCTATACCACCAAATAATGAGTCTATCAGGAAACAAATCCATGTTCCAGATCCCTTACCACAACTCCATGAACTCTATGGTCATCTTACTCGACTAACTTCCACCACTTCTTTTGTTTCTACTAATATATCTGCCTTGGAGATCCAATCTTCTTGAGGGTGCATGCAGGGTCGTGGACGTGTTCACGGATCAAGAAATTTCTGTGGTTGTTTGGCTTCATCCCCATATTAGATTCATTGTAGCTTTGATGGATCAGCTTCAACTATTGTTGGCATTAGTACCGTCACCCAAACTCCATTTCTGCTTATGTCTGTTCTATTTTCTATTAAGTCTCCTTTAAACATTGCATTTGTTAGCAGGCTTACAAAATACATGAACTGCAGTATACCATTCTTTCTGTACTCTGACTCTATGCATGATCTCAAGATGAGGAAGACAATTAGTAAGAGATATGAAGGTGGTGATGGTCTCTACTACTTGGGATCCTCCTCATATGCTATTGCCCATGATGTTTTCTATGTTTTTCCCTCCCATTGGCATCACGTATTGGCCACCGCTCCCTCAAAATGTTGAAATTATTGCTACATCATATAACCAGTTTCCATCTTGAGTGTCAAACATGCTAGATAGGTACACATCATCGCTCTCTATTCCACTCTAGACATTCCTGCCATAGTCCTAGCTCATTTTACCTTGTTCATCCAGATGTCTGGGACCTTTTTGTGTACCTGATCACACTAGTGTGTGCTATTTTTGTGACTTTCATAGCTGACTGGTCTTGTGCTACATGGATATATGTGCTAAAATAATACTATGAGGTTCTCACTATCTTTGAAACTATTTTGAATAAAATATTTAATCAATTTTCAGCATCCACAAGGAACATCACAACACATCATAATTTATGCAATGCAGATTTTGAACTTTGTGTACCTCTTGAGGAATTATTCATCAAACTTGCCTTTTTATCCCTCAACATGATGGTGTTTCCGAACAAAGATTTGCCACCTTCTTGATGTTAATCACACCTTATTGCTTGGAATGAATGTTTCCAAATTTTACTGGCTTGATGCTTCGCTCTCTGCTAATCACTTAATTGCATGTCTTCTGCAACCATCGACAATGCTATTGCTTATGCTCTTATATATACCCGTGAACCCATTTTTCTCTTCTTCCTAAGGTTATTGGCTTTTTTTTTGTGAACAATCATCATTCTAACCTCAAAAAGTTATTACACCGCCTATCAAGTGTTTTTTCCTTATCTATTCACACATCCACAAGGGATAAGGTTGTTTTGATCTAGTTGCTTGAACGATGCGTGTCAGTATTGATGTATCCTTTTTTTAAGATACTCATTTTTCCCTTGCACAAATGGTTCTCCTTCCCTTCCCCAACAATGCCTATCCCTGTATTACTTACCGGTCTATATTCTATCACCAAAACCTCCTCTTTCTTATAGTCTAAGAAGAAAACCAAACCATCATAAGTGCCTTCTGCCAAGACTTCATTGTTTAAGGATCCTACTAGATTAGATAAGCTTAATTTCCAATTGCCTTATGCAAAGAACCTCAATCCTCATCCTCGTTGGAATCAGACCATGAAAATGAAACACATTCTCTTCTTTCTGGTGGCACAAAGTTGACTGCATGCAGGCCATAATAATGTTGGTTGCCACTGGGTATATACTATCAAACACCATCTTGACGACACAATTGAACGACTAAAAGTTTGATTGGTAGCCAAAGAGTATACTCAAGACTGTTATGTGGACTATTTTGATTTTTTTCTTCATAGGTAGCTCATCTCAGTTCTATTTTCATGCTTGTTGTTTGTTGCTACTAAAAATGTTGGAGTCTCCATCAATTGGATGTAGAGAATTCTTTTGTCTACAATGACCTTCACGAAACAATGTATATGGATCAAACTCCTGGGTAAACTGCTCAGGGAGTGATCTAGAAAAGTGTGCAAGCTTCACAAGGCTTAGTGGATTAAAACAAAGTCCCTGAGCTTTGTTTTAGATACAATCTCAAATTCTTTGTCAGTTTGGTTTTTCACATTCCCACTATGATCATTTAGTGTTTATTAAGCATATTTAGACAAGCACAATTAGTCTTATAATCTATGTGGATGGTGTTACCATCTCTGGAAGTGTGCATCCAGTAGTCATGAGACAAAAGCTCACCTTCTAAAGCATTTTTCTACCAAGGACCTTGGAAAACTCTGATATTTTCTTGGGATAGAAAATGCATATACTAGAAATGGTAAATGTCTATCTTAGAGAGAGTATACCTCAGATTTGCTAATAAAACATACATGAATAGTTGTCACATGATAGCTTCTCTAATGGACCAAAAACATGATCTATGGAGCTCCTCCTTGGTTGATTTGGGGATAAAACTCAGTGTCGACAGGAACTTTATTGTACCTGACCACTACTAGACCTAATATATCATTTGTGGTAGGTTTCCTCAGGGAGTTTGTGGATTGTCCTAAAGCACGCCTCTGGGAAGATACTTGTCACATCTTGGTATAACTGAAAAAGGCTCCTGGAAAATGGTTGTTCCATTATAAAAATTGTCACCTACATCTTTTGGGGTATTATAATGCTTAAGGTTGGGTTTAGTTAGATTTGGTTTGTTTCCCACTAAGTATACAAACCGAACTATTTGTAAAATTTTCAAACTGAACCAAATTGCTAATTACTCAAAAACTAAACCAAACCAAATTAAAGCTTTAATTTATAGTTTGGTTTGTTGATGGAAACTGGTATATGAGAAATTTTGAAGTTATTTATTAGATTTTTTATGGGAAACATAAACACATGTCATCATTTTCATCAATGAGTGTACTATGATAAAGTACCTCAAAGTAGACATCATTTAAAAATGTGCCTCTGTAAGAACATATATATAATCTATGCATTGACATGGTCCAACTAGCTTCAAATAGGTATGCACCATACCACATAGTTTAGTTTTTAGTTGAATCAAATTCTCATTTATTTGGGATTAATATTACATTTTATCATACATAGACTTATTAAGTACTATATAGTTAAGTTTAAAGAAGTTCTTTTACAATATATATGTGTATATATAATAATATGTAGATAAATATATTGGTTTGGTTAAACCATACCTTCAACTGAAGGGAACCTTTGAACCAAACTGGACTGGTCCGTTCGGTTTGATGTGGTATAGTTCTGTGTCCTAGTTTGGTTTTATGCCCAATCCTAATGATGTTGACTATTCTAGATTACGATAGGAGATCCACTTGGGGATATTGTATCTTTGTCGGCAAAGACCTCACTACATGGTGCAAAAAGGAGAAATCTATTGTAGCAAGATCTAGCACTAAGATGGAGTATCGGGCCATGACACACACAACATGTGAGTTATTATGGGTAAAATATTTTTTAGCTAAATTTGGCCATGAATCACCTCCCCTATCCCAATGTACTTGATAATCAAGCTGATACTTTCATTTTTAGGATTTGATCTTCCACGGGTGTACACAACACATGAAAGTGGATTGTCATTTTCTCAGGGATGCTATCTTGTTTGGAAGGATCTTCACTCATCTTTTAAATTCTCAATAACAAACTGCATATATATTCACCAAGGCACCTGTAGGCAAATAAAATCTTGAACTATGTAATAAGATGAGAATGATTAACATCAATGTTCTAGTTTGAGGGAGAGTGTTAAGTATATTATATTTCTACATGTACTGATATGTAGCTCTTGTTGGTTTAGCTCCGTATGGATTATCCAGGGAGTTGCGGTTAGTATCACCTCCTATATAAACATGTGTATGTAAGACCTTTATAGTAAAGAAGAAAACTTCCCTTACCATTCTACACAAATTACAAGGTGTATATTTCTCAAGCACGTGGGAGTTAAAGATATTAAGTATTCTTATAATGTATGGGGTTATGCAAAAAATTATACCACCTTATGTAAAACCTAAGTTTTGGTATGAATAACTAACTTTTCTTGGTAAAAAATAATGAGAAAAGGTTCTTTATGACTATATTATAATTATCAAAAGGAAAAAAAACTATATTCTTATCAAAGTATATATTGAATGTCTTAAATTTATAAATATATGCAATGACTTAATGACTTAATTTTAAGAGAGAACTTGATATGACAATGATGATATATCACACACACTATATTGGGTTTTAAATCAAGAAAGTTTAGAGTGACACTTCCATGCATAAAAGTAAGTAAATAAATCAACCACTTAAAAGTTCATCATGGAGGTATGTAAGCCAATCAACACTCCCATGTCCCCAAGAACCAAGATTGATGAAGTGAATGAGATATAAGTTATTAATACAAGCTCTATTTATGCATGATAAAAGGTTTTACTCAAATTCATATCTTGCTTAATGTAAAACTATAGATTGGGTACCAATGAAATCCCAAGAAATCATATTGGATTGTTGTTAGATTTAGATTCATATATCTTGTATCTATACTTGATGTGGGATATGATAATGATACATCAGAATACACAGGTTGGAATTTTATGCCTAGAAAAATGTTGGGTATGGTGCATGTAAAATAGAAAGAAAAATAACCAAGTGAGTCTGATTTCCTTTAGGACATTATTTGGTATCTTGGTGTAATTGCAACCAAAATCTGATTGCAATTTGAAGTATAAACAACTAAAGGCAAATCATGTTGTGTTAGTTGTTGTGTACATGTAATTTGGAGGCAACATGTTCTGGATGACCGTGGCCTGAAACTAGTTTTTAGTTCTATTTTATAATATATAATGCATATGAATATATTCTATAACCCTATTTTGCATAGCAAATCAAATTAAGTTCAACCTAATTTCCTACTTGACCATATTGGTTAAAACTATACAATATCTAAGCATGTGGATCTTGGAAACCAAATAGTTATAATATTAAAAAAAATTACATGTTTAAGAATCTTTTTCTACATGAAATAAATAATTGTATCAAAATATTAAAGGGAACACCTTGGTGTCTTGGATAAATTACAAACTTTTTGAAATTCTTTTTGATTTTTTTAGAACTTGGTGTTTTTGATAAAATGAAACTATGCTCAATATGTAAGTTGAATATAGAAAATAAACTTTCTAAAGGAGATTGTAAACCGCAAATGGTACCTATAAAGTTGTAGTGGGTCAAAGTTATTGATCAACAAATACTTGGACGATGACTAGACGCCGAGACCAAGATAAACCATGTTTTAGCTATAAATACATGTCATATCTATCACTTTTTGACTCACACCTCGACTTACTTTCTCTTCAAAGGCCTAGCATAAATATAAGTATCTCTTAGTTTTCATTTATAACTTGAATATTTTTTTATTATAAGGCAACAAGGATCTTCACTAAGAAAATAAATACTATCAAGGAATAATGGCTTTTTTCACTTTCTTCTTGAAATCAATGACATAATGAGGAACATATTCACAAAAGCAAATGGATGACATGAATTAGGACTCTTAAGTGTCATCCTATTTTTCAACAAGGATGTGAAGTATACACATTTTTATCTTTTTAATAATTTTATCCATACTTTGATTGATGATTTCATGAGGTTCTACCATGTTCTTCTTAACTTTTTTTTGTTTCTCAATTTTTCATTGTTATTCTCCCTTCTCATAAGATTTGGTCTGAGTTTATTTTTCTAGAGTTATTAGAAAATCTTGAGTGTTTTGATAAAGATAACATGCAAGCCTCTTTTATGATTATCGGACAACAAAAAGTTTCAGTGAAATGAAATCCAATCACCATTAACAAGGCAAATATGAGTGTTTAGTTAATATCTCATCTTGTGCATGTTTGCTAAAATTCTCAAAACAATGGAAAATAAGCAGCCCTTTCTTACTCATAAAGCATGCTAAACCTCTCTACTTCTTCATAAAGGTTGCAATATAAACATATTTGGAGGGGGAGTGACCTATAGAAGCATATTATTTCATTTAAGAATCACTATACGAAACTTAACAAAAATGATGTGTTTCAAAACCTTTACACTACGAAAAATGTAAACCCAAATTTTAGAAAGAGGTAGAGCATTGATTTAACACATGTAGATTGTCATGAACCCAAATATAATGAAATATTGGTGCAATTGCTACCCAAATTTATTTGGTTAGCAATTTTAGAAAAGCAAACTTACAATATAGAAGGAAAGAACAAAGTAACTTTGCTTG
The DNA here is from genome assembly GCA_963693085.1 of Alisma plantago-aquatica. Classification (NCBI taxonomy): domain Eukaryota; kingdom Viridiplantae; phylum Streptophyta; class Magnoliopsida; order Alismatales; family Alismataceae; genus Alisma; species Alisma plantago-aquatica. The sequence continues at coordinate 1,997,701,491 of OY856409.1, forward strand.
CTCTCAAATATCTTGAACAAAACAACAAGATATTTTAATATAAATATCATACTCCATGAAATTGCATCAGAAAGAACATTGAGAACCAAGGAAGACTCCTCTATTTTGAAGTAAGACAACTATAATAAGCTTACCAGAGATAATATACCAAAGATATATATGAAGCCTAAATGATGTGCTATATCTCCATAACCATTTATCCCAAGGGGAAATAAGTATAATTATATCAATAGATATCAAATGCCCCTCATTTTGGTATTTATTTTTCCACCATGAACATCAAACATCATTTTACCAAAAGTAGGATCTAAACAATGTTTTACAATAACTATAACGCTCAATGGCATATAGGAGAATAATTTTATGGGTTCTCATGAATAAAAGTAGTTGCCTTTGAAACCTTTACCAACTTGAATGACATGTTTCTCACCAATGATAAAAAAAGGAGAATGGTCTCCACAATGCAAGGATCCAATTAGAATATATTGGATCCTCAAATGCTTACATAGACATAAGGTCAAAACTATTCCATGTTCCTGATAATGTGTCTCCGAAGTTAGATTCACTAGCTATCAATTTATATCGATCATAGATAATGCAAGTTTAGATACTTCTCATGCATCCATTAAATGTGCCCCCAATATTTTTGTTTACGCCTTCCTAATCAAGCTAGAACACTTCTCATGATGAGTCCAACCTATTCCTTTGGCTTGTACACATCTTCCCAGCTTACAATCTAGATCTTTGTGCTATCTTCATTATCATGCCACAATTCTTTTGGTGAATATTCTTAATTTCATAAAAGGTAATAGCAAGTTATAGAAGGATTTAAGTTCAATATAGATGATATCAAGAGATAGTAGTTACTAAACAACTAAAAAATCCGTATCTTAGAAATAAGCTAGCCCATTGAAGATCGAGCTGCCATTTATTCATTCCTACAACTAGAGTACACTAATATTTTTGTCATATGCTCAAAATAGAAAGAACTTCCAATATAAATAGGAAGAGTAGCACTAAAACACGAAGAAGATTAGGAAGAACAATAGAATCCATAAAATTTATAGGGAAGATTTAACTTTTTGTAGCAATGATGTGAAGACCAAACTATTTCTAGACTTATGGAAATAGTGAGCAATACTTTTGTATTTTGAACACATCCTTTGAGAAAAAAGTGAAATCGAAAATGAGTATCATGTTTGAGACCCCAAATCTAATAGGTGCTTGAAGGGAAGAAATTTCTCCTCAACAATATCATCTAACATACAATCAATCATGTCAACAAAAATCAACATCATTGTTCTTTATATATGCCTTTCTGTCCATATCTCTTGATACTTTGACCCTCATTCTATTCTCCATCTTACCACTTCCTGGCCTCCCTATTGAGACAATGAAAACATGGCAAGACGTAAGAATAAAGAGGGAGAATCACACATATAGAATGAGGCTATGAAATGAATAGGGGGGCACCAAAAAAGGGAGGGAGGTGGAGGTGAAAGAGAATATAATAGTCATAGAGGCAATGCCTTATGGTGAAGGAAGACCCCCCTACAACACATGTCAAAATTCTATACATTTCATGTGACATCCCACTATCACACAGACAATGAAATGCTACATGAAAATGTGCGAAACATCCATGAACCACATGTTACCAAAAACACGGGTTAATTAAAACTGATTCAGAAAGTAGATAAACAAAGAAACTATTACATCCAGATCCTTGTCCTGTAAGGAAACATGTTATATAAACATACATAAACCTTGATACACGTCCACAGTTCATAAGATCCAACTGTCACATAGGCACAAAGAGTTCACCACCTATTTATATACAGAACAGGCCATACCAGGCCAACAACAGGATAAACAAGCTACATCAACTATACGTCATGAAATGTTGTCAAAACACCTCCAAGGACCTGAGAGTACAAGGATGACTCTAGGACTCTACTACAAAACAACCAAAACAACATCACATCTGTCTCTTGCCTCCTACTGCTCTTCTTGCTGCTCGGCCGCAACCTCACGACCACCACCACGTCTAGCACGATCACCTAAAAAGGTTTTAAAACCAACAGGGTGAGACACACAGTCCCAGTGAGAAACATAACTCCCCGCTGAACAACTTTAGGAAAGCTAGAACAGGTAAAGCAGATAACTTATACAGGCAGCTCATATCTATAACATACTGAACAGAACTACTTCATTAACAATCTTACCAAGATATCCAGGAGACATATAACCAGATATTCTTTATGGAACATGATTGACAAGATAAGTTTTATAAGAACTTGTCACAAGATATGAGGAATGTGTAAATAACTATAAGATATAACTAGAGAAACTATACAAGCAAGGCCTCAACCAATGTTCCGTGTTTTGTTCTAAGCAATATATACTATACGGCTGGATTATAATTTATTATGCCCTGAGGAAGTGAGCCATACCGCTCAAATCCAACCTTCGGCTGCGAAACCCAAAACCGGTGCCATATAAGGTCAATGGAAGATCCAGACTCCATGACCTCACCTCCTCGTAGTCAGTCTATGATATCCAAAGTAGGACCACAATCTCTTGCTTAAGTGGCCTCAGCCACAAGGTCAGCTCTGCAGGCTACCCTTCTACAATAATGAGCCATGGGCTTGTTCACCATGCTCTATAATCAATGAACCATGGGCCTATTCACCATGCTCTATACACAATCACAGTTGCACTCTAATCCTCCTATTTTCAGCTAGAAGAAACCCTGCATATTCAACAATATGCGCTCCAAGTAATCCCACAGGATAAACCTGTTTCACCATCACCAGCTACTGATGATGATGGATCTATGGCCAAGGCAAAACTACATGAAATGTTCCACTGTAATTAATTGATATATTTTAGGTGAATTGTTGAGGCAACCAAGTTATAAAACATAAACAAAATTGTGTCACACTATAACTGCCATTATCATATTGCCATGGGATCTCAATCCCTCATCACACAATGCCACTGCCTCTCAAGGCTTCATCATCATGGGATATCAATCCCTCATATCACAACTAGAGGATAACACCTCAATCAGGCACTCAACCTTTATCAGGTCACCAGGCCTTTCTCATCATACTGGCAATACAAGTTATCTCATCAACAAGGAGTATCATTACTCAGTGTTATACAAAACACATATACCTTCATAACTCTTACCTGGCTATGAATTCATTTGATAACACCTGCATGATTAGTATGCATATCAAGAGAGATAACTTGATCACCAAACATAGATCTTTAGAGAACATGTTATGATTATCATGCCATCAAGATTTAGGGTGCATATGATTTGAAACAACATTCATCATATTGAACACATGAAGCATAAAGTGGTAGAAGGTAAACCAATCATTTCATATTAAAGTTACCAAACCGTGAGCATCCACCATGCCCTATCTCTTATGATATCATGGACACAACCACCCCTAAGGATATATCCTTAAAGGTTACACAACCATGATCTTATCATATTCACTTAACATCAACCTTAGGTAACAAACATGTCACTGGTCACAACCTATCTTTCATATCTCATCAATTATGGTTCCTGGGCTAGGCACATCCCTCACCAAAGGTGTCTCCTACCCTCACTAAAGGTGTGGCGAGTAGCACTATCCCTCACCCAAGGGATATCGGGTAGGGTCATATCCGTCATCACATACACTGTCGATTAGGGCACCAGAACCCTAAGGCACTAGACTACACATATCAGCCACAAGCATAACGTGCACATGCACATGGGGATATCGTGCAACTAGGAACCATGGGTGTATCGTGCAAGCATGACTAGGGGTGTGTCAGGCAGCACATCCACCCCATCGTCCAAGACGCCCTATCGCCCACTAGGGTTAGGGTTTCTATATCAGGCAAGCACCAAAGCCATAACACCCAAGGTCACACCACTGCTATCCATCGAACGATACCATGGCACCCAAGGTTATCTATCATTCAAGCTAGGGTTTGGGACCCTATAACAGTCAAAGTACCATGTCGTCCATCAAAGTCAGGCCACTTCCTATCGGTCCACACTATGGCGCCCAACTAGGGTTTCACCATCCAAGACTCATATCGGGCAACACCAAACCAACCCTTGTCGCTTAGGGCACTAAGAAGGGATATCTACCAAGCATCATATCGGCCAAAGACATAACACCCAGTGAACAAACACCATCTATGGCAAGGTCCATATTGGTCAAAGGCATATCGCCCAACAACATCATCATGGGTAAAGGATCATATCGGTCAAGAAGGTCCACAAAAACACCACTTAGCATATTGCCCAAGGCTCAACCCTAGAAGAGGGATATCGGGCAGATCACACCATAAGGGTATCGTGCAGGGGTTCAAAGACCATGACGGGTTGGTCATCTTCAACCTCAAGACTGCCACCAAGAAGACCTAAAAGTTCAAGAGAGTTGGCTCACCTCTCAAGACAATTAAGTGAGAAAGGGGTATTGCACAACTTCCATCACCTATCAGGCAACAAGGAGGTCCATCATCATCTCATATCGGCCAACCAACCAAAGCTCAACTCACCCTTGGATTAGGAGACCCTAGGCTCACCTCTCAACAATAAAGTGAGAGAGGGGTTTTGCCTAAAGAACTCCACATCCATGGTTCGGCCAACCCAAGGAAACCCAAGATAACCATCTCAACAAGGTCTAGGGTACATCTAAAGCAACCTTATAACCATTAAAGCAAGAAACATAGCTAAAAGATGACTTGGCCGATCAAATTAGCATATATCAAAGTAACATGATAAAGAAGTAGTATAGTTAGGGTTAGGAGTTATGTAACCCGCCTCAAGCACACTCCTCAAACTTCAAGGCTCCAAGCACCAAGCTTCAAGCTCCAAGGCACCACCTTCGGCCAACACTAGGAGAGAAGAGTACTCCATAACCACCATGGTCGAAAAGAAAGAGAGAAGAAGAAGAAGGTGCCAAGGAAAAGGGAGAGATACTCAACATAAGAGGAGAAGGAGCAAGGCACTCTCTAGGGTTTGGCCACCACTAGAGGAAGAAGGAGACTAGAGCTATGTCACCCACCAAGGAGAGAGTATCGGCCACCAAGTTCTACCAAGGGGAGGTGTATTGACCCCTAAGGAAGAAGGAAAGCAACTAAGGAGCTAAAGGGATCCCAAGCTAGCAAAGAAGGAGGTATATATGCAAGAGGGTTAAGTGGGCGTCCACTAAGGGATTGCTCCACATGTTCTCGCCCAAACCACCACTTGTCCAAGGGTTATGCCACATGCTAGCATCCCAAACCACTTATCCATGACTTGCCACCCACTAGCAAGGCAACGACCACTTGTCCAAAGAAAGGTGACACAAATAAGGCTAGGTCAAGAGGGGTATGTATAGCCCAACATGGTGCCATGGCCGATACACCACTTGGTCAATACATCCCTGGCCGATACACTCAAGCCTGGTATAATCTTGGCCGATACTGCCAAGCAAACAAGGCTAAAAAAATCCCAACAACAATCCCAAGCTTCTCAAGCTTAAACAAGGCCAAAAACAACTCAAGCAAGGTGCCCAACTCATCCTCTTAACTCTAGAGGATGCAAGGAGAGAAAAACATATCTCAAGGTGACAAACTTGCACACCAACCCTAAAACTTGGGTAAATTGCAAGTTGCACTTCCACCTCTCAACAAAGAACAACCAAACCCTAATCACTACTCCAAGTGATTAGCAAGCATCTCAACGCAAGGTTTAAGCAAAGCAAACATGGTAAGCCCAAAATGAAGGTCAGGGTCCTTACAAGCCATAAATCTCTACAAAGGAATTTTGCCCCCGAAATCCAAAGAGAAAAGCGAGGGATACTTACTCATCTCTTCCTTGAGTTCCCACGTGGCTTCTTCAACCCCACGATGATGCCAAAGAACCTTCACAAGAACCAGGTCCTTCCTCTTCAACTTCTTCACTCTTCTGTCAAGGATCATCACTGGACCTTCTTCGTATGTCACATCTTCATCAAGCTCAACCTCAAACCGGCTGTATCACTGTCTCTGTGCTTGGATGACTTTTCTTCAACATACTAACATGGAACACCATATGTAACCTGTGCAACTCTGGTGGTAGTTCTAACTTGTAAGCTACCTTGCCAACACGTGCTATTACCGGATATGGCCCCATATACCTAGGTGCCAACTTGCCTTTCTGACCAAACCTCAACACGCATTTCCATGGTGAGACCTTAAGATACACCTTTTCTCCCACCTGGAACTCTAGAGGTCATCGATGATTATCTGCAAATGACTTCTGTCTGTCCTGTGCCGATTTCAACTCTTGTTGTATCACTTTGATCTTCTCTGTTGTCTACTGCACTAACTCAGGACCCAAAAGCTAATACTCACCAGACTCATACCAACATAGAGGAGATCTACACTTCCTACCATATAAAGCCTCATAAGGTGACATGTCGATAATTTGTTGGTAACTATTGTTATAGGCGAACTCTATCAAACTGAGATGTACGTCCCAACTGCCTAGGAACTGCAAAATACAAGCTCGGATAAGATCTTCCAAAGTCTGAATAGTCCTTTCAGACTGTCCATCTGTTAGTGAGTGGAAAGCGGTACTGAACCTCAACTGCGTTCCCAACGCTTTGTGCAACTGTTCCCAAAAACAACTCGTGAACTGGGGACCTCTGTCGGAAACTATTGTTGTGAGCACACCGTGCAAACACACTATCTCATCCACATATATCTGAGCAAGCTTTTCTGGTGTATACGTTGTGTTTACATGTATGAAATGAGAAGACTTCGTCAACCTGTCCATTATCACCCAAATGGAATCATGATTCCTAGCTGTCCTCAGCAAACCAACTACGAAATCCATGGTTATATGATCCCATTTCCACTGCAATATTGGCATGGGTTGCAATGTAGCTGCCGGCTTCTGATGCTAAGCCTTGACCTGCTGGCATACCGCACACTTAGCTACAAACTCGACCACATCTCTCTTCAAACCAGGCCACCAATACAGATCCTTGAGATTATGATACATCTTGGTGACACCTGAATGCATAGCATACATCGATGTGTGTGCTTCCTCGAGCACTAACTTCCTCAAAGCGTCAACATCTGGGACCACCATCCTGTTATGATAACAAACTAGTCTATCCTCAGACTCATGGAAGCCATCCCGCTTCTCACTACCGAACTTTGATCTGATCAACTGAACTGTAGCATCTGCCTGTTGTGCTTCTTTGATCTGCTACCTCAACATAGGTTTTACTTACATCTGTGCCAATAGTCCTACCAACAAGGAGACTTCAAACTGTACGTTCATCTACCGCAAAGAGACAAACATATCCCACCTATGGCATACCAAAGAACTCAATTGTGCCTTCTTCATAGGAAGAGAAGAAGACTTCCTACTAAGCGCATCAGCTACCACGTTCCCCTTACCAGGATGATACTCAATGGTGCAATCATAATCATTGATCATCTCCATCCAGCGACGCCGTCGCATGTTCATCTCACTCTGCGAGAAGATATACTTTAGGTTCTTATGATCCATAAAGATTTGACAAATTTCCCTATAAAGATAGTATCTCCATATTTTTAACGCATGGACCACCGCTGCTAGCTCCAAATCATGTGTCAGATAGCTCTTCTCATATTTCTTAAGCTGTTGCAAAGCAAAAGAAACCACATGATCTTCCTGCATCAGTACACATCCTAAGCCTTTCTTGGAAGCATTGCAGAAAACAACATAGCCTTTCCCAGGCTCTGGCAGCACCAACAATGGAGCACTAGTCAACTTTTCCTTCAAACTTTGGAAATCTTGCTGACAACGATCATCCCAAACAAAAGGTACATCCTTCCTGGTTAACTTCGTCAATGACAACGTGATTACACTGAAGTCCTTTATAAACCTCCGGTAGTATCATGCTAAACCCAGAAAACTACTTACTTCAGTCGACATTTTTGGTTGCTCCCAATCTACAACTGACTCCACCTTCTTGGGGTCCACCCTAACTCCTTATGTGGATATCACATGACCCAAGAAAGTCACTTCTTTCAACCAGAACTCACACTTTCTAAACTTGGCATACAACTGGTGTTGGTGAAGGAGAGTCAATGCTTGTCGAAGATGCTGTTCATGCTTTCGACGGTCCCGAATGTAGATCAAGATCTCTTCTATAAAAACTACAACAAACTGATCTAGAAACGGACGGAACACTTTGTTCATCAGGTCCATGAAAGCAGCAGGCACATTGGTTAACCCGATCGGCATAACCACAAACTCAAAGTGACCATACCTCATCCTAAAAGTTGATTTTGGTATGTCCTCATCTTTGATCCTCAAATGGTGATATCCAGACCATAGATCGATCTTTGAGAACACCATAGCACCATACAACTGATCAAACATACCATCTATCCTCGACAAAGGGTACTTGTTCTTGATCGTATCTTTGTTCAACTTCCTATAATCTATGCACAGACACATCGATCCATCCTTCTTCTTTGCAAACAGTACTGGAGCACCCCACAGAGATATGCTCAGTTTGATGAAACCTTTATCCAACAACTCCTATAACTACTTCTTGAGCTCTGCCATCTCAGCTGGAGCCATCCTATATGGTGTCTGAGCAACTGGTTGTGTTCCTGGCACTAGATTGATCTCAAAGTCAATCTCTCGAGGTGGGGGAACACCGGGAAACTCCTCAGGAAACACATCCGCAAACTCTCAGACAACATGCACCTCCTCAAGGCTAGGACCCTTCGCTTTGGTATCCACAATATGAGCTAAGAACGCCTTACATCCTTGCTGCAACAACTTCTCTGCCACCACTGATGACACCAGACACGTCGGAAGAATCTTCCTATCCCCTTGGAAGATCCACGTCTCACCATCGTCAGCAAACACCGCTTGCTTGGAACCACAGTCCAACACAACCTATCCATCCCAAGGATTACATCGAATCCATACATATCAAGTGGTATAAGATCCACTTGTATGTTGTGTCCTGAAAAGGATAGGACACATGATGGACACACTTCTCGAAGAATCAAGGAACCAACAAGAGGGGTTTCTAACAACAAGCTATCCTTCTTACAACTAATAGGTAAAAGACAACCATCGAGCATACTACGAGCGATAAAAGAGTGCGTAGCACCCGGGTCAACCAGAATAGATACAAAGCAAGAAGAAGACAAATCAGAATGAAATAACTCCATCTGACCTGTCACAATTCGTGGGTTGACTATCGCCTCTGGCTGACTCATAGCATAGAATTGAGCTGTTGCTTACTGTCCACGTCCTCTGCTTCCTTGAGGAGACGATCCAATTTGTGATGCTTGGCCGCGTCCTCACACTCTGGCGCCACTGGACTGCTATCTATCTGACCCTTGTTGATTCTGCCTCGGCTGCTGTGTCACTTCAACATCTCTCTTTGGGCAATTTGACTTCAAATGCCCAGTCTGTCCATAGTGATAACATGACCTATCTTCAAACTGTAGCCTAGATAGCCCTGTCACTGCCACTGAAGCTGTACTATGGGCTCTAGATGGAGAAAATACACACCCTCTCCCTTTACTTGGTGACCACTGCGATGGTGCACTAGAACCTTGCTTTACATAAGGTGCAGAAAACCTCAACTTCTTAAAGCCGTCAAACCTCTACCTCTAGAACTGAGCAAGATTTTTCTTGGAGATGGTCTCCCTCTTCTCCTTGACTGACCATTCAATCCTTCGGACAGACTCCACAAACGTGGCAAACCACTCTCAGTTTTCTAAAGCAGCAGTAGGTGTCGACATCTCAACACTCAGACCTTTCTCAAATCGTATGATGCTCTCATCATCTGTCATCTCCAAGTGAGGAAAAAACCTCAATAGGTCCATAAACTTGGCTTCATACTCGGTGATGCTCATCGATCCTTGGTGCAGACGCTTAAACTGATTGATCTTCTCATCCAGATACGTCTTCAGGAAGTATCGACTCACAAACTCCTGCCGGAAGACGTCCCAACAGATCACCTCACCAGGACGTTTCTCCTCCTTGATGGCCCACCAGTGGCCAGTACTACCTTTCAAAAGGTAGATAATGTGCTTGACTTTGTCTGCTTCGGGGATGTCAAGGATCCGGAAGGCCTTCTCAAGACCTGTCAGCCACAGATATGCATCTGCTGGATCAGCCGTTCCAGCATAATCCGAAGCTTTGACTCGGCGAAGCCGCTCAAAGGTCTTCCCAATACTTGAAGATTCACCATGGGGAGCCTATTCTCTTGGTGGAGGCGCTGGCAATCTATCCACCATGTGATTCATCGTAGCCATTACCTGTCCCATGAGGTGCTGGTGGACAGGGTTCTCAAGAATGACTGGGTTGATTTGGGGGACGTCAGGCACCTGATCTTCATGTACTTGCACTTGTGCTCCATCAACAGATGCAACATCACTGCTCTTAGCAACATTTTCTTCATGATTTCCAGACATATTTAAGCTTTATCTTCTGCTGGGGGCAGAAGGTTATTATGAGAAAATCTGGGAAAATCACAAGAACAAACACAAGCCTAGTCTTAGATCCCTATAGACTCAGCGAACCTAGAGCTTTGATACCAAAACATATTGTGACATCCCGTTATCACACAGACAACAAAATGCCACGCGAAAACGTGCAGAACATCTATAAACCACATGTTACCAAAAACACGGGTTAATTAAAACTGATTTTGAAAAGCAAATAAACAAAAACTATTACATCTAGATCCTTATCCTGCAAGGAAACATGTTATATAAACATACATAAATCTTGATACATGTCCACAATTCATATGATCCAACTGTCACATAGGCACAAAGAGTTCACCACCTGTTTATATACAGAGCAGACCATAGCAGGACAACAATAGGATAAACAAGCTACATCAGCTATACGTTGTGAAACGTCGTCAAAACACCTCCAAGGACCTGCGAGTATAGGGATGACTCTAGGACTCTACTACAAAACAACCAAAATAGTAGCACATCCGCCTCTTGCCTCCTACGGTTCTTCTTGCTTCTTGGCCACAACCTCATGACCACCACCACGTCTACCATGATCACCTAAAAAGGTTTAAAGCCAGCGGGGTGAGACACACAGTCCCAACGAGAAACATAACTCCCCACCGAACTATAAAATTTCAGGAAAGCTGGAACAGGTAAAGCAGATAACTTATACAGGCATCTCATATCTACAGCATAATGAACATGACTACTTCATTAACAATCTTACCAAGATATCCAGGAGACATATAACCATATATTCTTTATGGAACATGATTAACAATATAAGCTTTATAATAACTTGTCACAAGATATGAGGAATGTGTAAATAACTACAAGATATAAATAGAGAAACTATACAAGAAAGGCCTCAACCAATGTTTAGTGTTTTGCTCTAAGCAATATATACTATACAACTGGATTACAATTTATTATGCCCTGAGGAAGTGAGCCGTACCGCTCAAATCCAACCTTCAGCTGTAAAGCCCAAAACCGGTGCCATACAAGGTCAATGGAAGATCCAGACTCCATGACCTCACCTCCTCGTGGCCAGTCCATGATATCCAAAGCAGGACCGCAGTCTCTTGATTAAGTGGCCTCAGCCATAGGGTCAGCTCCGCAGACTACCCTTCTATAATACTGAACCATGGGCTTGTTCAGCATGCTCTATAATCACTGAGCCATGGGCCTATTCATCATGCTCTATACACAATTGCAGTTGCACTCTAATCCTCCTATTTTTGTCTAGGAGAAACCCCGCATATTCAACAATATGCGTTCCAGGTAATCCCGCGGGATAAACATGTTTCACCATCACCATCTACTAATGATGATGGATCTATGGCCAGGGCAAAACTACATGAAATGTTCCATTGTAATCAATTAATATATTTTAGGTGAATTGTTGAGGCAACCAAGTTATAAAACATAAACAACATTGTGTCACACTATAACTACCATTATCATATTGCCATGGGATCTCAATCCCTCATCACAAAATGCCACTACCTCTCAAGGCTTCATCATCATGGGATATCAATCCCTCATATCACAACTAGAGAATAACACCTCAATCAGGCACTCAACCTTTGTTAGGTCACCAAACCTTTCTCATCAGACTGGCAATACATGTTATCTCATCAACATGGAGTATCATTATTCAATGTTATACAAAACACATATACCTTCATAACTCTTACCTGGCTATGAATTCATTTGATAACACATGCATGATTAATATGTATATCAAGAGAGATAACTTGATCACCAAACATAGATCTTTAGAGAACATGTTATGATTATCATGCCATTAAGATTTAGGGTGCATATGATTTGAAACAACATTCATCATATTGAACACATGAAGCATAAAGTGGTAGAAGGTAAACCAATCAATTCATATTAAAGTTACCAAACTGTGAGCATCCACCATGCCCTATCTCTTATGACATCATGGAAACAACCACCCCTAAGGATATATCCTTAAAGGTTACAGAAACATGATCTTATCATCTTCACTTAACATCAACCTTAGGTAACAAACATGTCACTGGTCACAACCTATCTTTCATATCTCATCAACTAGAGTTCCCGGGCTAGGCGCATCCCTCACCAAAGGTGTCGCCTACCGTCACTAAAGGCGTGGCAGGTAGCACTATCCCTCACCCAAGGGATATCAGGTAGGTTCATATCCCTCATCACATACACTATCGATTAGGGCACCAGAACCCCAAGGCACTTGTAACATCCTAGGATTTGAGGCCTCAGATATGATGATCTTAAAAGGAATGATTGGACTACCCATATCACCAAGGTGCACCTCTTTTTTCGGGAGCCCATCACTAAAGAACTTCATAGTTAAGCGTGCTCATCTTGGAGTAGTACTAGGATGGGTGACCAGTCGGGAAGTTGATCTTGGCTTGCGCGTGAGTGGACAAAAGTGTGCAGTTAAGGCTAGTGGTGGTATGTGGGGCCAGTCGTCATTCCTGAAACTCTGCTAGAGGCCATATATTTGAGCCTTGATGAGGGCGTCAAGAGTCTAAGTGGGGGAGATTGTAACATCATAGGATTTGAGGCCTCAGATATGATGATCTTAAAAGGAATGATTGGACTACCCATATCACCAAGGTGCACCTCCTTTTCCGGGAGCCCATCACTAATGAACTCCATAGTTAAGCATGCTCATCTTAGAGTAGTACTAGGATGGGTGACCAGTCAGGAAGTTGATCCTGGCTTGCGCGTGAGTGGAAAAAAGCATGCAGTTAAGGCTAGTGGTGGTCTTTGGGGCCAGTCGTCATTCCTGAAACTCTACTAGAGCCTTGGGTAGTGGGCCCGATTGTTACAACACTAGACCACACATATCAGCCACAAGCATAACGTGTGCATGCACAAGGGGATATCATGCAACCAGGAACCATGGGTGTATCGTGCAGCCATGACCAGGGGTATGTCGGGCAGCACATCCACCCCATCGGCCAAGACACCCTATTGCTCACTAGGGTTAGGGTTTCTATATCGAGCAAGCACCAAATACATAACATCCAAGGTCACACAACTGCCATCCATCGAATGATACCATGGCGCCCAAGGTTATCTATCGTTCAAGCTAGGGTTTGGAATCCTATAACAGTCAAAGTACCATGTCATCCATCAAAGTCAGGCCACTTCCTATCGGTCCACACTATGGCACCCAAATAGGGTTTCACCATCCAAGACTCATATCGGGCAACACCAAACCAACCCTTGTCGCTCAGGGCACCAAGAAGGGATATCTACCAAGCATCATATCGGCCAAAGGCATAACGCCTAGCAAACAAACACCATCTAAGGCAAGGTCCATATCGGTCAAAGGCATATCGCCCAACAACATCATCATGTGTAAAGGTTCATATCGGTCAAGAAGGTCCACAAAAACACCACTTAGCATATCGCCCAAGGCTCAACCCCATCGACCAAGACGCCCTATCGCTCACTAGGGTTAGGGTTTCTATATCGAGCAAGCACCAAAGACATAACATCCAAGGTCACACTACTGCCATCCATCGAACGATACCATGGCACCTAAGGTTATCTATCGTTCAAGCTAGGGTTTGGGACCCTATAATAGTCAAAGTACCATGTCGTCCATCAAAGTCAGGCCACTTCCTATCGGTCCACGCTATGGCGCCCAAATAGGGTTTCACCATCCAAGACTCATATCGGGCAACACAAAACCAACCCTTGTCGCTCAGAGCACCAAGAAGGGATATCTACCAAGCATCATATCGGCCAAAGGCATAATGCCTAGCGAACAAACACCATCTAAGGAAAGGTCCATATCGGTCAAAGGCATATCGCCCAACAACATCATCATGGGTAAAGGTTCATATCGGTCAAGAAGGTCCACAAAAACACCACTTAGCATATTGCCCAAGGATCAACCCTAGAAGAGGGATATCGGGCAGATCACATCATAAGGGTATCATGCAGGGGTTCAAAGACCATGACAGGTTGGTCATCTTCAACCTCAAGACTGTCACCAAGAAGCCCTAAAAGTTCAAGAGAGTTGGCTCACCTCTCAAGACAATTAAGTGAGAGAGGGGTATTGCACAACTTCCATCACCTATCAGGCAACAAGGAGGTCCATCATCATCTCATATTGGCCAACCAACCAAAGCTCAACTCACCCTTGGATTAGGAGACCCTAGGCTCACCTCTCAACAACAAAGTGAGAGAGGGGTTTTGCCTAAAGAACTCCACATCCATGGTTCAGCCAACCCAAGGAAACCCAAGATAACCATCTCAAAAAGGTCTAGGGTACATATAAAGCAACTTTATAACCATTAAAGTAAGAAACATAACTAAAAGATGACATGGCTGATCAATATAGCATATATCGAAGCAACATGATAAAGAAGTAGTATAGTTAGGGTTAGGAGTTATGTAACCCGCCTCAAGCACACTCCTCAAACTCCAAGGCTCCAAGCACCAAGCTTCAAGCTCCAAGGCACCGCCTTCGACCAACACTATGAGAGAAGAGAACTCCATAACCACCATGGATGAAAAGAAAGAGAGAAGAAGAAGAAGGTGCCAAGGAAAAGGGAGAGATACTCACCATAAGAGGAGAAGGAGCAAGGCACTCTCTAGGATTCAGCCACCACTAGAGGAAGAAGGAGACTAGAGCTATGTCGCCCACCAAGGAGAGAGTATCAGCCACCAAGCTCTACTACAGGGAGGTGTATCGGCCACCAAGGAAGACAGAAAGCAACTAAGGAGCTAAAGGGATCCCAAGCTAGCAAAGAAGGGGGTATATATGTAAGAGGGTTAAGTGGGCATCCACTAAGGGATTTCTCTACATGTGCTCGCCCAAACCACCACTTGGCCAAGGGTTATGCCACATGCTAGCTTCCCAAACCACTTGTCCATGACTTGCCACTCACTAGAAAGGAAATGACCACTTGTCCAAACAAAGGTGACACAAATGAGGCTAGGTCAAGAGGGGTGTGTATCGCCCAACATGGTGCCATGGCCGATACACCACTTGGCCGATATAGCCCTGGCTGATACACTCAAGCCTGGTACACTCTTGGCCGATACAACCAAGCAAACAAGGCTCAAGAAAGCCCAACAACAAGCCCAACCTTATCAAGCTTAAATGAGGCCCAAAAACAACTCAAGAAAGGTTCCCAACTCATCCTCTTAACTCTAGAGGATGCAAGGAGAAAAAACATCTCTCAAGGTGACAAAATTGCAAACCAACCCTAAAACTTAGGTAAATTGCAAGTTGCACTTCCACCTCTCAACAAAGCACAACCAAACCCTAATCACTACTCCAGGTGATTAGCAAGCATCTCAACACAAGGTTTAGGCAAAGAAAATAGGGTAAGCCCAAAATGAAGGTCAGGGTCCTTACAAGCCATAAATCTCTACAAAGGGATTTCGTCTCCAAAATTTGAAGAGAAAAGTGAGGGATACTTCCTCCTCATCTCTTCCTCGAGCTCCCAAGTGGCTTCTTCAATGCCACGATGATGCCAAAGAACCTTCACAAGAACCTTGTCCTTCCTCTTCAGATTCTTCACTCTTCTGTCAAGGATCATCACTGGACCTTCTTCGTATGTCACATCTTCATCAAGCTCAACCTCAACTGGCTGTATCACTGTCTCTGTGCCTGGATGACTTTTCTTCAACATACTGACATGGAACACCAGATGTAACCTGTGCAACTCTGGCAGTAGTTCTAACTTGTAAGCTACCTTGCCAACACATGCTATTACCAGATATGGCCCCATATACCTGGGTGCCAACTTGTCTTTCTGGCCAAACCTCAGCACGCCTTTCCATGGTGAGACCTTGAGATACACCTTATCTCCAACCTGGAACTCTAGAGGTCATCAACGATTATCTGCATATGACTTCTGTCTGTCCTGTGCCGCTTTCAACTGTTGCCGTATCACTTTGATCTTCTCTATTGTCTGCTGCACTAACTCAGGACCCAAAAGCTGATACTCACCAGACTCATACCAACATAGAGGAGATCTACACTTCTTGCCATATAAAGCCTCATAAGGTGACATGTCGATACTCTGTTGGTAACTATTGTTGTAGGCAAACTCTATCAAACTAAGATGTACGTCCCAACTACCTAGGAACTGCAAAACACAAGCTCGGAGAAGATCTTCCAAAGTCTAAATAGTCCTTTCATACTGTCCATCTATCTGCAGGTGGAAAGCAGTACTAAACCTCAACTGCGTTCCCAATGCTTTGTGCAACTGTTCCAAAAAGCAACTCATGAATTGGGAACCTCTGTCGGAGACTATTGTTGTGAGCACACCGTGCAAACACACTATCTCATCCACATATATCTGAGCAAGCTTTTCTGCTGGATATGTTGTCTTTACAGGTATGAAATGAGAAGACTTCATCAACCTGTCCACTATCACCCAAATGGAATCATGATTCCTAGCTGTCCTCGGCAGACCAACTACGAAATCCATGATTATATGATCCCATTTCCATTGCGGTATTGGCATGGGTTGCACCATACCTGCCTGCTTCTAATGCTCAGCCTTGATCTACTGGCATACCACACACTTAGCTACAAACTCGGCCACGTCTGTCTTCAAACCAGGCCACCAATACAAATCCTTTAGATTATGATACATCTTGGTGACACCTGGATGCATAGCATACATTGATGTGTGTGCTTCCTCAAGCACTAACTTCCTCAAATCGTCAACATCTGGGACCACCATCCTGTTATGATAACAAACTAGTCCATCATCAGACTCATGGAAGCCATCCCACTTCTCACTGCCGAACTCTAATATGATCAATTGAACTGTAGCATCTGCATGTTGTGCTTCTTTGATCTGCTACCTCAACGTAGGTTTTACTTGCATCTATGCCAACAAACCTACCAATAAGGAGACTTCCAACTATACGTTCATCTGCCACAAAGAGACAAACATATCCCGTCTATGGCATACCAAAGAACTCAATTGTGCCTTCTTCATAGGAAGAGAAGAAGACTTCCTACTAAGTGCATCAGCTACCACATTCACCTTACCAGGATGATACTCAATGGTGCAATCATTATCATTGATCAGCTCCATCCAGCGATGCTATCGCATGTTCAGCTCACTCTACGAGAAGATATACTTCAGGTTCTTATGATCCGTAAAGATCTGACACATTTCCTTGTAAAGATAGTGTCTCCATATTTTTAACGCATGGACGACCACTGCTAGCTCCCAATCATGTGTCAGATAGCTCTCCTCATGTTTCTTAAGCTGTCATGAAGCAAAAGAAACCACATGATCTTCCTGCATCAGTACACATCCTAAGCCTTTCTTGGAAGCATCACAAAAAACAACATAGCCTTTCCCAGGCTCTGGCAGCACCAACACTAGAGCACTAGTTAGCTTTTCCTTCAAACTTTGGAAAGCTTGCTGACAATGATCATCCCAAACAAAAGGTACATCCTTCTTGGTTAACTTCATCAATGACAACACAATTACACTGAAGTCCTTTATAAACCTTCGGTAGTATCCTACTAAACCCAGAAAACTACAAACTTCAGTCGGCATTTTTGGTTGCTCCCAATCTGCAACTGACTCCACCTTCTTGGGGTCCACACTGACTCCTTCTGTAGATATCACATGTCCCAAGAAAGTCACTTCTTTCAACCAGAACTCACACTTTCTAAACTTGGCATACAACTGGTGTTGGCGAAGGAGAGTCAACGCTTGTCGAAGATGTTGTTCATGCTCTCGATGGTCCCGACTGTAGATCAAGATGTCATCTATAAAAACTACAACAAACTGATCTAGAAATGGATGGAATACTCTGTTCATCAGGTCCATGAAAGCAACAGGCTTATTGGTTACCCCGAATGACATAACCACGAACTCAAAGTGACCATACCTTGTCCTAAAAGCTGATTTTGGTATGTCCTCATCTTTTATCCTCAACTGGTGATATCCAGACCGTAGATCGATCTTTGAGAACACCATAGCACCACGCAACTGATCAAACAGATCTTCTATCCTTGATAAAGGGTACTTGTTGTTGATCATGACTTTATTCAACTGCCTATAATCTATGCACAGACACATCGATCCATCCTTCTTCTTTACAAATAGGACTGGAGCACCCCACGATGATGTGCTCAGTCTGATGAAACCTTTATCCAGCAACTCCTGTAACTACTTCTTGAGCTCTGCCATCTCAGCTGGAGCCATCCTGTATGGTGTCTGAGCAACTGGTTGTGTTCCTGGTACTAGATTGATCTCAAAGTCAATCTCTTGAGGTGGGGGAACATCGAGAAACTCCTCAGGAAACACGTCCGCAAACTCTCAGACAACATGCACCTCCTCAAGGCTAGGACCCTTCACTTTGGTATCCACAACATGAGTTAAGAACACCTTACATCCTTGCTGCAACAACTTCTCTGCCACCATTGCTGACACCATACATGTCAGAAGAATCTTCCTATCCCATTGGAAGATCCACGTCTCACCATCTCCAGCAAACACCGCTTGCTTGGAACCACAGTCCAGCACAACCTTATACCTCTCTAGGGTATCCATCCCAAGGATTACATCAAATCCATACATATCAAGTGGTATAAGATCTACTTGTACGTTGTGTCCCGAAAAGGATAGAACACAAGATGGACACACTTCTCGAAGCATCGAGGAACCAACAAGAGGGGTTTCTAACAACAAGCTATCCTTCTTACAACTAACAGGTAAAAGACAACTATCGAGCATACTACGAGCGATAAAAGAGTGCATAGCACCCGAGTCAACCAGAACAGATACAAAGCAAGAAGAAGACAAATCAGAATGAAATAACTCCATCTGACCTGTCACAATTCGTGGGTTGACTATCACCTCTGGCTGACTCATAACATAGAATTGAGCCGTTGCTTGCTGTCCACATCCTCTGCTTCCTTGAGGAGACGATCCAATTTGTGATGCTTGTCCGCATCCTCCCCCTTTGGCGCCACTGGACTATTGTCTATCTGACCCTTGTTGATTCTTCCTCGGCTGTTATGTCACTTCAACATCTCTCTTTGGGCAATTTGACTTCAAATGCCCGGTCTATCCACAGTGATAACATGACCTGTCTTCAAACTATGGCCTAGATGGCCCTGTCACTACCACTGAAGCTGTACTGTGGGTTCTAGATGGCGAAAATCCACACCCTCTCCCTTTACTTGGTGACCACTGTGATGGTGCACTAGAATCTTGCTTTATAGAAGGTGCAAAAAACCTCAGCTTCTTGAAGCAATCAAACCTCTGCCTCTGGAACTAAGCATACTTTTTCTTGGACATGGTCTTCCTCTTCTCCTTGACTGACCGTTCAATCCTTCAAACAGACTCCACAAATGTGGCAAACCACTCTCGGTTTTCTAAAGAACCAGCAGGTGTCGACAACTCAACACTCAGACCTTTCTCAAACCGGCTGATTCTCTCATCATCTGTCGTCGCCATGTTAGGAAAAAACCTCAGTAGGTCCATAAACTTGGCTTCATACTTGGTGATGCTCATCGATCCTTGGTGCAGACACTTAAATTGATTGATCTTCTCATCCAGATACGTCTTCAGGAAGTATCGACTCACGAACTCCCACCAGAAGACGTCCCAACAAATCACCTCACCAGGCCGTTTCTCCTCCTTGATGGCCCACCAGTGGCCAACACTACCTTTCAAAAGGTAGACATCGTGCTTGACTTTTTCTGCTTCGGGGATGTCGAGGATCCGGAAGGCCTTCTCAAGACCTTTCAGCCACAGATCTACATCTGCTGGATCAGCCGTTCTAGCATAATCCGAAACTTTGACTCGGTGAATCCGCTCAAAGGTCTTCCCAATACCCGAAGATTCACCATGGGGAGCATGTGCTCTTGGAGGAGGCATTGTCAATCTATCCACCATGTGATTCATCATAGCCATTACCTGTCCCATGAGGTGCTGGTAGACAGGGTTCTCAAGAATGGCTGGTTCGATTTGAGGGACCTCAGGCACCCGATCTTCATGTGCTTGCACTCGTGCTCCATCAACAGATGCAACATCACTGCTCTCAGCAACATGTTCTGCATGATTTCTAGACATATTTAAGCTTTATCTTCTGCTGGAGGCAGAAGGTCATTATGAGAAAATCTGGGAAAATCACAAGAACAGATACAAGCCTAGTCCTAGATCCCTCTAGACTCAGCAAACCTAGAGCTCTGATACCAAAACTTATTGTGACATCCCGCTATCACACAGACAATGAAATTCCACGCAAAAACGTGCAGAACATCCATAAACCACATGTTACCAAAAACACAGGTTAATTAAAACCAATTTCAGAAAGCAAATAAACAAAGAAACTATTACATCTAGATTCTTATCCTGCAAGGAAACATGTTATATAAACATACATAAACCTTGATACGTGTCCATAATTCATAGGATCCAACTGTCACATAGGTACAAAGAGTTCACCACCTATTTATATACAGAATAGGCCATACCAGGCCAACAATAGGATAAAATACACCAGCTATACGTTGTGAAACGTCATCAAACTACCTCCAAGGACCTGACACTACAGGGATGACTCTAGGACTCTACTACAAAACAACCAAAACAACAACACATCCGCCTCTTGCCTCCTACTGTTCTTCTTGCTGCTCGGATGCAACCTCACGACTACCACCATGTCTAGCATGATCACCTAAAAAGGTTTAAAACCAACGGGGTGAGACACATAGTCCCAGTGAGAAACATAACGCCCCACCAAACTATAAAACTTCAGTAAAGCTAGAATAGGTAAAGCAGATAACTTATACAAGCAGCTCATATCTGCAACATACTGAACATGACTACTTCATTAACAATCTTACCAAGATATCCATGAGATATATAACCAGACATTCTTTATGTAACACGATTGAAAAGATAAGCGTTATAAGAACTTGTCACAAGATATCAGGAATGTGTAAATAACTGCAAGATATAACTAGAGCAACTATACAAGAAAGGCCTCAACCAATGTTCTGTGTTTTGATCTAAGCAATATATACTATACAGCTGGATTACAATTTATTATGCCCTAAGGAAGTGAGCCGTACCACTCAAATCCAACCTTCGGCCGCAAAGCCCAAAACCGGTGCCATACAAGGTCAATGGAAGATCCAGACTCCATGACCTCACCTCCTCATGGTCAGTCCATGATATCCAAAGTAGGACCGCAATCTCTTGCTTAAGAGGCCTCAGCCACAGGGTCAGCTCCACAGACTACCCTTCTATAATACTGAGCCATGGGCTTGTTCACCATGCTCTATAATCACTGAGCCATGGGCCTGTTCCTCATGCTCTATACACAATCACAGTTGCACTCTAATCCTCCTATTTTCGGCTAGGAGAAACCCCACATATTCAACAATATGCGCTCCAGGTAATCCCACGGGATAAACCTGTTTCACCATCACCATCTACTGACGATGATGGATCTATGGCCAGGGTAAAACTACATGAATCATTCCACTATAATTAATTAATATATTTTAGGTGAATTGTTGAGGCAACCAAGTTATAAAACATAAACAACATTGTGTCACACTATAACTACCATTATCATATTGCCATGGGAACTCAATCCCTCATCACATAATTCCAATGCCTCTCAAGGTTTCATCATCATGGGATATCAATCCCTCATATCACAACTAGAGGATAACACCTCAATCAGGCACTCAACCTTTATCAGGTCACCAGACCTTTCTCATCAGACTGGCAATACATGTTATCTCATCAACAAGGAGTATCATTATTCACTGTTATACAAAACACATATACCTTCATAACTCTTACCTGGCTATGAATTCATTTGATAACACTTGCATGATTAGTATGCATATCAAGAGAGATAACTTGATCATCAAACATAGATCTTTAGAGAACATGTTATGATTATCATGCCATCAAGATTTAGGGTGCATATGATTTGAAGCAACATTCATCATATTGAACACATGAAGCATAAAGTGGTAGAAGGTAAACCAATCAATTCATATTAAAGTTACCAAACTGTGAGCATCCACCATGACCTATCTCTTATGACATCATGGACACAACCACCCCTAAGGATATATCCTTAAAGGTTACACAACCATGATCTTATCATCTTCACTTAACATCAACCTTAGGTAACAAACATGTCACTGGTCACAACCTATCTTTCATATCTCATCAACTAGGGTTCCCGGGCTAGGCACATACCTCACCAAAGGTGTTGCCTACCCTCACTAAAGGAGTGGCAGGTAGCACTATCCCTCACCCAAGGGATATCAGGTAGGGTCATATCCCTCATCACATACACTGTCGGTTAGGGCACCAGAACCCTAAGGCACTAGACCACACATATCGACCACAAGCATAATGTGTGCATGCACAAGGGGATATCATGCAACCGGGTACCATGGGTGTATTGTGTAGCCATGACCAGGGGTGTGTAGGGTAGCCCATCCACCCCCTCGGACAAGACGCCCTATCACCCACTAGGGTTAGGGTTTCTATATCGGGAAAGCACCAAAGCCATAACACCCAAGGTCACACTACTACCATCCATCGAACGATACCATGGCACCCAAGGTTATCTATCGTTCAAGCTAGGGTTTGGAACCCTATAACGGTCAAAGTACCATGTTGTCCATCAAAGTCAGGGCACTTCCTATCGGTCCACACTATGGCACCCAACTAGGGTTTCACCATCCAAGACTCATATCGGGCAACACCAAACCAACCCTTATCGCTCAGGGCACCAAGAAGGGATATCTACCAAGGATCATATTAGCCAAAGGCATAACGCCCAACGAACAACCTCCATCTAAGGCAAGGTCCATATCCTTCATAGTCATATTACCCAACAACATCATCACGGGTAAAGGTTCATATCGGTCAAGAAGGTCCATAAAAACACCACTTATCATATCGCCCAAGGCTCAACCCTAGAAGAGGGTTATTAGGCATATCACATCATAAGGGTATCGTGCAGAGGTTCAAAGACCATGACGAGTTGGTCATCTTCAACCTCAAGACTTCCACCAAGAATCCCTAAAAGTTCAAGAGAGTTGGCTCACCTCTCAAGACAATTAAGTGAGAGAGGGGTATTGCACAACTTCCATCACCTATCGGGCAACAAGGAGGTCCATCATCATCTCATATCGGCCAACCAACCAAAGCTCAACTCACCCTTGGATTAGGAGACCCTAGGCTCACCTCTCAACAACAAAGTGAGAGAGGGGTTTTGCCTAAAGAACTCCACATCCATGGTTCGGCCAACCCAAGGCAACCCAAGATAACCATATCAATAAGGTCTAGGGTACATCTAAAGCAACCTTATAACCATTAAAGCAAGAAACATAACTAAAAGATGACATGGCCGATCAAGATAGCATATATCGAAGCAACATGATAAAGAAGTAGTATAGTTAGGGTTAGGAGTTATGTAATCCGCCTCAAGCACACTCCTCTCAAACTCCAAGGCTCCAAGCACCAAGCTTCAAGCTCCAAGGCACCACCTTCGGACAATACTAGGAGAAAAGAGAACTCCATAAGCACCATGGCCGAAAAGAAAGAGAGAAGAAGAAGAAGGTGCCAAGGAAAAGGGAGAGATACTCACCATAAGAGGAGAAGGAGCAAGGCACTCTCTAAGGTTCGGCCACCACTAGAAGAAGAAGGATACTAGAGCTATGTCGCCCACCAAGGAGAGAGTATCGGCCACAAAGCTCCACCAAGGGGAGGTGTATCAGCCACCAAGGAAGAAGGAAAGCAACTAAGGAGCTAAAGGGATCCCAAGCTAGCAAAGAAGGGGGTATGTATGCAAGAGAATTAAGTGGGCATACACTAAGGGATTTCTCCACATGTTCTCGCCCAAACCACCACTTGTCCAAGGGTTATGCCACATGCTAGCATCCCAAACCACTTGTCTATGACTTGCCGCCCACTAGCAAGGCAACAACCACTTGTCCAAAGAAAGGTGACACAAACGAGGCTAGGTCAAGAGGGGTGTGTATCACCCAACATGGTGCCATGGCTGATACACCACTTGGTCGATACAACCCTGGCCCTTACACTCAAACCTGGTACACTCTTGGCCGATACAGCCAAGCAAACAAGTCTCAAGAAAGCCCAACAACAAGCCCAAGCTTCTCAAGCTTAAACGAGGCCCAAAAACAACTCAAGAAAGGTTCCCAACTCATCCTGTTAACTCTAGAGGATGCAAGGAGAGAAAAACATCTCTCAAGGTGACAAACTTGCACACCAACCCTAAAACTTGGGTAAATTGCAAGTTGCACTTCCACCTCTCAACAAAGCACAACCAAACCCTAATCACTACTCCAGGTGATTAGTAAGCATCTCAACACCAGGTTTAGGCAAAGCAAATAGGGAAAGCCCAAAATGAAGGTCAGGGTCCTTACATTTCACCTCTCACTACTATAATATTGAAAAATTATAATGCCAAGCTACCCATCACATCCCCTTTCATGCCTCTACCCTCATGTCCTACAAGTCATCATTGATTGTGTCATTAAATTGTTCCATAGAAATAAGTGCATTTTTTTTCACAACTTGTGGAAAAGCTGTGATGATGACTAAGATATCAATCTTAAAATATTATGTCAAGTCACATATACGACATACCATTATAACACATATATATCAAACCCATTTTCATAGAGTTTTCCTCTTATGTCTCCACATGGGAAAACCACACGTAGTTTTCCTTACAAGCCACTGTTGATGAAAAAACAAATAGGAATTATAATGGTTGTATTTGGACTTCATGAGTCCCTTATGATTTTTGAATAGCAATGCACCAAATTTTAAATAAAATAAGCACATAAAATTTATTTACACCATGAACAAACCATAATTTTGTAGAATGTCACCTCCAGATCCTTCTCTTTAAGGAGTAGATACAATAGGAAAATAATACTGCCACACCAGATTCACATATTCGCTCATGACGTGAAATTGAATGATGTAAAGCTTAATATATATATTTTTCACTTAAAATTGTTTTGAAAGCAAAATGTGTTTTCTATTTTATACACAAGATATGCATGCCTCATGTGTATTAATGTCTATTATTTGTAATAGAAAATCTATTTATTCTTTTATTATACTTTAATATGAATTATAATTCAAATTTTTGTTAATTTTGTGAGTGAAGAATGGCAGAAAAAATGTAAGCTGGTTTTACTTTTCCCAAATCAGCATGATCAATCTTAATGTCCTCTTTTTTCTTTAATTTTGCATTTCAAAGATTGGGATGTGAAGAAGTATGCCTATACATTTTTTTCACATTTATATGCATATCCCACATATTTTAGTTTCAAAGTTATTCTTTGCTCACACAATGCATGTCATGCATCTTTTATTTCTACTTTCATGAGTTTTTGGGTAATTACATTGGTTACATTAATAATATCATACTATTTTTGTTCTAGAAAAAAATACAAAATCACACTATGATCACCATTGACCTTTAAAAATATTTTATGAAACATGTCTCCACATACATTTCTAATTAGATTCCCTTGATTGACTAGTGAAAAAATGATATATTTTTCTCTCTCAAAACTAAGCGCATATAAGAGGAACCCCTCTAAATTTTCTACATATTATCTAGGAAAAAAAGAAAAATGTTTGAGATATATACAACAAATTCAAGTAATTCATTTTGGGTCTATTCTATAAACCCTCAAAGTTATATTTTGTGAACGATTTGATTGCCTTGACATGAAAGGATACTTATCACATCATTTTTCCTCTTGCATGCTTCGATAGACACTTATTATATCTTGGCTCAACACCTCAAATTCAGCCATGCCACAACCCAATCTTGAGGTCGCCAAAAACTCATCTAAACTCACTCCATCATATTCCTAAGCTCTAAAATATAAAGTTTTATGAAAAAACACCTTTTAATCCTTTGGTTAGGCATAACATAAAAATGATGGGCTTAAAAGTGATAAACACACTCACCATGAGTATTTTCCAACATTATTCTATTCAGCCTCTTGTATGTGTTGGTCTAAGATATTGTACATCCAAGGACCCTTGTTCTCCTTGCATAAAAAATAAAAGGTGGAAGTATATACACTTATATTTAATTAGCAAACAATAATTATAATCAATCTTGTCTTGTAACATCCCTGGAAAATGATCTAGTGATCAATCTTAAATATTATGTTGACTTCATTCCTAATAGGTTATGAACTTTGAAGTAACAATAGTATATATATCTGATTGTTAAATGGGCACTTTTTATGGCCCTATAGAGCGAGTGGGGGATTGTAAAAATAATTGATTGTTTTATGTGATGATTAAAATCAACTACTTTGACTATCTCTCACTAGACATACCTCTTCAAGTATTCACTATTTATGGCATGCTACCAAATTGCTAGATTACAAGCATGCGTTGAATCTAGAAATTTTCTTACAAGACCAACACTTTTTTGGTATTATTAATGCAGATACAGTCCAATCTATACACCGGTTAGTAAACTTTGTGTTAGTCGATGTAGAAATCACATGCTTTTCTCGACGCGGGATGGTAGATTTTGATGCATTAAAACCCAAGTCTAGCAGAATTGAGGAAACCGATTGAGAGTATTTTCCTATAAGAATTGAGGAACATCAATTGGAATAATTTCCTAGGACTCATTAAGCTTAAACATATTTGTTTGGCATCAATATGAACCCTACGCACCCCAACAAGGGAATTGGTAGAGGGGATGAAGAGAAACAAATAAATGGATCAAACTCAACTTCATAAATTATATTGTTATATGATTCTTTTTAAAAGCTACAATTGTGACACAAGTAAAAAAGGTTTCATCCACAAATATCAATGGTCAAACATTAGTTGTTGGCATTGTAAGAACATCACCATCCATCAAAAGAAATGGTAAGTTTCCACTAGGAGTTGGGACAAAACATCAACAAACCCAAAAATACCCAGAAAGTTTAGAATTTGCATTTCATGTAAGTCAATTAGATGTAAACCGTAATGATGACTAGGATGAATGATTATCCATACGATTACAAAAAATCAACTCAAAAAGCTATCCACCTATTGTAATAGTTGTTTCCTACACAACGACCATTGAGTGGACTCTTACATGAAATGACAAACTACATTTACATCAATTTTTGGCATTGCAATAAACATTTCTCACTTACATGTAGACCACATACACCATGAAACCAACACATTCTATTGGGGGCGTTGACCAAAATATTAACACTTTCCATACCTGATCAATACATGCCACTAATGGCTATTGGTAAGGCAACATTAGATCCAAATGCCAATTTATTTGAATATTACTACCCTACGTTTGTCCGGTGGCCAACCCACTTTTAGAAGAAGGGATACAAGGTCTTACACCTTTATCCCTAACCATTCGGGGATTCATGTCCTCTAAATCCAAATTATATATATATAATATGATTAAGAGAAAGATTTCTCTCCCTCTCTCCCATAACCTGTGGCAGAGGTCAGATGTCCGAGAGAAAGGAAAATCAAGAAATACTTCTCCATGTGGTTTGAACCCATTTGTATATGAAGATTCCTACATACCTCCTCACACCTAATCTCTACTTACTATCACTTCCATACCACAATATAGCTATTTCATCACCAACCATCACTTATCACCATTCATTCCCCACACACCGTAAAAAGATGGAGTTGATTCATCTAGGGAGGAGGATTATATTATGATATCATTGATGGAGAAAAGAGACCATATTAGTTGACTCAACAAGTGAAGGAATATTGAAACATAATTTCCTCTTTCCACTATTTTTTCAATAGAAATTTCTATCAAACATCATTTAATTTCTTAGTGCTATAGATTTTATTTTGTCATTTTTGGTCTTAGATTTGGTTTGATAGGGGAGTCATTGATAAATGTGTATTTATCCTTTTTATTTACATCTTTTAGATATCTTTTTAGGATTGATTTATATTTATCTTCTTAGTTTTGTAATTAATTGTATTAGTTTAGAATTTTCTATTTATTTGGAGTTTTAATTATATTTGGTTGGTCTTTTGTAGGAAAATAGCTCAATGACTAATTTTCCTTGGAAGATGTTTTGCACAAATTTCTGCAGTGCCTAATTTAAATATATACCCCACACCAAAATTTTCATAACTCTCACATTCGAAGGCAGAATTTAATGAACAAGTATGCATTGGCAAGGGAATTGAATTATCTACAAGAAAAATATATTTTCCGACCACTTTCATGTTGGGTTTTAGGGGAAATAGAGAAGGCAAGAGAAATAAAAATTTCTTCTCCCCAAACCCAGAATAAAAGAATCGCATCAACGTCTATACAGTAGGAAGGATGGTTTGTAGAGATATACCTTGTCCCAAGGCTTGCTCGGAGACGTTACCTTGCGGCTTGCACGGTCTTCACCTCCGGTCTTAGAAGGTGTCTGTGCAGCTATTGGTCACCGAGACTGTCGGGATTGACAACTGTCCTTTGAGCGGCAGAAGTCTCCCGCCTTTGTAGTAGTCCACACAGACCACCTGGAACTCCGATCACCTTATCGCACAGAGCACCGAAAGTAGTCGTACCCTCCTGTCGGCGTACTAATCACCGACATACTCTCCTACAACCAGTTGCTTTTCTATAGTTGTCTTTCCCTCGCTGTGCCTCCCTAATCAGGTAGCACTTGCTCGGGCTCTCCTGGTTACCACAACCAGAGAGAATGACAACTTTGCAGAGCAACTGGTGTTCTCTGAGTTGTACTTGAGAAGCCCCCAATACCCCTATATATAGGAGGGTCATGGGACAGGGTTCTCTACCTCAGGCAATGTGGGATTAAAGTAGGAGTAGAAGGGTGTGGAATTTCCATAAAACAACCACCTACGCTAGCTGAAACGATCGTTTCATGCATGAATCGGTCGGTTGGGGACCTCAGCCGATCGGTTCACACTTGAACCGGTCGGTTGGGACACATGAGCCGATTGGTTCACTGCCCTGGTCAGTTCTCAATTGACTTTTCCTCTTTTGTTTCGAATTGATTAAAATACCAATCCTTGTTCCAATCAAATTGGATAAGTAAAATGAAGATAAATTTCTCACCAACCTGACTTTCCCAACTCGCTCATTTGGACCAGTTGAGTCGATCGGTTCAACCCTTGAACCGGTCGATTCAGCCCGTCCTGAGCCGATCGACTCACGAATCTGAGCTGATCGGTTCACCAAGCTGAGCCGATCGGTTCATCATATGAGCCGATCGGTTGGGAGTGCAGACTATGCAAAATCAGTCAATTGTAGTTTCAATCAATCTGATACTCTAATCAATCGGTCCAACACCTTGAACACTATGATACTGAGCTATCAATTGATTGAATGTTTAATTGAGCTACTAAACTCCTTTAGAAATCAATCTAAACATCGTTTGTGGATAAACTCCTCTAATAGGTTAAATCCTATGTGTGTGACTCTACATGCCCATTTCACATTGGCAGTGAAAGTCCATAACACTTATGACTTCACAAGCAAAGAGCGGCGCCTAGTGGGCACATCAATGCTACCCTAGTGAAAAGGAAAGTTTGAGAAGAACTTTCAATCCTACAATCCGTGAATGGTGTTACAGTGAATGTATAATTCCTTTGTTACTGATATCCCGAATGAACTCAAGGCATGGAACAGTCATCCTGTCATTGTTCATTCACTTACTTGATCTCAGAGTAGACCGGAGGAGATATGTATGACATCAATATCACATACTGATTCACATATGCGTGCGCACGCCTATCTCAATCCAACTCATCAAGTGGCCATGAATATAAAACTCCCTCAGGAGGGACAAATCACATATCTATCACTCACCTCTCAAAAGCCCCCATGTGTCAAAGCCACTCAATCATCACCATTATAACAACCCATGTCTCAGGACTGCGTTTGATGATGTCAAAGTGTATCCAACGACATGTGTTGAGTGTAGTGATTTCAGGTCAAAGAATCACACTCACCACCATCACTGTGAGAACTGAATGTGACTGCCATGTCATGGTTCCATGTGTCAAACTCACAGTGGGTCTGTCCGGTACACTTGTTCTCTAACAAGTACCTATGCGTTTGGTTTGATATCTCCATATCATGACTAACAAGATTCTATCATCAACCAACACCACAATCTAGTCTTGTGTGTCATTGCTGTCTATCTACCTTCCACAATGACATCCGACTAGGGACATAATAAGAATGTACAAACTCTTAACATCCATATGATCCCACCATTCATGTCCTTAACCTGAAAGCATACATCATTGAGTACTATCATTCTCTAGACATTCAATATGTTATATCATTATCTCATATGACTGAACCAGAAAGAATTGGAAGCTTGCTTTTGATGCTTATCAAATCAATCTTAATGTATCCCACCAATCGTCCCATGATTGGCTCTCAGGGCATACATACCAAAAGACTCCCACTTACACTTTGAGCCAATCACCCTTGAATCATATTCATAGTGATGTTCAAACATGTCCCACATGTTACTGCGCTCTAGTGCTAACACAGTGAGTTATGGTAACACCTTGCCAAAGTCAGTATTAACTACATGCCTCTCATCTCTTCACTGTACGTCACATGTGTGAGATGGAGTTGCCGTAATATGCGATCTAGTGTTCCTTTGCTCACCTTTAGCCACATTGCATGACAAAGTACTCCTTACTTGTCATCAAAGATCGAAATATCTATAAGTTCATCTCATGAACTTCCAGTTCCATATAGTATCTACTAATGTTTTCTAACATACAGATACTCAGCCTTTCCCTTTAAAATGACTTTAATGGAATGTTTCCATTTACCAACAAAAATTCACTTTTATATATCCCATATATATATTGCGATTAATCTTCTGTCCTTTTCGGAAGTTTGCATCAATGTAACTCTTTACAGTGAACCCTTCCTTATTTCCATAGAACTATTACTTCTCAAGTACTTATCAAGTTCTTATAGTATTCCAGTAACCCTTACTGGAACTAGACAGACATCCACTCATCATGTCCCACATACGCGTTATCCGAATGATCATATCATATTGTCATGTCCTACATACAAGATGAATGCTTTTTATTCTTGCCATGTCCATACATGCAAGATAATGGGATGATTACATACATGATAGATCCATATATATTCTTAGTGTTCCTATTCTTTATAAGAATTGAGACACTTGGCTCTGGGATACTAACTCTAAGTTTTCTCCCACTGAATCTGTGTCTACTGAACCCTTCAGTATAGATTGCTAATGTATGATCTCTCCTTTTAGGTCAAGAGGTTTTCGAGAACTATCTCTATAGATCTCTATTCCTATTACATAGGAAACATCTCTATCTTCCTTAAAGATAATTTCCACAAAGGATTCCATTCTAGAACATCTCATTCCTCATCAATTTGTGGAATGCAAATACGCTCCCACTAAATCACATATGCCTTCTTTATCTTTGTCATATCAGTCCAACCCTTTGACTATATTATCAAAGTAAAGATCGCAGTTCTGAGTTGCTTGTACTCAATTAATCACATTGATTAGTCCATTGTAACTTATAGACTTTATTTGCATTAATGGATTCATAAACCTTATAGGTTGTGTCACGTACACATCCTTGTTTTAATCCTCATAGGAATGTGATTTTAGTATCCGTATGCCAAATCTCTTAGTCATTAAGTTGCAATCAACAAGCATCATCTTTCTCAAAATGTTATCCATGTATCTTAAAGCTTAAGACTCATTAGCACTTATGGATTTCATCCCAATGGGTGCTACCATAAAGGTCATACCTTATGGTTCACATGGAAGTCATTTAGGATGTAATGGTCATAAACCATAACTCAAAATCTGATTCCTCATATTCATCTAGATAGTTGATTCATCACATGAACAACTCATCACATAGATGATCGAGGTGTATCTGTCAAGGATATAAGAACTCACAACTCCTTGTGATTCTTAATGACCTTTTTTAGTGTGGGGTATTCTTTATTTAAGAAGAAATTAGTTATTTGATAATCATCCTCTAACTCCTTAGAGTATGACTCCTTTTGATTTAGACATCACCATGCCTTAATCACGAGCTCACTATGATACACTATCATAATCACTCATAAAGGTCACAAACATTTAGTTCAAGTATTTCATTCATTGATCTCATCAAGAATTAACACTTTACCAAATTCGTACTTCATCTATGATATTCTTGAACACTTCAAGATATTCATATTGGTATTTCTCTAAACACCATTTGAAGTACTAGCATTAAGTCCAATAGGTATGTAAATACATCACATGTATTATACCTAATAGGATAATCAATCTCCCACTATGCCTAGTGAGGATTGATCATGTCTAAGAGATTCATGTCTCTTACTGGTTCTCTAACCAAAAAGAGTCTAGACTTATCCATCATATGGAAACTAGAAATGAATTTCTCATGATTTATGCTAATTTGATTGTTTGAGTTATCAATAACTTTTAGGTATCATTTTATCTTATGCATACCAAGTACCACAAGATAAACAAGGCATTGGCACAAAGATTGAAACATCAACTTTATTAATTGCCATCATTGTCATACAATATGCAAAAAAATAAGGTGTTTCTATCCATTGACAAATATGAAATAGCACTTCATAACTCTATTACATGCCTTGAAGGCTGAAAATAAACTAAAGTACTCCTATCTATGGTGGCAACACTTGCCCCATTTATTGGGTGCTTTACACTTTATATCTTGGTATCATATACCTAAAAAATGTTACAAGTTTATTTCATGACACCTTCAGGTGGAGGCGTCTGTCGCATCCTCTATCTTTAGTTCTTCTAGATAGAGAGGACAAGTCCTTTTCCAATGTCCTAGCTTTTGACAATGGTGACAATTGCCTCTCTTGGTCATGCCTCCCTTAGCTTTGAGAGTTGAAGATGACTTGGGCTACTGGCTAGCATCATAACCTTTCTTAGCCTTGCCCTTGCCCTTGCGCTTGGACTTGCCTTTCTTGTTGCTTATCATCATCACAGATTTAGGCTTGTCCTTCTTCATTTGTGCCTCGACTGTCCTCAACATGCCCAACAACTCTGTCAAAGACACCCAATCATCACCTTTATAACAACCCATGTTTTAGGACTGCATTTGATGATGTCAAAGTGTACCCAACGACATGTGTTGAGTGTAGTGATTTCAGGTCAAATAATCACACTCACCACCATCACCGTGAGAAATGATTGTGACTACCATGTCATGGTTCCATGTGTCAAACTCACAGTGGGTCTGTCCGGTACACTTGTTCTCTAACAAGTACCTATGTGTTTGGTTTGATATCTCCATATCGTGACTAACAAGATTCTATCATCAACCAACACCACAATCTAGTCTTGTGTGTCATTGCTGTCTATCTACCTTCCACAATGACATCCGACTAGGGACATAATAAGAATGTACAAACTCTTAGCATACATATGATCTCACCGTTCAGGTCCTTCACCTGAAAGCATACGTCATTGAGTACTGTCATTCTCTAGACATTCAATCTCTTCTATCATTATCTCATATGACTAAACCAGAAATAATTGGAAGCTTGCTTTTGATGCTTATCAAATCAATCTTAATGTATCCCACCAATCATCCCATGATTGGCTCTCAGGGCATACATACCAACAGACTCCCACTTGCACTTTGAGCCAATCACCCTTGAATCATATTCATAGTGATGTTCAAACATGTCCCACATGTTACTGTGCTCTAGTGCTAACATAGTGAGTTATGGAAACACCTTGCCAAAGTCAATATTAACTGCATGTCTCTCATCTCTTCGCTGTACATCACATATATGAGATGGAGTTTTCGTAATATGCGATCTAGTATTCCTTTGCTAACCTTTAGCCACATTGCATGACCAAGTACTCTTTACTTGTCATCAAAGATGGGAATATCTATAAGATCATCTCATGAACTTCTAGCTCCATATAGTATCTACTAATGTTTTCTAACATACAGATACTCGGCCTTTCCCTTTAAAATGACTTTAATGGAACGTTTCCATTTATCAACAAACATTCACTTTTATATATCCCATATATATATGGCGATTAATCTTCTGTCCTTTTCGAAAGTTTGCATCAATGTAACTCTTTACAACGAACCCTTCCTTATTTCCATAGAACTATTACTTCTCAAGTACTTATCAAGTTCTTATAGTATTCCAGTAACCCTTACTGGAACTAGACAGACATCCACTCATCATGTCCCACATACGAGTTATCAGAATGATCATATCATATTGTCATGTCCTACATACAAGATGAATGCTTTTTATTCTTGCCATGTCCATACATGCAAGATAATGGGATGATTACATACATGATAGATCCATATCTATTCTTAGTGTTCCCATTCTTTATAAGAATTGAGACACTTGGCTCTGGGATACTAACTCCAAGTTTTCTCCCACTAAATCTGCGTCTAGTGAACCCTTCAGTATAGATTGCTAATGTATGCTCTCTCCTTTTAGGTCAAGAGGTTTTCGACAACTATCTCTATAGATCTCTATTCCTATTACATAGGAAACACCTCTATCTTCCTTAAAGATAATTTCCACAAAGGATTCCATTCTAGAACATCTCATTCCTCATCAATTTGTGGAATGCAAATATGCTCCCATTAAATCACAGATCCCTTCTTTATCTTTGTCATATCAGTCAAACCCTTTGACTATATTGTCAAAGTAAAGATCGCAGTTCTGAGTTGTTTGTACTCAATTAATCACATTGATTAGTCCATTGTAACATATAGACTTTATTTGCATTAATGGATTCATAAACCTTATAGGTTGTGTAACATACACATCCTTGTTTTAATCCTCATAGGAATGCGATTTTAGTATCCGTATGCCAAATCTCTTAGTCATTAAGTTGCAATCAACAAGCATCATCTTTCTCAAAATGTTATCCATGTATCTTAACGCTTAAGACTCATTCACACTTATGGATTTCATCCCAATGGGTGCTACCATAAAGGTCATACCTTATGGTTCACATGGAAGTCATTTAAGATGTAATGGTCATAAACCATAACTCAAAATATGGTTCCTCATATTCATCTAGATAGTTGATTCAACACATGAACAACTCATCACATAGATAATCGAGGTGTATCTGTCAAGGATATAAGAACTCACAACTCCTTGTGATTCTTAATGACCTTTTTTAGTGTGGGGTATTCTTTATTTAAGAAGAAATTAGTTATTTGATAATCATCCTCTAACTCCTTAGAGTATGACTCCTTTTGATTTAGACATCACCATGCCTTAATCATGAGCTCACTATGATACACTATCATAATCACTCATAAGGGTCGCAAACATTTAGTTCAAGTATTTCATTCATTGATCTCATCAAGAATTAACACTTTACCAAATTCGTACTTCATCTATGATATTCTTGAACACTTCAAGATATTCATATTGGTATTTCTCTAAACACCATTTGAAGTACTAGCATTAAGTCCAATAGGTATGTAAATACATCACATGTATTATACCTAATAGGATAATCAATCTCCCACTATGCCTAGTGAGGATTGATCATGTCCAAGAGATTCATGTCTCTTACTGGTTCTCTAACCAAAAAGAGTCTAGACTTATCCATCATATGGAAACTAGAAATGAATTTCTCATGATTTATGCTAATTTGATTGTTTGAGTTATCAATAACTTTTAGGTATCATTTTATCTTATGCATACCAAGTACCACAAGATAAACAAGGCATTGGCACAAAGATTGAAACATCAACTTTATTAATTGCCATCATTGTCATACAATATGCAAAAAAATAAGGTGTTTCTATCCATTGACAAATATGAAATAGCACTTCATAACTCTATTACATGCCTTGAAGGCTGAAAATAAACTAAAGTACTCCTATCTACGGTGGCAACACTTGCCCCATTTATTGGGTGCTTTACACTTTATATCTTGGTATCATATACCTAAAAAATGTTACAAGTTTATTTCATGACACCTTCAGGTGGAGGCGTCTGTCGCATCCTCTATCTTTAGTTCTTCTAGATAGAGAGGACAAGTCCTTTTCCAATGTCCTAGCTTTTGACAATGGTGACAATTGCCTCTCTTGGTCATGCCTCCCTTAGCTTTGAGAGTTGAAGATGACTTGGGCTACTGGCTAGCATCATAACCTTTCTTAGCCTTGCCCTTGCCCTTGCGCTTGGACTTGCCTTTCTTGTTGCTTATCATCATCACAGATTTAGGATTGTCCTTGTTCATTTGTGCCGACTGTCCTCAACATGCCCAACAACTGTGTCAATGGCTTGTCAAAGTTGTTCATGTTGTAGTTCATCACAAACTGACTATAGGATTCTGGCAATGATTGCAGTATCACGCCAGTAGGCAACTCTTGGATCAGGGGAAATCCCAGTCTTGTCAGGTTCTCCACATACCCAATCATTTTGAGCGTGTGAAGACCAACGAGATCTCCTTCTATCATGACACACTTGAACAATGCCCTGGAGACATCATATCTCTCTTGCCGTGCTTGATCTTCATACATGTTCTTGAGATGCGGAATCATCTCAATGACACCCATGTTCTCATGTTGTCTCTGCAACTCGTGGTTCATGGAGCACAACATCAAGCACTTTGCATCAATGAAATCTTCAAAATGCTTTTTATAAGCATCCCTTTCTACCTTTGGTGCGGTAAGAGCATGTTCCTCTGGAGCTGGAGTATCCACGACATAGAGCTTTCGCTCTTGAGTGAGAACAATTCTCAATTTGCTAAACCAGTCGTGGAAGTTACTCCCATTCAGCTTGTCCTTTTCAAGGACCGATCGCAATGAAAAATGATTGTTGTTTGTTGCCATTTGTACTACAAAAGGAAATATATGCAATTTAGTCAATAATTCAGTTTTGACTTATTTGATTGATTTGAAAAGTTAACGATATAATTAGGACTTTAATCAATTATCGCTCCCACTATTTTTGTTCAAATTGACAACCCTCACCATCAATTCGGAAGATTGCAGCGTACAACCTTCTAGTGAGAAAGATCTGTATTTCATCAAGTCATGAGTCATCTTTGGCTTATCACCCACAACTTGACTGTTTAGGTAGGCCATCATGCCAATTGCATCATATGCAACTCTTAGATAGATGACATGAGCAACTCCTTGCCATTCATCCCGTGCCTCTGGGCTTAGACGCTCTAAGAATCACCAGTTAAGTCTAACCCAAAAGCCAACATGGTAAACATGCATCCTTCTTTGGAAGATCCTACATGTCTACCCTTCACGCTTCCGCAAGATGGATGGCGCACCACACTTTTGCATAACCTATGCTTGGTTGATCGAGTTTTTCAAGTGTGCCGCTATTGGAAGGCGTATAAGACTTAATATTTAGATGAGGGATTTGGTTTTATAGGTACATATACATATCCAATCACCACAATACATAGTATGTATCATATACATGCTATATCCCATAGAAAACATGTGAACTGATAAAAGCGATGATTATGGCCATCCTAATGTGATTCCTCGAGCCAAGAGGAATTATAGTCATCTAGGTCTACATCACATGCAACTTGTACAAGATGAACTCTATACTTTGCCTTTCTGGGTTTGATCAACTCATCTCCATGATTGACCGGCTCGCCATCAGACCGGTCAGTTGGATGCTACCAGCCGATCGACTGACACCTCCAACGTTCGGTTCACTGGTCGTCATGCATCTCCTCAGGTCACCACCCGCTCATCTCGCTCCTCGAATCGATCTTGTAAAATGCCAACCGACCGGTTCATGCCTTGAACCGATCGTCTCAGTTGTCGTCAGGTTGTCCGCCATTCCTTGACATAACAGGAAATAAAAGTTCTATCCTATTTACATTTGAATTAGGAAACCCCGAGTTACATTCAGGGGGAGAAAAGGTAGGAAAGAAATCTCGATTTATCTCGAGTCACATCAGGAATAAGAGATAGAGAATCAGTGCACAGACTGAGATGCAAGCAACCACATTCAACCATACACAGACACAAGGTTTATTGGCCATAACCATGCTTTACATCCACCACAAAAATCATTTAAGGGTGACACGTATCGAGTGCATTCATATTACATATCATATATGTATATTGGGATTTGTGGATTTAGGATTGGACATGCATAAAGCCAATTTTATTCTCATCGTATGCAATAAATAAAGGCGACAAACCAAAATCGATCACATCAATAATCCTAAAGTATAGAGCAGTTGACGTGGCTCTGATACCATTGTTGGGTTTTAGGGGAAATAGAGAAGGCAGCGGAAACAAAAAAATTTCTTCTCCCCAAACCCAGAATAAAGGAATCGCGTCAACGTCTATACAATAGGTAGGATGGTTTGTAGATATATACCTTGTCCCAAAGATTGCTCAGTGACGTTACCTCGCAGCTTGCACAATCTTCACCTCTGGTCTTGGACGATGTTTGTGCAGCTCATGGTCACCGGGACTGTCAGGATTGACAGCTGTCCTCTGAGCAGAAGAAGTCTCCTGCCTCTGTAGTAGTCCACACTGACCATCTGGAACTCCGATCGCTTTGTCGCACAAGGCACCGGAAGCAGTCATATCGTCATGTCGGCGTACTAGTCACCGACACACTCTCCTACAACCAGTTGCTTTTCTGTAGTTGTCTTTCCCTCGCCATGCCTCCCTAATCGGGTAGCACTTTCTCGGGCTCTCCTGGTTACCACAACCAGAGAGAACGACAACTTTGTAGAGCAACTGGTGTTCTCTGAGTTGTACTTAAGAAGCCCCCAATACCCCAATATATATGAGGGTAATGGGACAAGGTTCTCTACCCTGGGCAATACAGGATTAAAGCAGGTGTAGAAGGGTCCGAAATTTCCACAAAATAACCAACTGTGCCAGCTGAACCGATCGTTTCATGCATGAACCGATCGATTGGGAACCTGAGCCAATCCGTTCACACCTGAACCGATCGGTTGGGACACTTGAGCCGATTGGTTCACTTCTGAACCGGTCGGTTCACTACCCTGGTCAGTTCCCGATTTACTTTTCATCTTTTGTTTTGAATTGATTCAAATACCAATCATTGTTCCAATCAAAGTGGACAAGTGAAATGAAGAGAAATTTCTCACCAACCTGACTTTCCCAACTCGCTCGTTTGGACCAGTTGAGCCGATCAGTTCAACCCTTGAACCGTTGATTCAGCCTATCCTGAGCCGATCGACTCACCAATATGAGCCGATCGGTTCACCAAGCTGAGCCGATCGGTTCACCAAGCTGAGCCGATCGGTTCACCAAGCTGAGCCGATCGGTTCACCAAGATGAGCCAATCAGTTCATCATATGAGACGATCTATTGGGAGTGCAGACTGTGTAAAATTAGTCAATTGCAGTTTCAATCAATCCGATACTCTAATCAATCGGTCCAACACCTTGAACACTATGATACTGAGCTATAAATTGATTGAATGTTTAGCTGAACTACTAAACTCCTTTAGCAATCAATCTAAACATCATTTGTGGATAAAATCCTCTTCTAGGTTAAATCCTATGTGTGTGACCCTACAAGCCCATTTCATGTTGGCAGTGAAAGTCCATAACACTTATGACTTCACAAGCAAAGAGCGGTGCCTAGTCGCACATCAATGCTACCCAAGTGAAAAGGAAAGTTTGAGAACAACTTTCAATCCTACAATCAATGAATGGTGTTACAGTGAATGTATAATTCCTTTATCACTAATATCCCGAATGAACTCAAGGCATGGAACAGTCATCCTATCAACGTTCATTCACTTTCTTGATCTCAGAGTAGACTGGAGGAGATATGTATGACATCAATATCACATACTGATTCACACATGCGTGCACATATCTATCTCAATCCTACTCATCAAGTGGCCATGGATATCAAACTCCCTCAGGAGGGACAAATCCCATATCTATCACTCACCCCTCAAAAGCCCCCATGTGTCAAAGCCACCCAATCATCACCTTTACAACAACCCATGTTTTAGGACTACGTTTGATGATGTCAAAGTGTACCCAATGACATGTGTTGAGTGTAGTGATTTCAGGTCAAAGAATCAAACTCACCACCATCACTGTGAGAACTGACTGTGACTACCATGTCATGGTTCCATGTGTCAAACTCACGATGGGTCTGTCTGGTACACTTGTTCTCTAACAAGTACATATGTGTTTGGTTTGATATCTCCATATCATGACTAACAAGATTCTATCATCAACCAACACCACATTCTAGTCTTGTGTGTCATTGCTATCTATCTACCTTCCACAATGACATATGACTAGGGACCTAATGAGAATGTACAAACTCTTAGCATCCATATGATCTCATCGTTCAGGTCCTGAATATGAAAGCATACATCATTGAGTACTGTCATTCTCTAGACATTCAATCTGTTCTATTATTATCTCATATGACTGAACCAGAAAGAATTGGAAGCTTTCTTTTAATGTTTATCAAATCAATCTTAATGTATCCCACCAATCATCCCATGATTGGCTCTCAGGGCATACATACCAACAGACTCCCACATGCACTGCGAGCCAATCACCCTTGAATCATATTCATAGTGATGTTCAAACATGTCCCACATGTTACTGTACTCTAGTGCTAACATAGTGAGTTATGACATCACCTTGCCAAAGTCGGTATTAACTGCATGTATCTCATCTCTTTGCTGTACGTCACACGTATGAGATGGAGTTTCCGTAATATGCGATCTAGTATTCCTTTGCTAACCTTTAGCCACATTGCATGACCAAATACTCCTTACTTGTCATCAAAGATCGGAATATCTATAAGTTCATCTCATGAACTTCCAGTTCCATATAGTATCTACTAATGTTTTCTAACATACGGATACTCGACCTTTCCCTTTAAAATGACTTTAATGGAACATTTCCATTTATCAACAAACATTCACTTTTATATATCCCATATATATTTTGTGATTAATCTTCTATCCTTTTCGGAAGTTTGCATCAATGTAACTCTTTACAATGAACCCTTCCTTATTTCCATAGAACTATTACTTCTCAAGTACTTATCAAGTTCTTATGATATTCTAGTAACCCTTACTGGAACTAGACAAACATCCACTCGTCATGTCCCACATACGAGTTATCTGAATGATCATATCATATTGTCATGTCCTACATACAAGATGAATGCTTTTTATTCTTGCCATGTCCATACATGCAAGATAATGGGATGATTACATACATGATAGATCCATATCTATTCTTAGTGTTCCCATTCTTTATAAGAATTTAGACACTTGGCTCTGGGATACTAACTGCAAGTTTTCTCCCACTGAATCTACATATACTGAACCCTTCAATATATATTGCTAATGTATGCTCTCTCCTTTTAGGTCAAGAGGTTTTCAAGAACTATCTCTATAGATCTCTATTCCTATTACATAGGAAACATCTCTATCTTCCTTAAAGATAATTTCCACAAAGGATTCCATTCTAGAACATCTCATTCCTCATCAATATGTGGAATGCAAATACACTCCCACTAAATCACATATCCCTTCTTTATCTTTGTCATATCAGTCAAACCCTTTGACTATATTATCAAAGTAAAGATCGCAGTTCTGAGTTTCTTGTACTCAATTAATCACATTGATTAGTCCATTGTAACTTATAGACTTTATTTCCATTAATGGATTCATAAACCTTATAGGCTGTCTCACGTACACATCCTTGTTTTATTCCTCATGGGAATTTAGTTTTAGTATCTGAATGCCAAATCTCCTAGTCATTAAGTTGCAATCAACAAGCATCATCCTTCTCAAAATGTTATCCATGTATCTTAACGCTTAAGACTCATTCATACATGGATTTCATCCCAATGGGTTCTACCATCAAGGTCATACATTATGGTTCACATGGAAGTCATTTAGGATGTAATGGTCATAAACCATAACTCAAAATCCGGTTCCTCATATTCATCTGGATAGTTTATTCATCACACGACCAACTCATCACATAGATAATCAAGGTGTATCTGTCAAGGATATAAGAACTCAAAACTCC
Organism: Alisma plantago-aquatica; assembly: GCA_963693085.1. Classification (NCBI taxonomy): domain Eukaryota; kingdom Viridiplantae; phylum Streptophyta; class Magnoliopsida; order Alismatales; family Alismataceae; genus Alisma; species Alisma plantago-aquatica. The sequence continues at coordinate 1,997,744,173 of OY856409.1, forward strand.
TTGTGATTCTTAATGTCCTTTTTTAGTGTGGGGTATTCTTTATTTAAGAAGAAATTAGTTATTTAATAATCATCCTATAACTCCTTAGAGTATGACTCCTTTTGATTTATACATCACCATGCCTTAATCACGAGCTCACTATGATACACTATCATAATCACTCATAAGGATCTCAAACATTTGGTTCATGTATTTCATTTATTGATCTCATCAAGAATTAACATTTTACCAAATTCGTACTTCATCTATGACATTCTTGAACACTTCAAGATATTCATATTGGTATTTCTCTAAACACCATTTGAAGTACTAGCATTAAGTCCAATAGGTATGTAAATACATCACATGTATTATACCTAATAGGATAATCAATCTCCCACTATGACTAGTGAAGACTGATCATGTCCAAGAGATTCATGTCTCTTACTGGTTCTCTAACCAAAAAGAGTCTAGACTTATCCATCATATGGAAACTAGAAATGAATTTCTCATGATTTATGCTAATTTGATTGTTTGAGTTATTAATAAATTTTAGGTATCATTTTATCTTATGCATACCAAGTACCACAAGATAAACAAGGCATTGCCACAAAGATTGAAACATCAACTTTATTAATTGTCATCATTGTCATACAATATGCAAAAAAACAAGGTGTTTCTATCCATTGAAAAATATGAAATAGCAGTTCATAACTCTATTACATGCCTTCAAGGCTGAAAATAAGCTAAAGTACTCCTATATATGTCGAAAACACTTGCCCCATTTATTGGGTGCTTTACACTTTATATCTTGGTATCATATACCTCAAAAATGTTACAAGTTTATTTCATGACACCTTCAGGTGGAGACGTCCGTCGCCTCCTTCTTCTTTAGTTCTTCCAGATAGAGAGGACAATTCCTTTTCCAATGTCCTGGCTTTTGACAATGGTGACAATTGCCTCTCTTGGTCACGCCTCCCTTGGCTTTGAGAGTTGAAGATGACTTGGGCTGCTGGCTAGCATCAGAACCTTTCTTAGCCTTTCCCTTGCCCTTGCGCTTGGACTTGCCTTTCTTATTGCTGATCATCATCACATATTTAGGTTTGTCCTTCTTCATTTGTGACTCAACTATCCTAAACATGCCCAACAACTATGTCAATGGCTTGTCAAAGTTTTTCATGTTGTAGTTCATCACAAACTGACTGTAGGATTCTGGCAATGATTGTAGTATCACGCCAGTAGCCAACTCTTGGCTCAGGGGAAATCCCAATCTTGTCAGGTTCTCCACATACCCAATCATTTTGAGTGTGTGAGGACCAAATGGATCTCCTTCTGTCATGACACACTTGAACAACACCCTAGAGACATCATATCTCTCTTGCTGTGCTTGATCTTCATACATGTTCTTAAGATGCTGAATCATCTCAATGACACCCATGTTCTCATGTTGTCTCTACAACTCGTGGTTCATGGAGCACAACATCAAGCACTTTGCATCAATGGCATCTTCAGAATTCTTTTTATAAGCATCCCTTTCTGCCTTTGGTGCGGTAAGAGCAGGTTCCTCTGGAGCTGGAGTATCCAGGACATAGAGCTTTCACTCTTGAGTGAGAACAATTCTCAATGTCCAAAACTAGTCGTGGAAGTTAGTCCCATTCAGCTTATCCTTTTCAAGGACCGATCACAATGAAAAGTGACTGTTGTTTGTTGCCATTTGTACTACAAAAGGAAATATATGCAATTTAGTCCAAAATTCAATTTTGACTTATTTGATTGATTTGAAAAGTTAACGATATAATTAGGAATTTAATTAATTATCACTCCCACTATTTTTGTTCAAATTGACAACCCTCACCATCAATTCGGAAGATTGCAACGTACAACCTTCTAGTGAGCAAGATCCGTAATTCATCAAGTCATGAGTCAGCTTTGGCTGATCGCCCACAACTTGACTATTTAGATAGGGCATCATGCCAATTGCATCATATGCAACTCTTGGATAGATGACATGCACAACTCCTTGCCATTCATCCCGTGCCTCTGGGCTTAGACGCTATAAGAATGACCAATTAAGTCTAACGCAAAAGCCGACATGGTAAACATGCATCCTGCTTTGGCAGATCCTACATGTCTACCCTTCACACTTTCGTAAGATGGATGGTGCACCATGCTTTGGCATAACCTACGCTTGGTCGATCGAGTTTTTCATGTGTGCCACTATTGGAAGGCGTATAAGACTTAATATTTTGATGAGAGATTTGGTTTTATAGGTACATATACATATCCAATCACTACAATACATAGTACATATCATATACATGCTATTTCCCACAGGAAACACGTGAACTGATAAAAGCAATGATTATGGCCATCCTAATGTGATTCCTCGAGCCAAGAGGAATTATCGTCATCTAGGTCTACATCACAAGCAACCTGTACAAGATGAACTCTGTGCTTTGCCTTTCTGGGTTTGATCAACTCATCTCCATGATTGATCGGCTCGCCATCAGGCCGGTCGGTTGGATGCCACCAACCGATCGACTGGCACCTCCAGCCGATCGGTTCACTGGTCGTCGTGCATCTCCTCATGTCGCTACCCGCTCATCTCGCTCCTCGAACCGGTCTTCTAGAACGCCAACCGATCGGTTCATGTCTTGAACCAATCATCTCTGTTATCGTCAGGTTGTCCGCCATTCTTTGACATAACAAGAAATAAAAGTTCTATCCTATTTACATTTGAATTGGGAAACCCCCAGTTACATTCGGGGGGAGCAAAGGTAGGAAAGAAATCTCAAGTTATCTCGAATCACATCAGGAATAAGAGATAGAGAATCGGTGCACAGACCGAAATGCAAGCAACCACATTCAACCATACACAGACATAGGGTTTATTGACCATAACCATGCTTTACATCCACCACAAAACTCGTTTAAGGGTGACGCGTATCGAACACATTCATATTACATATCATATATGTATATTGGGATTTGTGGATTTAGGATTGGACATGCATAAAGCCAATTTTATTCTCATCGTATGCAATAAATAAAGGCGACAAACCAAAATTGATCACATTGATAATCCTAAAGTATAGATCAGTTGACGTGGCTCTGATACCATTGTTGGGTTTTAGGGGAAACAGAGAAGGCAACGGAAACAAAAAATTTCTTCTCCCCAAACCCATAATATAGGAATCGTGTCAATATCTATACAGTAGGAAGGATGGTTTGTAGATATATACCTTGTCTCGAGGCTTTCTCGGAGACGTTACCTCGCGGATTGCACGGTCTTCACCTCCGGTCTTGGACAATGTCTATGCAGCTCCTGGTCACTGGGACTGTCAGGATTGACAGCTGTCCTCCAAGCAGCAGAAGTCTCCTACCTCTGTAGTAGTCCACACAGACCACCTGAAACTCCGATCGCCTTGTCGCACAAGGCACCGGAAGTAGTCATACCCTCCTGTCGGCGTACTAGTCACCGACACACTCTCCTATAACCAGTTGCCTATCTACACATGTCTTTCCCTTGCTGTGCCTCCCTAATCCGGTAGCACTTGCTCGGGCTCTCCTGGTTACCACAACCAGAGAGAACGACAACTTTGTAGAGAAAATGGTGTTCTCTTAGTTGTACTTGAGAAGCCCCTAATACCCCTATATATAGGAGGGTCATGGGACAGGGTTCTCTACCCTGGGCAATGCGGGATTAAAGTAGGAGTAGAAGGGTTCGGAATTTCCACAAAACAACCAACTGCACTAGCTGAACTGATCGTTTCATGCATGAACCGGTCAGTTGGGAACCTAAGCCGATTGGTTCACACCTAAACCAGTCGGTTGGGACACCTGATCCGATCGGTTCACTTCTGAGCTGGTCGGTTCACTGCCCTGGTCAGTTCCCGATTGACTTTTCCTCTTTTGGTTCGAATTGATTCAAATACTAATCCTTGTTCCAATCAAATTCGACAAGTGAAACTAAGAGAAATTTCTCACCAACCTGACTTTCCCAACTCACTCGTTTGGACCAGTTGAGCCGATCGGTTCAACCCTTGAATCAGTCGATTCAGCCTGTCCGGAGCCGACCGAATCACCAATCTGAGCCGATCGGTTCACCAAGTTGAGCTGATCGGTTCATCATATGAGTCGATCGGTTGGGAGTGCAGACTGCACAAAATCAGTCAATTGTAGTTTTAATCAATCTGATACTCTAATCAATCGGTCCAACACCTTGAACACTATGATCTTGAGCTATCAATTGATTGAATGTTTAATTGAATTACTAAACACCTTTAGCAATCAATCTAAACATCATTTGTGGATAAACTCCTCTTCCAGGTTAAATCCTACGTGTGTGGCCCTACATGCCCATTTCACATTGGCAATGAAAGTCCATAACACTTATGACTTCACAAGCAAAGAGCGGTGCCTAGTCTCACATCAATGCTACCCAAGTGAAAAGGAAAGTTTGAGAACAATTTTCAATCCTACAATCTGTGAATGGTGTTACATTGAATTGATAATTCCTTTGTCACTGATATCTCGAATGAACTCAAGGCATGGAACAGTCATCCTGTCAACGTTCATTCACTTTCTTGATATCAGAGTAGACTGGAGGAGATATGTATGACATCAATATCACAACTGATTCACACATGCGTGCACACACCTATCTTAATCCTACTCATCAACTGGACATGGATATCAAACTCCCTCAGGAGGGACAAATCCCATATCTATCACTCACCCCTCAAAAGCCCCCATGTGTCAAAGCCACCCAATCATCACCTTTATAACAACCCATGTTTTAGGACTGTGTTTGATGATGTCAAGGTATACCCAACGACATGTGTTGAGTGTAGTGATTTCAGGTCAAAGAATCACACTCACCACCATCACTGTGAGAACTGACTGTGACTACCATGTCATGGTTCCATGTGTCAAACTCACAGTGGGTCTGTCCAGTACACTTTTCTCTAACAAGTACCTATGTGTTTGGTTTGATATCTCCATATCATGACTAACAAGATTCTATCATCAACCAACACCACAATCTAGTCTTGTGTGTCGTTGCTGTCTATATACCTTCCACAATGACATCCGACTAGGGACATAATAAGAATGTACAAACTCTTAACATCCATATGATCTCATCGTTCAGGTCCTGAACCTAAAAGCATACATCATTGAGTACTTTCATTCTCTAGACATTCAATCTATTCTATCATTATCTCATATGACTGAACCAGAAAGAATCGGAAGCTTGCTTTTGATGCTTATTAAATCAATCTTAATGTATCCCACCAATCATCCCATGATTGGATCTCAGGGCATACATACCAACAGACTCCCACTTGCATTGTGAGCCAATCACCCTTGAATCATATTCATAGTGATCTTCAAACATGTCCCACATGTTACTATGCTCTAGTGCTAACATAGTGAGTTATGGCAACACCTTGCCAAAGTCGGTATTAACTACATGTCTCTCATCTCTTACTTGTCATCAAAGATCGGAATATCTATAAGTTCATCTCATGAACTTCCAGTTCCATATATTATCTACTAATGTTTTCTAACATACGGATACTCGACCTTTCCCTTTAAAATGGCTTTAATGGAACGTTTCCATTTATCAACAAACATTCACTTTTATATATCCCATATATATTTTGTGATTAATTTTCTGTCCTTTTCAGAAGTTTGCATCAATGTAACTCTTTACAGTGAACCCTTCCTTATTTCCATAGAACTATTACTTCTCAAGTACTTATCAAGTTCTTATGGTATTCCAGTAACCCTTACTGGAACTAGACTGACATGCACTCATCATGTCCCACATATGAGTTATCAGAATGATCATATCATATTGTCATGTCCTACATACAAGATGAATGCTTTTTATTCTTGCCATATCCATACATGCAAGATAATGGGATCATTACATACATGATAGATCCATATCTATTCTTAGTGTTCCCATTCTTTATATGAATTGAGACACTTGGCTCTGGGATACTAACTCCAAGTTTTCTCCCACTGAATCTACGTATAATGAACCCTTCAATATAGATTGCTAATGTATGCTCTCTCCTTTTAGGTCAAGAGGTTTTCGAGAACTATCTCTATAGATCTCGATTCCTATTACATAGGAAACATTTCTATCTTCCTTAAAGATAATTTCCACAAAGGATTCCATTCTAGAACATCTCATTCCTCATCAATATGTGGAATGCAAATAAGCTCCCACTAAATCACAGATCCCTTCTTTATCTTTGTCATATCAGTCAAACCCTTTGACTATATTATCAAAGTAAAGATCATAGTTCTGAGTTGCTTGTACTCAATTAATCACATTGATTAGTCCATTGTAACTTATAGACTTTATTTGCAGTAATGGATTTATAAACCTTATAGGTTGTGTCACGTACACATCCTTGTTTTATTCCTCATAGGAATGCAGTTTTAGTATCTGTATGCCAAATCTCTTAGTCATTAAGTTGCAATCAACATGCATCATCCTTCTCAAAATGTTATCCATGTATCTTAACGCTCAAGACTCATTCACACTTATGGATTTCATCCCAATGGGTGCTACCATCAAGGTCATACCTTATGGTTCACATGGAAATCATTTAGGATGTAATGGTCATAAACCATAACTCAAAATCCAGTTCCTCATATTCATCTAGATAGTTGATTCATCACATGACCAACTCATCACATAGATAATCGAGGTGTATCTGTCAAGGATATAAGAACTCACAACTCCTTGTCATTCTTAATGTCCTTTTTTAGTGTGGGGTATTCTTTATTTAAGAAGAAATTAGTTATTTGATAGTCATCCTCTAACTCCTTAGTGTATGACTCCTTTTGATTTAGACATCACCATGCCTTAATCATGAGCTCACTATGATACACTATCATAATCACTCATAAGGATCTCAAACATTTGGTTCAAGTATTTCATTCATTGATCTCATCAAGAATTAACACTTTACCAAATTCGTACTTCATCTATGATATTCTTGAACACTTCAAGATATTCATATTGGTTTTTCTCTAAACACCATTTGAAGTACTAGCATTAAGTCCAATAGGTATGTAAATACATCACATGTATTATACCTAATAGGATAATCAATCTCCCACTATGACTAGTGAAGACTGATCATGTCCAAGATATTCATGTCTCTTACTGGTTCTCTAACCAAAAAGAGTCTAGACTTATCCATCATATGGAAACTAGAAATGAATTTCTCATGATTTATGCTAATTTGATTTTTTGAGTTATCAATAACTTTTAGGTATCATTTTATCTTATGCATACCAAGTACTACAAGATAAACAAGGCATTGTCACAAAGATTGAAACATCAACTTTATTAATTACCATCATTGTCATACAATATGCAAAAAAATAAGGTGTTTCTATCCATTGACAAATATGAAATAGCAGTTCATAACTCTATTACATGCCTTCAAGGCTGAAAATAAACTAAAGTACTCCTATGGCGGCAACACTTGTCCCATTTATTGGGTGCTTTACACTTTATATCTTGGTATCATATACCTCAAAAATGTTACAAGTTTCTTTCATGAAACCTTCAGGTGGAGACATAAGTCGCCTCCTTCTTCTTAGTTCTTCCAGATAGAGAGGACAATTCCTTTTCCAATGTCTTGGCTTTTGACAATGGTGACAATTGCCTCTCTTGGTCACGCGTCCCTTGGCTTTGAGAGTTGAAGATGACTTGGGCTGCTGGCTAGCATCAGAACCTTTCTTAGCCTTTCCCTTGCCCTTGCGCTTGGACTTGCCTTTCTTGTGCTTGGACTTGCCTTTCTTGGCCCGAAAATTTACTCAAAATCGCTATTGTGGGAATCTGCAGCAAAAAGAATGCAAATGGTCATCATAATTAAAAGCAATCAACTATTTTTTCTATTGACCAGATCCAGAAAGTTTTCATCCGCCGGCTAGGAATCTTCTAGATAGTCTTGTATCTAGGGTTTCCACCCGTCCTTCCCCTATAAAAGGAGGGGGGACTCCACTAATAAAAGGGGCCCCAAGTTCCTTTTGTACGCAATCAATAGCAGAATTCTGTTGTTTTCATGTAATCTTCCTTTCAAGAGCAATAAAGATAAGTTCTTTCATAAAGTTAATTCTTTTATTTCGGTTCAGGTTCTCTTTTCTCTGGTTCTTCTTTTTCTGTGTTTCTCTTGGCACGGGTGATAAAGCAAACGAGTCATTTAATCGTCACTGTCTTGGACTCTACAGAGATCTGGAATTGTGGTCTATGACTCTTTTACTTTCTTTCTCAATTTCTCCCATCCTCACCATGAGTAGCGAGTAGTTTCCTTATTGAGGCACGGGGAATAACCCCTTAGCCATGTTATTATATGATCAAATTTTTACATGACTATTTAGATGGATGGTTTTTGGTTTAGAAATTTCCGATTTAAATGACGTAATTAATTGTTTTATCACTTGTTAATCTCGGTGGATGCGACCGTGAAAATTGGGATTAGAACACCTAAACCGAATTCATGAGGATTTGGATGTGACCATGGAAAAATTTCCTTTAGGATGAAGAACAAGGACACGTGAATACTAGGACCAATGGGTTCACGTAGAGTTCCTCTTTTGTGTTTTATTTACAAATATGCACATGCCTGCTTCCTTCTTATTGTCGTGTATCATTCGATTTTGTTTTCACAAGGGCTAAGGTGGTGAAACCCCTAAACCTCGATGCCTTCCTCTTTGATTTCAAATCACTTTTTTATTATTTACTTTAAGTTTGCCCTATAATTTTCAGTATTTACTTTTATTAGATAATCTTTTATGCTAACAATTTCTTCTTTTACTTTCTCTTATTTAGAATAATCTTTTATTTTCCTTGCATTAGTGTAACCTTTTGTTCTTCTTGAAATTTTATTTCTTGCATTAGAATATTGAACTCCTCTCATATCAGACTTTATTTTATACAAATCTTTCAAAATTACCAAAAAGAAATAATTTCAAAAATAAATTGAGTTTATAAGAAATAGATCTTAAAAATGTTGTCCTGTGGGATCGATCCTTCTATACTAGCCTTAATCGAAAAGTAAAAAAATATTAAACTCTAGGATAATTTTTTAGTGAATTGGTGTGCAAACGACGCGTATCAATTTTGGCGTCGTTTCCAGGGACAACAGATCATTTTCTTGAACCCCGATTTTTTTTGAAAAACTTTTTATTTTTTATTTTTTTATGCCTTCCGGGTAACATTCTGGAAGTGTTATCTCCTCTTTCTACTGAGTTTCCATTCCAGCAGTATATATTTTTACAAATGAATATAATTGTATAACTGTATAACTATGCATGTGCCGCCCATCGAACGATCTTACACCGCTAGTTTATGATCCTGAGCCAGAAAGAACTTTCCATCGCTTAAATCGACAAAACCGACTTAGGATGGACAAAGAGGAGGTTGCTCGTAGGATTGAGCAGACAATTGCCACTCAAAGAGAGTTGATGATGGATGAACGCACGACTCAAGAAGCCAACTGCGTGCAACCTATATCACTGAGCAAGAGGCTATAGAAGCCGCTCAGAGGGAGGTCGAGAGACAAAAATAACTTAAGGATTTTTCACTCCAAAAACTAGATATGCACAACACCCGGTTGTGCCACCCGCAATCACAACCCCTCAATTCGGGATCCGCACTCAGTGGATTATGATACTTCAGGCCAATCCTTTTTCTGGGACCAAGGGTGAAAGTTGTCAAGATCACCTCCAACGCTTCACATACCTTAGCTCCTTGACTAAAATCCCAGGCATTTATGAAGACGCCATTAGACTTAGACTTTTCAAGTACTCTCTTTCAGGGGCATCCAACAGTTGGTACAATACCATGGAGAGTGAAAACCCCGTCACCACTTGGGAAGAAATTCAAACAAATTTTTTGGATAAATACTTTCCCCATTCCCTCACCTATGAGATTAGAGGACAAATCTTGTTCTTTTCAATGGTCCCTGGGGAAACCTTAGGAGAAGCTTGGGAAAGATTTCGGGAACACCTCCATCATTGCTCTCATCATGACATATCACAATCTCAACTCATTGAGATATTTTATCGTGGTGTTGATGATGACACCAAGAAATTTCTTGATTCCTCATCTGGAGGAAATTTTATGTTCCAAAATCTAAGCAACACATGGGAGGTAGTTAAAAGAGCTTCTGAAACCCAGGCTAGATGCGGAACCGGTGGGGTCTTAAAAGTGGCTAAGGCTGAGGTAAACCCATACATTCATACTATTTTTGAAGCTCTTAAATTAATCTCTTTGAAACAAGACCGCTTAGAATCATCCTTTAATGCCTGAAAGACAACCTCAACAAGTGAGGGTTGTAGAATCTTTATGTGGGATATGCCAAGGTTATGCTCATGCCACCCTCCAATTTCAATATATCTACAACACCCCTGTGCAGTCTAATATTGGTCAATAAGTAGAGGACCTCAACTCTATCCATAGTATCCCAGGCCAGGCTTACTACAATCCAAACCAAGCCAGAAACCATCCTGGATTTCAATATGGAAACCCCTCAAGAGCTGAAAACTCATCTCAACTTCCCCCTCCACAAAGACCCTCACAACCCCAAGCCAACTATTGTCCACCACCAGTTTTTCATACAATAACAACCAAAGGAATTTTGGGAACCAAGGAAATTTTAGGGGAAATTTCCAAAATTTTGGCCATTACTGAGGACAACAATATCAAAACCTTCATCAACCTCCACCTCAACCACAAAAGAATGTCCTCACCGCTTCAACTGACGATAAGGTAGCTGCCTTAGAGAAAATAATAATAGCACATCAAAAGTCTACTGATGCTCAATTTTTCTGTCTTTTTGCTCAACAAAAACCCCTTTCCAATATATTTGTTAGCCAACCTGAACCCAATCCCAGGCATATAGAACAACTTAAGGCTATTACTACCAGATCCGACCTTACCACAGAAGAAGAAGGAAGTCCCCCCTCATATATTTTAACCAAGGGGGCAACGAAGAGGTTGTTGTTGTCCCTCGAGCGCTGAGATCACCTCCCCCATAAGAGGAGAGTCATGTATATAAGCCATGTGTACCTTTTTCCGATCGGATGAAGAATACCCAATTAGACTCTAGGTTCAACAAATTCAAGAAAATTATGAGAACGTTATGCGTCAACATCCCACTTTTGGATGCTATGACTGATCTACCTGAATGAAAAAAATTCTTCAAAGCTCTTCTAAACCGTAAGCGCACTACCTAAGAATCTGAAATGGTAAAATTGGATAGAACTACATCATACATCATCCAAAGTAAAATGCTAAAGAAATATAAAGACCCATGATCTTTTGAGATCTTGTTCTATCAATGACTCTACCAACCATTCGGGCCTATCTGATCTTGGAGCTAGTGTATCTATCATCCCTTTGAGCATGTGTAGAAGGTTTGGTCTCACTGATGATAGACCCACTCCGATGCGTATTCAACTAGAAAACTCTTCCATTATCAAGCCTCTTGGTATTATTGATGATGTGCCGGTCAAGGTCAAAATTTTTATATCTCCTATGACTTTGTGGTACTTGATATAAAAGAAGACACTCGCTACCACCCTCATCTTTGGTCGGCCATTCCTCGCCATGGCCAGGGCCCTCATCGACGTTGAGGCAGGACTTCTCACACTATGAGTGGGAATAGAATTTATAAATTTTCAAGCCTTTGGGGGTAGCATGAAGTACACCCAGGAGAAAGAAGTCTATTTCCTTGAATGCATGGACCATTTCAATAAGATGCAACAACGTTTCCTTAATTTTGAACCACCACATGTGACCGAGACCCAAATTTCTCTGGTGGACAATCAAGTTGCCATTCAAAATGCCCAAGTCAGCCCTATCAAGATGGACATTTCCCCTCCCACTATTCATATTGTGGGCACAACCAACATCACCACTCAAGAAATTCCCCTCCCACAACCCCCTCACCCATCTATGACCATGTCCATTTCCTCTCCTCCCTCTCCCTTTGAGGCACCACTCTATTATAATCGCCAAATCCCTTATGAGCCACCACTACATATCACTACCCAAGCAGTGCAGCCAAATGTCATAGATAGATACTCCGACTATCATCCTTTCATCCCAACCCCCATTGACATTAGTGGACAACATACAATCGGAAAATTACAATTCAGTCAAAACAATGCTTGATAACCTCCCATTTTGCGATGTTATCTTACTAGTTTTCCTCAGTTTTCCATACAATTTCTTAGTTAAATTAGATAGAAACTTTAACTTTCCACCTTTTTGTAAATATACCATTAGATTAACTTCTCCTTTTCACTTCTTACAGAAAAGCACAAAAAAAATTACAAAACCCCCAACCGAATAAAGATCAAATGGTCCCAAGACCGTGTGAAGCCAAATGGTCCCGAGACTGTATGAAGCCAAACGGTCCCAAGACCGAATGGAGATCAACCAGTTCCGAGACCGTATGAAGCCACACGGTCCCAAGGCCGAATAAAGGTCAAACGGTCCTGAGACTGTGTGAAGCAAAACAGTCCCGAGATCGTATGAAGACAAACGGTCCCAAGACCGAATGGAGATCAACTGGTCCCGAGACTGTATGAAGCCACACGGTCCCAAGACCAAATAAAGGTCAAACGGTCCGGAGACCATATGAAGCCAAATGGTCCCAAGACCGAATGGAGATCAATCGGTCCCGAGACCGTATGAAGCCACTCAACCCCAAGATCGAATGAAAGCAAATGGTTTCAAACCGAGAGGACTCAAATGGTCTCCAGACCGAGAGAGTCCAAACGGTCTCCAAACCGTGTGAAAATCCAAACGGTCTCCAAGACCGTTTGGACCCACATACCCCAAACCTTTTAAGGCTCACTCAAAATCCTATAAATAGAACCCAAAGGGGTCCTCACAAATCATCAAGTCTTAGACGTCCAAAGGCTGCCTCTATTGTTCCAGAGCCATTCCATCCTTCACCCACTGCCCCGAGGCTGCCGGTCTAAGATCCATACTCCATCTCCAAGCTACTTTCTCTCTCATCGACAAAGAAGGTGGGAAGAGGAGGATTCATCATCAAGCAAGCTATGAAGTGTGAAGATCGTTGCTCTCTCTCCTCTGAGGGGTCAACCTTCCTTCCTCCTTCATGGAGATGACACACACTCTCTCTCTTCCCGCCTCCTTCTTTGTTCTTGCCATGACCGAGTAGTTTCATACACTAGGGTGCAGGGAGTAGCCCCGCTACCCATGCTTTCATTTCATACATTGTAATTCTTGAGTTTGCAATAGAAAAACACTATCTTTCCAGTTCAACATCAATCGTTTAATGAATGCTAGTTGCTTGATCACCAACTTGTGTTATCTATTATCTGTTACTGCAAATTGTCTATGTTTGTACTTCCAGATTCGAATATTGACTGTTTGTTGGTTCCAGGTTGTATGTAGTCACCATACGTTTGGTTCGGTATCTCGGAGCATTTTTCAAGGAGTGGAGTAAACTCACCTCCATTTGTGTACTTTCATACTATGAAATGGAATCAATTGACGTATGAAAGTACAACCTTGATAGGTCGAGGAACACACTTTGCGAGGGGAGTGATGCAAAGTAAGTGACCATTCGTCTGGGGATGGCTGGCATTGCAACACTTCCACGTTTCTCGTAGTTAGTTATATGAAAGGAAGCTAAGTCTAAAAAGATACTAACTGTTTAGACTCTTTTCTTTGCAAGCCAAGTTATCGTAATGTATGTTTTGATCCATGCGTAGTGGTGGTGAAACCCGATCACATCCTAGTGGTTTCCAAATATTGTTTACAACTTTAAGTTTACTTTCTTGTTATTTTCTTTCTCTGCACTTAGCTTAACCATCAAATCAACTCTTTGATCTAAATACCAAATGTTAAGGAGTTAAATGAAATTCTAACATTTTCTATCTTGTTGATCTTAACAAGACCGTTGTCCTGTGGATTTGACCCTTAACTATACTACGATAAGACTTACACATATCCTAGCATACGTGGGTGGAGTTTTTAATCTAGTATAAGCAAGGATAAACCTAAATACTTGCTATCTTTAGGATTTTTAGTGGTGCACGCAACTCCATGCAAGTGGAAGCTCCATAAAAAATTGGCGCTGTTGCCGGGACAACAGAACATTTTAATTTCATTTATCATCTTGCTATTTGGTTAGGATTTTACACTTTTACTTTAAACATTACCCCATATTTTCTTAATTTCACCATATCTCCTGCATCATCTGAAAAGTGTGTTTCTTCCTCTACTCAAGTAGAAGACGTGTATGCAACCATTGCATAATCTCAGATTCTCCCCTGATCGAGAGTACGACTCTGAGGTAGAGAGAAGCTTCCACCGCTGCATTAGACTTAATCATCAAAGAGCCAGACAAATGGCCGAAGATCAATGCCAAGCTGCACTAGTGATGGAAAGGGTCAACGCTTCCATAGCAGCCTAGTGAGCACAACTCATTTCCGACACGCGTGCCCAAGTTTAGGCTAAAGTACGGGCTGAAGAGCAAGCCCGCATCCGTGCTGAGAATGAAGCAGCCACGGCTGCTGCTCAACTGTTGGTAAGAAGCAAGCAATTACGGGATTATGCTGTTCCCAAGAACTATGAAGACAACCATCCATTCCAACCACCACTCATCAACACTCCTAATTTTGAGATTAGGACACAATGGATCCAAATAATGCAGGGCATCTCATTCTCTGGAAGTTCCGGAGATGACTGCATGGACCATTTGAAGAGGTTCAAAGCTCTTTGCAGGTTGGTGCCACAAGCTGGAATAACCATGGATGCAGTCATGCTCAGACTCTTCAACTTCACCTTGTCTGGAAGAACACTAAGCTGGTACAATTCTTTGGACGGGGAGCCAATCACCACCTGGGATCCCTTGGAAGAGAAGTTCTTGGAGAAATTCCTTCCCCCTTCTCTAACCTACCAAATTAGAGGACAAATCAACCAATTCCTTCAACTACCGGGGAGTCACTGGCTGACTCATGGGAAAGGTTCAAGGAAATCTTGAGGAAATGCCCTCACCATGGAATCTCACAAAATCAGCTCATAGAAACTTCTTATAGGGGAGTAAGTGATGAAATTAAGAAGTTCTTAGATTCCTCATCTGGAGGAAACTTAATGAGACAGAACTACGAAGACACCTGGAGGATCGTCACTCTCGGAGCCAAAAATCAATCCAATTGGGGGAGGGTGACCACAGAAGGAGTTCTAAAGGTTTGTAAAGCTAAAGAATCTATGGAAATGAAATCCATAGCCGAAGCTTTGAAAACCATAGCCAACAAACAACAAGCCCTCGAAGCATCATTTGGGGAGTACGACCGAAAGAAGAACCCCTAACAAGCTAAAGCAGCTACATGAACTTGCGAGGCCTATCATGCATTTGATCATCCCACATTGTCATGTGGTCTCCTATACAATGTAATGATGGATTTGCAACCACCTCAACCACAATATGAGCCGATCATTGAACACCCTAAGGATCAGATGCCAGAACAAGTAAATTCCATCCATTCCATACCAGGACAAGCTTACTACAATCCAAATCAATCGAGAAATCATCCCGGGTTTCAATATGGAAATCCTACGGGGACTGCTAACCCGCAACATCAAACACAAGGTGGATCTTCCAACAGACTACCACCTGGATTTCAAAGCAACTACAACCAAAACCAAGGGAATTTTAGAAACAATTTCCAGAGATCCAACTACCCAAGAAATCCCTTTGCATATTACCAATAT
Organism: Alisma plantago-aquatica; assembly: GCA_963693085.1. Lineage (NCBI taxonomy): Eukaryota > Viridiplantae > Streptophyta > Magnoliopsida > Alismatales > Alismataceae > Alisma > Alisma plantago-aquatica. Next base: position 1,997,759,942 of record OY856409.1, read on the forward strand.
ACTCACCCTCCTCTGCACCCACAATTATAACAAACTCAGCTGCAACAGCCGCAACAACCTTAGTTGCCAGCACCTCAACAACAACCACCTCAAGGACAGCAACAACTCACTCAATTTCAACAGAAGAATGCCCCACCATAGCAGAATGATGAACTGTCCTTGATAAGGCAGATGCTGCAATCACAACAAACCATGCTGGCTAACCAGCAAGCCCAACAAAAAGCTGTGGAAACCCAGATAGCATAGATAGCAGCTCAGCTAAAACCTCCATTGGGCACTTTCGCTGGCCAGTCAGAAGCAAATCCAAGACACGATCAACATAGACCAGAATAATTAAATGCTGTTACAATAAGGTCTGGTCGTGCTCTCACTGAAGCCATCTCAGTTAATCAAGAAGACAGGGATGTAACTGAAATCATCCCAACTGAAGAATCAGGTCAAGAAGCTGAAGAAAGGAAAGAAAAGGAACAAGGTCCCAAAGAACCAGAGGTTCCACAATATAAGCCAAGGATACCCTATCCTAGAAGGATAAAGGAAACCATACTAGACTCTAGATTCCAGAAATTCAAAGAGGCAATGAAGAAACTTTATGTTGATATTCCTTTTCTCGACGCCTTATCTGAAATCCCAGCCTGGTCCAAATATCTGAAGACCTTGCTGTCAAAGAAATATATGACAGAGGAGCATGAAACTGTCAAGCTAGCCCAAACCACTTCTGATATCATTTTGAATAAAATGCCAAAGAAACAGAAGGACCCTGGCTCCTTTGGCATACAATGCTCTATTGGGAACACTTCTTGTAAAAAGGGATTGGCCGACTTGGGAGCCAACATATCAATTATGCCATTTTCCATGTGCAAGAGATTTGGGTTCACTGACTTGTTGCCTACAACAATGACCATCCAGCTCACTGATTCCACCATTACTGCACCCCGGGGAATCATTAAAGATATTCTAGTAAGAGTGGGGAGGGACTCTTATGTCCCTTGTTATTTTGTCATTATGGATATAAAAGAAGACCTAAGGTGCCCAATAATATTCGGTAGACCCTTCCTCACCACAGCTAGAGCATTAATTGATGTCGAGGCTGGCATAATTACCTTGAGGTTGGGTAAAGAAACTGTTCAATTCAGGGTTTTCAATAGCCTGAAGAGCCCTAGTATCCATGAAGAGGTTTTTCTTCTTGAAGCAATTGATAAAATGTATCAACTCAAGAAAGCAAATCTAGAACCAGCAGATGCCCTGGAGGACGCTCTAATAAATCTGGAAGCTGAATTTTCAACCAACGAGTTAGTTCAGCAATGCCTGCAATACTTGGAGCATGCTGAAAAAGTCCCAGAAGCTACTTTTGAAGAACTGAAATCTATCACCATATTAGAGACAACAAAAGTACCCAAAGCCCCAAAAATGAAAACTCTACCAACTGGGCTCAAACATGTCTTCCTAGATGAAGAAAAATTATGTCCAGTTATCATTAGCTCCTCTCTGGTTGACGATCAGGAAGAAATGCTTCTCACTGAACTAAGGAAGCACAAGAAAGCAATTGGGTACAAGATGACTGACCTAACAGGCATAAACCCATCTCTATGCATGCATAAACTACCTATGATAGAAGAGTTCAAACCCTCAAGGGAGCACCAGAGAAAACTGAACCCAAATATGAAAGAGGTAGTTCGCCTTGAGGTTCTTAAACTCTTGAAAGTGGGTATTATCTATCCAATTTCTGATTCTCAGTGGGTTAGTCCTGTCCAAGTGGTCCCTAAAAAGGGGGGAACCACTGTTGTCTTAAATGATAAGAATGAACTAATACCTACAAGGACTGTTACTGGTTGGAGAATGTGCATTGATTATAGAAAACTGAACAAATCAACAAGGAAAGACCATTTCCCTTACCCTTCCTTGACGAAGTCCTTGAGAGGCTAGCCCACCAAAAAAATTTTTGCTACCTCGATGGATATTTTGGGTTTTACCAAATCCCAATTCACCCCGAAGACCAAGAAAAAATGACATTTACTTGTCCTTTTAGGACATACACCTTCAGAAGGATGCCCTTCGGGCTATGCAACACACCCGTAACCTTCCAAAGGTGCATGCCTGCTACCTTCACGGGATTAACTGAAACCATTATGGAGGTGTTCATGGATGATTTTTCAGTATACGGAGACTCTTTTGACAACTGTCTGCTCAACCTAAGTAAAGTCTTACAGAGATGCGAGGAAACAAACCTTATCCTAAACTGGGAAAAATGTCACTTTATGGTGACTGAAGGTGTTGTCCTCAGACATCGAGTGAGTGAAAGAGGAATTGAAGTAGACAAGGTAAAAATCGATGTCATCTCAAAGTTGTCACCGCCCAAAGACATAAGGGGAGTGCGAGCTTTCTTGGGTCATGCTGGGTTCTACTAGAGATTTATCAAAGACTTCTCGAAAATAGAAAAACCTATGACTTACCTATTGACCAAGGATGTTGATTTCAACTTTGACCATGAATGCATGCATAGCTTTACAACCTTTAAGAATGCTCTAATCTCTTCACCCATTATGAGAGTGCCTGACTGGTCACAACCTTTTGAAATAATGTGTGACGCTAGAGACTATGCTATAGGGGCGGTGCTGGGGCAGAGAATAGACAAAAAGCCATATGTAATATACTACGCATCCAAGACGTTAGATGAGGCACGAAAGAATTATACTACTACTGAAAAGGAATTCTTAGCCATCATCTACGCCTTCGAAAAATTTCATTCTTATCTAATTGGATCAAAGGTCGTAGTATATACATACCACTCCGCCATCAAATATCTTATTCAGAAATAGGATGCAAAACCTAGACTCATACGATGGGTATTGATGCTGCAAGAATTTGATCTTGAAATAAAAGACAAGAGCGGAGTGGAAAATGTCGTCGCTGACCACCTAAGTCACATCGAGTGTCAAGAGGATGACAATGTACCTATCCGAGACTCCCTCCCTGACGACCAGCTTATGAAAATTACCATCGGATTTCCCTGGTACACCGACATAGTGAACTATCTGGCTACATGAATCATCCACCCTTCCGCCTCTCACCACGATAAAAAGAAATTTCTCCATGATGTTAAGCAATACTTCTGGGACGAACCTTATCTTTTTCGTCTATGCAGACAGACTTTTCCATCGCTGCCTACCAGAAGAGGAAATTACCCCTGTCTTAGAGCACTATCATTCTGGCCCCACTGGGGGGCACATGAGTTCGAAGAAGACCGCTCTCAAAGTTCTACAATTGGGTTTCTTTTGGCCAACAATAGCAAGAGATTCCTATGATTTTATAAGATCCTGCAATAAATGTCAGCTTTCTGGCGGTATAACTAAACGGAATGAAATGCCTCTCACTTTGTGGCAAGAAATTGAACTTTTTGATGTTTGGGGAATAGACTACATGGGTCCCTTCCCATCATCTTATGGATTCTCTTACATATTGGTCGCTATGGATTATGTTTCGAAATGGGTAGAAGTTATACCCACCGTATCCTGCGATTCCAAGCCAGTCATCAAGATGTTCAAAGATATCATCTTCCCTAGATTCGGAGTCCCCCGAACTATCATATCAGACAGAGGAACCCATTTTATGGAAAGAAGCTTTGAAGCCCTCTTGAGAAAATATGGGGTCAACCATAAGGTCGCCACACCTTATCATCCACAAACAAGTGGCCAAGTTGAAGTTTCAAATAGACAATTGAAAGCTATCTTAGAAAAAAATAGTCAATAGACATCGTACTGATTGGTCTACCAAGCTCCCCGATGCCCTTTGGGCATACCGCACAACTTATAAAACACCAATAGGAACAACCCCGTTCTGTTTGGTGTATGGAAAGTCGTATCATCTACCGGTTGAACTAGAACATAAAGCTTGGTGGACCATCAAACAATTGAATTTTAATCTCAAAAGTGCTGGTGAATATAGACAACTTCAACTACAAGAACTTGAGGAGCTTAGAATGACAGCTTACCAAAGTGCCAAAATCTATAAAGAACAAACAAAGATGTGGCACGATGGCCACCTCAAAAGATAAGACATCGCTGTCGGAGATAAGGTCCTCCTCTTCAATTCCAGACTTAAGATGTTTCCTGGAAAGCTCCGCACGAAATGGTCTGGACCTTTCACAATTAAACACATCTACCCCACTGGAGAAGTCATCATCCTTGATAATAATGGGGGAGAACGGACCGTTAATGGCCACAGATTGAAGAGATATTACACACCAGTAGACAAAATACCAAGACAAACTATCGAGATCCACGATCCCTCAACATCGACATAACCAAATTGGATTTTTATCGAGCCATTGACGTAAAACCCAGATTCTACTTGGGAGGCAACCTAAGATCTGAGTATCACAAATTTTTTTTGCCTAGTTTTGCTAATTTTCTAATCTCTTCATTTGATTTAGACTTATCTTCTTTAATATGAAAATATAAAAATTCACATAAATAACCAAAACAAACATAAAAATATAAAATCCAAAAACCTAATTAAATCTTAACCTAACAGTTTTGAAACTGTTTGGACTCAAACAATCTCGAAACCGATTGATCATTTTGATCTCAAAACTGTTTGGTCCTTTCGGTCCTAAAACCATTTGGAACCCAAACGGTCTCGAAACCGTTTGGAACCCAAATGGTCTCGAAACTGTTTGGACCCCAAACGGTCTCCAGACCATTTTCCCTTAGGAATTTGTAGCGAAACCCAACGTTTTCTATAAATATTAACCCCCCATCATTTTATTTCCCTAGATTCTCGATTTCTCTAAACCCTCACGCGAACCATGTTCCATTATGTTTCTCTGCTACTGACTCGTTTTCGTTCTACGACCATCACCGACGTCGCTGCCGATGCCACCATAGCTCCATGCCCCTTTGTGACTTCATCTCTGTCGTTATCGCCATTCGTCGCTTCGTCGCCGTCGTCATAACCTTCACCCTCCACACCGTCATTTTCTTCATCCACAACAGCAAGGTAGAACCAGCCAAAGCTGTCCATTGTAACGCTAACGATGAGTTCTTCTTTCTTCGCCGTCATCATCCACTGCTTCCGCCCATTTTCAACCGTCCATACACTTTGCCTTCCTAATGATCTCGGCTCAAACGGTCCTAAAACCGTTTGGTGCCAAATAGTTCTGAAACCGTTTGAGCTCGGGACCGTTTGGACCCAAATGGTCCTAAAACTGTTTGGTGCCAAACGGTCCTGAAACTGTTTGAGCTCGGGACCATTTGGACCCAAACGGTCCTAAAACCGTTTGGACCCAAACAGTCCTAAAACCGTTTGGTGCCAAATGGTCCTAAAACTATTTGAGCTTGGGATCGTTTGGACCCAAACGATCCTAAAACCGTTTGGACCCAAAAGATCTTCAAACCATTTAAACCCAAATGGTTTTCACCTTCACAATTTCTTCTATTAAGCAAACCAAAGGGTTTTGCAAAACCCTTTGAAACCAAATAGTCTCAAAACCATTTGGATCCAAACGGTCCTCCAAATCGTTTGGTTCCATAAAAAAAACAAATTTTAATTTCAAGATTGCTTGTCAACTTTCAGAATGGCATCACCTGCAAAGGAGATCACCACCTGGACTACAGAATAGTTGATGATGCGCAGAACTAAGCTCCAGCGCATCATTGACTCATGCGAAAAGATTGGAAAAACTCTGACTGACCTACCCATGTTCATCCAAGACCTCGAACAAATCAACCAATTCTTAGCAGTTAATCCTGAGGAAGAGGCCCAAGATATCTCCTCATCCGATGATGCCTTGGAAAATGAGCCAACTACCGAGGAGGAATCCCCATCCACAAAGACAAAGGGGAAACGGAAGACCCAGGAAGCTGCAAAAGAACAACCAACAAAGAAATGAGCAAGGAAGCAAGTACATCCCGCCACTATAAGGGAACAAACCCTGGAGGGATACGTTCCATCAACCACTGCCGATCCCGCCACCACCGCTGCCCCTGCTTTCACCACCATCACCACCACAACACCACCACCAACAAATATTTTCATCCACCCCCTGCCGTCTATTGACAAGACCCTGAAGCCAACAAAGTATGTTTTCTGCAACGTACTACTAAAGATGGGGATATATGATAGAATCCTCACTCTGCTCGGTAACGCCAACCTTTCAAGACTCTGCTTTGTCCCTGAGATTTCTTATGTTGAGCCCACAACTGAATTCTTCACACATCTCAAAAAAGAAGTTGTAGACATTACTGATAGATCAAGGGACGGAGGTGACCGTAGGCTGGTCACCAAACTCTTTGGCAACAAGGTTGTCATAACGTAAAATCCACTGAATGAAATATTTATAGACAACCAAGAGCAGCTGAAGAAGGCCAAAGTTGTAGGCATAGAAAGCTCTGAGTTCAACAAGCATATCTTCTAGAAATCCCTGAAAGGGATCTCGACCTATGAGGCAAAAACCTGTAAGGCCTCCAATATTCAATCTGGCCTGGTGCGCACATTGCACAAAATTCTTACAAGTGCACTTTTCCCCAGGACATAGGGGGGAAATGTTATCATTTCCGATCTTTTCATCCTCTGGTCCATTCTAAAAGGGCAGTCGGTAAACATCGGATGGCAATTGGTACACAAGCACACAACTTACGCCCTCGGGAAAGAAATATGTATGGGAGGTCACATAACATCCATCCTAAAATATCTCAAGATGAACAGACTACTCTCCAGGTGCACAAAGATCCAGGGTGACATCCTCACCAATGAGAAGACCTTAAAAAACTCATACATCATCAAAGAAAAGGATGTAAAGTTGCACTATATCTTTTGCCCTACTGTAAAATCCTCAAGGACTCTACTGCCGCTTCTGGAGCTTGCAGACTACGATAAGGAAAAGCTTCTCTTCACCGAAGAGGAGCTTGCAAACCTCCTAGCTTTGGTCAAAATACAAGAAAAGAAATACAAAGCGGGGCAGACAGAGCACATCATCACCGCCCCGACAACAAGAATAAAAAAAACCCAGTGAAATGACCATACAAAGGGCGTTTGCAGACACAACATATGTCGGGAATGCCGACATCAAAACCAAATCCAAAGGCAGAACCCCCCCCCCCGAAGAAAATATCATCACCTCATCACTAGACTCCTTCATCATGAGTCGAAATGTTGAACTTACCTCCACCACCACTCCCGCCACATTACCATCCTCTACTATTCCACAATCCACAACTCTCCCATCGTTCTCCACAATGATGTCCACCACATTTCCTTTCTCTGCAACCACACCACCACCCGCATCTTCGGCTCCACCCTTTTTCTCTTCAGGCATCCCATTCCCCACTTCAACGCCTGACTTCACCTCCTTCACCTCTACCTCCACCGCTTTTCCCTCGACATTCTCAGTTCCACCCTTCTCTCCTGGAATGTCACCACCCTTCCCATCTGCCACCCCGACACCGCTGGTGACTCCATATACAGTCACCATGTAGTTCGAGGGACCATCCATAAGGAACTACCACCCTTCCACCATGACCCCAACCACCACACCCATCCATAACTGGGGTCCCTTTTACAAATGTTGGTGAGGAATTCAGACGTCAATTTGACGCCATCTGAAACCTCCTCACCAACCCTTCTAACATAATGCAATCTATTTTCTCTTGTGTGTAGGGTCTTACTAAATAGGTTGCCAAAATCGACGAGCAAAACTGTGCCTTACCAGGCATCCTCTCAAGTATCCACCAACAACAGGAAGCAGCAGCCATGCAAGTCAAACACATCGACGACCGCCTACAACAACTGCCACAGTTGGTTCTTGAGGTGAAAAGTCAGCAAGCATCGTTGGCTCAGCAAGTTGACAGGATCTCTGTGCAGACTCAACCTCTGCCTGAGACCCTGTGCGAGCTTAAGTAGCAACAAATTGCTTTTAACATGTGCTTGGACGACATCAACAACACCCTTGCACAGCTCCATAGCCGCCAAGAGGAGTCGTCAGATAATGAAATCAACCAATTATGAGCTCAGATGACAGATCTTACTGCACGACTCCTCTCCGACGAGGCTAGATATTCATATCTTACAGAAACCCACAACACACTGCTTGAAACACATGACCATGTGCAAGTGGCTTTTGACGAACTACAAGCCCTTCACCGGCAGTGCAATAAGACTACAACGATGAAAATAAAAGATAAAGCGGCAGACGATGACGAAGAAGAAGAAGACAAAGATGAAGTAGATTTTGACTCCTCTGCTGACTCCAACGATGATACTTCCTCTTCAGATGAAAAACCTGATGACCCAGGACATGCTGGGGAGGGAACCAACCGAGGAGCATAACCTTCAAAGAAAGTAGATGAAAAAGACCACCACGAAGGTGGAAACGATCCCAAATCCCATGATCACAATGACAACGTTAACATGTAATATGGGGATCAATTCCTTGACTACTCAGACATGGGATCTCTGGGGGAAACCGTCAAAGAAGCAACCTTTGTTGAGTTCCAGCAATGTATATTGGGAACTAGCACAAGTCAACCAACAACAAACCTTCCACAACACTCCGCCCCGGAGCAATCTTCACCTTTTCCCCCAGACCAATAAGAGGACGAAAAAGTGAGTCTAGACACGAATATTAGACTCGAATCTGATTCTGAATCAGAAAAAGATGAAGATCTGCAACATTATATGGACGGCTTAGTGCAAACTTCTCTTCCACCTCAGTAAGAGCTTCCCTCGCCGCCACCTCTACCTAAGATGATGCACGACCTAGACATGGAGGCCATCTCTACCCTAGATGTCTAGGATATCTTCACCCTGAACACTATCGTAGACGATGCCAAAGAGGGGGGGACATCATCTACACGAATATAAAAACTAGGCATAAATTAACACGCGAAGATTTTCGTACCATCCTTCGACCGCAATCAATAGTGAAGATGGCAATCTTCCGTGTCCTTCTTGCCAACTCTATTGAAATATACAGAAGCTCAAAGCGATCGCAGCCAATTTTCAATGCTTCACCAGCTCTGGCTATGAGCCTATTATACAAAGACTTCTGCAATAAGTCTATAGAGCGGCTGCGCGTTGGGATCACTCGAAAGGTGCGATATCTCACGATCCCCTTTCAAGTTTCTGGCCACTGGCTACTCATGATCGTTGACACTGTGACCCGCGATGCCAAAGTGTACAACTTTTGTGCCAGCAAACTAAAGGCCGGAACAATCAACTTTGCTGGAGAAGAAGCCAGAGAAGCAAGATGCATCCCCTTCCGGCTTCTCAAACTAATTTGGTCTTCCTGCCCTTCTCTCAAGAATGGTTGGAACCAACCTTGGTTCTAAATCATCGCTCCACCAGTCCAAAGCACTGACGGATCCATGGATTGCGCTTTCTGCACTATACGCCACATACAAGTGCTTAATCAACAAACCCCCTTCACCAAGCTAGCCATAGAAGATTTTCACTCGCTACGAGGGCGTTACGCCATGGAGCTCATATGTGATAGAAGGTTCTTCAAGGACCCGACTATGGCACCAGACAACATCCCTCGATGTCTTTTCTCGACCATCCAACATCCACAAAGGTGAACTTTCCGACAAACATTAACGGAGTTGGAGAAAGAACAACAACCCACCACGGTCCCTGAAAAAAGACAATGGGACCCTTACACTTTTGATTTGGCGGAAGACACATGGGACATCGACTTGATATCCGGGGCCACCATCAACAGACCTTCCACACAAATAGTTCCCCTACCTACCATAGCACCGACATTTCCTAACTTCAACCTTGCAGCTTGCAAGAGTCTTTCTGAAAATGAACTCCGACTCATCAT